>CAOLHI010000176.1:172500-815221 GCA_948474755.1 Ctenosaura bakeri
TTGTAAGAACCATTCTTAAAATGGGAGAGAACAGTATTTACTCACATGTCTGCCCTGTGCATGGATAGATCAAGATCTTACATTTAACAAAAAGTGTATGAGTGAGGCTGAACTCCATCCTCTCATCCCACTATCTTGCATTGTTTTTTGTGGTTTTCACTACAAGCAATGATTTGAGAACTGAAAGAAGAACTAAAGACTAGAGGTATTGTAGTAAGAGGTGATAAATACTTGGTTCTCCTTTTCAGCATTCACCTTAAGCCTATTCAGGCATATGATAATGAGGATTAAATCAGTACCTGAGGAAGAGAGAGTAATTTGCAGCATTTTGAGGGTTCTGTTTCAAATGAAAAATCTTCACAGGCAGGGGTGTCTCCTCAACAGAATTGTCCTTTTTACCCAAACATGATAGAAGCAGGGCAGCAACTTTCCTTTACAGGATGACAGCAATGGCATTGTTTCTGTAGCACTGTAAAGAATGTCCTGCAGTTTTCAGTAGCATTTTTAAACACAGAAATTGTGTTGGTTAAAACTTTTTGCCACCAGAAACAAAATAGAAACAAATGGTTAGCAGCTCCCCAAAAATATTAGACTTCACTCTTGCAGTTTTGAGTATTACCCCTGATTTTGCATCCACAAACAATCTTGTGGACATGGGGTGTTTCTGTTATCTGCAGTACATTCGAATTCTCATTGGATCTAGAAAGGACTCCATATTAAGTGTTTCAATACAAGGCCTTTTATCTCCCTGGATGAGTGTTAACTATTCACCACATATTTCCCTTAAATGTGGCTAACAGATGAACAACAAATATGGCTGTCACATTCATATTTACTTTTGTTTTATTAAAATTCAGGTATTTTCTGTTTCTCCAAATAACTTGTGCAACACTGCTAAAATCCATCCCCCTTGGGACCTCTATAAAAGTAGAAGTGATGGGGAAGACCTGGTTTTTCTATTGCCATTGTAAATGGAGGTAAATGTCATTTATTTCAAAGGGACTTTCTTCTGAGTAATAATTCTTCTGCTGAAAAATACTGGAAACAAAAACCCTCAAAAACATGTAATTATCATAAAGACAAAAGAAGAAGAAGAACATGCAATAAAAAGGTGGAATCAAACAGGCACTTCACTCCATGCATCTGATGAAGTAGACTTAAGCTTATGCTGCCAGCTTCTTTCTCTCAGTCTCAGAGATGCTATGAGACCCTTTGCATATAGAATCAGACAAAGAAAATGTTGAGCAAATGATTTTTACAGAAATATTAGTGCCAGTCATACCTCCATGCGGGGGGGGACGTATTTTACAGCTGAGGTGCTACAACTGAAGAGGCTGTCTTGTTGACCAATTGTCCTAAATTCATTTGGTAGTCTCAGCTAGAATAGACCCATTGAAGCATTTATGTAAGATTTATGTGAGGTTGGAAATACCACCTTGTAGTTTATTGAATGGGACTAATTGAATTTGAACTTGAAAACTGGATTTAGACCACAAAGTAGCCAAAGTACTTGAAGAAGAATTTGTCTTAATGATCTTAAGTAAGAGAGAGAGAGAGAAAGGGTATGGTACTAAACTTCCTATTTGTCTTTATGTTTCTATTCCTTCATTCAAGCATGGATTACAGTTGCCATTTCCTTCTGAATGATTAAAAAGTGCATCTGAATCACTGCACTTAATTCAGCTCAAACCTATTGCAGTACATCAACTCTGTTCCCATCCCAACTTTACATGTCCATTTTTATAAACCACTGCTAATTTTTTTTTTAATCTTTTGCCTTAAATTGTTATTCCAATACCAATTTTTTTTTAAATCCCTATTGATACCTTAGGGTTGCTATAAGTTGGAAACAACTTGAAGGCACACAGCAGCAACAGAGATGAGAACCATGTGGCCCTCCAAATGTTGTTGGACCAGAGTTCTCAGCAAACCTAATGAGCATAACCTGTGTTGAGGAATGCTGGAGCTATCAGACTGACAACATTAGGATGGTCACATCATTTCCACTCCTGGCTCAATTATAAGTTCTGAGCAGAATAGAGCCAGTCAGCCAGTGGTTAAGTTACTAAGTCAAACACTTACTAAAGTTTCATTCCTTCAGTGAATCTACATTTTGTTCTTATTAAGTCACTGTGAATCCCATGCTGGGAGACAGGATGGATATATAAAAAATAAATAAATATGCCTGTCACAACCCTATCCTAGGGTTTTCTTGGCAAAATTTATATGAAGAGGTGGTGCCTTCTTGTAAGGCTGAGAAAGAATGGCTTTTTTTGTAGAGTCCTAGTCTAAAATTCCAACCACTCAAACATGCTGGCTCTGAGGCCCTTTCCGCAGCTTACCTGCGTCCGGCGCAGGTGCATGGCGATCATGCAAGCAACCTCTTCCATGAGGCTCTCGCATCCCTGCTGCTTCTGCTCTGCAGGAAGTGCCTGCCGGCCAGCAGGCAACATAAGAGCTCCGCCTCATCCTTCCACAGCGCAGCTGGGTATTTTCCCAGGCTGCGCTGGGGGAGGAAGCGCAAGGGCCGTGGCTCCAGAGGTTCCGCACGTATGATAAGTGCGTGTGGGGCCCCGTAGCGATGCGCAATCACACACCATTTTTGGCTAAAAGAAGTGATATAGTGTGTGATCGGCACCTGCTGGCCCCGACAGTGTTGTGGGATTGCGAGGATGTCATCTGAAATGCTCCTCACAATCACGCGACGCTCTGGAGGCCCTTTCACATGAGAAATGCCATGTGAAAAGGGCCCGAGTCTATATGACAAACAGAATTCAAGTTTTGTTTGCTTGCTTGAATTCTGTTCTCCAGCCATCTTTCCTGAAAACCTGGGCTCCTTACAAAGCAGCTGGTAAAACCTGTGTGCATATAACTGGATGGTAAGATTATACCTTTTAATGCCAAATTTATTGTCACTGTTTGTTTTTGACAAATAACATTTTTCTGTGTGCTGATTGTGATTAATCACATTTCATCGTTGCAGTAATCTACAGAGGTAGATCTCTTTGATTTCTGTGATTGTAGTGGAAGAACTGTATACCTGAGACACACTAACGTGCCCATAATTTCTCAGATTGTAATTTTCCAGGTTGAAGTTGAAGGCTCAGTCCAGTGGACCACAGTGGGTTAAATATCACAGGGCACTGATACAGGTTCATTTAACTTTGGCACCATAGGATCTGGCCATGAATACAGAACACATTACTTTACTGTGTGCATTATCATGACTATGACCTGTCTCGGGAGGTCCTGTGCCACCACTGTATTAATGAGTGCATCTGCTTCCGAATAACCTTATTAGCTCGCCACAGCTGAGCCAGTAGCCTCATAGGATTTTTGCTTTTGTCCCTGGAGAGATGTGATTCTGTTCTACTTGAATCCAGTTTGATGCCCAAATTTTAATAAGTTCCGTTCAACATACAGTCCTCTCACTGCCTTCCCTCCCCCATTCCATCCAATTATCATCTGCTATAGGGATTCTGAAATCCCTGGTTACTTCCCAGATGCCATCAATAATTCCTGAAATGCCATCGTGTTGGTGGTCCATTAACAGAAAACTATGAACATTTTGAGGGATTTTATGGACATTTACCATTTTCATATTAAGTAAAAGAATGTGCCTGGTGCAAGAAAAAATACTTCCAAAATTACACATCCTCTATGCATACCTTCATCTAACCCTGAAGCCCCAAGCCTGTTATAGCTAGCAAAATGTATCTTGGTGTGATGGAAATATAGGAGCAGCTGTTTATGTTTGTGTGCGCATGCGGTGATGCTCGCTCTAGGTGAACCCTTACTATGCTATTTCTTATCATCTGCATCACTCAATGGAGAGAAGCAAACGCATAGTGAACACAGCAAGGTGTCTGTATAATCATTAACTTACTTGCCCTCTGGATAGGACAAATGATATGCAAGCCTAAACTCGCCAGGGATCTTCTTTGGGAGTGTGTCCAGGGGGAATGTTCTCCTATGAGTTAATGGCATATTTCTAAATGGGTTGGCTGCTCTCCTTCTGCTTGCCATCTCCTCACGAATTGGTTTTTGTTGTCATGTTGTTGTTGTTCTAAATACAATATCTAATGCTTAAATCAAAAAGATTACATTTTATACAACCACTGAAAGAAGAGCCCCACCCCATTAGAAAGTGAACAGAGAAAAGCTCCTGTTCTATAATCCTGTGACTGGTAAATACCAAAATATGTTGTAACTGTTATATGTCTTCAGGGTTGTTTTGAACTTATGGATTTGTTGAGAGGGAATTTGCCTTTCTCAGAGGCTGAGTGAATCCAACTAGCCCAGAGGATTTCCATGGCTGAGCAGAGATTCAGAGCCTGGGCTCCAGAGTCATATGGCTGCTGTGGTCAAATAACAATCCACAGCAGAATAAGGGATGCCTATCTCTTTGTGAACTGTAACCTTCCAGTTTGCTTCTTCTTTATCTGTTGTTCTTTAACTCATTCTGTTCTCCATTACTATATGTAAACTGGCAGAAAATTTAGCTGCTAGTAGGTTATGCTCTCTCTCAGTCTCTCTCCATCACCTTATACCAGCTTTCCTATTCTGGTTGCCTTGTTTTTAAGTACAGCCTCCTTGACCCCAAAAGCTTAGCCAGTGGTCGAGGATTATGGGAGTTGTATCCAAAACATCCAGAAGGCTCTAGCTTGGGAATGTTGTCCAGCATAGGAAGCTACCTTACATAGTGTTAAAACCACTTGTCTGTATAACTCAGTATTGCCATGCCTGAGTACTGATAAGTCTCTAGGATTTTAGATATGAGTCTTTCCTAACTGTACCTTAAAAATGCCAGAGATATTGATTTAATGTATAGTAACTGCTTTGCCGCTGAGCAGTAACCTACCTTCTATGAGGGCTGAGGAACCTTGGCTTACACATGTGCCTTGTTTGACCATGCAATTCTCATGTTTGCCTTTTTTTTTAGCTCATACCATTGTGTTTTCCATTATACAAATTTTGGCTGCACTGTAGATTATAGTTGGAAGTAAATGCAGCATGGGCAGAAATAATTGTCATTGACACCTTCTCTTACACCATGTTAGAGAAGAATTTTAAAAAAACAGCCACAAACATATACAATATTACAAAAAAACAAAAACAGCCACAAACACAGAATTCAAAACAACCCTGGGGTGAAATGTGACTATAGTTCTTTTCAATTCAATTTTATCTTCTTTTGCTATTCGATCATTTATCCCAGAACTGTTGATGTCTATTTTTTAAATCTGTTTCGTTCCAGATATTGTAACTAAGGAAATGGAATTTGACCAACTTCTCCCTCTGCACTGTTGCCTACTCTCTTGCTCCGTACTATCCCTAACACTAACTGTTAATGCACTTATGACCTGTATGTAAACAGCCGAATAATATGGAACTGCTGATTTAACAAAATCTTTTCCCCATGTGAGCTAGCTATCCTCATTATTAAAGCTTGAGTGTGCTTATAGCACCATAACCTTTTTATGTTTTTGGAACACTTGCCTGCACAGAAGGCACTAAGGAAACACTCTTCACAGGTTTCCTTTCCCAGCCTTTTTTCTCTCCATTGATTCATCTGTCAGGTGTGCACTTCATAATGCTGGGAGTCACCATAAATTGCCACCATCCTGCTTGCATAAAACATACGTGACTCAGTTGGTATTGTGTTTTGTACTGGCACGACTTGTATTCTGGCAACGCAGCAGGAAATGAACACAATAAATAAAAAAAATTATTTCCTGTTTGTGATAATAAAATGTCTTTCCCTCTCACTAACAAAACATTTTGGACCATCATTTGTGTTCATTATCAGTCTCTTCTCTTCAGTTCCTCTTTTCTTTATGCTTTGTTTCAAAGTTCTGCTATGTTTACTCTTGTTTCTCTAGAAAGATTTCCTTCCTTTCGTGGATTCTTTATCCTGTACATAAACTCTGTATTCACTTTTTCAATAATCATTCTTTGTTCCTTAATGAAATTTAACTCTCAGCAAAATATGAAGAGTAGAAGCACAAAGACAGTTACTTGGCTGCTGGTGAGAATGAAAAAAGGTTGCCATTTGGCTTCAAAAAGACCATGGCATAGATGGCAGGTGCACCTCTCTTTAGAAGGATATTACGTGGTAGGGATGCCATCACTGAAAAGGCCTTCTCACTTATACTCACAGCTTTACCTCATTTATCCAATAGAATCCAGGTGGGACTTCTCAGAGAAGAGAATTAGACTCCAGAGAAGAAAAGCTTGGTTTTCTAATGTAAGCCTGTGCCTCTCATTAGGCTACTTTGGCCTTGAAGTGTCTTTAATGATTAAGGACCTACTGTATTAAATAGGTTATTGATGGTGAAAGGGATTGGAGGGCCATTCTTTCCATGCCCACTATTGCTTTGTTCAGTAAAACGTGAATGGGAATTGTCCTGAACTTGTGAAGCCTCCTTAGAACTCTGATTATGCATATTTCTAAATCACATGTATAGGAGATCCATTCACTTTGGAAGTGGGAGTGAAGAGGGGGTAGTACTGAGAGGAGTAGCATAACTTTGGTGACAGTCTAGCTACTTCTTTCATTACAAAGACAGTATTTATACACCATAACATACGAACAGAGGTCACGTGGCTAAAAATATAGCAAATATGGTTCCTTTGGCTTGAAAATCTTTTCTGCATATTCAACCTGTGTTTTCTTTCAGTGATCTTATCATTTGATTCAAAACTGCAGTAAACCACATGTGTGTCTCCCTACCTATCTTCCCTAGAACTCAGCTCTACTTTAAGGATCTTCCCCACCCAGCAAGGGAGTAGTAGCAATAACACTTCCTTGTTAAAACAGTCTGTTACTGATTCAAGGACTGAAAGGCCCTTCCTTGAGTCAAAGGAGGTTGTGCCCCAAGCTGGATGGTGGAGGAACAGAGTAGAGAACCGTTTTGAAGGCAATTTGCAGTTGAGAGAGGTCAGGCAGAAGATAGTGCTAGGAGCCTCATGTAGTGGGGTCTTGGAATCCGATGTAGTGTTAATGACAGCTTTTCCATGGAGTTTTCTTGGTTCTAGATAAGTTCTGCTTGTATTGTAAATAAAGTAAATATATAAAGAGATACTGCTGTCTGATGCTCTTTTACCTAATGAAAACCAAACTCTTCCAGTTTTAGATTTTTCACTGCCTGCCTGGGCAAGTGTGGAGCAGGTAACAGCATTCTTTCCATAATGTAAATGGAGATGTAGAGCTTACTACAGCTGAGGGCCAGTTTAAACATTATGGCTGCCACATGACAAAAACTTGAAATTATGTCACCAAGGAGTGAGCTATGCATTTGGTCCTCAGTTCACTGTGGAAACTATAGTAGTTTTACTTCCCACAATATTGTTTTACTTCCCACAGTATACATGAATACAGTGTTGTAATGCAAGTCAGTTGACCTACATGGCAAACCACCTCATATTCATGAGTAACATGTCTTACCAGTCACCAAGTAGAGCAATTTAAGGCAGTCTTCATGGGATGACTATAAAGTTGTAAAGAAAGTATTCACATGCCTTCCGCATATCAACTTGTGTGTGTGTTTTATTAAAATATTTATATCCTCCCTACCTTTATCCGAAGATCTCAGGGTGGCTGACAATAAAACCAGTTCAAAACAATAATTAGAAAAGTTTTTAAAAATTAACAATATAGTAAATTGTTTCTCAAATAAAAATAAATAACTTAAAACCAATTAAAACCTGAATGAAATCAATTTGGCTTGAAGGCTTTAATAAAAAGGTGGGTTTTAACATGGAACCAAATTGATTCCAATGTTGGCATCAATCCCACTTCCAGGGGAAGGGAATTTCACAACTGGGGTGCCACCACAGAAAAGGCCCTCTCATATGTCCTCCCACAATGTATTCTCAGACAGGCATATGTAGAGAGAGGCACTCCCTCAACTAACAAGGTTTCAAGCCTCAATATGTAGAGATTTTGAAACCTGGAACATCTTAATATGTTTAAAATGTGTTGCATTACATGACTGCATTACATTTATACATTTCAGTCTTCCCTCTACATTCGCAGGTTTGACCTTAGCAAATGTGATTATTCATGAGGTACGCAAGTGCCTCCCCCCGCCTTCTCCTCCCAATCCCTTGCCTTGTGCTTCCTTGGAGTGTGTGCTTCATTCTCTGTGCCCAGGAAAAAGGTAAGGGAGTGGGAGGGGGGAACACCATGCACAGAGAAGGGATGTGCACACATGCCTTTCCCTCCCCATTCATTGCCTTTTGCCTGGTGCAGAGAAAGAAGGAAGGCATGCCCAGGCAAAAGGCAAGGGAATGGGGGACATGTGCACCTTCCCCTGTTCCCATGCATTTTTCCCAGGCAAGAAGAAAGAAGGCACATGTGCCAGGACAAAAGGAAAGGGAATGGGAAGGGCAGTATGGTGGGGATGTAATGATTTTTAGCAAATGTAAGTACTGTAATATAGTAGTAACCTATATTAAAACAGGTAAAGCAATCTTAAATGGGACAAGATGGTAGGGGGTGGTAGGGGAAGTGAAATGGCAGAGCCAAAGACCATTTAGCTTGTCCTTCTTGATTCTGTTTTTAATTTCCCTTTCCATTGATTATATTGAGAAGGGAAATCCTTCAGAAAATTCCCAAGCTGCCTTCAATTCATCCTTATCATAGGGCCTTTCCATACTACACTGTTATAGTGCTATTATTACACTTTCAACATCCTATGGAATCCTAGGATTTGCAGTTTAGGAAGGGGCAGTTAGAATTCTCAGCCAGAGAGCTGTTTGGCCTCACTAAACTACAAACCCCAGAATTTCACAGGATGTTGAAAGTGGAATAATAGCACTATGTAGTGCAGAAATGCCCTGAACTTTTTTTCCTATGTGGTGGATCTGTTCCAAGGCTAAGAAATTTTGGAAGGGAATTCATGATAAAATTCAAAAAATTTGTAAAGTTTTGAAATGATACCGGAATTCAGAACTGGAATATTAGAAAACAGCAGAAGATATTATTGTATTTGATTACAGCAGCACGGTTGACCTATTCACAATTTTGGAAAGATAAAACAGATATTCAGTTAGGTGAATGGAAATTAAAAATGTTGGACATGGTAGAGACGGAAAAATTAGCATACTCCCTTAAGAATAAAATAGTTCAGAATTTTGAAAGAGAATGGAGTTATGCCTCCAAAGCTTCCCACGGATAAACTGGGACTACTGGGATGGGTGTACCCCTATACTAATGAAGTTTTTTCCAACAGTCTGAACAGTTAATAATTATCTGCTAATGCAGTAATTTGCACATGACTTTCCCCAAACAGACACAGGTAGCTGCTGAAGAGGGTAAGTAGAAAACTCACAAGAGATATAATCCCATTCTGTGTTTGAATGATAACTAAATGTGATAGGAAGTGAAGACCTTAAGACTTGTTTTCAGTGGCAACCACGTATGAACTGTAACACCTAGTTTTTCTTTCTGCTAATATGGGTGTTTTTTCTTACTACTGCTTAACAAGGCATCTTATCTTCTAAACAAGAAGAGGCCTTCTTTATGCCTCTTAAATATGAAGCAGATTGTACCCCAATGACTTCTTCCTTTAAACAGTTCCATGCTGCTGCTTCATTAATTGGTACACAAAAAATGTTACAACCTTCTGTTCTTTATGTTTCAGCATGCTACCACTGTACTTCCATTTCTCTTTGTGTGGTGCCATTTCACCTTGTTTCATTCTCCTTCGTGACTTCTCCTGAAAAGAGATTATGGGGCAGGAAAAGGGAGGGAGGGAGGGAGGCTGCCTATGCCTTTTTTCCTTATGTATTTGTGTGTAAGAATTAATGAAGCCTGTGAAATTTCTACCAGCCTGGGTTATCTTCATTTGAAAAATACTAGTCTCCTTTTGTTGGCCAATTGAATGTCAACGGACTTCCTTGTGTAGTTTTATCTACTGTGCAGCCTACTGTTAACAACTCTCATTTTGGTTACATTGGCAAAAGCAGAGTACCCTTGTTGCACGATTGCCTATGAAAGAGGAGCAGAAGCCAGCCAAAGCATTTGTATATAGGGCAGAGGTTACCAAAAACACACATAAAACAAAACCCAAACACTTGTTAGAACAACTTGGAGAAAAGAATTAAGGCTATTTTTCCAGATGTACAGATATCCTTTCGGTATCAACAGACAGGGCTTTAGAAAATGCTTTCCATAATTTTCTTATCCTTTTGTATATTTTTGTGTTTCAAAATTACTGGGGTTGCCATGCATGCTCCTTTTCCTGGACATATCCTCTTTTTTGGAGCTAATAATTTTGTCTGGGGTGATTTTTAAGATGTCCTGGTATTCTTACCTTAAAATTTAAGGTGCAAAGTAAAGGTTTGCAAGAAGAAAGAAGGGAAAGACACAGGAGACTTTCATGTTGTCAGACCTCCAAGCAGAGAGCTCAGTTTCCTATAGAGGCAGAAACAGTTGATGAGGAAAAGGATAAGAGTAGGTAGGGCACCTTCCCTTCTAATTTCTGGAAGGGAAAGAGAGGAAGGGAAGGCAGATAAGTGGAAGAGGTGGCAGAAGGAAGGAGGTAAGCGGGGAGGGAGACCTCCTCAAGTGTGTTTGTTGGGAAAAGTGAAGGAAGAAGATCCTTCTTTTTAGTGTTGTGACTGGGGGGAGTGGTTGGAGTGGGAGGGGCAGCCTGTAGGGAGGGACCTTTGGTGTGGGGAAGAGAACTAACTGGAAGGGCAGTTGCCTGGCAAAGGGTTTTCTTGAGGGATGTGAGATGAGGGAGAGGTGGTGGAGTATTATGGGGTGCCTAGAAGCCAGAGAAGCTATAGACAACAAGGAATGCAATGTCAAAAGGAGATAGGAAACAGAAGACAGACTTTCTCCTTCCTGGAGAAGCAGAAAATGTTGGGAATTACGGTGTTAGGAGAAGACCCCCTCCAACCTCCCTATTCTTGGAATGGGGGCAGTTTCCTTTAATTTCCTTGAGGGGAAAGAGAGATAGCTGGTGCATCGAAGAAGAGGAGGAGAAATGAGAAAAGAGTGTATCCCTTTCTGACCCTTTTGCAATTGGCAGCAAGAGATGTCTCATACAGGCAAGATGGAAGGGAGAAGGGGATGTCCAAATGGAAGCCCCCAGCTGTCCTAGCAATTACCTAGTAGCAATTTATCACAGATTATATTGTAGAAGTTTTTAAAATGAGAGTCATCACACCAAGCCATGGTTTGAAGAAGTCAGTAAATATGTCCCTTTTTGCTTTTCATGGTAACCCTAAAAATCACACATTATGAGAATCTTTCTTTAATAGTAAAGTCATTTACCATGTTGTAGCTTTTACTTTATTTCACTTTGTTTTCTGCAGGGAAAATCCAAAGCTCGTGTTGTTGTCAACTTGACCTAGTTGTTTAAAAAAAAAAACACCCTTAGTAATTAATTAATGAAAGAAATACCCAAGAAGCATTGGTGCTTGCTTGAAGATTATTGCTTTTATCTCATGGCACATTTTTTGCATTGTTGGGGAATAACAAGTGGAATAATGTTGTGTTTTAAGTTAAGTTGAGTTTATGAATATCTCTTAAGCAAATTTATTGGAAGCCAGTAGGTACTCTAGCCCAGCTGCTTTGGAGTACATTACCATTGTCCCAGTATTACTAGCATAGTGTTTTGGTTAAGATACAAAGTGTGAATTGTGGTAACTCTAATTCAAAGTGGCTAAGTGACCTTAGAAAAACCACTATTTTGCAATCTCAATTCCTTTCTGTCCAATAGGATAATGATATTGACTTATCGGACAGGACTGTTGTAAAGAGTAGCAAGATAGTATCTGCAAACAATTTTAGGCATTTAAACTCTATAAAATAATCCAGTGTTCTGTAGTGGCCAGTGGGAACTTCATTAGATAGTGCATTTCTTATCGTATTACAGTGACATGAAAGTAAACGCTCGTACCTTTGCCAAACAGCTCATGCAAAATTGTAAAATGCAATGCCATCACCTCTGTTAATGATGAGAGGGGGTAGGAAACACAATGGAAATATACAACAATAATTCTGCTAAACCCTTTAAAGTGTTAGACAATCAGTCTGTCTGTATGCATTTTATTCTGAATCCCTCTTTAAAATGCATCAAATGTTAGTCTGTAGTTCTTTCTTGACAGCATCTGTGAATCTCTGAGGAGACATCTGTTCCACAGCTTCCCAGACCCTTTCTGTGTTCACATGAGAAGAGTTTGATCCAGAGGCCTTGCTGGAGTTAAGACTGTGTAGAGCTGAAATAAATAAGACAGTTTGAACAGAGTCTTTCAGAGCCTGAGTAGCAAAGGCCCTGTGGAGTGAGAGAGCATGGATGCTGCAGGGTCCTCATTGCTTTTTCTTTCTCTTTTCATTCTTTTTTTTTTGGGGGGGAGGATGGAGGGGGAATCATTTCTGGATTTGAATAATTCTTCTAAATGCTACTATGTGAAATGGTTGCAGATGCAGGGAGGGATGCCTTTTTCAAATGCTTTTTTGGTCAAGGCAATATTCCATTCTTACAAGAGCGATTAAGAAGAAATATAAGATCTTCTCATGTTAGCTTCCTGTATTACTAGAAGAAAAAAACCCATAAATATAGGAGGCTAATGTGAGAAGACTGTCTACAAAATAGTAAGCTGTTGCAGAAGGCTGTGTGAATCACAGTGTAAATCTGTGGTGCACTTTACACAATGAAGGTGTGAGACCGAGATTTTGAGGTGTGATAGAAGAACCAGCCTGCCCAATTTTTTGGAATAGCCCCTTTCCACTTTCTTCAACCTCAAATCCTGTCATAGCATTCACTAAGTTTACCCAACTCTCCATGCAGCATTTGTGGATGAATACATGCACCAATGTTTAGCTCCACCCCAGTGGAGCAGTTGCATTTTTAAAATGAAAATTAAATAAATAAAATAATTCCAAGTACTTTTTCTGAAGAAAATGATCTACATATGCAGGTAATTTAAGCAAGAGATAAACATTTGTACTATCCAACAATACGGTATAATGTTGCCTTTCTTGGATGGTCTATAGTGTCTCTGTCTTTTCTGTCACAATTGTCCCAGAGACCATTTTAAAAGAGTAACACTCTGCAGCTTTGGGTTTTAGAAACAGCTTCAGTAATTGTACTGCTTTCACAAATGCCAGAGGCACATTAAAAATAGGCTGGAGCTGTCTTTAAGGTTATGAAACGGTCTGAATTCACTCCTCGTGAAATTAAATTTAGAGTGGTTTAGACCTTAGAGTGGAATTGTAAACAGTCTTCAGAGATGGCATCTTTCTTTACAGGGCATCTATTCATTTATTGTTTCACATCACAAGATAATAATGTGCTCGACTGTCATAGGTACCATCAATTAAATTACTTGGTAGCTTTTTTGTATGCTCTTTTTTTGTTTGAGCCAACATACTTTATAAGCTTGGCCTCAATTTTGATGTTATAAACCTCAAATCAGTCAACTTTAATGACAGGTATGTTTGAAGTCAAATTTGTTGGTTAACATTCCTGTTTAATTCTGCTGTATATTGAGTTATAACCCTTAACTAATTTTTTACAGTTCCATTCTGGGAAAAAGTCATAATATAAACCCCATAGATAGATAGATAGATAGATAGATAGATAGATAGATAGATAGATGCAGGCTACCTTATTGAATCACATTGAGTACGTATCACCAATGTATTAACAAGTACATTCTTCATTCAGCTTATTAGGGGTATGGTACCTTCTTTCAAAATGTATGTATGCTACACAGTTATATCAATCTTTAACTATCGTGGTAATTCTGAATTTTGTAGTTTGATGAAGTACTCAGAATTCTGTTCTGAAGTTCAGGCAGTTCACCTAAGGTGTCTAGCAGAGAATTATCAGTATCTCACCAGGGTACTTGGGGGAGATTGTACATACCTCATCTTAATTTCAAAGTTCCCAAAAGTACTTGTTGGGAACAGTGGTTTAAGCTGTTACAAAAGCTAAGTACGGTAGTCAGAAATGATCTAGGACATTTCCACATAGACAAACAGAATCAGAAATCTTATTGCTATAGAGGGATAACCTAGAGCAGTGGTTCTTAACTTTGGCCCTTTTCGCACCTTACCTTCGTCGCGGCAGTGGGGAGCGGTGCTCACGCGAGCCAGTCACAACAGCCCTTCTGCCTCCCGCATCGGCTTCCTGGTAGCACGACCATCACACTAGCCCCCCGCCCCTTCCTTCCGCAGCGCAGTCTGGGAGTTGTAGGCTACACTGGGGGAAGGAAGTGCGACTGGCCCGGCTCGCCAAAGCACCGCACACAGGTAAATGTGCGAGGGCGCCGCGAGCATTGCGCGAGCACACAGTATTTTCAGCTTACAGCCGAAAATAAAAAAATGTGTGCGCACCCCGCTTTAGCCTCGTGAGCGTTGCGCGAGTGGGAGTACGTCGTACAGAGCGACACTCCCACTCACGTGACGCTCAAGGGGTGCTCGCGCAAAAAAAATGCATGCGAAAAGGGCCTTTGTTTTTACTGGGTGCCTTCTATAAGTATAATTTGTTGCCAGGGTCTCCCAAGACCTAACTGAAGATTTAAACATTCACATATTTATTTAAATATTCAAATATTTGTTTGTTTGTTTGTTTGTTTAAGGCTTCTGGACACTGGGATTCAAATCGCCATGCAGAAACTGAGTGAGCCTGAGAAGTCACATTCTCTCAGCCTCAGAGGAAGGCTAAGACAAACTCCCTCTGGAAAAAAACGGCCAAAAAAAGAAAAAAAGAAAAAGAGATCCTGTAACAAATAGGTTCACTTTAGGGTTGCCATAAGATAGAAGTGACTTGAAAACACACAACAAATTGCCTCTGACAGAGGTAGGTTCTTCTAGCCGCCATGTATTTCCTCTTTGAAAACTAAATTATGGTGACCTTAAGGTGAACCTATCATGGGAGGTTTCTTGGTAAGATTTGTTGTCTTTGCTTTTGACTTTCCTTGAGACTGAGAGAATATGATTTGCCTGAGGTCACCCAGTAGGTTACCTTGACTGAGTAGAGCTTCAAACCTTGGTCTCCAGAGTCATAGTTTGGGCACGCGCGTGCGCGCACACAGACACACAGACACGCACCCGCCACCATTTCCCTTTCATCAGGGATGCAGAGAGGGAGTGTACAGGCACCAGAATTGCTTCCTTATTTGCAAATGAGGGAGTAGTTTAGGTGTGTGAACATGTCTGTCACTGTGTACTTTGGTATCCCATACCATCTACTGCCACACCCCCGATAAAAGGCTCATTGTGACAGGCCTGTGCATGAGCCCAAACTGCTCCCTCATTTACAAACAAGGTAGCAATTTTTGCAACTGTACCCCACCCACAGCCACATCCCTATTGCTGCTGCTGTTGATATCTGGCGGCAGGGCTTCACAGACCCTCTGTGAGGGCTCTGGGAACCCCCCAGAGGTCTGCAGACCCCCAGTTAAGAACCACTGACCTAGAGGCTAAGCTGTGAGGCTGACCAGTCAAGCTGATGTAATAAAAATTAGACTAATTCTTGAAGTTGCCAAATAATCTAACCTGGCATTGTGTTTAAGGCATAACATTTGAGTTTCAGCCATATATCACAATAACAATTTCTAAGTGGTTGGTTTGCTTAATCACATCTTTTAAAATTCGTCCTGAAAGTTCTACTTCCTCTATAAGTCTTGCTTCTAAATACTGTTAGTAAGTAGGAGCTGCAAAAAAAAAAAAAAAATTGCTCTAAAAGTTGGCTTATACAGCCTAAATTCAGTGTGGTTCCCAAATAGAGTAGACTCATTAACTCAATAGAACTTATGCAATTGAATGGCTTTACCTAATGTGTACTAATAATTTGAATGTAGATTAGAAGTTTGAAAAATAAAATACCTTCAGCCCAAACAGGAGTGTTCCAACTATGGTCTCCTTCAGTATCTTCCCTTTCATCTGGCGTCCCTCAGTTCTTCCTTTTGCCTTTTCCAACCAACACTTCCAGGAAATCTCCCAGTGGAAGAATCTGCAGTTGAGGATTGCTTCTTACTCACCCAACTTATAACTCCTCCACCATAAAAGATCAGGTTTCTTCTGGTAGCTTTCCTGTCTGCCATTAACATTATGGTTTTACTGGACATACGTATTTCTCATTAGAGGCTCTTTTGGGTGCCCCCGTGTCTCTCTCTCTCCTTTTCTCTCTGTGTGTGTTTTCATACTGCACACTTCAGTGTTCCCCTGTTGATACTCCCTCTTGTTTCTCCCATTTTTACCTCAGTCCTTTCAGCACTCATAAACTGACTTCTCTATTAAAGAAGTGGTGATGATAAAATAGTCATTTGGTATATGTGATGGTGTATAAAAGGATATACCATTTCCCCCTCTTGTACCCATAAAAGAAAAATGTCAGCATATACATAATTACACTTTGTCTTCATCCATCTATCTCACTCTCCCTTCCTCCTCTTGTGCATTATTGTTGTATGTTTCTGGACATGGTACAGTGAGAAACTCAGAGTGTCTGTTCAGATCTTTTAGTGCTTTTAGACCTGACGTAGTTGCTTTTATTTATTTTCATTTGCAGTAGTTGCTATATTTTCCCATTTTTTTAATGTAATCATTATGGTGGTAAATTTTGTTATCAATGTCCTGGTGGCGCAGTGGTTAAATGCCAGTATTGGAAGCCACAAGGTTGTGGGTTCGATCCTGCTGGGCTCCAAGGTTGACTCCGCCTTCCATCCTTCCACAGGTCGGTAAAATGAGTACCCAGCTTGTTGGGAGCATGTATAGAAAAATGTATCGAAATACACGCTATTTGTAAGTTGTTCGCCGCCTCGATCCATATGGAGAGGTGGGATACAAATAAGTAATGAATAAATAAAAATAAAACAATGTCCAGAGAACAACAGTTGCTGAGTGAAATCTAAATATTGTCAATAGATAGATAGAAAGGTAGATAAAGTGGGTATAAATATATACTTTACCATGAGGGAGTACATGACTTCCTCATTGCCCTGTACCGTGAGCCAAAGAAAGCAGGTGTAACTTCCAAAGCAGCAGTCTTTATTCATTACTTTTATCTCCAAACATGATACTTTTTCTTTTCTAGTTTAAGTTTAGGATTGCTTTGGTATATCACATCTGACATGCCATATACCTGCCTCTTTTACTATTTCCGGTGACACGAACGCACTACCCTGAAAGAATTATCAGTTTAGTCCAGCTCTAATCTTCTAGACCCTCTAAATTCTTACAGTGTAGCCCAACAAGCAGAGGTGGTGTTAAGAGGCTGTGATAGTATTTGTCTCTGTTCCTAGCCTCCATAAATTCACTTGCAGAAGTGGCATGCTTCAGATTTTGCAGCAAGTCTTTTGTATGTTCCAGTGTAAAAGAAAATGGTGCCTAATTGCATTTTCTGCTTATTAACATGGAACATTTTCTGTTGTTTGTTTATTCTTTTCACTTTATTCTTAAGTTTCCTCATGCAAAGCAAAACTGAGCTTTAAAAAAAAAATCTTTGTATCCTGTGAGATACTATGAGAGCCTATGAGAAACTGCCAAATGTTTCCCTGCTATTTTCATGCCCATCTTTAATGACATTTAAATAAGACACTCATGGTTGGGTGGGTATGAGCAAGGGAATCTATGTGCATGCTCATCTAACCTGAGAGAGAAAAAAATACATAATGCACAGAATGTATTGAACATGACAGATGGCAGATATACTTTACTTGTGACCAGAACTTAAGGCTGAGTTGCAGGCCCTCAGAATATTTGTCCCCACTGTATCTTGTATCTCTGTGTAGCTAAGAAAGGCACAAATAAGTCCTGTGCAAATAATTATGTTGGATCAGCTTATGCCTAACATTTGTATATAGTTGTTTAATTGAATTGAGTGTCTAATCCCAGGATTCATTATCTGTTTCCCTGTCTAAGTCTTTCCCCCATTTATGTTTAGCACCCATCTGTCCCTTCTCCAAATGGTCAACTGTAGTCCCATAAAAGGCTACAGATTAGCCTCCCAAACCACTATCACAGCACAGCATTTTTTTTTCCAACAAGGGGGCATTCGGATCTAGGCCTGCCTCTATCACTGGATGAAGAGAGTTTAGAGGAAGGCTGCTTCGGGATATGAAGGGCAGAAAAAGTTGCTCTTCTAACCTTCTTTGACAGAGATAGGGTGGCAGGGTGGGGGGAAAATAGCTTAGTATAGTATTCAATCAGGACGTGGCAGGGCTGTCTTTTAGTCAAGGTAAAGCAGTAAAAAAGATCAGTAAAAGCACTTGATGGAAGCTATTGATAGAAAAATTCTTTCTGCCCCAAAGATTATAAACTGAGCATTATCTGAAGATGGATTTGTTTTAATTTGTCATTGATGTATTTGATACCTGGTAGGATCAAAGAAAACGGAATCAAAGGAAGAAATACAAGCAGTACTGGTTCCCTGAATATTGGCCTCTTTTATGGATATAAAATCTCAGGACTGGAGTGCTCAAATTTATTTGTACTGATGTTTGTTTAAAGATCAATATTAAATAAATTGGTCTGGAAGCTATAGTCATAAAGCAGCTGTCGGACTAATGTAATCCCACAATGCTATTTTGTCTACTGCTTGAAACCTGGTTAGCTGTGTACTTCTAATAATGTGAAATCTAGTGAAAAAGAAAATAGCTGAACTGGATTTTCTGCACTTGGATTAATCTCCAACGCAACAATATGTGTACCTTTAGAAATGGCATAATGTTTCTGATAATTATGTTTTCTATGGAATTCTTACATCCTATATATCTATTTTAGCTACTTCAATAGAAATAGTTATGTGTGTAGTAGCATTTTAAAGCATTCTCTTTTTCTTACCCTGAGCTGTGCTAGGTGACAACTCATTTTTGATTCCCTGTGTGAATTTCCATGTACGGTGCATCTTGTGTGGATTTGTTTGAGGTCATTAGTCCCCTAGCTTGGATTTCAGCACCTTTTCCTTTTGCTGCCCCCTCTTTCACCCTCATAAGGTGATTCATCCAATCATAGATAATATAGCAAACATAAAGCCATCGTAGTTCTACATACACAGTCAGGTTTGGATACATGTAGATATCACTGAGGGCAAAGGAAACAGATGTAAAATGAAGTCATTGCATCCTGAACTGGTCGTATAGATAGTTGCAGCCATCCAACAACGTGAGGGTAAGCAAAGCTATTTTGGGGTTTAGCTTCTTGAATGAGCTAATAGTTTTGCTTCTTTTGTGGTGATTCTCAAAAGACTACAGAACAGTCAGGTGATAGTGGTCTTTCAAAAAGGGCCACCAGAGGACATTTTTACAAAAGTTCCCCTTCGTTTTCAGTTCAGACCTAGTGAAGGAAGATTGCTACCACACTTGTTTTGAGATGTCTTAATACTTCGTAATAAACAGTATTGAAACTGCATTTGAAATTAATGTTGTGAGGCAAGTCCTGTGTATTTTCACATGGCATTTGTGGGCCACATTCAACAGTCTGTTACTTATATGCAGAACAAAAATCAATAGCTATCACTTTAGAACAGATGGTTGCAAGAGAAAGCACACCTCTGTGTCAGCATAAAGGGTACCCTATAACATGTGCAGGGATCCTTAATTGTTGCACCAGGGTGGCAAATAGTAGGACCAGCTGTGAGTGGAGGGAATCTTCTCCGTATGAACAATCTAAATGGTTGGTGATTCCTAAGAAAATCTTTTCTTACTGTCCTTTTTTCATGCAGCACCAGTACTCATAACAAAAGCTGTGCCAAATGGAATGAAATCAGGGTTGTGTCCTTTAAGCTATGATTGAATATGCCTTTGATTCCAGGATATATAACTGCATGGTTCAGTTCAGCATTCAATTAGAGCTTCATTGACCTCATCCAGCACTTACTACCAAAGAAAGAACTCAGGATTCATCTTTAGGGTGCCACAATGTGGCGTTCTATAGCAAGCACTGAGAATCTAGTGACAGGTATTTTATAAATAATAATAGCCCCCAAATGCCATATCCATAGATGTCAGAAGCAGAGTTCAAAAGTCCTACAAAAATCCCAAACTCTGTTGCACCATGAGATTCACACTAAGAAAATCTGAATAGTGTTGGAGTTTATGCATTTGAGAAGCTGTCAAAAAACCTCTGAACCAAACATGTGATTTGCTTGTACATTACAGACTGGTTTATCTAAAGATCTCGGGGACACCTGAAATGTTCAGATAAACAGTTTCAGATGAATGAGAAAGTGAGGTAGTGGCCTAGGAAAAGAGTGTACTTCAAGGCTGCAAGCCCATGAGAGCACTAAAGAGATACCAGTGTCAATGTATTGCATTCTGATTTTGGAAACCTTTAGTATAAAGGTAAAAAGCTGCAACCTTTCACAGATCATTGACTAGTTCTTTTCTTTTGAGCGGGCAGCCCTGCACACCCCTTAACTAATCGCACACTCAGGAAAATCTCATCTGACTATTTAAGGGTTATGCTCAGTTGAAGCTTTGTAAATTTAAAGCAGTGAGAACAATTTTAAACAGTCTAATCTCAGGGGGTATAGCCAAATTTTGTATAAACAACTGACCTACATCAAGGAAAGGTCACTGAGACATGTGAACAAAGTATGCCAACTTCACTGCCATTCTAAAATGGATCTTTCTAAAACATTTCCTAGAATCATCTACAACCTTCATCCTAGATAGTCTCCTTAACAAATGGCATTCATTTACCCTGACAAACACATTTAAAGGCCCAGAGAAAGAAAAACAGCTCTCACAATGAGGAGCATCAGATAATGAAAGAGTTAAGCATCCCTTCAACTAACTTTATTTCTGAACATAATATTTTTTCCAAACTCATGTTTCTGCTGTAGGCTGACACAGTAATGTCACATTTGTCTGTAACATACAGTTTAACCCTAAATTGTTCTAGTCTTACAGTCATTCACACGGAAGTATCAGTCACCTCAAGAAGAAAGTTTAGAGAACATGACCTGGAATAATTCAAACTTTTTAAAAAAAAATCATCTTAATATAAAAGTTCTTTATTGCTGGTGTGATCCTTTTGTTACAAAGGTCTAAATCCAGTTGCTAGTTTCAACCAGAGAAGGCCCACTAAATCAATGAGAATTCAGTAAATCAACAAATATGTAAGTTCTACCAATTCAGTAAGCTGGCTTGGTTTGCTGGACTTTCACATAGCCTTTTTTCTGACTCTGAAAATCAAATAAAGATTGTGGGCTCAGTCATACAGTGGCAATGATTCCAGCCCTAAACAACCAAACTGATTATTATCTTACTGAAACCAGTCTGAGTGGCTCATAAACAGATCTAAAAGAAACATGGGTCATTTCCACTCTACACTATTATAATGCTATTATTCCACTTTCAACATCCTGTGGAATCCTGGGGTTTGCAGTTGAAAGAGGGGCATTTAGAATTCTCTGCCAGAGAGCTCTTTGGCCTCAGTAAACTACAAACCCCAGAATTCCACAGAATGTTGAAAGTGGAATAATAGCATTATAACAGTGTAGAGTGGAAATGGCCATATGTATAGATGTACCCATACTTATAACATGCAGTTTTGAAGTGCAGGCTCTTGTCCCCTTTATACCATCCTATCACATGCATGCCTTCTGCATTCCTTCTCCGGCATTTAGGAAAGTTGTTTTGGAGCTTGGAAGTACCACACAAGCTTTCTCTGGCAACTCTTCTCCAATTTTTTTACCATCTATAAGCCCTTATTCTTCCCAGTCTGATTTACTCTATTTTCTCTCCTTCCAACTCTCTTCATCCCAGCCCCATTTGCTCTCATATGCTTTCCTTCACCCTTTCTTCTGCAATTTGAATGATTACCTATTCACCATGCCCACTGCTACATCCTACTCCACTTGAAGCTGTGGAAGAAAGTCTTTCCAAACTATCTTTTTCTCTTACTACTGCATGTCTTCCTAGTCCTTCTGTGGCACCGAATTTGGAAGCTGGCTGCCTGAGATGATTTTTCAGGGGTTTGCATCATGGGCAAGGAACACATGAACTCTTGTGCAGCTGTAGGAAGCTAATATCCCTACTTTTGATGCTGCTTGTGCACTTGCTGCAAGACTGGTGTGACATTTGAAGTGTTTTGATGAGAAGGGGGGGCATTTCTGAAGATAAATGTTTTCTTCCTCTAGTAGCAACACTCTGCTATACTACTGCTATACTATACAGTAGCATTTTCTTAATACCATGTTTATATCATCATATTTTCCTGGGCAAGAGAGAGGAAGCATAGGGCCACCATGCCGATCTGCCCCATTTCCCACTAATTTCCCTGACCTGGTTTGGACCTTGGGTGGCTGCTCTCCCCACCACGCCTCAGCTCTCTTCCCATAGACACACACACACTCATTTTGGTATTTGTGGTTTTTTCACTTTTGCGAGGGTCCTGCACCCCTAACCCTGGTGAATGTGGAGGGCCAACTGTACATTGTTGTGTGCTTTCAAGTTGTTACTGACATACGGTGATCCTAAGGCAATCGTATCATGGGGTTTTCCTGCTCAGAGGGGATTTGCCTTTGCCTTCTTCTGCGACTGAGAGTGTGTGACTTGCCCAAGGTTGTCCCCTGGTTTCCATGGCCAAGTGGGGATTTGAACTCTAGTTTCCCAGTCTAGCACTCAAACCACTATATTCCACTGCCCTTATGCTGAACTTTATTCTCAGCCACAGAAGCAAATATCTTTGTTTACCCAGCAAGGTTGCTGCCTCAAATCTAGCACATTTTAAATGCATGTAAATGAATAGGGATGATCTCCTGTATTTCTAAATGTACAAATGCATCCTCTGTATGTATATTGTGAATTTTCTTAACAAAGAGATAAAACTTTAAAAAGATATGTGGCTGATTGTGCTGAATTATTACTCCAAGATAGATTCATCAAATCTCCCAGCTGTATAAGACAGGGTGTACTAATGAAGTTCCCTATCAAAAAGAAAAGCCTAATTTTGATTTGGCTTAGGTAATGAACTTCTTTTTCCTGGTGTGATTATCTGCATGGGGTGGCTAAAAGAGTAGCAAGAGAGAGTGCGCTCACAGAAGCATTATGCAAAATGTCTTTTGTCTCTTTTTGCTGGGATGTATTAAATTTTCAATGTAGTCTATGTAATATAAAATTATGATAATGACTTTTGGCCCACTGTGAAGGCAGCTTGCTGGTCCTGAGCATGTGTGTCTGGCTTGAGCACTAGGATACACTGTGGGAGTTGCCTTTTCTATTAACAAACCTCTAGATACCTAATGATGAATTTTCTTTCACCAAATGTTCTCCTTTTGTCTAAAATACAAGCATTTTCTAAATTGCTTTTGAGAAAAACAAGAGAGGCAGGGAGGTCTGTGGCACTGACAGGGGATACTGGAACAAAGCAAGTAATTCAGCGAGCATTCTTGTAATTATAAGCCAACCACAAGGTTATTTCAATGGTGAAAATATTTACTGTCTTACTGTTGCAAGTGATTGTGTTCCACTAGTGAAAGCATGAACTGAGCAGTTTGCTTCTAAAATGTCCGTTTAAATTTAACAAGAGCCCAGAGATATAGCATCATCTTAAATCCTAACAGAGTGTTTTTTTAAATTGATTAACCATTTGTGAGCATGCTGTTCAGTTTGAAAGCTCACAGTCAGAATTTTGAATTTTTGTTATCCCAGTAAATGTGCTGTATTTTAATCAATCAGATGAATCCAAATGCTATATTGATTATAACCATTTGCTAGAAAGAAGTAAACCACATGCATATCCTTTGTGTTGTTTCCTTCTGGGGTAAAAAGGTAACATAATCAATATATCTCCCACCCAATGCACAACTGAAAATTCAGTGCAAGTTAAATGTTCATTACATTCTATGTAAGTGAAAAGGTCTAAACAAAACATAAAAACATTGAAGTTTTAAAAATAAATATTGTTCCTGGAATAAGTTAGCCACACTTAGGTTGCCACTGATGGTAAAAGCACCAAAAAGCAGGTACTGAGCTAAGTTCAGGTTGCTTGTTGATCTGTGCCATTTCTTTTCTTTAAAAGAGTAAGAATATTGCATTCATTATATTTCATAATCATAATAAATTATCAGCCAGAATCCTGTGTGCTTATAAATGGACTTGAATCTAGGGGAACTAGAATTACAAAGATGCACAATGTCTCAATGCAGTAGAGTTGCTGTTACGTAATTGCATAGCAGAGCCAGAAAAGGGACTGGTGCACACCAGAACGGAAGTGAACCGGGACTACTGTGTCAGACACTCTTGCCATCATGCATCTTCTTAGCTCAATAACCCAGTTTCTTAGTACCTCTGCTACTTAGTTAAGTGTTCATAAGTTTACATTGAGTAAAAAGGTGATACAGGAATCTGGTGAACATTATCACTAGTTTATTTATACCTTACCTTTCTCCCAAAGTTGGGAGTGAAGGCGGCTTACAATTTTAAAAAATCACAGAAACAAACAAAAAATGAATATTAGATATTAAAATGATATAAAACTAGATTTAAAAGACAAAATACCATTAAAAGATAAAAAGCAATTAAAACAGTTCTGTTTGAAATGGTAGAGCATCTTCAACCCATTCTTTAAAAACTTCCTCATTTTAAATACCTGTCCAATTAAATCAGTCTTTGCCTGTCATTCAGGCCTCCCTGGAAATGGAGTTCCAGAGTCTAGGGGCAGCCACTGAGAGGGCCATCTCTTATGTCCCCCCAGCTATTCATTGACCTGATTAAAGCCACACGAAATCATTACTGAACCATCTTTTAAAACATATCAAAATTACTTATTTACTTATTTGACTTATCTACTTATTTTTCTGTTGTTAGTGGTAAACTTACAACATTGTTAGTCCAACTCAGTAAAGATCTCACATCTTTATGAAGCCGGGGGGGGGGTGCAGTGCCATCACCGTGATGCTGACACCCAGCTTTCTTTCCTCATTCCATATGAATCTGAATGGTGGCCCCCATACTGAAGCTGAATCTTGACAGAAGCACTGTGGTTAAGTGATTTCTGAGTCCATGAATTGGAAGAATTGTCAAATCTGAATGGGGCTGCACTCTCCCAAAGCAACAGGTTCATACCTTTCTGGTGCTCTTGGAGCTGTTGCGTTTACAGGATCCTCAAGTGACCTCTGTGGCTAGATGGACCTGCTACCAACTTACTCTAGTGTGAAAACTAGTCCTAGTCCTGGCCATATTGATGTACATCCCGGTGATACTGAGATTAGAACATCCTAATGCACTCTGTGCAGGTCTGAACTGAAGCCTGATTCAGAACCTGCCACTGGTGCAGAATTCAGTGGCCATATTACTGGTTGGAGTGCTTTACTGCATACCTTTGCACTTGTTTATCTGTACCAGCTGCCAACAGGATGTTCAGTTGATTGGTGTTAATACATAAAGCCAAATAAAATTTGGAAGAAGGTTACCTAAAGCAGTGTCTCCCTTATCCCAGCTTCCCCAGCTATTGTGATTTTCAAGGGGGACCCTTTTCACTGTGACACCACTTCAAGTTTCTGTCTGCTGCTGACACAGAAAACAAGTTTTATCTTCTTTGGTGCCCATAATATAGAATGATTGCCCCTCTGCCTGAATGCTAGTATGTTTTAGGCTTTTCTCATCAGTGAGCTGTGTATTATATTAGGGTGTTTTTACTGTATAGATTGTTCTACAATTTGTGGTGCTGTTTTAAACTGCTTCAAGATATATTTCTAACAAATATATTTGTAACAAATAAGTAATGATTGTACCTGTGAGACAAAAACCACTTGGTATGGAGCCAGCAGAAACATAACCATTATGCATACAGTGATTATTGATACAATGTAAAGTTTTGTTTAATATTTGTCATTGATGATCTTGTGAACAAAAGCTAGATTTTTTAGATTTTCTTGATCCTGTACAGGGTTTATGAGTGAGTCACATAGATGTTGCTTTTGACTACAAATCTTGCTTTATTTTAAAACGTTTGTATATTTCTACTAGGGAGAATTTTTCCAGGAGCTATAACATGGATTCAAAAATAGATCTTGTGCTTAATACTTTAAAAACATGATCAACAAAGTAGTTTAATCACAAGTAGCATTTGATTGTCTAGGGAAGGCATCTTGAAATGTAATATGTAATAAATTCACAGAGGAAATGTTTGACCGTTGAATATCCAGAGTATATGATGGAGGTTATGCTCTTGTTATGGTACTGTGTGCAAGTGAAATAAATTTTCATTTCAACTTATTCTTTGTGATCAGAACAGTTTACATACTTTTTGTCAATTCTCAATTGTTCTGAAATATTATTCCTGTCATAAAGCATAGCATTATTTGCAGGGGCAGGGAGTATGCCATGTCGTACTACTCCAGATCTTATTTTTTTAGTAGGAAGACAATTATTGGCAGCCACTTCTAGGTTTCTGTTTTTGTTTTCTAATCCTTAATTCTGCATCTGCATTTTATCAGCTGAACCAGACAGCAGCAGATGGGCATAAACTTCACTGCACATAGAGTTTAGGCATCTGGGCACACTTTAAGTCCATAGCTGTATTGCTACTGAAGAGCCATTTTAAAATAAGGTGAAAAATGCTATGCAAAGTGTGCCAATATCCAAAGAAGCAACAGTTTAAATCTGAACTTACTATATTCAGTGTGTATTTTCATATAGAAAAGAGGCACACATATAATACAATTTGCCATTAGGAAATGAAAAACACATCTGTTTTCAGACTTCATTTGGGAGATTTTATTATTGACACTTTGCAAATAGGATATATTGAATATGTTGAAATGGTTCTGAAATTCAACAAGACCAACACTTGTTAAATCAGGCAGTGCCACAAGCAGAGTACAAATCACTTGATATATGTATGACTGCATTGCAGGACAAAACAGATGAGAATAGGAGAAGGATAGATAAGGAAATAAGAGAACAAAGACAAAGGAGGATGTGTCTACCATGGAATCTTTTTTTAATTTGTCAATCTTAGCTTATGAGATAGTTAATGATTGCATTCTTCATATCTCATAATTGAAACAAAATAAATACATGGTACCAAGTTAGAGATATAAATGCATAACAGCACAACTTCTCCAGAGATACCGTATGGCCCATTCTCTTTTCTCCACAACTATTTCCACTCTTCTAATTTACTGGCTGACCTTTGACATTTAATTGTACTATACTACGGAAGAGTATTTCAGATAGACTCTTCTCTAGCCAGTTCCATTAATGTATGTCTTTAAGGAACAATTAATGGAGTATTAGTAGTACAACACCAGTACAAAACAACATTTCTGTAATAACGTTTCCTATCCTTATCTTGCTTAACCGAGCATTTGAAAAATTCCCCACCCTGGGCTCCTTTTGTGTATGCTTGCTTAAATTGCAAATTGATTGCACATCATTTTTTTAAAAAACGACACTTATATTTCCTGTCAAAATGGCCGGTCTCCTCTTTGTTCCTCCTGTTCATGTATAGAGGAAAAAGGCTGCATTTATTATCCCACCCAGTTTTATGCATCTTCCAGATGATTTAACTGAACTGATGCTATGGAGGATATGCTGACTGGCACTTTTCCCATGCTTAATGTGTTAACAAAAGCCAATAGTGTCAGTTTTAACAGTTTTAGTTAAATTCCCATGACACTCTTAACAAACGTTGAAACCTCTGCCATGTCTTACCCTGACAGATTCCCTGCCGTCATTGCACACTTAAAATAAATGTCATCCCCAATCAAAAAGTTCACATCTTTCCTGACAATATAATTTGTTACTTTGTTCCTGTTTTATCTCCCTCAACCCCTCCTTCCCTCCGATACTTTTGGCCCAGTAATATAAACTAGGGATATTGCTTTCCATGGAGTGTTCTCTGCCATCTTATATTGTTACAATAAATTGTGTGAAAGTGAAACAAGGTATAGGAATAAAGTAAAATTTTAAAAAGCCCTTACTTTTATTCAGTATGCAATGATTTCTTCCTTTTAATGGGCTCATGGGAAATATTCCTTGTAATTCATGTTACTAAACTGAAGTAACCGATACTAATTTGAAAAACTAAGATCAAGACACATTCACAATGTGCACATGGGGTGGGTGGGTGAGCTAATGAAGTGTGATCTGCCCTTTCCCCACATGCGATTGGAAGCTCTTTATAAGCTTTGCCGGGCTAGGTTTCCTCAAAGAGGAAAGCAATAAGAAAGAGTTGTCTTCATAATGAGTTGACTGAACACATGGCTATGTGTTGACTTGGTGACATGAACACATGCACAGATGACCACTCGAAGAACACCAGTTACAGGGAAGCACCCTGTCTCTATGTAGTGCTGTGATATCATCATAAGCCTTGTTCAGGTTTTTCATACCTCTGAGGATAGTGAGAATGCCTGGATTACTCCTTCTTCCTGTATACTAATGTGTGTCAACTGTATCTTCCAACCACCTTGTGTTCTGCCTCAGTCTGAGTGTATGACTTCTAACATAACGTGCATAAGGTTTTCTACATTGGGATGGAAAGAGTCATGAATCAAGGTTTCTGACAGGATCCTGTGCGCATATATATCAATTTATACAGTCCTTGTTGAAACTAAGATCAGAAGTATCCTGGCAGAAGAGGAGTATGGCTGGCACATGGACAAGCATCCAGGAGGCAGGGATAATCCACACATTCTCATTATGGCCATAGAAATACACATGAGTGAGAATGGTGGGGTCTGCACCAAAAAACCAGTGTTTCCAGACACCAACATGTGGTTTTTGTGGACGATTGCTTTTCTACTGTGCAAAAAAAAAAAAAAAAAAAGCAATCTTGTACAACGAGAAGTTTTTCACAAATCTTGTGAAAAGAACAGCAATCATGCACAAAAAACATTGCATTTTTTTTTATGCAGTATTTTTGTTGTACACAATTGCTTTTTGTTTCATAGAAAATTACAGTTTTGCAGGGGGGAAAAGTACATGGTTTTCTGGGAACAGTGTTTTTTGTACAGAACCCCACAGTTCTCTCTCCCACACAAAAAATGTAGATTTCTGCGCAGAATAATTTCTTGAAACATTTCAGGATATGTGAGAATACTAGGCATGCCGAAATATTCACCATTTCTGCAATGAGGAGAAAAGTGGAAAATATTCACCCCCCACTTGCAAAAACAAAATAGTTGACTATGACCGTCCCTAGTGAGATGTGCCTATAGGTCATGGAATTATTTTTTGCCTTCTGATTAGTTTATGCCCACCACCCATAAGATCATAGTTAAAGCAATAAAGGCATCCTATTTCTTTTAAAGAAAAAAATATTGTTATGTTAAAACTATTGGATTTGGATTTAATAAAGTCTTTTGTACTGCATTATAGGTACTATTGGCACCTCTCCCTTTTTTTATCCCTCTCCCTCTCTCGCCTTATTTCTCTATCACTGAGAGAATAAGAGAGGTGGCTTTCACAGCAGCTGGTTAATTTCCCTGGCTTCACACTACTGTTTAATGATCCGTTTCTCTTGTGCCACCTCTCTCATCTACTGAAAGATAGGTACAAATTGTACCTATAAAAATTATAACACAACTCGGGGTTATCTTTATTTTTTTCCAAATTGTGATCACCTGAACTGAGCATTTGTAGTATTTTCTTTCACAAGCTTTTCCAGTGAAATAGCTGGGACAAGCCATTGTCCACCCACACAAAATGTTTATATGAGAAGATTTTTATGGTCTGGACATTTGGCAGACTGGCTGTATTTGAAAGTGGAAGATGAACTCCATTGAGATGCCATCAACAACCGTATGGCCACTGAGACAGCTTGCAAGCCACCACATAATGGCTTGAGCTTCTGGCATGTCTCGCTGTCAGAGAGTATATTTCTCTGGACATAGGAGAGGATCAAGCAATCACAGAGGCTGTTGCAAGATCTGTCCGCACATAAAGGCTGCGTGAAATAGAGTCTGCAGTGTGGCTGCCTTACATAGTGGTTATAATATAAATAAGAGCTCACCTGGTACCCCACTCCCATTTCAGGGATGCATATTACAACTGGATAGCCTGCTCTGACATAATTTCTCATTGGAAAATATACACCCAGGTGACTGAAACCGTAGTTTGTTCATTCTTGTGCACAAAAGGGAGGTCAACTAATGGAATTCTGATAAAAGATTTTTTAAAAAATCTGTTGTGGTATCAGTTTGCTGAAAGGCTTGTGTATCTACAATAAGTTGTTGGGATGAGAAGCAGTGGAAATACCTGATCTAGAGAAACCACAGAAAACCCATAGGAAAAAAAATTGGTTTTCATTATGAAGACTGAACAAATTAAGAAGTCTGTTAGAGCAATTAGTAAACAGAAAATATCTGTGAAATTCATTGAATAAATTGTTCCCTTATGAGTTCTTCACCCTGCTACATATGAAAAATAAATATCCTGATTTTTGCAAAAATGCATATTTTTTCAGCTTAGGGTACAACATCACAATTATATTAACATAGATGAGTTATGTCCCTACATTTTTATCCCCTTTTTGCATAATTCTAGGATGGCACTAAAACAGAGCTTTGCACGCATGTCTGCACACACATATTTACCCACTTCAATATGTGTGCATATATTGATTGGTGCATGTGCTGAGTGTGTTAACATTCATGGGAACAAAACTGGAAGCTGTGGATTATTTTTTAGTTACTTATTGATTGGTGACTTACTATATTTTTGTGCCATTTCTTAGACCTCAAAGTAGGAAATAAAATACCAGATGATAACAAATGCCTTTTTAATACTGCTGAATTAAAAAAACACATAACAAATTAAAGGCCATTTCCACACTACACGGTTATAGTGCTATTAATCCACTTTCAACATTCTGTGGAATCCTGGGTTTTGCAGTTTAGGGAGGGGCATTTAGAATTCTCAGCCAGAGAGCTCTTTGGCCTCATAAACTACAAACCCCAGGATCCAGGATGTTGAAAGTGGAATAATAGCACTATGACAATGTAGGGTGAAAATGGCCAAAGTTTAGAAGCAGCAAGCAGATCTACTCTACCTCAGCTACTATTCAGCTGACATTTTGGGAGGGACAATCTTGGCAGGCCCTCTGTTCATTCCTTTTTTATGCAGGTCAATGATGTGTACATTAGGGACATAACAAATGCTGCATTTCAGGACTTTTCATCAAAATTTTGTTAAGTTTTGTGGCGGGGGGGAACTGTTGGCACAGAAAAGAGTGGGCTTACTCAAAAGACATTGATAAAGAAACTGTGGGTTTACACATTTAAAAAATATCGTTAAAAACTCCAGAAATACAAATAAGGAATAAAAACAAAAATGCAAACATAGAGACAGTCATGCCCATGCTGTTCTTGTATGTAAGGATAAGTTATACATTCTTTGTATATCTCATATGGTCTGGTTTTCACCCTTACCCAAGTAGAGAAAGCTGTCCCACTGAAAATAAAGAAGTTGGGTTCAGCTATGATTCTTGCTGATTTCTATATGTAGAATGGAAGATGTTGCCATCATGTCCACTGCCTAATTAGCAAAATGTTTTGGCCTGGGCATATATTTTTATCCCTCTTCAGAATCTCAGTAAGTTTAGGCCTTTGCAGTCCTCTGTAGGAAAGACTTCCTACAAATGAGGCCTGGCAACTGAAAATGCTCCCTCTAGACTATTAAAATCCATCTTGTGTACTTGAAGTGAGTTCTAGATCTTAAACTGAAAATCAGTCCTAAGGGAAAGAGTGTTTGTGCCAGTGTGAAGGGTTGTCAGTCTTGCAAGTTTCTGAACATTGTTACATAGTAAAGATGAGTGTCTGTGAACATTTTTCAGATGCATCAATATACATATTTTAAAAACAGATGGAAAAGGAATAATGGTAAGTCTAAGAGTACATAGCAAAATGTGAACCCTTATTTAAAACCAGTAGCTTTTAAGCCTTGTATACGTGCAAATAAGTGTTATAAGCCATATTCACAGATGCTGTGTGGGAAAGTTTTCAGTGAATAATGGGTGAACAAGTAGTTTATGTACAATTTGAGAGTGCCCACATTACACAAAAAAGCAAAGGAAACTATATGTGTGTGTGTGTGTGTGTGTGTGTGTGTATTTGCGTAGCTGACACAGAAAAAGACTAGACTGGAACAGAATAGAACAGAACACACCAGAACATATCAACAAGGTCATCAATCTGCCATTAATTGGGGAGTGGGCAATGAAGGTAGGATGTGGAAAAGGTATTCTTGTAAAGCTACCCCCACGTACTTGAGAATACAAGAAGGATCATTCATAACAGTGCAATTCTGTGGAGAAGATCTGTTCCCCTCTAGTTAGTGTTGGGATTGCTACTAAACTCAGAGGGAATATGGATTCCAAGCTAGGCAGCAGATGGCCATAGTCCCCACTAATCAAAATGGCTAAGGTCCTTGATCCTTTGAACCCTGGCTCCACTGTATCACTGCTTTTTTCAAAATTGTTGTGACACTTGCTTCCCATTGTGTTAAGAGAATGTCCCTCAAGGACATTGCATCTATTTATACATCTGTCTGTCCTATAGTATGAAATATTTTGTACTGTTTTTTCTATATTTCAAAGCATAAACAAATACAATTAAAAAAAACCCCAGTAATATCCCAATAATATTGAAAAATGTTATTACAGTTCCTGTTGATACTTTCTCACACATTCATCTACAGCCTACTTGGGGACTGAGTTGTTTAGGGATGTTCAGTGAGAGCACTGAAGACCATGGTATCATTAGAATGATGATGACACCTGCCTCGAAACCCATAGATGATCTCTGTCAGCAGTTTAATGCACATGTAGCTATAGTATGATTTTGCTTTGTGCCCATCACCATATTCATTCTGCAGAGACTCACTATTCTGCATTTCTAGGGGTCCTGTCATCAGTTTGAGTACATAACAGCTGTTGCCTCACCCCATCGCAGCAGTGTTGTCTTCGTTTATGTTTGGAGTAGTATGAAGTGAGACAGTAAACTGGACAGTGCCACATAAGAGTATGATGAAGGGTCTGCAATAGGGGGAAAAATGGATCAAAGAAGAAAACTAGCAGCACTTCAGAGGGAAAGGGCTTATCTCAACCAAATTCCAGCTACTCTAGTGTTTCTACAATAGGAAATTCTAGAATAGTTGGGGTATTTAAAAGTGGATAGTTTTTAAAGTGTTGTGAGCATGAAAAGGGTCATAGCCCATTTGTGTCCTGGAGAATATAGTCTAGTACTTCTCAAACTCATTTGGGAGAACAGTGGGATTTAAATAAACAAAACAAACAAACTTTCTGGCACCTTTTTCCCACAACATTCCAGGAACTGGTACAAAAGTTGTGTCATATTATCATCTTACTTGCTTTGCTTCTAGAACGGTGCCATGGACTGGCAGCTGGTGGCTCACAGACCACTGCCTGGAGTAGCAACCACTTCTTTCTGTTGAATGTGTACATCTAGCTTCTGGTTGCTCTTTCTGGGACTTTGCTGCCTGGGGTTGTCATTAGGTGCATTTGAAAGGGAAGATCTGTTAACCCGGCATCCCCATTATTTTATGTATATGCTCTATTTATCATTAATTCCATGAAAGTCCTTAAAATATTACAGTTTTGAACTATACCTCTAAGAGTCTCCCAGCAACTCTATATTAGCTGGGAGATTCTGGGAATTATAATCCTAAAAAGTAACTTTTGCAGGGTCTGATTCCTTTGCCCTCAATCCTTACTAGCAGCTAGGAAGGGAGAGAGGAGAAATAACCAAGGCCTAATTGATTCTGGTTGTTGGATGAATCACTCAAGCACTTTGTGTCCTCTCTAATCTGGGAAAACAGTTCACATTTTTAACATAACCCTACAGTTGTTTATACACTGTACAAGAATGTGAAATTGAATGCACTGACATATAGATTAAAAAGCATCTGAGGAACAGAGGATATTGTTTTGATACATACATTAAAAAAAACCTTCCAAGTGATCTTCCAGTGATTAAAGTTGCTTTTCCCTTTAATAACTCTGCTAAGAAACAGGAAATGCAATTTCCTCACACCTTTCCCGAGGCTCTCCAATCAGCCAGGTCCTTTGAGGAGTTCCCTACTGTATATTCCTTCATCAACATGGCATTCCTCAAGAGGCCCACACAGACTCTGTTAAAATTAGCTGTGTTCCACATTAGTGGCAGGAGCTGCCTTTTCCCCAGAGGAATAGACTGGTGTGGTGTTGCTTCCTATTGGAGTGAAATCATCTCTTTAATTGCAGAGAGACTTTTCACTATCTGTTAATTGATAAACTCTGCTTATGGAGCCAGGAATCAGATTTTGCACAAAACCTTCTATTGCTCCATATCTGCCCAACAACAGCAACTACTGCTGGTGTCCTTTCTGCTCCTTTGGGAGAGTCTCCATAGATCCCCCTTTGTACAACGGCAATTTTACAAATGCAATCCGGAGAGAAAAGTTGCACTTAATTGGGGGGGGGCGGGGCTTTGCTCTATTCCTCTCCATCTCTGCTGATATGGAGGGGACAGTAACTGGTTGAATCTCTGTGGTCTGTATCCACCCATCTTGGGATACCTGGGTATGTGTCACAGCTCGAACAGACTGTGCAACCTGCATTGCATTTTGAAGCGATGTGGCACTATGTTAAACTGTTATGAGCAGAGCTGGATTAAAATTATGCTAAATACACTGTAGTGAAGTGCCCCAACTAATTATCTGGGAGTGCCTCTGTTTTGTTCCCTACGTTGGGCTCTTTTAATACTTCTCAAAGCTCAGAACACAGCAGCTGTTCCTTTATTGCATGACATGATAGCAATGGCCATGTTCCCAGTGATAGAGAAGTGTGAGGCTTTGATTGCTTGCTTAGCATGAGAAGTGGAATGCTTATTCTCTCTGTTTTGTGACAGAGTTCAGGTGTGTAATTAGCAGGATAGTATTATATTATATCTATATTACTATATTATATCATTACTATATTATATCATTAAAGTACACATTTAAACTGTTTTTTGTAAAAGAAAAAATCCAATTCAAAATACACACGTGTATCTAGACAGGGAAACATGAGTGACATTATGCTTCATCAGCAGTTTGGTAGGAGGAGAGGAGAAGCTGAGTGTTGCCCCAGAGTTCTCAGTTGAGGACCTGCTTTGGGTAATTTGGTATCTACTGAGCATATTATGTGTAGTCAGCTAGACTGGGTGAAAAAAGTGGCAAATGTCTTTAACCTTTCCTCCCTATTTGGATTGTTTGAGTATCAACAAAAACAAAACAAAACTCTAACATCAGTTAGCTTGGTTATGTTTCTTTTACAATTTCTGCTATGATGATGTTCATTCTAGATAAAAATCAATAGAACATGTATTAAGCTGAGGCAGCAAGAGCAAGCATCATAAACACTGCAAATGTTATAAGTGGTATGAGGACTAAAAAGAAACCATAAGCTGCAGGGTGGAGGGGTGTTGAAGGCGTTCCTTGCCCAAGGCTCATTTATTCTAAGCCCAGTTATGTTTATGAGGCTGGTATACATATAGCATAACATAGGGCTGCAATGTCTTTTCTTCATATAATGTTCCCAGCAAAGCAGATTTGAGGGTTCTGATGTTTCCATCATGTTTCCATCATGTGAACAAGCACATTCGCATGCACACAGGAGTACATGTAAAATGAAACTGTGGCTATCATTGCTGACCTGGCTATGGAGGTAGATACCAAAATAATTTTTTTTGAAAAACATAGAATGAAATTGGGTATTAAAGCAACTTCTTCCAGGAACAGCACAAAAGGTTCATTGTAAAAAGACAGAAAGAGTGCTCTCTTCCTCCTCTTTCTTCTGTCACTTCTGTCGTTTTTATGCATGTTTCTATTACAGCTACAAGAGGCCGCTGTCATCAGAGAAACAGAAAAAAAATCCTGAGTATAGTGAAATAATTTAGCTGATAATTCCCTACTGTATAATTTTCTACACTTCCAGCTAGCTGACCTTGTGGGCTCTTGTCAGGTTGCTAAGGGAAATCCAGCAGGGCTCCTGCTCTGCTCTCCTATTTTTAAAGAAGTATTACAGGGGATGGGAGCATGTTTGTGTCAGCTTAATGATGCACATATTTGATCAAGTGGCATTGTGTAACTCCATGTTTTAATGTTAGTGATAGTGCACAGAGAGATTGGCTCCTTTACCATTTCCACATTTATCACATTGAACTTTTATCCTGTCAGTTGTCGTTTGAAAAACAAGATTAAATTAAAGGGTTAATGGGAGAAAAATATTTTTTTTTGAAGAGGGACTTTTTCAAATTCTTTGGGTGGTTCTCAGTGTCCATAGTTATTGAGGCTAAGGAACTATTATGTATAAGTTCCGTTAGCAACTGCATCATCTTGCTCCTCATCATAATGATTCTATAAAATAACTTCATAATATTTCCTTTTTACTATTGGGAAACTGAGGCAAACTTGGGAAGATAGTGACCAGACTGAACTAGCTCCTTAAAAAAAAAAAAAATCTTGTCTAGGAATTAAAGCTAGGTCATCCTAAATCATGCCCCATGCAGCCTTGCAAATGAGGACTAATGTTGAATGGTATAGATGTAAAGGGGATAAAAGTTCTCATAATTGCATGTACACTTGTGTAACTCCATGTAATGACTTTTGTTTTGAATGGCTAGGACATAGTCTTAAGAATAATTGTTCCTACTTAATCGGCTTCCAGATTGTTTCTAGCCTCTGGTCAAAGGTTTTAGTTTTGGCCTTTATAGCTGAAACAGGCTCAGGTATCTCAGAAACAATCTCCTACAGTATGAACCTACTCAAAATCCAATTTCAGCTTTGTCTTATTACTTATTATTATTACTTTTCCTTTGTTAACAAAAGTGCAGTTGGTAGTAAGAAGTTCTTTTCAGTTATGATAACCAAACCGTGGATTAGACTTCCCAGGGATGTTCTTTTCATACTCACCTTTTTTGCTTCTAAATTGAGTTCTTAAGACTATTTTGTTCCTATAGTTATTTTTCCAACAGGACTTTTAGTTATATGTCTTTAGTTTACTACCTGCTGATACTGGTGAAGCTGTTTTTTCAGTGTGGTTCATTGTTTTGTTTCTTAGGATTTTTAAAATGCAATCTTTATAGGGTGCCTTATGATCTGTCACATAGGTATGGGTTATGAATGTAGGATATTTTGTAAACACATATACACACATCAGTTGTGCAGTCTAATTATGCAGTTCTTCTCCCATAGTGAGGGAAACAGACAACAAACTATCTTAACTGCAGGGCTGTAGATGCATGTAATTAACATAATTAAGATTATGGTACATGACAAAAGCATGTACCATCTTACAATATTACTGACACAGTTGACTGTAGAACCTTCTTGGTTTGACATACTTACTTTGTAATGTGAGAGGAAAACTTGACAGCAAATGTAAAAGCTGACTTAGTGACTCAGTTGAAATCTCAGCTAATAAAGCAAATGGGGGGCAACCAATGAGCATATGCACTCTTCTCTACTCTCCAGAAAATCATGTATTCCTTTCATCATCCTTCTGTGAGTTAACTATGCAGGGCATTGAAATTGGGCAGACTTTGGCTTCTACTGGCTATAATTCTTTCCAAGATGGAGTTTGAAGCCACAGTTGCCCTCTTGTAGAGAAATCTGCCGTGGAGACAGATGGTAGTTAACAATAACCATTCTTTTCTCATCTGAGATATCATGGCAAGTTGCAGTTATCTCAAAACACGGAAAGGTGGATTATTTTAGAGAAATCATCAATAAAAGAATTGGAAGAATTGGATAATAAATTCGGATGGCATGGCTATCTGTGTTTTAATAAGGTAGCAGTGAATCATTGCGTCCAGAAGACATTATTAAAGATTTGGTTAAAAATAAAGCAGAAATATTATATAAAACTCCGTTTGGACATCACCTCAAGAAGCATTCAAAATCACCCCAACAAAGCAAGGAAAATGATTAACATATTAAGACATACTGAAATGGGATGGCGATAAACCTAGAATGAAAACAGCAGAAGAACTGAGGGCTGATGGACATGAATTAAACTGGTTCCCTTGGCGATAACTATACAAAAGATTTATAATGGATCAAAAACTGTATGGTTTTGAGAGAAAAGAAGATGAACTAGAGTTACTGTTGAAAGAGAATCACAAGAAGAGAATCTTCAAATTTTACAAATTGTTATTGAAAAAAGAAATGGAACCAGATATAATAAAAGACATCATGATTAGATGGGCTCAAAATATGGGGCATCAATTAAATTAGAAGACTGGGAAAGAGTGTTAAAAGTAGACATAAAATTTATGCCAAATTTAAATTTAAGAGGAAATTTTTCTACGATGTTATATAGATGATATACGACTCCAAAAAGACTACAAAAAATAACTAAAAATGGGGATGCAAAGTGTTGGAAATGTGATGGAAAGGTGCGCTCTTTCTTCCATATGTGGTGGACTTGTCAGATGGCAAGGAAATTTTGGAAGGGAATACATGATGAAATTCAAAAAATTTGTAATGTGAATTTTGAAATGATACCGGAATTTTACTTATTAAAAATGATAGGTCAAAATAGGGAGGTTTAAAGACACCAAAAGATACTATTGTATTTGATTACAGCAGCGAGACTAACATATGCTCAACACTGGAAAGAAAAGAAAGAAATCCATTTAGAAGAATGGAAGTTAAAGGTACTGGATGTGGTAGAGACTGAAAAATTAGCAAACACTTTGAAAAACAAACCTATCCAAAATATAAACTTATTAAAGGATGGAATAGCAATTTTTTTTTGTCTTTATAAAAAGTGGAAGATAAGATATAACTTAACTGGGGGAAGAAAAACATGGAAGTAGGGGGGGAATATATCCACAATAGTGGTATATATCCTGTTATTTTATATGTGTAAAACTTTAATAAAATTCTTTCTAAAAAAAAAACACAGAAAGGTGAGGAAAGAAGCACATGAGAAGGAAGGTGAAAGGTTTGCTGTTTAGTCACTTAGAAAACATGCAAATTAAAACACATGGTTGTTTTTCCATGTTTTGTGACTTTTTCGTTACCTTTTTTCTCCTTCTTCCTCTCTCTCTCTTTCTCTGGTTTAGAAACTTAACTTTCCCAACCATGTAAAATCTCAAAATTTTAAACAAAATCATGTGTTGCAAAACAGGTTCTTGGAAGTTCCAAGAACTGCTTAATGTAATTTTTAAAAATAAGAACTCATCTACTGAAAATTTCTGAGCAATTTCCTGTCACTTGAGTCAGCCCTTTATCTTTCACCTACTGTATTTACAATATGTAGAACTTGATTTTAGCTTTGATAGATGCTTATGCTATCTCTGGGAGCCACTCTCTTTTTTTCGCTGAAGAGCATGGCATAAATTTTGTAAATAAATAAATAAATTTCAACATCAAATGTATTCAAGATTAGAACATCATCAAATGCCTGAATTTCAAGTAATTGCTCAGCTGATCAAATGCAGATTTTTTTAAAAAATCTAAATTGCTTGGCTTGGAGAAGAAGCTGTTTTTTTGCAAAAGTTTACACAGATCATGTTCGGTCTAGTTAGTACACTGGTAATGTTTGCATAGCATGGTATCCTGACAGCAAAATCCCACTGTGTTCATTGCAGCTTGCATTCTACTAAATATGTTTGACCTTTAAGCCTTAGTCCAATGTGTGGTGAACCTTAGGTTTATATCAAAAATATACCTGAACTGAGCAATGTAGAACATTCTTAGGGGATTTGACACAGAATGGATAGAAAATAAACTAATTTGTATGTATAAGCAAATGCAGGAGGGACCTCTATGAGTGCAAAATCTTCACTGAAAAGAGATGTACAAGAACGTTCATTTCATCTGGATTCAAGTAGCAGAAGAAATGGACAGAGCATTGCCTATGGCCAGGACTTATTCAGATTTGTTATCAAACTCAGGATTTCTGCTGCCTGTGCTATATCTTTTGTTACAGACAAAGAATCCTTGGATCTTCAGCGTTGTCAGGTGGTACTTTTCACAGTTGCTATCAGTTTTATAAGAGATTTGATTAATTACATTTTCATTATTTTTTGAAGCATGAAAAGTACCTGAGAGATGACTGGGCTAGTCACATTCTCTTAGTCCCAGAGGAAAGCAAACCTTGCCAAGAACCCCCTGTGGTAGGTTCGCCTTAGGATTGCCATAAGTCAGAAATGACTTGAAGGCACGTAACAACATAACAAAGCAGGGAAAAATGGATTTGGGGGAAGAGCGATTGAAAAACAGTAAGACACCATAAGTAGCCAGTCATAGTACATGTTCATTTGTGGACACTGTCCAGACCTGTTGCTCTTACGTGCTTAATTGTGTTTGATCAGGAGACTGCCTACTTTTTTCTCCAACACTTAAACTATTAGAGCGTTCTTCACCTTCTATAATTAATTTATTTAGGCCAGTTCACTCTCCAGTTCTGTAATAATAATAATAATAATAATAATTTAAAATTATTATTATTATTATTATTATTATTATTATTATTATTATTTATTAATTAATTAATTATTAATTAAATAATTAAATTAATTAATAATTAAATAATTAATTAATTAAATTAATTAATTAAATAATTAAATTAATTATATTAATTAAATAATTAATTATTAATTAATTAATTTAAATTTAAAAATTATTATTATTATTATTATTATTATTATTATTATTATTATTATTAATATCCCACCTCTCCCGACGGATCGAGGCAATACTACAACAGTATATCAAATACATTAAAAGCAATTAAAACACAACCCATCCTCCCCACCCACCAACCCATCTAAAAACCCCTAAAACACATTAACTATTAAGAACAAGAGGACAGTTGGTGGGAGGCGGTGGAGTACTAGTCTGGGAAGGCCTGTCGGAAGAGAACAGTCCTGACTGCTTTTTAAAGCAGTCAAGACTGGTAATATGCCGGATCTCTTCCGGCAGGCCATTCCATAACTTGGGAGCGATAGAAGAGAAGGTCCTCTGGGTAACCGCAGCCAACCTAGTTCTGACTGGCTGCAGTAAGTTCCTCCCAGAGGATCTTAATGTGCGGGGCAGATTATATGGGAGAAGGCGATCCCGCAGGTAGGCTGGCCCCAAGCCATGAAGGGCTTTAAAGGTAAGAACCAACACCTTGTACTGTGCCCGGAAACTAATAGGCAGCCAATGTAAAGACTTCAGAATTGGTGTTATATGATCAGTTTTAGATCTTCCGGTGACCAACCTGGTTGCCATATTCTGAACTAATTGAAGTTTCCGGACTAAGCACATGGGTAGCCCTATGTAGAACGCATTGCAGAAGTCAAGTCATGAAGTTACCAGCGCATGCACCACTGTTTTTAGGTGTTCCAGATCCAGGAAGGGGCGCAGCTGGCGTATCAGCCGAAGCTGATAGCAGGCACTCCTGGCCGCCGCATCTATTTGAGCTGTTATCTGAAGTGGCGAGTCCAGGAGCACCCCCAAGCTGCGAACACAGTCTTTCAGGGGAAGTGTGACCCCGTCTAGAACTGGTTGACAAACCTCGATACCTGGGCTAGGGCCCTTAACAGCTAGTATCTCCGTCTTATCTGGATTCAGCTTCAGTCTGTTTTTCCTCATGCAGTCCATTACTGCTTCAAGGCATTCGTTTAGAGGCGAGATGCCACCCTTAGTTGATGCTATTATCCGAGGCATGGAGAGATATATCTGGGTGTTATCAGCATACTGATAGCACCTTGCTCCATGCCTCCTGATGATCTCTCCCAGTGGTTTCATGTAGATGTTAAATAGCATTGGGGACAGGACGGCGCCCTGAGGGACACCAGATTTGAGCTCCTTTTTCGAGGAGCAGCTGTCCCCAAGCATCACCATCTGGTATCTACCTGAGAGGTAGGACCAGAACCACTTAAGTGCAGCACTCCCGATCCCCAGCCCTCTCAGGCGTTCCAGAAGGATACCATGGTCTATGGTATCGAAAGCCGCTGAGAGGTCCAAGAGTACCAGCAGGGTCACACTTCCCCTGTCGATACCTAGGTGAAGATCATCCACTAAGGCGACCATGGCAGTCTCGACTCCATATCCTGCCCTGAAGCCAGTTTGAAATGGATCTAGATAATCTGTTTCATCCAAGACAGCTTGGAGCTGAAGACCAACAGCCCTCTCGATCACCTTGCTTAAAAATGGAAGATGGGAGACTGGTCTATAATTATTCATATCCAGGGGATCTAGGGAGGGCTTTTTTAGAAGCGGCCGTATAATTGCTTCTTTTAAACAAGCTGGAAAATTGCCCTCCCTGAAGGATGCATTAATAATATGTCTTAAATGAGTCTTAATGGCAACTGCTCCCTGGACGACCAGCCATGAAGGGCAGGGATCAAGAGGGCAAGTTGTCTTTCTTACCTTTCCAGTGTAAGGCTCTGAGGGGGAAGAGCCCCTTTACAGAAAATGGAGAGAGAAGAGAGTTAAATATCATAAAAACTTATATTAGCATCTGTCATTGCTTCTAGAAGATACTTTGGCCTGGTGCTTGAGATAGTTGGAAGAGAAATGTTCAAAAGCTTGTTGTTAGCCCCTATTCTCCCCCACATTGCTGATTCAATCAGAGTCATGCTCTCCCCACTTCTCAGCCGCAAAGTAAAATTTGTAGAAATCTGTATGACCTTGTGTAGCAGTCTATCTATGTCACTCTTCCCCAAGATACCCAGCGAAGCTGAAGGCTACTGGTATGTATAAACATATATATCCGTATGAACGGGATGCATGCCAAGTATATTTTAAAAATGGAGTACCTTGGGGTCAGCATTGTGCAACTACAACCAATCTGAGCAAGCTTTGGAATTTTTTAGAGCAGAGGGCATCACTGCCAGGAAAACTTGAATCTCAGCACCAGTTTTTAGCAATACTCTAAGCAAACACACTCAAGCAAGGTTTTTAAGGTCAACTTTCAGTCCCAGCGAATAGTGTTCATTCTGCTTTCTAGCCTGGTTCAGCCTTGTGCAATGCTAGCCAAGTGAAATGAACTATGGTACCCAGATCAAGCCAGGTGCTTCTAACCATATTCCAAAGTCTGGGATTGTTTCCCTTTTTAAAAGGATGCTTGTAATATGTGTGGCCACTGCGGAGGTAGTGTCCCAAGTGTAGCCATCACCTTCTGCACCATTTTCTCCATCCTAGAAAAGTTTCCCTGTGCAATGTTTACAGGCAATAATAAACAATTGATTTGCGTCCAAATTGTTCTTAGGCAATTATAAGGAATTGATCTAACCAGGCTGGGGCTGTGGCACCAAGTGTTTTGCAGCCCTTGTTACCTCTGACCTCATAACTGCAGAACTGACTCATTGGGGAAGAAAAGAAAAAAGCTTGTCCCTCCAGATGAGATTTTAATTTTAAGCTTCTAGCAGGTATAGAAAAAAGGGCTGCTGAAATGGTCATTAGAACAAACGTGGGTTGCATAAATAAACCATTTGCAAGTTGTTTTGTATTGAACTCTGATAGCCTCCAAACCAGTAGTTTTCCTGAATTCTATTTTTTGTTGGTTATAGATTAAGAGCATTATATCAGGAATTGCATCATTTGGCTTGCTTTGTATCTCAGCTGTCACAAGAAGAGTGCTCTAATAGTCATGATTAAATGTCATTAATTTGCAGAACAGAAACAGAGATGCTGTCATTGTTTGGGGGTAGCACTGGTTAAAATTCAGCAATAGTAGCAAATTATGTCTGCTATGGATTAAGCACAGCCATTTTTGATCCACATTCTTTTGTATGCACTTGAATTGCTGTCAATAAGCTTATTATGCCTTATACGCATTGATTCCTGCAGGCCATTTGCTAAAGAACAGAGGGAAAAAAGGACTCAATGTTTGAATCTGGGAAATTATTGTACTTGTAGAAGGCTAGTGTTTGTGGAAGTTCCTGACCAAATCAGTGAGGAGATTGATGCATATACAGTTACATGAACGAAACTTAGAATGTCTTAATTAATTTGTTTTCCCAGAATTCTCTCTATCCCGGGCTGTTGTTACTTAGTGTTTTTCTGCCTACATTTTTCCCTTTCTTTGTTATCTGTCTTTTATTCATATAAAATGCATAAGCACAAATGAAAATATTTTTAAACCTGTATAACTTTTACTTCCTACATGGTCCCTACTACTGTTCCACTCAGGAAAAGCAAACATAGACTTAGGTTTTGGCCAACAATTGAAGAAGCCGTGGCGAATATTATGTTGGATAATAATTACATCACATATGAAAGAGAATTTTGTGACTGGAAGAACTATGGCTCACATCCAACAGTATGCTTACACAGGTGAAAGCTCTTTCCTCCATGGATGTAAGAAGCAGCCATTCCCTCTCTCCTGAAGCCCCTCCCACCCTCAGCAGGATCTGAAAACCTGGTCCAGAAGACTGGGAGATCATCCATAGAAAGTGTTTGGGTAGGGTAGGGTGGGGTTTGATTTAACTCTATGGCAAAAATCTTTTCCTTTCTTTTTTAGTTTTTTTTCTGTTTTTTCTGGAGCTATGTTTGGGACTGGGATGGGAATTTGGAAATGAGACAAATGGATTTTGTGTATACAGTAACAGAGATAAGAGTTTTGATATTGTGTTAACAATTATTAGTTACTAATCTATGTTAAGAGAGCCGGCATGCTGTAGTGGTTTGAGCATTAGACTATGACTCTGCAGAACCAGGTTCGGTTCCCTGCTCAGCCATGGAAAACCCACTGGGTAATCTTGGGTGTGTCACACACTCTCAGCCCCAGAAAACCCCATGATAGCTTGGTCTTAGGGTCACCATGAAGTGACTTGAAGGCACACAACAGCAAACAACATTGAACAAAAGAGCTGTTAGTCAAATACATTTGTGATGTATTTAATTGTGCAGAATGTAGTTCAGTAGTTCTTGAAACTGTCCAAAGAATAGAACTTCTTGTGTCACTTGCAGTTCTCTCCTGAATTTCTTATTTATTATGATAAAATGAATAATAAAAATCTAGCATGCTCTTGCCCCTAATGTGCTAGCAGGCAAGTTATTTGTATCTTCAGAATAGTTCTTAAGTCTCACAATTTGGTGTCAACATGAATAATATTATCATATGGCTGCATGTGCATATTTTGGCTATATACAATAATATATATGTATTTGAGTGGGGACTGGTGGCTCCATTGTCAATGGTTTAGTAAGTCCAAGTATAGTGAGGGCAGGACTGCTATTACAGAGTAGCACTGTTGGTTGGTTGCTGGGCCCAATAACTTCACAAGCAACCATGACAAATACCTGCATGCCCTTCATTCTGGACGTCCCTGGGCTTTATTCATTGCCCTATAGCCCACCTGTTATAAACCAGTGTTGTAATGGGATAGTATCCGTGGGTAGGCCTGCTCATGACTGGTTGTGAAATGACAGCATGTACTGGCAGCTTCACTGAGGGCAGCCTACTCAAGGCCACAAAAAAACACATTCAGACCTGTGTTAATTTGAAATCAGAAACCGCATATGCAGATGTACTTGATGCACTGTATTCTGAACAGTGGTTGGATAGATTTAATATGGAAAATCTCTGTTAGCCTGTTGTTGCTATTCTAACATTATTTTGTTTCTTTCTCACATTTTCCCCAGCCCCAGACATCAAGGCAGCTTAGTGGAATTAAAACTATCAAGTAAAAGCTCACATCAGTAAAATACACAAAAGCTTGAATTGTTATTAAATTAGCAAAAGAAAGAAAGGCAACTTAAAGATATAACCATTAAAAAAACAAGAAGCTTCAAAAATACAGCACATTATTGAAAGTCTATTTTGCAGAGGCCTACGGAAACAAACAAAAAGTTTTCCACCTGCCACCAGATGGAAGGAGCCAATGTGGACTCTTTAGCCTAGGAACAGTGACTGAGAAGGCCCTCTTTTGTGTTCCTACCAGATGTACCTGTGAGGGTGATTATAGGCTGTATTCCCAAACAGGTTAACCCAGAAATTAAGTTTGCTTTTAGTTAAGTCAATTTATGATGGCAACCTAAAAGCCAAGCAAACTTGAGATGTTGTACCACCAACACCACTAATATGTCAGTTTTTCCAAGTGATATCCTACCCCTTCTATGCAGGCTACATGTAGCACTTGCCCAAATAATGGATTCATAGACTTCTTTAGTGTATGAATCCATTGTCATGTGACACTCTCGTTTTCTGTTGACAAAGAAGTATATTCTTCATATGTTTGCAAATATTAAAGCACAGTTTCATCCTAGTCTGAATGAACTAACTATACTGGAATAAACCACACTTTCCCATATGTTGATATAACAGAAGTCATAAAATTGCATATGGATGTAATTCAACTTGTCTGAAGTTGTGAATAGAAGTTTTAAATTGACTTCCTCAAAGAGGTGGGTGAGATACTGCATAACCCTAAGATTAGCGCCTGCTCATATTTGTAACTTAAGAGCACCATTTTTTGAGTGTACTTCTGGAGGCTCTTTTCACACTATAGTCATGTAGTGTGACATAATTATAATATGAAAAGAGCAGAAGGTCAGGAATGTCCTCATGGATGTTGGTCCTATAGTTCTGCAAATAATGTGATCAAGGACATGGATCCTTGGTGGAAAGAGGATCCCACTAGTGTAGAGATTCTCAGATAAAAGCAATTACCTTGAATATCATTTACAAATGAGTTGGCAGCCAGCCAATAGGGATTTGGAAAACCTAATGTACTCTGGTTACACTGTATCTTGGATGCAAAAGTTGCGTGTTCACTTCAAGACACTTATCTTGTATATATAGTGAACTAACCTTGAGATGACACAGACATTGATAAAACCCAGCAGGCAGAGCATGTGCACCGTGCATTTGCTCAGCATAAATATAGGAACAGAAAAATATACCTGTTTATTTTCTAAAGCATTCACAATTTTTTCAACTCCCAAGTTAATTGGCTTCGTTGTCACATCATTTTGTCAGTTTTTAAGAAAACTTTGTGCAAAAATCCGTACACATTTTTAGAGAATGAGTTTACCTAATACACACTTCATTTGAAAGTATGTTTTTTCCAATGTAAGTCTTTTGTGTGTATTTTGTCTAATGTACACATATATGCATTAAAAAAAACTGGTAAATTGTATTGCAAAGTTCATATTTGTGTAGAAAGAATAGTTGTGCTCCTATTCATGTGTTGGTTAAGGAAGTGCAAATCAGATCAGTTTGTATTCAGGCAGGAACCTAAGTTCACCCTGTCCCTAGATAAGGCTTATTTTTTACATTGAGAGACATAAGAGGTCTCTTTGTGACCAGTGCTGCCTTCTCATCCATAAAGAACTTACACAAGTCCTAGAATGGCCCTCATAATTACCAACATTTAAGCAGTTCCCTGATTTTAGGGACAAATAGTTTTCATAGTCAAACCATTTGGAAGGGAATTGATAGGCACAAATCTTCCCTTTTTAAAATAATAATAAAGATCGGGTATCTTTATTTTACATCACTCCAGATGGAACACAAAACTGAGAACCTGAACCTACATTGATATCACCCCCTAAATGCTTAGAATGTAACTTCAGCAATAGTTACCAGCTTCTGTGGCCCTTATAGGATTTTACAGATTTAAAATTTCTCAGAACAAACACTGTTTGTGGGAGTTAAATTTCCATATTGGCATTGATTCTTAAGAATCAGCTCAGAGACTGAGACATCAAAGATCCCCCTCTCCCCCTTGAGGACAGATTCTGCCACCATAGAAGTGGAGGTCTCAGACTGGATCTAAAAGATGTCCTCAAAGGAATTTTGCCTGCTAAGCCCTGTCTCCCCTATCTCTTCCCCCTTTTCTCCCCAGTAAGAAGACACTTGAGCTTTTTACTGGAAACCAGATGCCCAGATTAACTAAGTTGTAACTACTTCAGCTAATGTTGCTTTCCTGGTTGTATATAAGATTACACTTACTGTGAATAAAAGGAAGACATATGTCTTTGATTTATGATGTTTTGACCATTTTTATTATTGTGATTCAGAATGGGATGTAGGCCTTCAGCACTGAAGCATATGTCATTCTGACTAAGTGTTCTTCCTCATAACTTGAACTCATGACCAGGAAGAGAGTCAAAGCAAATTTGTTCACCAGAACTGAGTTATTTTTGCAATTCCAACACACTTGCCTTTTTTTTATATAATGGTGAGAACTCTTGTGTAGTAAGGAAGAAAAGGCAAGATACAGATTTTGATTCAACATTAGAAGGAATATCTTGAGAGTAAGAGCAATTCAGCAGTAGAACTGATTGCCTGAAGGGGTTTCCTTCTCTGAACATCTTCAAAAAGAGGCAGGATAGCTACCTGCTGGTGATGCTTTAAGCTGGAGATCTTGCATTGAGCAGGGGTTGGACTCAATAGCCCATAAAGCCCCTTCTAAATCTATGATTCTACTTTCTCAGTAACTTAATTTATCTATCTCCACATATATGTCTATAGACACCTTGCTGTGCCCCTTCATGATCAGATATGGCAGAACCTTCTGTCCCTTCCCTCCCAGACTGGCTCTTATCCTTGAGTAACTTTGTTTTGTTATATATGGTTTATAACAGCCTTAAATCTCAAAACTGGTAGTGAAGCAGGATATATGTATTTAATAAATAAAGTGCCAGAAGCAGGGTTTCTTTTTCCTCACGAAGGTGCAACTAGGGGCTTCCACGGCCATTTCCGCACTAGACTGTTATAGTGCTATGAGGCCCCTCCCTAAACTGCAAACGCCAGGATTCCATAGGATGTTGAAAGGGGAATAATAGCACTATAACAATCTAGCATAGAAATGGCCCATGACAGTGTGATAGTGAATCTGCCCTTGATTTTAGTCTAAACTTTTGTAGGGTCAGTGGTGCTGAACCTCTATCCATTTAGCACCCTGTACCACCTCTTTAAATTTCAGACAAAGTCCTGGAGCCAATTTATTGCCATACTGACATGGGAAGCACGAGCCACCAACATGTTATACCACTATTTGGTCTGTCCAAAATCTAGATTATACTGAATTTTGAAAAGTGTGCATGTTTATTTGCCTGAATATTGGTAGCATCTGGCTTAACTTTTAGCTTGGACTAGATATTGTATATGGCAAATGTATCATTTGAATCTCACAAACACAAACAAATGTAGCTTTTCTCTTATAGTGGGAAAAGACGTCCTGATTTCTGGATATGTTCTACTATTAAAAAAGGTGTTCAAGGCAAATGTTTTGTTCCTCATTTAATCAGCTATACAAGTTGTCATGTAAAGGTTTCAAATATTCAAATATGGCAAAATGGACAGCTTTTAATTTTATTTTACAATGCAATCATACACACTTCTACCTGGAATTAAGTTGTTACTGTCAGTTAGAATCAAGGCATTTTGGCATCAATTGATTTGATAGAGGTATACCTTAATTCAGCTTAATTACTTCTTGTTCTTCAGGATTTCATAAAACCACATCCTTTGGCATTCTACCTTTCCTCAGGCTTCAGCACAGTCTTGGTTGCTCACTTCATTGTGGAGGCTATCATAATCTTCCCATATTTGGAGCATATCTGAGATAGATTATTATACCAGTTAAGGAGTCATCAATGTGAACCAGATGCTGCAATGCCTGCAAAGTCAAGGATATATAATAAACAAGAACAATAGTATGTTCTTGCCAGCCAAAAAAACTGGAACATCTGGGAATCATTCTGGATTTGATTTTTGATGATTTTGTCCCTTGAGAGCCAAATAAGGGCCTTGCAGCTCTCTTCATATATAGCTCAAAAAGGCTATGTGGATCTCATAAGATTAGCCTGGTTTCTAGGCATGACATTGCTTGCCAGGAGGTGGTATACTGTTCCTGTTTTTATGCCCACAACACAGATTTTTCCTTTTCCTTAAAGAAGAGTGTAGCATGGGCCTAGCACAGGCTTTTCAGATTACTCAGACATGTCAAACTACCACTCTTTCCCAAAGCTTGAAAGAAGAGGTATCGCTAAGGTTTGTGAGTTTGAATGTGAAAAGTAGGGAACCCATTGCCAAGAGTAAGTCATTCAGAAAACTTCGAAAAAGAACTGTTTCAAAGGTATCATCTGGCTGGAATGCAAGAAAATCATGCACCAGATTCCTACCAGAAGTGTTAGCACCTCTTTCAACACTCATAGCAATGCTCTTTGACCTCAAGCCTCAGTTCCACTGAGCACTATCTTCCTAGTGGTCAGAATATCTGCCAGTGAAGATTCTGAACTGTTTCTTAGTAAGCACAGTCTTAGCATTTGGGAATGTCTTCTCCCAGGTTAAAACTGGAGAAATTGCTTATAAGAGGCCAGAAGAAAAGACAATCCCGTTGAACAAATTGCCCTATATTGACCAGAAAGCAAAGGTGCAAAATGTTTATTATTGTATACAGATTTCTTGGAATTTTTGTAAATAAAGAAGGAGCTTCCTCACAGTAAGATAATGTTTGAACTTTCATCCAACTCACAGATGTGTGGTCAGAGAATAGAGCTGGTAGATACGCAGAGATCATTATGGGTAGCTTAGAGGCTCTATATGTATATTTTCCAGTATGAGAAAAAAGATATAATCACTTTCCAAAAACAGGCCTGAAGTCACAAAAAAATAAACACCTCATTTAAAGCGCTGACCTTTATTTTCTGATAACATACTATCCATAAAGTTTTATCTTTTTCCAACTGTAACTCCAAAAATTTCTCATCCAGCATAGCACTAGCTGCAATCTTATGCTCACTTAACCTGGATGAAATCCCACTGAATATTGGTTGGGCTTAGTTCTAAGCAAGTATTTATAGGAATACATCACTGATATCACTGACATTTATAGGAATACATCACTTAATCCTGGGTACTTTAACCCCAAGAGCCAGCATGATGTAGTGGTTTGGTATTGGATTATACCTGGGTTCAAACCCCTGCTCATCCATGGAAACCCACTGGTTGACCTTGGGCAAGTTTCTGCCTAAGTGGAAAGCAAGGGCAAACCTCTGAACAAATCTTGCCAAGAAAACCCAATTATATATTCACTTTAGGGTCCCCATAAATCAGAAACGACACAGTCCTTTGAAGGGACACAACAACAAACTTCATCTAACCTGCATAATGTGACTGGGGCTCTTTCATACTACACAAGTATGATGCTATGATTCTACTTCAATTGCTATGGCAACTTTTTGGGAATCCTGGGATTTGCAGTTTAGCGAAGAGTGTCTAGAATCCTCAGTCAAAGAACTTTCGTGTCTCACCAAATTGCAAACCCTAGGATTCCACAGGATGCAATCATGGCAGTTAAAATGGAATCATAATGCTGCAACTGTGTAGAATGAAAAGTTGCTGTTTTTCTATTTTCAGTGAGCTTCTGCTCATAACAGTGATTCAAAGGATCACACCCTAGGTCTGTTTCACTAAAATAGGACTCATTAGCTTGTGAATACCTGCTAAAATCAGTAGCCCCAGCAATATACCTCTTTTGTTTTATAATAGAGTGGAAATCATGCTAAGTGACAGGTATTATTCTACAGCATTGTAGAGATCTATATTCTCATCAGACAAAATATAAATAAAAGACATTTGTACATTTTTCTTTGTCCCAAATTAATGAGGAAAATAGTGATGAAGAAAGAAGAGGAGGAGGAACAGAGCACCAACTATAGTATTTCTCCTCTTGATTTCTGGTAGTGTTAAGCATGAGCGAAATAAATGTAGGACTTGTTTATTGTATGTGAATGGCACTGTGTCGTGTTAACCACCAGAACACAGAAACATACAGTAAAAAGAGCTTTCTTATTTTTTGTTTACCCTTCAGGATACTGTTTATCTTATCACTATAGGGGAAGCTAGCATTGCATCCTTTTTAGAAACTGTACCAGAGTTCATTCTGTATCTCCAGGTCTTGGTCTGGCGTGGCCAATGATGAAGTGGGCATGTCAGCCTGGGGTTAAGAAAGCTGTATGGGGAGCTGTTGGACTCATTTTCTCCCCCTCTCACTCCTCCTGTCTCTTGCTCACCCCTCTTTCCCAAACAGCTCTCTCTTGCGTGCACGCTCTCTCTCTCTCTCTCTCCCTTTCTTCCTTCCTTCCTTTTTTAGCTGAAATTATCCCCCTTCTCCCCCCATCTAAATTTACTTCACAGCAGATTGTCTTGTAGTAAATCACCAAAAACCCAAATAGCACTAAAGCATTCTGATACAACATTAGCATTTGCTTAACAAGCACAAGATAAACATTAAACAAAGAACTGCATTTCTTTATTAGAGGCTGCAAGATACATAATCCATGAGCACAAGAAACATGGGACCCAGTGGATATGCAGATGTGTGTTATTTCATTGGCGCTGGGCGGCCTTGTTAGAAAAGGTTTTCATCTGAAGGCTTGGGGGTGGATAGTTGACTGTCCCTGGTGGGGCTGTAACTAGATACAGAGACTGTTGCAAGCTAGGCTGGGCTCCCTGGTGGATGTGCTGATTGGACAGCCTGAGGAAAACTTGGGAAGCATCAGGAAGTGAACTCAATCACCTTGGGGATGAGAGGGTAGAGCCAGATGAAGGCATTTGACTTCTTTTGTAACTCCCACTAAGGACAGATTGCCAGTGTGATCCAACCTCTATAACTGCAAATCAGACCCTTTCCCCTATGCCGATTTCATTAGAATGGCCAGCATGGTGCAGAGCGGGAAAGAGAGAAAGAAAAGGGAAAAAAAGGTTAGACACAGTAATTTTACAGGCAGGCGGGTACAAAAAATCTGCATAATTAAGCAGTCAAGGCTGCTAATAGGGGAGTTTATATGCTCTGGGACCAGGCAAGGGCAGCGCATATGGATATAGCACTGGATATTAAATCTACGGCATGCAGACTTACTTTGGGGCCCTTAGAGAAAAGGCTAATTATAGAGAGAGGAATTGTGTTTACTGGTCTGTCTTGGGCAAAGATATGGAAAGAAGTGCAACCAAGTTTTGCAGCTAAACATGAACATTCTGTTAATAGAGATATCAAAATAGTGCTTGTAGGTTGCCTTGTAGCTAACCATGGCAAACAAGAGAGACGAAGGCTTACCTAAGAGTAAGCACCATTGATTACAGTGGGACTTACCTCTGAGTAAACATGCATAGGGTTGTACTGTAATGTCACATACATTCACAATCAAATTTGTAAAAGAATAAAGCACACACACACATACATACAGAGTCAAATACACACTGAATGTAAAATACATTCACTATTAAACAGCTGTCATTTAAATCTGAGCCCAATTCTTTTACACAATCAGGTATACTTAGCAGGCTATTCTTGCTTAAGTACTCCTGTTTTAAAAGAGCAAATTGCTTCTAGGTATATACCTATGAAATTCATGGACTTGAATGCAACTTGAAGGCACAGATATAGAGACATACACACACACACACATAAACCTACTGTCAGCATTTAAATAAAATTGGGTCATATGCAGGGAAGCTACAGTTGTTAGCGCTTTGACAGTAGAGGTATGTTTGTGCAACATGTTCTGACAAGATGGACATCGACCTTTCATATTTCACATCAAAGGCAGGAATACAAGTCCTCAGAGCCCTTTGGCACAGATTGATTGTAATGCTCTGTCCACAGGGGCTGATGGGAATTGTAGTCAAGACATGTGGTGGTTCAGGAAGCACTGTTGTAGAAAATACTGTAGTTGTTTTGATTTAAAGCTCTCCTACTCTTAAAGAAAAGGAACACTGTTTATGTATTTACTCATCTTTTGTATGATGCATCTATTAAAGCAAAGCTATTACCTAGAAAAGCTCATGCCATAATAAATCAGTCACTCTCTGTGGTGCCACAGTTCTTAGTTAAAACCACATTAAGGTTTTCCCACATTGTTAAATCAAATGGCAACTCCTACATTGGTCAGAATATACATTCAGTTTGGAATGGTTGTTTTTGCTTTCTGTATCATCTTGACAACATTAACATGAACTCAAACTTCTTTATGAATAACTATGGCTGAATCTTATTCCATGCTACTGCCAGAATTATTCATTTACTTCTGTGCTGTTTTCCTTGCTAAGTTTCCTGGCAGATGTGACTGATTCTAGTTTTTCTCAGTTTTTCTTACTAAATACACTGAATCTTAAGATTTTCCCCAGGTCCCATAACTTCTTGTGAACTATTTTTGTGTGTGAATGCTTTAGCTATCAGAAGGCATAACACTCTAACTATTGCCTTCTGGTCAGGAGGGCAGGATTAAATAAGCCTTTCTGAAGGTTTTTGCTCATTGAGCTTCTTTTAACAAGAAAGAACTTTCTGGCAAACAAAAGCTACCTTGGAAAAAAATAATATGCACAGAGAATGTGGGCCTGTGTAAGTCCTGCGGGGTATGCTGCATTGAGAAGACTTATTTAGAAGCCTCCTACCCTAAAAGGGAAATAAATATATGTGCATGTATGATGTGGACTTTGTGTTCTGTTTACTAATGGGTGGCTGATTGTTAAAAAAAAATGCCATTGTCTCTTGAGTACTGTGTTCTGTAGCTCCAAATAGGTCCCAGGGCAAGAAAAATATAAATAGTAGACAAGCTACAGTGACAGTACTGAAATCTGCATGATTGTCAGGGTCATGCCTCACCTTCTGTTTTGGGAGGTACAGGTTACCTTAAAATGTCTTCTCCTACCGCATATCACATTAGTGGGAGATGTGCAGAGAAAGTCTATTATTCATAGATTGGTGTTTGAGAGAAATGTGCATCTGGGTGTTCTTAATTCCATTTTCACTTCAGCAGCCCCCAACCAAACATCAAACTGCATTCTAAACGCTAGGGAGCTTAAAACATGGTTTGTCTCTTCAATGAGTCCTAAGGGAGTGACAGACTGCTGGAGTTAAATTTGTTTCATATAATATTTGTATTCTGTCATTCCTCCAAGGAACTCAGAGACACATTTACCTCACACCAGCCCCATGAGGTAGGTTAGGTTGACAGAGATTGGTTGTTCAAGGCCACCCAATGAACTTTGTATCTTGACTGGAAATTTGATCTAGGGTTTCCAGCGCCATGTCCACCACAGTGGGCAAAAATGATTCTTGAATACTCACTAGCACACATGCAGCACACAGAGTTAGAAGCAGTTGTCCACAGATCATTCCATATGCCTTTCAGTGTAACTTATTTCACGGTAGGTGTGCTTAGCTTCATAGCTCAAATATCTTGCTTGAATATACATGTGATTTTGAAATGTTTGCATTGATTTTTAGACTTGCATCCAATAAGAAGATTTTAAAAACAGTAGGAAATACCCAGCATTATACTAGCAAAAACAACACAAAAAAAATAAAAATAAAAAAAAGGGAGGAAGGGTGTACTTGTGCTTGGTCTTGTGTAGCTGCTCACAGAACAGCTAGTACAAGCAACATGTCCAATTCATGAAGTCACAGTGAGATGTGGAGTAGCTTCTATAACTGCTTTTGGAACAGGTGGCACAGTGGTTCCTGCTTATGCAATAGCCTTTCACCCTGGTTTTCAGTCATCATCTAGTGAATCTGTCCTTGTCTCATAATCCCTTAACTCCATCCTTATACTATAATCTTCTCCATGGCATTGTAGATTCTGAACCTTTTCATTAAAAGTGTATTTAATCTACTAAATTGTTACTAAATTCAATTTACTAAATTGTTTATGTCTCTTGTTATTTTGTAAGTTCTCCGTGAGTCCATAGTCAAGATCACTCATCACAATTAGTATTGTCATAAGAAGGAGGTTCTCCTTCCAGTTCAACATCTTTTTCTCACTTACGTACTCTTATTATTTTTATTATTTCTAACTCTGTTGAAACCCTGATACTTTCTAATAGTTAGTATTCAAAAGCCTTGCACTTCTAACACTGGAACAATATATGCCATCATAACTTGTAGACTTTCAGAGATTCTATTAACTGGCTTACCTTTCATGAAATTGCTATTTAAACTAGATGTCATCACTATATATTTTGTGATTCAATTCCACCAATTAATTAAGCCTGAATGTTAACATCCTTTCTGCATATTACCATTGTCACAGTCAGGCTAGTGGAAGGGCTTGGTTTCCGCTTGAAATGCAATTCCATATTTGTGAGTGGATCAGGGGTTGCATTAGTGATTGCATTTGTGGAATGCAGGGTGGTTAATTCTTCCTGAGTGACTTAATAGTTAAAGGAGTGACAATTTCCATATAATATATATGTATTAGTCTTTTATTTTCTTCAACTTCTGCTCATAATGTTTTCTTTATTATTTTCTCAACCTGTTGTTCCAGAGTCTACTTTCATGTGGCCAGTTATTCTTAGTGTATAGTCCCTGAAGTCATCTGCTAAAATGCTGAACAAGTAAAAAAGTATTTAGCAAATGCCTCCTTTCCCTGATTCTTTTAACAAAGAGCACTTACTCATCAAGAGGTTCAAGGTTAACCTCACATATGCTTGGTGTGTCTGTCCAGTTGTTCTTGTACTATTGATCTATATGAATAGAGCACATCCATTTTACCTGTGCTGCACAGCTTTGAGTGTCACATGATGTTTAAATAAAAAAATAAATCCAAGAACATGCAGTAGCTTGCATTTTACTGCCAGAGCAAAACTTCACCATCCTACCAAGGGAGCTTTTTGTAATGTTTGTAATGTGCTGCTTTCGTGCTTTAGCAAAGAAAAATGTCACTGTTGGGCTTTATTTTTAACAGACTTTTTAAACATCAATTAATGCAACCAAATGTAGTGGAAGGTTTCTGGCTTGTTATTTATATGAGTGTGCAAGAGAGAAGGAGAAGAGAGCAGGCAGCTAGGGAGAGCAAGGTTATTTTATTTTTAACTCCAACCGATTGGAGAATACAGAGAGAGACTGTATGTGTCTGAAAGGCACAAATGGTGGTCAGATGCCAGATGTCCACCAAAAATCAAGAGGAGTTTAGGCCTTTAACCATGTCTCCAAATATGTCGTGCATGGTGTGTACTTTCTTATGGTCTAGAATGCATTGCTAGCTACAGAAAGTGTAGGCAAAGCTAGCAAATTTTAAATGTCGCTGGAGGACCACACAGTTGAAACAACTAATTAAAATAAATACTTTGACAAAAAGACCAAGCATGTAAGTCTCAAAACAGGACATTACCCCCACCAACACACATACAATCACCTGCACATATAACAAGCAAAAGAACAATAGTATGTCTTTTTTTCCATATTAATTACACTTGTGATCCTCCCCATTAACAATTGGAAATAGGGTATAAATAATTTCAGCTGGTCCTAATCTAAGCTTTGGGTATAAAAAGGCAGCATTTTCTTTATTTTTATGTTTTTAAATATTTATTTGTTTGTTTGTACTTCTCAGGATTTCTATCCTGTTCCTGTTTGGTTAATTCAGTGCATCATGGTCTGCTTTACTCATTACTTAATCCTGGGGTTACCAACTACAATAAGACTAGACTTTGTCTTCTGCACTCTTTTTCCTGTCCTTCCTTTTCATTGTAGATAAAAGGTAACAGATGTACCAGGTGATCAAATGGCCTTTCTTTGAAAGATAGAACTTATTTTCCAGAGGACCAGCAAGATTCCTCATGAAACTAAATATGGAATCTCTCCTCTTCAGTCAAGAAAGTCCACTTATAGATAAGGGGATAAAGAGGACGCAAAGGGGAGTGAGCATCCTTTTTGTCTTTCTTTTGCTGTCATCCTGTTAGCCCCATTCTTTTTGCTTTTGACAATATAATGTTTCTTTTCAGTCTTGCCATGTCATAGACCAGTAGTATAGCCTTATGTGCATCTCCGTCTTTTTAAGACCTTGATTTGTTTCTGGTGAAGGGAGGGGGCAGAGAAATAAATTCTGCCTGCTTTAAATCAAAGTACTTCATTTCCCTCTCTGTTTGTGAAAAGACTGACAAGTAAGCATAACATGACTAGTGCTGTCAGGAAGTACATAAACTTGCTAGCTTCAAGATTTCTGGTAGAGACACTTAGTGGTTTTAAAGTAATATCTGGGATTCAGACTTGACAGTCCAGAGGCTTCCAGAGACCCATGTCCTGAATGGTTGCATCAATAAGAGCTTGAAAAGCATTCCCACATACTTTTATTTTGCTCATGACATATTTCTTGAAGTTGAAGTTTAGATGTGTGGTTTTTTTTTTAGAATCTCAGTGCTACAGCAGAGTACTAAAGTGGATGGTTTGGGAGGCAGGATGTCCCAAGTTTAATTCCTGGCCTAAATAGGTCACAGTAAATCTTTGGCAATCATTGGATCCCTCAGGTAGTAAACTAGATGGAGCAATGGTTTGATGCAGGAGATGGCAGCTTTGTGGGTATTACACCACAGTGCTTCCTAATTTCCACTCTCCAGACTTTCATCTCCCAGAAGTTCCAGCCAGCATTGCAAATGATTAGGGATTCTGGAAGTTATTGTCCAACATTATCTGGAGTTGTGAGAAGAGAAAATGGGAACCACTGCACTTTTACAAATCTGTGATGTAGCACTTCACTACCATCAGTGGTGGAGCTTGGAGTGTGTGGAGGGGGAGCGGGAGGGGCGGGGCTATGGGACAAGGGGCATGGCCACTGTCTGTGAGGGCATGGCCACAGTGCATGGGGGCGTGGCCAGGGGACGCGGGGGCATGGCTACAGGCTGGGATGCCCCCAAAATATTGCCGCCCACATTCCTGCATGACTGACTACCATTGTGCACAAAGGTGTGATTGGGCATGATTTGTTCAAGAAACTGTTCACTGATGGCTGGGATGTGATCTGAACCAGTCTTTCTGTAGTAAGTCTATCATCTCCACCACTATTGTATTATCATTATCACCAGAAACCACCATTATCTTTATTTTTGCCCCACTTTTTCCACAAGACTGGGACTCAAGGCAGCTTATAAATGGAAAATGTGTAAAATATAGCTAAAAACCTATCAAAGATCAACATCAAAACAGAATTAAACTATTAACAATATTAAAACAATTTAAAGTGTAGCATTAAAATAAGTTTAAAATGGTACTGAACACTCTTAAAGTCTGTTTCTTTTAAAAGAAAATATCTTGTCAGCTGACTTTGCCTCCTGATGGAAAAGCAGCAAGGTGAGTTCCATTCTGGCCTCCCAGGGAAGAGAGTTCCAGAACACAGGTGACAGCACTGAGAATATCCTTCCTTGCATTCCCATCTGCCTTGCCAGTGAAGGTGATAGAACTGGGAGATGGATCCTTAGGATCTCAGGGTCCAAGAAGACTTATATGCAGAATTATAGTCTGTCAGTTTATAGTGTGATATATTACACACTGCCAGACTGGATATGCAGCATTTAAAATTTGAAGCTGAGATCCTGTGCGCATAAATATTCAAACAGTGTAGTTACTCTCAATCCCGCATTGGAACAACTTGTTGAACAGTGAGCTCCAAAGCCTTGAGCTCACCCATTGTGCAGTGGGCGATAAACTCCTTCCCACCAATTCAGAAGTAAGAGGAATGGCTCTGTGGGTACACAAAGAACAGTTAGGTGCACTAGGTACACTTACACAAGCTACGTGAAAGCACAGTGGCTAGCACAAAGATTTTCATACTGGCGTATGCTCCAATAGGATTCAGACCCCAAACTGCAACTTGATTGACCTTGTACAGAGGTTTATCACACAGCAGGGAGATTAAAATATATATTGTAGCTGCTTCTTTATAAATCTTCATTATATTCCTCAGAAATATTTAATAATAGATAGGTTTGGGGTTTTTTCCCCATTTTCTTTCTTTCCTCCACCCCCCCCCTTTTGTTTGGCTGAAACTGACATTAGGAATCATAGGATCAATCTACTTTAATTATTGGTTTTCCTTAAATGATGCTTGTTGGCTTACAGATGCCTCATTTTTCTTTCAGTAGTCCTGGCCTTCCACATTTGCAAATGCATTTGTATTTGGATGCACTTTCATCAAAGATCTCCATTTCTAATTTTGTTAATGATAGTATAGGGCAAAAGACTCACTTTTGTAACCCTGTCCTGAAAACCATTGCATTTGTGTTTCTGCTTTGGTGAAAGGACTGTGGTGGGGAATGAGAGACACTCTGTGCTCTTTCTCTCTGAGTGTGTGGAATGCACATTGAGAAACACAAAGTCAGTGTTGTTATTGCTTGTCATGGTTGTAATACACATGCACAGAAGACAATGCCAGAGAAAGTGTGGTGAATCATCGTTATGTATATTGAATGCATTGGAATAGTCTTGTACATATCCAGGGAATCTCTGCCATTTGACCTAACTCAATGAGTTGTTAAGTACAGGGACATCTTGACTATTATACAGCTAAAAGGATTTAGGTGCTTTACACTTTTTCCATAACTGGAAAGAGAAGGATAGACTCATAAGCCATCCAGTCCAACCCCCTGTCATGCAGGAACCCAGGAGTAGCCTAGTACTAATTTATCTTTCATAAAACAAGGGAATAGTATAGCCCATGGTCTCCATGAAAGTAGGGTTATGACATGTAGACCCCCAAGCCAAATATAGTCTCCCAAGGCTTTTCATGGAAAAGATTTTTGCCTCTTTACTCCAGGTAAACCATGGGCAGCAGGGCAGCAGGTGTGAGTCAAATCAGACCTGCCAGATTTATCTTGCATTTGTATATTAGCCTGCAAGTAATGAAAGTAGTTGTTGTTGTTTTTTACATGTGAACAATGTTAACTTGTTGCTTATCAACAAACTGAAAAGCTAGACATGCTGTTTTGTTGCTTACATTATTGGTAATGACAGTATATAACACTAGGCCATTAATTTGACCATAGCAGGTATGAAGAGGATGGCCACTTGCATGGATTATTTTTCCTAAAGGCAAATTACAGTAACATTATTGTTATTTTACCCCTATTGTGCTTGTAGAAATAAGATAAATATGGTCTGTAGTATCTGCTTAAAACAAAAAAAAAGTATTTCTTGCAGCTGATTTCAGCCTGCTTAGGAAGTTAGCTACTCTGGGGGTAAACAGAGAGAACTATTCCATGAATTGGCACCATCAGACTATATTTGCCTTTCACTTTTGCTTTGTCTGTCTGTCTTGCTCAAAATAAACCCTTTGAGTGAGGACCACTTTTTTTCCATGTAAAATGTGGCGTCATCCTGGCACAAGCTAAATACCACAGAGCAATTGCTGTAGTAGTCAATTGTACATGAAGTTTTTTCATTCCCTTGCCTCTGATAGACCCTAGAACAGAATTTGCTCACTTTACTCCGAACCCCTGCCCCCAACCCTAGTGTTAGAATACTGATTGTCAGCAATGAGTGTAGCACCATTCACATCCAAAGTGCAAAAGAATGCAAGGTAGTAATTTGGGGATCTTGTGTAATGAAGTACATCCTTAGTGAAACAGTATTAAAGTGAAATTAGAGACAGAAGGAAATGGGGGAAAGGGAGAACAGGAGAGCAAGAAGAAAGAGGGAAAGGAAAATCTGTTTGATCCAGGTTCAAGTTTTATTGGATGAACATTCAAAAGCATTTATCTCTAGACAGAACCCTGGCAATTTACTGCAGCTCCAATGGCAATAATAATAAATGCATTTTTTACAGCCAAATGGTTCAAGCAGCCAACAACATTACCACTATATAATTAATAACAATAAGCAATTAAAGAGAACAGCAGGTTACAACGATGAAGCACTGAATATATTAGCAAAAAAAAAAGAAATACAGAACATTTATGTGAAAAAGGAGTGCATCAGGTCAGTTTATAGCCCTTTTTCTTATGGAAAAAGGGTACATATCCTCATTTTAATGCTGCTATGAAACCTCCATTTATTCCAGTGGGGGTTGTGTGGGACTCTTACAGGAACAAAAGCAGTGCTGCAGATTGGTGGATTGCACCCAAAACTTACAACTTTGAATGAAAGGGATGGTATCATGTTTTGACATGTAAGTTGATCAGTATCAGTATTCTGGAATCTCAAAGCCGTGCCAATTTCTGGAGGAAAGAAATAATTTACACTGGACTTAAACTGTAACAGAAATGATAGCATTGAAAAATGTAAATGTCTTTGAAATGTAGACTTGAAAGCTCCCAGATTCCTAAGACATATTTTTTTAAAAAAAAAAAAGTTTGGGCAGGGTTTTTTGGGTTTTTTTTTGTTTTTGTTTCCAGAAGTTCAAAAGGGGTAGCAATTAATGCAAAACATGTGATTTGACTCCTCAAGTCCTCACATAGCTCAAAACAGCCCCCCCCAAAAAAGTCCAAAAAAGGCTGAAAATGAAATGAAGAGATATGAGATCACTCCTGGTTGCGTGAGGCATGCCAATGTGATCCACTGAAGGCAGGAGAAAATAGTCTCACCCTCTCTACAGTTTCCCATCTCTACTATAAAGGGCTCTATATGTCAGGACTTCCTGCTTGTGGAAGTATTCTGGAGTCTCCTTTTGATACTACGCACCATTCAAGAGGTGATGGCCACAAAAATGTTCAGTTTCTTCTCCAGTCTTCTCCAGTTCTTCAGAGAAAAACAGCTAAGAGACTCGGCAGTTATGGACAGCCAGCCTGCTGCTGCCCTCAAGCAACTGTTGTCTGAGGCACTTGCCTCACTCTGCCTAGCACCCAAACCCCCAAGAGGGAGCAGGGAGTCCAGGGGCCTAGATAAGCCATCAAGATCCAGGCTACTTAAAGCCATTAATTCACTGTTATTGAGAACTAATCCACAACTGGATTAAACTGGATTAAAATATATATAATCTCATTTGTGTCAGAAGTAGTGTGCTAAATCCAAGTATCGTGATCTGTTGTATGTTAGGATTGTTGCTCAACAGATTTACGTCTCAGCCTTTAAATGTGTTTAAAGTAAATCCTACTGAAATCAGTTGAACCTCCATTCAAGAAGCATCTGTGGAGGATTTCACTGAGATTATTGTACAAATTTTCTGGTTTGTGTATTGTAACAAAATACTAACGTTTCTCACAATAAATCAAAGATGTACTCTTGATTTAACTTTGATATGCAGTTGAAATTCCTGACAGAAGAGATCTTAGTTTAAAAGCGTTAAGCATCATTTCGAGGGAGATACGGCTGTATTCTTTAACTTCCCCATTTTAGAGATAAAGTGTGAAATAATTTTCTACATAAGCACATAGTACACTTCAAAACCTACTTTATCTACATACAGACTACCTCACTTATCTCACACTTACTTACATTTCATCATTCCTTTAGCTATAAAGCATGGGTGGCAATCATACAGCTCCTTCAGATATTGCTGAACTACAACTAATTGTAGTTGTAGTCCATTCTACAACTGTAAATTACCAACCACTAGGTGTAGATGGCAGTATGAAAGATCTGGCTGCATGTTACCCTGAGCAACATGATTGTTGCTATGTGTGTGATTGCTTCCAGGCTGGAATTCCATGCTGGGAGAAAAATAGAAATTAAAGAAAGAAAGAAAGAAAGAAAGAAAGAAAGAAATATAAATAAGAATTATGGCTGAGATCTTGTATGAGAGGTATAGCTATGATATCATGGCTATGTTCCATCTCTTGCTCTGGACCCTGAAGCCACCTTAAAATCCAGTTACTCTCCCATGCTTTGCTTTGCCCAGTGGAGCGCTGTGGGATAATGTGACCAGACCACTTCTGCCAGTAAGTGATCCTGCAACAAAGACTTGCAAGTAGGACCCCACTAGGGTACCTGCTTCTGCTCCTCACACCTTGCTCACTGGCAGGAAGGGGCTGGTCACATCATCCTGCACCATCCTGCTTGCCAGCACCACAGAATTCAGTCACTTGGGACAGCTGACTGCCTTTTAAGATTTTAAGTTTTCAGGAACATTTATGACTGTGGCAATGGTATCATCCTCATAAATGTGAATAAGTGACAGTTATGTGGTCATAAGCCTAATTTACAGCACCATACCCGCCTAAACAGAATGCTAGCCTTTATGTTACTGTGACCAGCTTCTGTGTAGCTGGAATAATGCTTAAATACCTCACTTGTGGAGCTGGGGGCTGATCACGTAAACAGCAGCAAATGCCATGAAAACAAACTCTCATGCCCAATTGAAATGTTACAAATTCAGTAGCCATTCAGAGAAAAGTAGTTCCCTCAGGCTAGGAGCCTTTAAAAGGCCCTGCAGTTTAGGCAAAGATTATGTGGTTGCATATATTCTACACTAGTGACATATTTTGTAGTAGAGTGAGAATCCTAGTATTACATACATAGAAATAACCAAGTGAACGCCTCTAGCCATATAAGCAGAAGAGGTAACAGGGTAGATGGAACAGCTTTGAAGAAAGAGGAAGCAACCATTCACTTCAGGAATATGATAACCAGAGTTTAAGACTAATGTTTGATCCCATGCTGTCTGAATCTTTTTTTAAAAAAATACGACTACTTTATCCATTTTATAAGTCAGATTCAGTACAAAGAAAGAATCGAGTGAGAAACAGCTTTATGTGATACTGTACAGTACATAAGCATATATTTTGATTATGATTAAGTAATCCTTAGGAATTCCAATTCAGCTGAGTTTTGCTAATTGATGTTCGGAAGGACAAATGATATTTCTGTGGTGACCCAAGTCTCTTTGTAAATACTCCACCCCAGTTCATATTTTCTTCAACAATTTCTTTAGGCAATGATTTAGACCCTTGCTGCACATCTGAACGAAAATTACTTGATGTGCATGGCTGATCCATTGCAAGGCTGATCCATTGTAGTGTGGAATTCATATTGACTGACTACTTGTGTCAATGTTAAAAGATGTTTTCCTTGTAGAACAGGTAGCATTTGGTTTATGCTGCATGAAGTATCCATGAAGTATCCTTTTTCAATTTTACCAATTTGTGTTTTTTTTGTGTAGAACTCGATGGTAGATATACCAGTACTTCCACCAGTTCCAGAAGTCCCAGACGGGTGGGCAATACTAGTAGGTATTTAATATCAAACAGAGAAAGTTATCTCTTGAAACATGACCAGTACTTTAAAAAAAATACACTCACAGCAATATGAAATTACTTTAAAAACTGAGAGACACAATGCTTTAAAATAGACCTTAACATTTTGAATCTGACTTAAAATACATTCTCCGTAATGTCAATGTAATCTTTATTAATAGCACTTCTCCCCTCAGAAACATACACCTGTATTATGTAGTTTTAATTGCTCATTTTATTATAATTTTTATGTAATTTTCTGTTGAAGGGCAATACTAGAAATGTCGATCTCAGAGAGAGAAATGTTATACAAGCACACAATTAGAAACCTAGAACTTAAGGGGGTATTTGCACAAACCTAAACATTGACTGGCTTGCTCCCTGGGGAATTTGGAAATTGTATGAGTTCTATGAGCAAAAGGATTAATTTCTACTTGAGTATCCTTGTAATATAAGTATCCTCATAAAACTTCAATATTGAAAGTATCTTGGGAAAGCTAGTGCATTTAAATGAGTATAATAGCTGCTTGCAGCATAGATGCACACCTAATTTAACCACCCTGTAATTTTGAGTACTACATAAGTTCTGATCCTACATTTATACCATGTTTCTATTTTTATAGTGTGATGGTGCTTCCTCTAGTAGTAGTAATGTTTGACATTCACCATTTTGGGATATCACCGAAGTGGCATCAGTGATACTTAAGGATAAGGTATTACTGCTATGACATAGGAAACAAATGAGGGTGGGTCTATGTTGGTTGTCAGAAATGTTGCACTGTCTTCAGTGGGAGCAGGATGAGAGACGTTTGGTACTGGTGTATCTCAGAGTTTGATAGTTCACGTAAAATGGTGTATGCCATCACAGTTGGCCAGTGATTTCCATGTCAAGTGAGGCCACCAATCCTTTCCGGGTTTAAATCTGGCCAGGGTGATAGAACCTATTTTAGAGACAGGGTTAAGCACTTTGGATAATTTTTTTAATGTTTGGACTAAAACTCAGTGGATTCCCCACGTCATTGACATGGAAGCTACCGCTGTGTGCCATAAAAGAAAGGTATATTTTAATTTCCTTATTTTTGCTATATTTCCATCTAAATGAAAAAGGTTGATTATCCCAACTCCTCAAAAATTGTCAACCAATTAAAATAAAAAGCTATAAAGAGTCTATAAATAGAACATCAGAGATTCCCAAAGAATGAGTGATAGGAGATGTTGGTAAGGTTTCCTTATTGCCCAGGTTGTACAAGTTTATCTGCCATTTAGGAGTGGCCAAAAGTTACTTTCTCCACTGTCCTACTCAAATGGAAGACTGTATCCCACACAAGAGTTCTAAGAGAGTGTTAGCCTCTGTGTGCCAGTCACCAAATAGTAATAACATACAGCCTCAGCCCATTGCAGTCGTTTTCTGCAATTCCCCCTGCCCCTGTTCCTGAAATCCTTCTCCTGTTGCATATAGAGATACTCTATAGTACCCTTTCCAATTGACATTTGCAGTTCCAAAATGGCAAAAGCAGCACTATAAAAATGGTACTATATTAGCAGCCCCTGGGAAGGAAAGTCCATTTCACCTGCTGCTGAAGCAAAGCTGCTGCGTCCCGACAAATTGCTGCCCTAGGCATCTATCTAGGGTCATCCACTATAAGTCCAGCGTTGCTGAAAGTGATAGGTAAGACTTGCCACTCACTTCCACTTAAATTATCAGTTTTTGGAGTGGTGTGGAGATGCAATCATGCCATTTTTGTTAGTTGGAACTTTCGATTCCAATCAAATCATTTCAAGTTATAATTTAAAAAAAAAGTAGAAAGAAATTATAACATTGTTTTTCCTTATAATATTTTCTATAACATGGCAAGAGTGAAATAGTAACTTTACAATGCAAGCCAATTTTCCCTTTTATGACAGTCCATTTCTGACTGTGAGGCCATTTCCGCACTAGACTCTTATAGAGCTATTATTCCACTTTCAACATCCCATGGAATCCTGGGGTTTGCAGTTTAGGGAGGGGCCTTCCAGCCTCTCCCTAAACTACAAACCCCAGGATTCCATGGGATGTTGAAAGTGGAATAATAGCTCTATAAGAGTCTAGTGCGGAAATGGCCTGAGACAACTAGACATTTACAATAGAGGAAGCTATCATGATGATTCTCTGCTAGTGATCTTCCCTTTGGCATCTTTTGTCTGCAGTAAAGAGGACAGAATGCTAGATTTGAATTACCCTCAGTGTGCCTCAGCATGGCATTTCTTGGGAAGAAGCCGTAGCTCAGTGGCACAGCACATACTTTGCATGCAGAGGATCTCATGTTTGATTCCCGGCACCTCCAGTTTAAAAGGATGCTCAAGCAATACGGTGGGAAAACTTCTGCCACTCAGAATGGATCGCATTTGGTAATATGCACTAGTTGTCTTTACCCAGTAGTGGGCAGCTTGATGTATGTGTTTTCATGATCTCACAAACTCAACCAAAGCTAAATCAAATGTACTTGGTATCTTCAGACTACAATTGGTAAATTGAATGTTTGATTAGAATCACATGTTTTAAAGCTTTTCTGAGTATGGAAACAAACCATGAAAGGTAGAAGCTAATGTGCTAGCTTTCTACAACCAGGGACTGTTCTTTTAACATCAAAAGGACATTTAAACCAGCAGTTTCTGAAAAACTTCAGAGTCCTCTGATATGCTAACTTTCTTCGTGGCACGCTTTTTCACAGTTGAGCATTTAGATACCTGCCACCTACAGCATGAAGTGAAATGATCCAAGGATTTGTATTTTGCTTGTATTTTCTTCTTGTTGTTGTTCTCCACATTTGACATTCTTGTTGGTAAAAGTGAAAGCAAGAGTTTCTCAGTATTCCTCTGTAGTTCCTGCCAGCTTGGTCAACTTCCAACAAGAGAGGATTGAACATTATCTAGCCTATATTCTGAGTTTCTCTTTCTTCCTTTTTTTCCCTCTTGCAGTAGCAGCTTCTTCTAGTACTGTAAACATTTCCCTCCAGCAAATCCCAGCTGAATATTTGATTTTAGCATCTCCATTTCCTTACTGCTATATCCCTGAATTGTTTTTGGTTTTGGTGATAATTCTTGAGAAATTGTAAATGACAGGATGCCCTTTACAATCAGAGAGGAATGATGAGCATATGCTGGAAGTCTTCAGGCAATGTTAATTTCTGTACATGGTCTTTAAAGTGTCAGTATGCACTCCTCATTCGAGCTGGATAAGTGTTGACTTAATGTAGCTGTGAACAATTTAGAATGCTAGAAATCTGCAGGAAGAAAAGACCATTGCATGTTGAAAGAAGCAGACAAAATTTGGCCAAGAACTATTGTGAGGGGATGGTGCTACATGGTCGTTTATAGGAAGGATTTGACTTGAGGCTTCAGCAGAATCAGTGAAGAGCAAGAGAGACCCTTAGGAGCCTTTCTGTGTGATCAGCCACAACATACCTCACCTCCATTTTATCTTTTGTATGACACTTACATAAGCTCCATCCAGTGACTGTGGTGAAATGTCCCATAAATACACCATTGGTGGGGAAGAAGAGCTATACTGTAGGATGTGTGCTGCATACTATTCATGCTTTCTAGAAACAAATAGTGAGAAAATGTCAATAGTTGGCATACAGAATGCCAAGAATTTCTTAACCAGCAAAAATAAAGGGTTTTTAAAATGGCAGAGCAGGAATGTAGGCCAGCTTCTCCAATACTTTAATGCTGCAATCATATGTGTAATTATTTGGAAGTAAATTCCAATAAGTTCACCAGGATTTCCTCTAAATCAAGGATGGGAATCAGGCGACCTGTGAGATGCACATGTAAAAATTTTCCACCAACCTCTCCCCCAAATTTAAAAAGAGAAAACCCTTTTAACAAAGCTTCCTGTGCTGTTTTGGGGTGCTTCTCACCCTGAAACAGCCTTTGTCTCCCAAAAAGTAAAAGCTGATATGACAAACGGAGATAATAATTCTTCATTGCTGGTCACCCCTGTGTGGCTGCAGAGCTTCAGAGGAACCAGATATGCAGTTCCCTGCATGCCCACTTCTCTTCTAAGTAGAAGTATGTAAGTATTGAAAAATCTAGAGCAATACCACAAAGTAGTTTATTATTGTATGAGAATAGTGTAATTGTTCCATTTGTTTTTGATAGCTCTGACTTTTATTTACTCATGCATATGGGTATTCTTGCAATGTACTTACAAAACTTGGAATGTTAAGTTTGTAAATTAACTTAATAATCAGTAGCATAAACACTAATGATTGAAACCATTTAATTGACTTCGGAGGAGCACTTTGTTACTGGCTCCTTCAACAGAACTGTTTTTGTCCTTTTGAAGTTGCCTTCCTCCAACCTATAATTTTCTCTCACATGAACTATAAAACCCATAGTAGTAGAAGTTCTGCCTGGGAATTGTGGAAGCCCAGCATATCTGGGGACTATGAGGTTAGAGAAGGGTCTCCCTGAGCACAGGATCTCATTTTACAGCTTCTTGCATTTGTTGCTTATCTACATTTCTCTTTTCTTTCCATCCCGCCAATACATATGCCTCACTCTTCAAATGTGTTGTGAATTAAAGGTTAATAAGTAGTGATTTACTTCAGTTAGGGGACAGTGACCCACTGCAAGTATAGCAATAATATAATACAGCTAGAAAATAATAATCTGCCTAGTCAGTGGTTGAAGAATGAAGAATTCTTAATCTGTCATTTTTGAGAGTTTCTGAGCATATACAGAATAGGGTTTTTTTTTCTGCATAACTGACTCATTGCATCTTTTCTGCCTCCCCTCACTGAACCAAGAAGTGTGTTCTACAAAGGTTAATTTGTGGTAGATCACAGGTTTTACATGCAAGAACTATAGATCCCATACAGTCTATGGCCTCTAGTATCTTAATGATCAGGTATCTATGAAGCCAACTCTTCTCTACACTAATCTTACCATAGTGGTATAATTAAAGTGTGGTGGGAAAGAAGAATGAGAAGGGTGGAAAGAGAAAGGAGAGAAGTCAGGAGAGAACTAAATGAAGGATAGATTTGAGAAAGATTTCTCACTTAATTATCCAAGAGCCTAAAATATGTGAGTAACACACTGAAGAATTGTAAAGGTGTTCATTGCAGCTCATCTCAAATAATTGTATAATGTATAGCAGTGGTTCTTAACCTTTTCTTTACTGTGGACCTCCTGCAAATATCTTTTTTTTACCATGGACCACCAAGACCTAACTCAAGACCTAAAACCCTAAAGTGCATCAGATATTTATTTGAAATTGCTCATCACAGATCTTCAGATTTGGAGAGAAGAGAGAAATAAGTAAATACATACACTCCTATTACAGTATTTTTATTGGAATGATTCTGTACCAATTAAGTCTTCCTTCCTTCCTTCCTTCCTTCCTTCCTTCCTTCCTTCCTATTTTAACTGTAAAAGCTTATCATATTTAATCAAGCCTTTGCAGACCCCGTAGGAAGACATGATGGAACCTCTATTTTCTGAAAGAGCACTAAAATATGATAGAATAATTGTATATTATACCATGATATCCTGTAAAAATCAATCCAGAACATAATCAGTTGAGGAGGAGAAGTTACTACGATGTTACAATGCATGTCCGCCCCCTAAGAAAGAAGCCAAGCGCTTTGTTTCCATATGGGCCTATAGGATACAATTTTATCTGCTTGAAGAACTTGTCTCACTCTAAGCAAAGAAGTCACTTTCTACCACTGCATTTCATTCTGAGATTCACTTCCCTCCCTCGCCTTTCCATTCTTTACTTCTTTTCCAAACTTAGCTGTCCTTATGACCAACAAGGCCAACTATCTGAACCTGTGCTTGAGAACATTATCTTTCATCCCGTCTTCATCTCAAAGAAATCATGCAGATTGGTCTGCCTAACAGAGCCATGATACATAATTCCTCCAATTCTAATATTTCTTCTCCTGAGGCAGCAGGCCTTTCTATTTTACTGAATGTGACAGAGGGAGAGGCACCTTACCCTAATGAATTCTAACAAATTCTGATGACCCTAGAGCATATTTTAATTGAGGAATCTAGGAAGTTAAGTGAAATCACTAGAAAAAAAATAATTAATAACTTAATGAACCAATCAACAGATGAATTGCATGCTCTGTTTTTAAAAAAGACAAATATACACATGTGTGGGCGAACAAGTCAACTGTCATTAACAACATCACAGGAGATCTTCAGCTGATGTTCTGATCACATGTAGGAAGTTACTAGATAAAATCAATTAAGTTGAAATTTTTCTAATGTACAGGGGTGTCTTAATTAAATTTCTTTATTAATGTAATTGGTTGATGTAAGTTGCAATTTTACCATCAACTAAATCCATAATTATTGAGTTATTAATTAATTAAATGGAAAAAAGTGCTAAAGAGTTAACAAATGTCACACTTCTTAGCTGGTTTTTTTTTTTTTTAACTTAAAACCTAGTTTTCTTGGGCCATTTCTGCACTACACCTCAAAGGCTCCTCCCGAAACTACAAACTCCAGGGTTCCATAGGATGTTGTAAGTGGAATATAGCACTATAACAGTCTAGTGCAGAAATGGCCTCAGGCTTTTCTCTTCTTGCTTTTTGTCAGTACTTCAGGACTAAGGAGTTACAGTGTTTAGGCTACAAGAGTCAAACCCTTTTAGTTCATGATTAGAGTATGATAGTTTAGTTAATTCCAGTTCTAAAACCACAAATGGTAATGGCAGGTTTAAAAGGTATGGTGATTGCATTAAAATGCTCTTCTGTCTTGTGATCTCTGAATAGAAGTTCCTCATGTGTTACAAGAAACTAAATTTTTAAAGTTCTTAGTCTTGGGACTTCTGTTGGGATCCATGTGGGAATCATTAAGTTAAGAAAAGCAGAGGTAAGGAGATGAGATTGCAGTGCACCCTCTATTAGCTTGACCTCCACACACACAAATGTCACATGAAGCTTCATGTCCCATGATTGTCAGTGGACATAACAAGCAAACACCTGCGCCAGCATGGGTGCACACACGTTGTGTCCATTGATAATAATAGGACAAGCCAGAGTTCCTGGAACAGAGCCCTCACCTACACTGTATAAGGGAGGGAATACAAGTTTTTGGTGTAGTAGTTGAAAAACAAGCTTTTCAAAAATTCTTGTATTTTGTATCTTCCTTCCTTCTCTACAAAGCTCAAAACAGATGGAGATGGCATTTATCTGTTTTTTTCTGGTAAGGTTTTAGTGAAGGCATTTAAGTTAAAAACAAATAGTAATTTAATATAAACTTAATAGTTAATTTTCTTCCCTTCTGATGAAAACACAATTGGATTGGGTTTTTTAAAATCTTAGTAACAAAACACAATTAACCGTTTGCTACTCTCTTTTTGATAGTAGAAAAAAGAGTAGGAGATAGTGAGTAGAAGATACCCTAGCAACCACTTTTCAAATGAAAATGAAAAGTAATATATGTAGTAACTATGAAAATCAGCCTGTGTGGTGTAGTAGTTTGAATGTTGGACTATTTAGCCACGAAAATAATTGGGTGACTTTGGCCAAGTTGTACTTTCTCTGCCTTGGAGGAAGTCAAGGGTAAACCCAGTCTGAACAAATTCTACCAAGAAAACCCCGTAATAGGTTAACTTTAGGGTCGCCATAAATCAGAAATGACTTGAAAGCACATAATAACAATAGGAAAACTATCCTTTTCCAAGTCCAGACTGTTGTAATTTGGGAACATGCCAAATATAACTTCCCTGTTTTACCAAACACAATACCAAGGAAAAAATTTAGGCAACAAACAGTAAAGATCATGCTAACAGAGCTTTCCTTATTCTGCAATTGGCTTCTTCAGTATTACTTTACAATAACACTCATCCATGCAGTAGATGCTATCATTCAGTTTACACTTGAAAGGGGTCCTTGTTATTAAGAGTGGGTTTGTGCCACTTCTTCTGCCTTTGACAGTTTCTGGCTTCCAGCATCTATATGTTAGGGGCGGGTATCTGAGAGCAGCAAGCCTATGTGAATGACCTTCCACAGAGTAATCAGGGGTCCAGGACCCAGGGAACCCAAATATGACAGCTGTCTGCACTCCCCTTGCAGTTATCCATGCCTTACTCATAGACAGTGATGGTAATAGAAGCAGTTTGCATGAATCCTTACAATTACATGGATCCTTTTCATACCTGGGGGAGGGGATTTATGATGCTCGTGTGAACTTTATTATATAAAAAACATTTCTTGCTTCCATTGTTAGAATAGTTATTGTACATACAGTTATGGCAGTATGTGACATCAGGTCTCAAGAGGATGGGCATGGCAACACCAGGGATTTTAATGCTACTGAAGCTGTGTAGATGTAGACCTGATAAATAATCTTAGTGAATACCCATTAGGAGAGCCTTGTATAATTTTTTTTAAAGATACCACATCATTATTATTGGAGAACTGCAAATCCAGATCTCTTCCCATTGACCAGAAAGCTGATTTTTATGTCATAAACTCCTCACTCTTTTTTGAAAGGGCAAAGCAAGGGTGCTTTTTCTCTCTGGGAAGACTCTGATCCATTTCCCTTGTGGCATAGAAATACATGTAGATTTAAGCTGAAAGTTAGAAAGTTTACTTTTTTGCACTCTCAGACCACAATACCTTCCAAGCTGGCAAAATCTGAGAGTTGTCATTCAAAAAAACCTTTCATAGTTCTAATCTAGTTCTTATAAATGGCTTTCTCATTTAGTATGTTTTTTTCCCTTCTCTACATACATAACAAGGTTAAAGAATCATTTGGCAATGGGATACTGGAGTTATCTATGCCTAACAATAACCTCAAGCTTGCCTCAGAAACCACTCTGTTTATGGTGGTGATGCTGGAAATGATTGTACTGCTTATTTGCAAGCTTTGTATTTTATCTTAATCCATAGAAGCAGTTGCCTAGAAATTCCATAGAACTGCTTATTTCTCATCTATAACTCTTAATAAAAAATAGAACTGTGCCAACCTATTAAATCCTTAATAGAATATTCTAATGGTTATTAAATCAATTGACTCTGAATTTCACTTTAATAAATGAGTCAGACAGTATTTTCCAATTACTGTCATCTAGCACCTTTCTAAAGAGCAGGTTATTCTGATTGAATTTTTTAAAGCTGTTCAGCACTGTTGGATTTTTTTTTCCTGTAGGTTTGCTAAAAGAATGTAGTTTTGAAAGTGGGTAGAGGATAAGAGAAAGAATGACCTCTTGAACTGATGTTTTGACTCTCCACTTCACATCATATTCATCCCAAATTTAAACTGTTGAGGTAGTTTTTCACTATTTTATTTGTTTAGTTGTTATTTGACAATCAGTATTTTCCTTTTAAGGCTGTCTTTGAGTAGTGAGGCAAGTTCTTTAAAACATCTGTCCTTCTACTCAACATTCTACTTTTTCCAATCTTGTAATAAGCTACAAGGAGCAGCAGGAACAAAAATATACTGGTGGAAGAACTGTAGGTGTGTATATAATTGACCTTTTCAAAGCCAAATGTTAACACGGTGTCTGAAAATCAGAGTATTTTCAGAAGGACAGCAGTCAGCCTGGGTCAGATTGACACCTGCTAGTTTCTCCTCCAGGTCAGCCACAGTCCAGCTCTGTTGCTGCCATAGTCCTGTCACTATCCCAGAATGCAGTAGTGATCAAAGGAAATAGTGGATAGAACTCACACAAAGCTGTGGGTAAACAGCTCCAAAGGAATATTGCCTATTGCCTTGGAGTCTAGATGAGCTTTATGTTGCTTACAATAGATCAGAAAAAAAAGCTTAAGCAAGAAAAAGCCCTGCCTAAGTGCATAACTAAGAGCAGCTGTCTTGACTATTAGTAGTCCATCTCATTAATGAAAAGAAAGATAAAGATTCTAAAGATAAATGGCAAAAGGGAACATCTCTTTATCAGTCAGTACACCTTGTGGTCAAACACAGGGCATGTGTGTACAACTTTATATAACACAGAGGGCTAGATGAGCAGTCCTCTTCCCTTAAGCACAAAAGGTGAAGCCGAAATAAAACTTCCTAACCTCCTAATTTAAAGAGAGATCCAGATAATCTGTCTTTCCTTTTATAGAGCCACACAGTCAGTCTGCTGCTCTTTATGAAAAAATGTGTTTGCATATCTGCAAAATCTAATTACAGGTGTAAGCAATATTTAAGCTATTGGGTGTTATCCTTAATATTGGTGCAGAAAAACAGTTGAACCATAGTTAGATCCAGAAAAAAGATACGAGATAGAATTCATTAAAGAAGAGAGGAAGGTAGACCAATTATACAAGGCTCCAGGACACTGTCCATCAATTTGCCATCTCCCATCTCTTAGAGATTCTTCTCAGTTTAAGTGTTAACCTTCATGGTGGCTTTAATATATAGAAGGACTGTTTATCTTTAATGGTTAATATTTTTGAACAGATTTATATTTTCCTTAAGTTGAAAGGGTATAGCTGGATGTGTATTGAGGATTTTCCCATTAAACTATGCATGCACTTTTGTGTGTGTGATTTGAAATATAAAATGTTTAAACTCATCTTGAATTCAGATATTTACAAGCTATAGCTTCTGTAGCCACCCACTCCTCTGGTTTTGGTTGCTAAGTTCCAAATGTTAATGACTCTTGAAAACTTTCAACCTGGTCTTTTCAAGTTAGAAACATAGTTTCCCCCCACTGACACTATGTATATTTATAATCATGCACATAGTTACGTTATTTTATATACTTATATTATTTCAAATGTCCCTGAATTGCTCTCTTAATAAGAATCTTCAAACCACCAAAATCCTATTTACTGAACAGTAGAGCATCATTATCTGAGTATGATATATGTTATCCTTACATAGCCCTCACTATGAATATATTTGAAGGACTTTATCCCCAAAAGAAATGCCTACTTTTCTTTTACTATGGAGGAATTCATGAGAATGATGACAGTAGAAGCCTAATAGAACTGAATTTTTGTATTTCTGTGCAGCAGGAATAGGTAAGAATCCATATGTCCCTGAATAATTTGGTGAAATCCTCTTAAAGATTTGATTGCTTTAGAGAGCCTAGAATTGCTGGTTTGTACTTGGCTAACATTTCAGAGGCTGGCATTTGATCAATGAGGGATCCAGAATTCCTTGTCCTAAACTGGGACAACTGGGAATTAATGCGATTTATGTGAAAATTGGCTTACCATTCAATACATGATTGATTTATAGGGCTCTGTTGTAGTTTGGACTAGCAGTGGGTTGAGATTTTTGTCTTCCATTTGCTTGAATGATGCACATCAACACAAATACTCCTGGGGAAATAAACTCCTTAGAATTCTCAGTGTGTAATGTGGCCATTATGGGAATTTCTTCCTTCTTCTGAAGCGGCTGTCAGAGGACAGATGATCAGTAAGCTAGATACTTGGGCTGATCTACTCTTACAAGTATGAACTTTAGAAATTCAAACCAACCAACCCCAGGATTAAAATGAAGGTTAAGTATTAATTCCATTCTTTCTTTCTCAGTACCCATTTGCACTATCATCCAGACCCACTGTAATATGCACCAATATTTAACATACATATGATTTTGTAAACATAACTCTTATATTTTTTAAGACGGAATTTTATTTTGAAATCAAGTTAAAATACAGGTACCAGAAAAGCAATTCCAGCTTACATGCTTTGTATGATTTCCGCCTTATATTTTCTTGGATCCATTGATGTAAACAAATATGCTTTCATTTAGCTAACTTAACCATCTAGATCATGAACTGGAAGAACAATGATATGTGTTTATTAGTTCCATGACTACACAGCTGCATCAAAATATCTAGCTTTTGTGGATTCCTGATTGAGTGGTGTATTTGATTTTTCTTCAGGAAATGGCAAATCTATATTGAAGGGACTGTTTCCTCCTGCAGTACCAGTGTAGCTGAACAGCACACAGCCTAGAGCAAGTGTAAGCCACCTGGTACCTTCAAGATATTTTAGAGTACATCTCCCATAAAACCTAGTCTTTGGTATAGCTGGCTTAGTGATGGCTGGTCGCTTCTATGTCAAGGGAAACAGAGATGGGTTTTCCTTTCCAGGGTGCTAAACCTGTTTTAGAGAAAGGGTTCAGACCTTGGGTGTCTCTTTCTGGAATAAAATCCACAGTGAATGCACCACCGCCTTTCGCATGGAACCTACCAGTTGGTCCAAAATATTTGAAGGACATCAAGTTGCCTATCCCTGGCCCAGAGCCTATGCAATCTCCAGTGCTGTTTGTGATGCCAGCACATTTCTAATAGCTCTAATAAGGAAAAGGAATTGGAAGTGATGTGATCACTCTTATTAGTCATTAGCAGTGTTATTTCTCAATAGGGTGAAGCACAGCCATTGAGTGAGGCAGCCTTTGGATTAGATGGAGTCCATGCAGTAGAGAGCAGCTGTTTGTGAATTTTACCTTTTTACCTTAAGGATAATTTCAAATTCAGGGAACTGCAAATTGAAGCAGGGATGCAAATTTAATTATTTTCCCTGGGTTTAGTTGCTTATAATTTGGCATAATGGACAAGTGATAGGATATGGATTACAGGCTGCAAGCCCTGTTAATTCAGTTGTTATCTCCATTCGTTTTGATCATATCTTCACATTGCATGCTGTGTTGAATAGTGTTATATTTGGATGCTTAGGAAAAGAAAAATGCTTTCCTCAAGTAAAAAAAAACACCATTTTTGCCTCAAATATATTGGAATGATATACCAGGTACGGTTGTGTGTTGTTTTTATTAATTGGACAGTGTATTTACCTGTAAGATCAAACTATTTGTATAACATACTAGTGACATACAGAAGAACCTTTTCTAAGATATGCTGAGGGAATTGAACCCTGTACAACAGAGCAGGGAGCTGCATCTTACCTAGCAACTGTTTCTAAGTAGGACAACCTATCACTGTTCCCATGGTGGAACGAAAGGAGCTTGCAACACGGTTGGGAAGAAAGACTAATGCTAGGCCTGAGATGGAAGCAGGGAGGAGGGCACAGAGGAGCTGCAGCTCAGAGCAGGGAAGGTTTTAGGATCAATTTGGTTGTGCTAGGAATGCCTGTAGCTGAAAAAATAAAACAAAGGACCTTTGAGGCTGTAGTGGGATAGTAATTAATAAGGGGAGAGAAAAGTAGCTAAGGCATTAAGGATAACAGAAGCCTTTCTTATTTACAACAAAGATTCATGATACCATACAAATTTAAAGCAAAGCCAAAAAAATAAAATCAAGTGGAAAAAATGCACACTCCTCTTAAAACATTGCTTATAAAAATGAGTATAATATCTCTCATAAATTAAATAAAAACAGAACTCCAATTTCTATTATCTACATGTATGTTCTTTCCAAATTTAAATCAACCAGAGAGAAAAGATTTACATAGCTTCTGGAACATTTTAAGTTAAGGATTTTGACAGCCAGAACAGAGGAGAATCCGGATGCGAGGATACAGATGATTGGTAGGGTATGCTGGACTAGGGCATTTTGGCAAGTTCCTTTCTTTGGTGTTTTTTAGGCACGCACGTTGCAATAAAAATTAAATAGCCTGCAATCCCTCTGTTTAACTACACTATGTTTAACTGTCTCCTCCCCCACCCCCATAATTGCTTCCCATCATAAGACCTGGAGACGGTGCTAGTAATTTTTTAGCTAATATACATACATTTCACAGGCATAAGATGAATGCTGCTGCAGCAAGAGGCCCGACAGCCCCTCCTCCCTGCTCCACCTTGATCTGCTATAGACTATGAGATAGACAGAAATCACACCGCTTCCAGTTCAAGAACTTTTAAGATGTATCTTTTCTGTTTAATTGGATGTATCCGCCTTTTTGTAGTAGCAAACAAGTCCAATTGCATTTGTGCATACTCCTATTTCTTGCTAGTAAACAAATGTTTAATAACTGCAGATTTGGGCAGGGGGCCTGATTCAGTGCAACTGAGGAGGCAGCTGTTTTAGCTTATGAAGTATATTGTTTGTGTGGTTATCCTAATTCTACGTGAACTGCTCTGACTTCTAAGTTAAAAGAATGGACAAATGACAATAATATTTTCTCATTTTTTTCCCACCACCAGATGAAGGACTAAACCATGAATGCAAGTTGTGCAACCAGACATTTGATTCTCCTGCTAAACTTCAGTGCCATCTGATAGAACACAGTTTTGAAGGAATGGGAGGAACCTTCAAATGTCCAGTCTGCTTTACAGGTGAGTGTGTTGACAGGATAAGTCTTAGTCTCGGTTTATTCATGCACATTCTCCAGTGATGTCATTTAGGCCACACTGTGACTTCTGGTCAGCATCTGTGCGAATATCAGATTAGCGATATTGATTAGGAATTATTTAAAAAGTCAAGTGTACAGAAGGATCAGACATGCATCTACCTGAATTGCTTTTCAAACTCTCTCACATAATTCGCTTGATCATACTTAGTAGAATTTTAGCACTCCCGTTTGTTGAGCTGTTTTCTCATGGAAGGTCCCTGGGTTTTGCTAAGTTTCTGCTTGTATTTCTCAGAGCCACATCGCATGCTGCTCTGGAAAGACCCTGGAACCTTAGTAGGAGTTTTTCACTTAAATCCAAGAAGCTACATCAGGAAGAATGAGATTACCAATATGGTCTGTTATTATAAAGACCTTTTATTAATTACGGAATGTATTTTCCTTACAAACATCAATTTCTTTTTCATAGTAGTTTTTAATTGTAACTGTTGTAACTTTTGTAAGCTGCCTTTGTTCTCAGTATTGTGAAAAGGCAGAGTATAAATGGAGTAACAGCAATAGCAATAATGATGATGATGATGATAATGATGATACTGGAAGCAGCATTAAGACTTCAGGATGTTGGCAGTTTATATTTTGGCTGAAGAGGGTGTTTTGCACTCATCTTCCCCAAACCAAGGCCCTTTTCACACGGCATTTGCCATGCGAAAGGGCCCCTCAAGTGTCACATGCTTGTGAGGAGCGATCTACACGACGCACTCACAGTCGTGCGACGCTCCAGGATAGGGCAGGTGCTGCTCGCACGCTTTTACATTTTCAGCTATCAGCCAGAAATGGTGCATGATGGCGCATCGCTCCAGGGCACCGCGTGCACTTGCCATGCGTGCGGAACCTCCAGAGCCACGGCGGTCACACTTCCTGCCCCAGCGCAGCCTGGGAAACTGCCAGGCTGTGCTGCCGAAGGAAGAGGTGGGGCTCTTGTGCTGCCTGCTTGGGAGCAAGCAGCTCATGTGGAGCTGAAGCAGCGGGGACGTGAGAGCCTCTCGCTGGAAGCTGCTCGCGCAATCCCTGCACTCCAGTGCCGAAAAAGGGCAAGGTGTGGAATAGGCCTGAGTGTTGTCTTCCCTGCAAAGCAGCCCTAGAGGGAACAGTCACTTCTGAAACTGAAGAGGGATTTCTAAAGCAGACTATAATATGGCATTGAGGATAGAATGTCCTATTGAGAGGGTTATAAGGAAAAAAAATGGGCTATATTCAAGCTTTTGAGCATACCAAAGGTAGATCATGGTCCTCACTTGTTCCTTATAGAAAGTTTGTGACATGTGCTTGATATAGAAGACATGTGGCTGTTCTAAGTGTATGCAGAGGTCAAGAGTAAGTGGAAAGAAAGCTGTGAGGCATCACCTGTGGGCTACAAAGCCTCATGGTGCAGGTGGATTCCTGTTGTATCTGTTGTACTCTTTCCAACTGCTTGTATAAATTCTTAAGGAAGAAAACATCACATTTGTACAAGGCTAAAGAATGGTGGGTCTAGCATTCATAAAGATTCTTATTTTCTTCTCACAGCAATGCAAAACATAGCCCACTTTGCTGTGATTTGATTGGTCACTGTGCTTGTATGGATGCAAACATATGCATATACATCAGGCAACAGAGATAGAAGCTTTGTTTCTAGCTTTTCCCCAAAGGGCAGAAACTATTATTGCCTCATACTTGCATTCCTGCTACGGAACAGAGGCATGCTGGAATGTTGCTCAGATGTTTATGAATACACAACATTTCCCATCTTCTACACACAAAGAGAGACACAAGTCTGACTCGTTGATATATGTTCCAAGAATAGTCAATGCTCCTGACTTGCAGCTGAAAATCCCCGTTAAAAATTTGAGTATATATATTAAATTATGTAAAATTCACCATCAGTAGTGTTCATAACAGTTTCATACATAACAGGCTCCGTATGAAGCTGCTGCTCTTATTAAATTGTGAACATGTAATTCTGAACTTGCCTGAAAAGCACAGCTTAGAATGTTTTGCCTGGCTTCTCCACCCCCTGCACGAGGTGGAAAAGTGGTGGTGCTGCTTCTCACCACTACACCTACACATACCCTACAAACTATTTCACCACCCTGTCCAGCCTTATTCCTTCACTTGTCTCTGTTGTATCCCACGGCATTTCCTCACTACCTTCTCCTGAACGTCCCTCTCTACCTGAGCCAGGATATACAACTTCCTTCCAGTTGTGACTCAGGTGTGTGCGAAACCCTAGCCATTTGCTCATAATAGGCCTATTACCAACAAGACAAGTTACCCCTTCCCACTGCCAGTATAAGAAACATTGACATACTGGATGAAACCTAATCTGTACTTGTATTTTTAAAGGAAACTCTTCAAAGATTACACGCAGGTCTTTTATTTTTAATGATAATAACATTATTTAAAATTGTGCCTGAATCACAGTAAATAAATGCAGGATTTGTTTTTCTAAAAGAGGACAACCTGCAATGTTCACAGCTCTCTATCAATGGGAAACAATTGAGAAGGGGTTGTTTTCTGTTGATATACCTTGTTAGGAAAACCTGACCATTTAGTACCTTCATATTATTATTCTTGTTTGGCAATTCCACTCCTAATAAAATGCAAGCAAACCCCGTTGATTATACATGCTACTTCTTATTATTACCTTCGTGTGTACTAATTAAATATGTTTTCCCTGCTTTACAACATTTAGTTAATTTTCACTACACAGCTTGCACTAATAATGTCTGAAGCTATAGCAAGTTCTGCTTCATGTGAAGAAGTAGATTTTTGTTTTTGTTCCCATAATACAGTCTGTCATTCTGAGAGTAAAGTTTGAGTTGGATTTTTGAAATACAACAATGTACAAAACAGATCTGAAAGTGAGCCTTATTGAACGCTATTGCCATGAAGTTCCCTGATTTAAAATGACAGTACTAACAACAATTGTTTAATATTTCAGCCAGTGGCCATGTATAAAATGTGTTCAGAAGTATGTAGATAACTTCTGTTCCAATCTGTGCTTTAAAAAACCCATTTTCCTTTTTTGCTGATGGGGTAAATAGACACAGCACATTAATCATAAGCAATGATGTTTTATGAGTAATATGCTATTAAATTATTTCAGTATGTAGAATATTAACAAGAACCTAAATTCACCAATATAAGTTTTATATGGAAAATGGAATCCAATCCTTTTAAAGGTAATGAGAAATGTGATTAAAATGTATGACTCACAAGCACACTATTCTAATTCTTTCTTTCTTTCTTTGTTGGCATTCAATTAGAATTATTTTAATGATTAGGAATGGAGTCAAACTTAAATGCCAGCATCTTTAATAAATCCTTTCCCTGCCTATACAGATTAATATTGTAGATGCAAACTTTTTTTAGGTCACAGTGCACCAGGCTTCCATCAGAAGTCAGTGCTGCCAACCCAAACACTGCCTCTGGCATATACAATTTAATTATTAATAGTATGTCTCCTAGGTAAACTGTTACACAGTCTTAGGGCCTTGTTTTGTAGTCATTAAAATTGAACATGTTTATATTATTGAAACCCTTGCATTCACTGTGTACTCAGAGTTGATCTTAAAGTATCCAAAGAGAATTTACCTGCAGTTCTGTGGCACGTTTATAGACATTGCCCCAATGTAGCTGTGGGATATAATTTTTAACAGTAACACATTTAAATACAGGATTGTTTGTTAAATTTAACTTTTGGGCAAAGGCAAAACAAACAAACAAAAAACAAATAAAAGAAGACTTTGGCTTCTATTGTTTCCAAATTTCTCAGTAGCAAGGATTTTTTAAAGGTTGTTTTTGATTTTCAGTGTGGTGTGGTTCATTCTGAAACTATTGTGGTAACAGTGAAATTATTGTGGCAAGAAGGAAAGGGCAGTTTCTAAATGTTTTACATTTAAATGTTATTTGATTATGTTTTTACCAGACATACATGGTTCTTTTACAAAGAGAAGAAAAGAAAATTAGGACTTGAATGCAGAGCTGAGCAATCATGGCTGGTGCCTATTATAGCAACAGTATAATCAGAAATTATAGGGTTTCTGGATAATTGTACACTTTGCAATTGCTGTGAGTTAATGAGGAAAGGTTCACAAGAAAAGTCACTCTATGCAAAAGACAGAATAACAAAAAGTTCACATTTTCTTTTCAATGTTTCAGTATTTGTTCAAGCCAACAAGTTGCAGCAACACATTTTTCGGCCCACGGGCAAGAAGACAAGATCTATGACTGCACACAGTGCCCACAGAAGTTCTTCTTCCAAACAGAACTGCAGGTACTTAGTTCATTAAAAGTGCTTAACTACAGAGGATTGTAGCATATATTATTGACCAAAGGTATTAACTAGATGCATCCCACTTCTGTGAAACATGTGAATACTTCATCAAAATGGAGACAAAGGGATGGGGAACCAGAAAGAAAAAGAGAGAGCTATTTGCTGGAAGTCCACAGGTGAAACTGTCCAAGTTCTAGACTTGGATACTTCTATGAACTATTAGTGTCATACCAAAAAAAAAAAAAAATACTTGTCTGTGATGTCGCTATGATTAACAAAACTTCTAGACTAGGAAAGGGCAGAAGTGTTGTAGACTTATGTCTTGTAATTTCACAAACAAATGAGCAGCTTAAATCACATCCATACCTAGTAACATTTGTATATTTTGCTAAAACACATTTTAAAAAGCTCCATAGAAATTCCACTTTGTTTTGATAGGACTGCAGTTGAGTAAGTGGCCCATCTGCACTTCCTAGCAATTAAATATATGCCTAAAAGTGTGGTACTAGTCCCAACATTTGATGAACAGGCTGCCATGTTTGGTTGAAAATATAAATTCTCTATATTCAGACATTACATTAACTTTAAATATCTCAGGTATAATGTGTGTGAAGAAGCAGCCTTTTTGAACGCTTATTTTTGTCTCCTGGAGTCAGTCATTTCAAAAGTGTTCTAGATCAATAGTGGCCTGTTACTGTCTAAAAAGCAAAACACAAAAAGTTGAGGGAAAGTAAAGGGGAAAAAATCACTTATTTAAATTATACTGCTTAGTTCCCCAAGATAGTGATTGCTGTAGCTTCAATATTCCGTACAGAAATTGTTACACCAGGATTAAATCGCATCTTCTTCCCTTGAACCTAGAAGAAAATTTTAAAAGTAGATTTTTTAGTCTCCAGAGTTCATTTATAAACTCACACTTGCTTTCATTGGGACATTGCAGTTCTCTAGAGAGAAACAGAAAATCTAAAGTTTCATACCTGAAGTTAGAAGAATTTATTAGAAAAGATGCTTAAAGTTGCCAGCACTTAAAAACCATAGATTTGCTAAGAACAGTTTTTGCTACAGCTGTTGAAAATAAAGAAAATTATAAAGCTAAAAATATTAGGCTATTTTACTGTTTACTAAAACACTCGCATGGAATGATGAAGTCCTCTTTTAAATAAGATGAATAGTGCCAGATGACTTACTGGCTTGTAATTTATGTGTTTGTGAATAAAAATGCATCTACCTACCCATATGCTAATAAGGCTTGCAAATTGAAACTCCTAACATGTCAAATTCAAGTTGTTCTTATTCTCCCATGTTGATTTTCTTTGGATAACAGAAATAGTAATCTTCACCTTAAAAACTCACAAAGAGTGGTTATATCTGTGAAATATGACTGTTTATATACTTTCTATAGTTCCTCTTTTGATATGGCAAAATTCAGTATAATTTCTCACTTTCAGTTCTGTTTGTTCGTCACTGAATTTGTTCTCAGTGGATGATTTGTTGTTCCAGATGTTTTCCTGTGAGGTCACTTGAGCAGCTGAGTCAGTCAGAGGTGGCATCATTTTCAGTGGCCAGTGAAGGGCTAGAGCTTCCTGAAGGATCTTTACAGTTCTCATGAGGCATAAGTGAAGGCTGCTTTCTTTTTCTAAGTGGGATTCCATTGCATTGTGACATGCACTACAACTGTTGTGAAAATTTTTCAAGCGATTATATATCAGATTATTCATTGTTACTGAACCATTACAGTTAGGTTTTTGGGCAAACTATGTGGAATTTTTGAGCCTGTAACCCCCTGGTTATCCCAGCCTTCCAAGAGAATGGGGGAACATCCACAAATTTACATATATGAAGAAAAGGGATAAAACAAGAAGAATGATGTTATCATGACCATTATCATTGCTAATACGCCTTGTTTTGATTTAATGCATATTTTTATATTATGCTCTTCTCCATAGGATCCCAGAGTGGCTAATCTTTTACATTAAAGGTTAGGAACTTCTTTCAGCCAATGAGTATAACATAATCTTAGAGAGGATCTTGAAAATTTGTTCCAGTGCTAGGCAGGGTCAAAAACAAAAAGGTGGGACCAAAAAACACCAGATTTGTTTAGCTTAAATCTTTTACTTCCAATAGCTATGGTATAGAATATGCTTTTAAGCCTTTTTGAAATGTGAAATATATACAAAAGCTGAATAACCATCAAACAGTTGTATACTAGTAAAGATAATAATAGTTTTCTAGGAAAGCCCAGAAGTCCAGATTCAGACCCCTGGTGCATCCAATTTAACTCTATGGTGTGAGATTGCTCTCCTCAGTCAATGTAAAAAAACAGAGTTAAAATTAGCACTATTTAAAATAATTAAGTAGTAATATCTAAAACTGCAAATTGCAAACATACAAAATCATACATTATAAATGTCTGGTAACATACTAGAAAACAATGCAAACAAACATAAGAAAGCAAATTATATGAGGACATACTTGAAGATCTTACTGTGTTGGTTTTTGATAAAAGAAATATGGTGATAATACATTGACTGTTTTGAAAGTTAGGAAGAGGAAGGACAGTTCTTTATCTTTTTCTATAAGGATGCACTAATTAGTAAAGGCTTAAAATTACAAAAGAGTGGGAAATATGGAGGGGAAGATGGAACCTGAAAAGTTTGGTAGTGTCCAAGCTGGTTTAGAAAGGCTGTGTAACTTCTTGCCTTAGACATTTCAAGGTAAGTTTAGACAGTCAATAAAGGGAAAAGCATATAAAGATATTCGGGTTTTAAGAGAGAGATTTGCCCTGAAAGATCTTTGGGACTCTTTCAATTCACTGATCTTTTACCATATTCCAAAAGAGGTTTTGCTAACCCAGGCTGCCATTTTCAACACAAACAGAAGACATGTGTGTCTCCCTCACCCCAAAATCATTAAAGCAGAAGCATTCATACTTCACATAGATCTTTTCTGATTGCAAACCTAGGATTTTCAAATATGTCTTCAATTCTCTCTTGCCCTTCCTAGAGGCTGAGAGGAGCATTTTTAAGAGAAAAAGAAAAAAAACACTGAAAGCATGATTTCTGAGCGGGTAATGATAGTCATGTGTCCTAACCCTTATGCCAGTCGAAATAGATACATGCAGAAGATCTCTTCAAGCAGACCTGTCACAGGATTATCAGCCTACAAATTTTAAGCCAACCAAAGTCTCTTCTGGGTCAGCCAAAAGGTTACACATTTGTAATGATGATGCTAGTGCTTGATCAGCTCTAATGATACTATTACTCAAGCTATTGAGCTGCCACTCCTTGGGGCAGAGGTCACTTGTGTTTAATTTCTAGACAGAGGCTATGAGAGAGCTTCCAATCAAGTGTCTAAGAAAAAAAGATTATGGTGGGCATAAAGCCAACAATACCAAACTCACTATTCTGTGATGATTCAGAGGTAGCATCAAGGAAGAAAACTTTCTTTACTTCCCATTCAAGCAATCAATTTAAAGTTTTGAGAATGTCTCCAGAAGGAAAAATGGCTAAGGAATGTGTTTTTAAATGAAATAAAGAATTAGAGTTGACATTTCTAGATCCCTAGAGTCAGTGAAAAAGGGAGAACAGCCACTGCTTTTTAGGCCCTGAAGGCCAGCTGTGATTATGCATCCAGTAAAGAATATTTTTATCTGTTTGTCGTCTTTGAAGGAAATTTACCTGAAATCCAATTAACATCAGTCAGCTTTAGGCCAACATCTTCATATATAATGACCAAATTTTTCAGAAGTCCAGAGCACCAGCAGACATGATTTAAAGCAGAGAAGCACAGCATTATTCAGCACATAGAAACACCAAATTTTAAGAATCAACATAGAATCTGAAACTTATACCAAACTGTTCTCAAGAAGTGATCTGTTGCCAATATTTCCACTAATGCTGAACAATATGATGATTTTAGTCAGCTGTAGAAGGCAAAAGTTCAGTGTTAAAGAATATTTTTAAGATATGCAAGGAATTTCCAAGAGAGTTTAGAGGCATGAAGGCAATTCATTCCTATAACTCACTACAGGTGTGTTTTTCAATTTATCAATTGTCATTGCTTGTTACAACATATAATAATTAACTCATGGAGGTCCACAGTTGTTCACTCTTCATTTATCATGTCACCTAAAAGAGCTCTAAATCCAAAGAAAACATATTGTTTGTCTGGAAGTATCTACTGCTTATGCCATAAGAGAGAGGGGACAGATCAGTGAGAAAGGAAATAAAAGCATTTTAGATTTTCTCAAAAAGGAATCAGGAGAAACAGGCATTGAAACCAGTTGGTCATAGGAAGCTCTACCAGATAGATGCAAATCTGTAAGGGGGTTGTCAGGAGCATATTTGCACAATATTTGAGCCTCTTTTGGAAGACCCTGCCATTTTAGAACCAGCCTGTTTTGAGACTTCCTTGCGTTTGCTAGTTTCTCCTCCATAGTCATTCTCTCCCCAAAACTCTTTTCTCTTGGCACTTAGCGGGGAGAAAAATACCTACAGGGTCAGGCAACTGTAAGGAAAGTGTTGGGTAGAGGGAGTGCAACCATACACACTTTTGCTTCACACTCTTCTTGTGTTTTGTGTGTATTTGGGGGTCCATATTTAAACATATAGGTCTATCACTATTGTATGTCTATTTATATGGATAGAATATTTTGCTTAACAACCTTACTTTTCTCTTCTTCACTCTGTATAATGGAATGATACATTTTGGAGAAATTCATTGAGAATAAGTAATTGACAAAGCACTACCATAAAATCTTACTCGCAGTAATAAACTTTTGCTTGCTATACAGAAGAAAAATTAAAATGCATTGGATACCAACCTGGTAATAATTAAGTGCATATGTATGTGAAGCCATTCATTTTTAGTATGCTCCTGTATCATCTGTAAGACAAGGAACAAAGATGGTATGAACTTTTTAAGAGCAAACTTTTATCAATATTATGAGTATTTTTGTTTTCTTAACACATTCTTCATAGAAAAACACCTCTTATAATTTATAGGATTTTAGAGACTGGAATTTGGATTTGATGTGGGGATTTGTTAATTTGTTTACATAAAGATGAAATTGCCAAGGACAGTTGAAAAGTAACCATGATATTATCCCTGAGGGAAGCCTGAAAACAGCTGTACATGAAACAGATATCCTATTTTTTGGCAGACTATCTCCCTAAATGGTTAACTTGTTTTGCTTTGGGTTTTTTTTCTTTTTGGTATAAAAGAGTTCATAATAAAAATGCTTGGGAAAAGGTATTCCCAAATAGTATGGAAATACTTCAGTTCCTCTCTCTCTCTCTCTATCTCTGTGTGTGTGTGTGTGTGTCTTTAAAGATTTAATGCCTAAGGAAAAAAAATACTTTGAATTCCTTCCACTATTCCTTTTCTCCCCTGGGGATTAAAGAATTTTACAGCCATATTAGTCTTTCATAAGGTAATTCTTTTCTGAAAAAGAAACTTCCTGGTCTGGAGTGTGTGAACCCAACCTTCTTTGATTGGCCTATTCAAATGTAATCACTCCCAGTGGGTAGGTGGTTCATTAGGCCATGAATATTTATAGTTCCTTGTAAAATCCACTAGGTCTGATGTGCCACAGTCACATTCTCATTGTACCAAGGAGTATGTAAAATGCATAAATAGCTGCCTATATCATATACAATGGGGTTTTTTTTCTCCCCTTACAGATCCTTGTGGTCACATGTTCAGTTACTTGTTTTTTTATCCCCAAAAACTCTGGTTGCTTTGGATTCTATTGTGCATTTTATAAAGAATCAAGTCCAACATACAATATTATATTTCAGTTCAGATAAAATGCATTATAATGTCAGTGTACACACCTACTAACAATCCCAGCACCATTTGTTGTGGATGATATTGCTAGACTGTTAGCCTATAAAGGGCTTTTTTTCCATGCTGTTTATTTTAACAAATCACTTAACTCAAGAGTGCCAATATATCTTTTTTGTGTTATGATTTGGTAAAGTATGTGTTGTCAGTTGCCTGTTATAAATATATTTCATTGTTCAAATGAATCTGGTTTGGCCTATTTTCTGATTATTTCATTGGTCATTGATCACGTATCCTGCTTTTCTTTCAAGGAATTTAGAAAAGTATACACAGACCTTCTCCGTTGTCACTGTACTTTCACAGTCGTTGCAAAGGTGAGCAATGGTTACTGGACATTGCTCACAATAACATTTTTAGTTTTGTTTTGTTCAGTTTAAAAGTATGATTTAATTTAGTAAGCATAACTTACAGTTGAACCCAGTGGTTTTTCTTGTTGCAACAGCCCTTAGAATGAAGACTCAAACTGGCCACATTTTTATTGAATTTAAACTGCAGCGAGCAAAATTAACTGAAGGCCTACTGTAGCAGTATTGCTTTTCCCTCTATAAGGGCAACATCATCCCAGATCAAAGCCTAGCCCAGAATTAACTTCTGAAGCAGGTTTATCACAGCCACCCTAATACCTGTTGATCAGAATTCAGAGAGGGAAAACTTGTCAGGGTCTGCTAGTTCTGCACTCTCTGACTGATCAGGCTCAAGATCTTGGTGGGTTATGACAGCAAACCTTCACCAGATAAAAATGTGCCTCAGGGTGTTTACCTATTTTCCCTAAACAACAGTTCTCTCTCTGAGCCCTGACTTCACAACAGATGTGGCATAAGCAGTTAATCAATCAAGCCAAATCAATAAGCAGTATTATGGACTAAGTGAAAAATGTCCATCTCAAAAGCCAGTCAGAAATTATCCTCCCAAAATTCTTTCTCAGCCCCTGCAAAGGCCACTAGCATAAGCCCATAATGTGATGGATGGATGGACTTTAAATGATACCCAAGCCTTATGAAAGGTGCCACTTCTCTGAAGACAACGAAGTCCCACAAGATCTAGAGCATCTTTGCAATCTATTGCTTTCTCAAGAGGGTTGGAGCAATATTGTTTCCACACTGTAAACTTGTATTATAAATGTTTCAAAAATAAATGTACAAGAGGAATAACTGTCCATATGTTGATAAGGCAATGTTTTTGTTTTTTCTTTGACGTTTTCAATATACAGTAGAGTCCTGGTTATCCGACCCAAACGGGCGGCCGCAGCGTCGGATAACCGAAAGGGTCGGATTACCCGGACGCCTGTGGCGGCCGCCATTTTGGGGGTGTGTCTGGGGGCGCGGAAATTCCCATAGCCATGCCCCCAGGCCGTCGCGACATCGGTTAATCCGGATGGTCGGATAACCGAGCGTCGGATAAACAAGACTCTACTGTATAGTTATTTGTTATTGACAGTTAATCTAGTCATAGATTTCTCACTGACTACTGTTTAGGGAGCCAGCATGGTGTAGTGCTTTGAGCATTGGACTTTGATCCTGGAGACCAGGGTTTGATTCCCCACTCAGCCGTCGAAACTTCCTGGGTGACCTTGGGCACGTCACATACGCTCAGCCCCAGAAAACCCCATGATCGATTCACCTTAGGATTGCCATAATTTGAAAATGACTTGAAGGCACACAACAACAGCAGCAGCAGCAGCAGCAGCAACAACAGCTTAGTTAAAAGTAGTTGCCATGGTTCTTTATGTATTCACTCATATTAAAGTGAATACGCTCACTCCTCCATATCTTGTGATTAGATTGTCATGTAGTGCTTCATCTCTTTAGTCTGAAAGTTTAGCAAAATCCAAGTTTTTCATACATGTTCTCTGTTCCCTCATGTGATCATCTGTACATATTCAATTAAGACTCATGGTCAAGTAATTTTGGTCTAGTTCAAAAATGGAAAAAATCTTAACTCAGTTAATACCCTGTCCCATGAAGCAAATGTAAAACCAGTAATCAGGATCATATTGATTAGGGGAGAGGAGTATGGCATAATAAGAGAACAACTTCACATATAATCGCCTTTTGAACAAAAATATCTAGTTTTCATATAACAGAGGAGATTATGATTGTCTTCCTGCTAAGAATGGTGATGGAGGACAACAGCATTGGGCTGTAGCTGGGCACCACTTTATTTGTAACAGGAATCTGTAGTGGAGCAGCAAATGGGATAAATGTGCACTCGTAGGAGGTTCATTGAGCCAAACCTCCTTGAGATAGAAACTCCCTAGCTCTGAACCAAAAGGAAATTCCCCATGATTCTTCATTGCCTAATTTCTATGAAGGGAAAGTAGGGATCCAGACAATCACCAGAAATGGAGTCAATTGGTACTCTTACACTTCTGTTCAAGCCTGTGTCAAGGAACCACTTCCCTTGACAACTCACGTCAGATGGCACTGAGTTGCAGGCAAGATTTCTTCACCTTTCAGTGCCTCAGGGAAAACCTCTTAGATACAAAAATAGCTGAGTGCCCACACCCTGCCAGTTGTGGTATTGCAGCAAAATAATGTTGTGATTCAAAGTGTGGGATTAAGAATTCCATACAGCATAGAGTAGAGGGAAAACATGCCCAATGGACAATTAAGATATGGTAAGTAAAAATGCAACTAAGCCTCCAGAGGCAGTGAGGCAAAGCCCATGCTGCAGGGAGGGGTGTTGGAGCAGCTTGCCAAGAAAATAAGCGAAAATGCAGCCTTAAGAACTTAAAAAGAGGAGCACAAGCAAATGTGCATGTGAGCTGTTGCTCCCGTACATCAGCCTCCTTCCAGTTGAGGGAGAGGTGCAAAACTATTCCCAACTGATTGCAGGGGAATGTAGTTCCACTCAAGCTGTATCCAGTTGTTCAAATTACCCATGTGATGAGGAACAATGGGATCTAGGATGCTAACTCCAACTCGCTTTCTGTTGCTATCTTCACTAACTTCATGTAGGCTCTTCAGCCTAGTTATAACAGTGAGGCTCTAGCATTCTGAATAGCACAGGTAGCCACCACAAGTAAAGAAGGTTTCCTGTTTGCAGACATTTTTTTTACCTGATCTATGGAAAGTAGTGGTAATGGCAACAGACGATCTCATTCCCTTTTAACTGAAAGCCTGAAAAGGGCTCATCTCATGCACAAATTGCAATTAGTAATCAAGATTATATTAAATAGCCGAACTATTTCAGACTTACTTATGCACAGATGTACAATAAAATAAGAATTGCCACTGCTGCTTTGAAATCTGAGTGAAACTGCAGCATCCACCTTCAGTGGAACACCTATAGAAACGTGAAAGGAAGTTAAGGAATTTGAGTAGCTTTTTGTTGAGCCTACCTATTTCCAAGAATACTGTATAGCAAGCTGACTCTTCCACAGTGTGTAAGAAATTATGTAGATAGAATGAGAGCTCTGTAGCAAAAGCAACACAAGCCAATGTCAACTGATATTCCACAGAAAGCCCACAGAACCTCCTCCCCTGCCATGCAGTTTCCTACACCACAGAAAGCAAGAATAAAAGAAACCAATGTTGTGGGCTTTAAAGTGAGATCTGGTTCTCCTATTTATTTCAGTGAATTTAAGCATACTAATATTTTGTTCTGCTTACTGAATGCGTGATCACTCCAAATTCCTTGCAGTGTTTGTTCTAAACTATATGCTTTCTAAAGACTGCTATTTTTTCAGATTCCTATGAAAATGTGTAATCATTCTTAGCCATTAATTATTATTTTTAATTATTTATAAAAGTGAGATTTTTTTTTAAACTTGAAATCAAATTTTATATTTTACTTGCCATGTTGATGGGGCTTGGTTTAGGACATTTTCCTTGCAAAATTCATGTACTACAGTATGCTTTGTTTTTTAGCAGAACAACAGGATGGATCATCCAATATCATCACTAAATATAAATACAAAAACATCACTGATAAGACCGTTTCTGAAATAAATGAGTAACTAAAATTCTACCACAGTCTTAAATGGAAGGAAACATTTAATACATTTTTTTGGAATCATTTGAGGGACAAAGAAGACCTTGAGACCAATATCCAACATGTTGAGTGGTCTTCTACTATCTCAGTGGACCATTATTTTCCACTATTCTCCACACACACACACACACACACACACTCCCATCCAAATAGATGGCGGGCTGCTGATATAGGAGGAGTCTCTTCTGCTGGTAGTATTCATTCTACCAGTGGATAGACACGGTTGAATACTTATAATGAGCAATCCAGCTCAGGTCATAACCAAAATTGTATGTGCAGGCATAAGAAAACAGCTAAAGCCTAGGGCAATTATGTCAACATAGGTAATAGTAGCACAATAACAGGGTTGAGATGCCTGCAGCAATGGTAGAGGGGAAAGAGTGGCACCAGAAGTCATCTGTGTCAAGAGAAATGGGTGAGCAACACAGCTTTCTCTTGAGTTATTTGGAGCATTGCCAATGAAGAGTCTTGGCAGGGATAGACTTCTGCATTGCGTCTAGTACTGCATGCAACACAGTGTAGTCCTGGGACATTCATGTGTTGTCTTGCTTGCTCAGTGTCTCTCTGTTGGAGTTGGTCACATTTTCAATCATGTGCCACTCCACAAAGGACTCCAGCTTCTGGGCCAATTAGAAAAAAACACAGAGTCCCAGCAGATTAGCTCCTTTCTATGTAGACATGCACTTCTTCCTGAGAAGGGTCTATATATAAAACAGATTTGGTACCCCTTAATATGTTTTTCCTCTCTTAGTGCAATTGAACAGTGGTAGATGGATGCTTCTTTTCAACTCTCAAAAAAGTACAACACGATAGCTTGTTGAAAAATACTGTAGCATGTTTAATCTGGGATGACATTGCTTAATGAAATGCTTCTTCAAGTATGCACAGGAAAAATAATTAGTATGTACTAGGAGAATCCTTTTAGTAATTCTTTAAAATCCACCATAATATGAACAGATTAAAGAAAGGGTGATTAAGGAAAACTAATCTTAATTGGATGATATTGGAAGTAGCATTTTAAGGTGTGGTATTTATTCTGAACTAGTTAATTTGGAACAGATACTTTCAGAACACAGCCTTCGGCCTCAGGAGCATACTAAAAAATACATAGCAAAACAAGATGAGTTGGGTGGACTTAACCTTTCTCTATTACCTCAGCTACCTTTTATGAACAAACTACCATTTCCCAGTTCATTCAGTGCTATGCGCTATCTCTTCTTTCTATGACTTGTTCCTGAATCATCTGCTTCTTTGCTGTTACGCAGGAATTGACCTTAACAGTATCTTTCATCTGAATCAGAGTTAGTAACAGATGGTCACCTCTGGGACTGTCATCAGTGTGACTTGTCAAGCATCTAAGATGGGTCTGTTTGAAGAGTGTCATGACTAGCTCTCCCTCCATCTCCTCCACCAATCCTGGCTCCTTCGTAGTTACTAGAAACCCTTTCAGTTTAGGGATGTTATGTTCAAAGCAGAACCAAACTAAACATCACAGCAGTGGACACCTGTGAAATATTGGGATATATCTGACTTCATATAAATTGAGTGGCCAAGGGTATTTTAAGTGGAGCATGAGGAGATAGGAAACTCCTTACAATTTGAAACTTTCATGTTTAAGAGCTAGAGGCTGAAACCCACAATCTCACAATTTCCATTTGCAGTTTATTTTATCCTAATTATGAACTTTAAAATGTGGAGCTGCACCTTCTGTTAAGCCAGTCAATTCAGGGGGCAGATCCATGGCAGTGGAGAGGGGAGAAACAACAGCATCCACTCCCATGTCCCCCAGACATTCCCATCTCTTGGAAAACATGACATGTGTATTACATGCCATGTCCTCTACTCCCATACTAGACCACCATCCTTGGATATAGTAGACAAAATCTCACTTGGCAGTGTGAGGATGCAATAGTGGTAGTATAGTAAGTCTTTTTATACCAACTTCACTGTCACATAATAGACACAATGATGAGTTTCGTGTGGATCACTCCTCACGTTCATGCAATGCTCAAGAGGCCCTTCTGCATGGCAAATGCCATGCAAAAAGGGCCTTAGTATCAGGGAAGGCTACTGTACTCTTACTCTGAGCAACCTACAGCCATATCTGTTGCAGTAGTAGCTCTGGCCTGCCATGGCACCTTGGGCAGCATCAGCCAAAGGCCAGTTGCTGAGGAAAAGAGGGACCTTTTGTTGCATGACATTTTTCCTATAGCAGTAGCCCAGCTTGCCTTGATAAACCCAACAGAAGCCAGAAGAGTTGCCTTCAAAGTTTAGTAGAATGGAGGCAAAGCTATGGTGGTTTTTTTCCAGAATCTGCTGAGTTATCTGCCTTGCTTTTAATGTAGGATAAAGTCCCAAGCAAACATCTGTGAGGTTTAATCATCCTTGCTTGTTTGTTTTTTAACTGGTTCAGATTGTCAGGTTTTTGGGTTTTGTTTTGTTTTTTGGTTTTTTGTTTTGGTTTTGGTTTTTGTTTTGGTTAATCTGAGGCTTTGCTTTTGTACTGTCCATTAGTTTTTCTTTGTTGACCTTCTTCTTTTCTCCTTCTCTTTCTTGTCCTACTTCTCTCCTTTTCTATTTTTCTTCTGTTATGGAAACAAGAAACTGTGATAAGCCAGAATGCATTTATGTTCACATGCCATCTGCCATAATGTGCTCCCAGGAGTCTTTAGAAATCCTGCTAGGAAAAGTGTCTGCCCTCCTGTCCTGAATGTTGATGCAGAGATTTCACCTATTAGCCCAGAAGAAGGAGGACACTCCTGGACACAAGCAAGCTGCCTCCTGCAGCAAATGGCAGTTTGATTCATCCATAAATTCCCTTTCTGGAACTGCTAGTCCTCCTGAAAAAGCCACTTCTGCTTTCTGTCTGTAAAATGGGAATAATTACTGATGACAGTTTTCCTATACCATCACAACTTTTGCCAAGGCAGAGTGTTTTAAAAGGATTTTAAAGCACTATTACCAAGCCAAGGATAAAGAGATATTAGGCAAGGAAGAGAGGAAGACAGTGAACAGCATAAACCTAAGAACTCACCATCATCAGCCCATCATTTAAAAACAAAGGGGGGAAAAGCTTTGTAACACTTTGATGCATTGTTCTGTACTACTAGGTCAGATGCCATTTTCACAGGAGGACTGCTGTGTATCTGGAGGAAAGATATATTGTGTGCTATTGACTTGAGTTTGCTAGAGCAAGAATCTTTCCAGAGCTGAACCTGTATTTTAAGAGGAATTCACATTTGTATCCTTTATTGTGATATTTGGCAGCAAGTCTACTGCTCGTTACAGCCTCTGCCCTGCAGCTATGAAGGAGTAAGACTCCATTGTTGGAGAGAGAGTGGTGCTCTGTGTAAAAACCTGAGATGTGGTAGGCAAGATGAATCGTGCTTAAAAGCAGTGCTTGCGGTGCTGTCATTTAGAACAGGGAACACTGAAGCTTTAAACGAAAGTGAAAGGCAGGATAAACGCCTCCTTTAAAAGTGGTGAAATTCTTAAACTGCCTACAACAACAAATCTACTCCATTGATGACTTCGCTAAGGGCAAGACAATTTGGCAGAGGATGTCTCTCCCTTGGGTTCAGATCCACAGAATCCTTTTTTTAAATGTAAATACATTTTTTTACACAACACTACAGCTAGTATTGCGTGAAATACCATGTCCCAGAAACTCTGTAACAAAAAGATTTCACTTGACTGTATTCTCAGACCACTTGCTTTAAGCCAGATATTTTTGCCCAGAATCACATAAAGGATTCTGTGTGGCACAGCCAGTTTGCTTGCTGGACACATGGCTACCTCAGTCCCCTGTATGCTAAATGCCAAATATACACTACAGTCCTAGTTATGTTCATTCAGAGGTAACCCTACTGAGCTCAGTGGGATATTCTCACAGATAATTACATATAGGCTTGCAGCTTTGCTCATGTTGGTATGCATTATATTCATGTCTTGTTTTCTTCCTAAGAAAAACTCAATCTTGGTTTAGCACACACGGCAGAGTCTCAGGGCCCTTTCACACTACAGTTATAGTGTTATTATTCCACTGTAGGCACCTTAGCAGGACCGTATGAAACCTTGTAGTTTATAGTTTAGTAAGGCATTAGAGCTTTCTGACTGAGAATTCTAAGTTGTTCAAGTTGTTTCCTACTTATGGTGACCCATAGGGTAAAACCACAGTTGTTAAAGTGGAGTCAAAGCACCAAAATTGTGTAGTACGAAATTGTGTGGTGTGAAAGAGCCCCTGTGATCACCTTTTTTGCCTTTTCTCACAACTTCATCGTATCCCTTTCACTCCTATAGTTGCTATTTTACTTTGAATCTTAAAAACAGTAGCTGAAGTTTGTTGTTCAACAGGGTCTCTATATTAGTCGATACCCTGTTCCGTGGCAGGGATTAGCATAACAGCTGATTCAGCATTGGTTCTGTATTGCATTATCTTGTAGACTTTTTTTTTTGTAGCACATCCCCTACTATCAACTGCAGAAAAAATGCAGGGACTAACTATGTAGCTGGATTAATAATGCAAGCTTCTTCTCATGAAACAGTCTCAGATAGTCTGTTTTGGGAGTTTGGCTTTTGATCAAACCATGGCTTTTACAATAGTTACCCCACATTATTGATCCAGATTTATCATTTACTGCAGATCCTTTGCATGTTTAAAAGTATTTGCCTTAGTTGCATTAACATCTGGATTCTACCATACCTAAACAGCATATAGAGATAAGATATTAGTGTAAAGTGAAATTTCACCTCTAACATAAGCCAAAGACAAGAATATTCCAGTATCAAGGTAAGGGACACAAAATAAAGATCTCTACACAAAACTGCTGTGGGTGTGTGTATCTGTTCAGAGTTTCTAACAGATTTATTCCACCAAATTCATCAGTAAAACATATGGTGTATGTGTCAGTTTTAGGCTGGTAGTTTCTCTCTGTTTCAGTCTGTGAGTACATCTCCCTCTCTCTGCTGATATATACCACACCACATAAAGAAATGCTGTAGCACTAGATATTAGCAGTGCATTTTGCTTTGCTTTGAGTTTGTCAAGGTGAAAGGTGATTGTGCAGGAAAATGGAACAGTATATTTGCTGTGAGACAGGCAGTAAGAACTCACTCCCATGCTCAGTTATAATTTATGACTGTATTGGTGGGAAGTCCTTATCCCTCTGTGGAGTTAATGCATCTCTACTGTAGCCTGCTGAGAGCACCCTGCATTCCCTCCCACCATCTGTGCATCCACTTGCGTGCCTTTGCTGGTTCCCTTTACTGTGAGATCTCTTGGTGTTAAAACTGTCAGATGACTTCTGCCTGGTAGAAGTGGCTTGATGATGTGTATTAATGTTAAATTGTTGTCTAAATGGAAAAGAGCCGGAAGAGAGATTTATTACAGGCCTCTGTTAGAAAATATGGTACCAATGGGGATCTGCCTGTTTTAAACTGGTTCCTTGACTTAGGGAGTCTCTAATTTGCTTTTCTTTCCTAATGGAATCTCTGTATGAGAAGGGAGGTGAGCTAAATGGCTTTTGTCACTTCTCTGAATCTTTTGCTGATTTGTTGGCAGGCTGGCTTTTTATTTATTTATTTAAACATTTGTATACAGCATTTGCCCAAAGTGCAGCAAACTAAAGAGCATTTACCCACCCATCACCTATTTTGCACTGGCAGATATGTTCTGTTCACCACCCACCTCCCAATGTTTATTGTCTTCCTCAACTCAGGAAGCAGGGAACTAATTGCCTCCACATTTCCCAAGGCATGAGAATCACATGACCAGAGAGTATAAGCAAGTGGATCATAGCTAGAATGGACTCCCATATGAAGATTTTTATAGGTTGAAAGTGTTGCCTGAAGAGAAGTGAGTTGTAACAGCAGCCTTGATTGAAGCATGGGAGGATCAGAATATTACTGTGGAGATGTGGAATAGCGGTCTGTTATCCTGGCCTCTTGCTGATGCTTTAGATTGTAAGACTCTGGTAAGATAGATGGACAGAAAGACAGGCCTATAGATAGACATATTGTATTGCTCCATCAAAATTTATTTTGAATTTCCCTTTATGTATTGTTGCAGTCTGTTGTTAACATGAAGACCTAAGGTTCCCTTATCTCAGGGGCTGGTTCCTCTTCTCCAGTCTTTGGCATAAGGGGGAGGAATTTCAAAGTGAGAGCACTGGCTTGAAAATTGTGTGTGTGTGTGTTTCCTTCATTTGTTAGACCTAATGTTTTTAATTTGAACAGCCTCTGTGGTTGGTGCTTCATGTGCATGACCAGGAACTTCCCCTTGTGACATCACAAGGGTTGTTCCTTATGGCTTTGTCCCTCAGATCTGGGACAGGGGAGAGATTGGGATGCTTCTGGTAGCACTATTTAGATCTCAGATTCCTGTGAATTTTGTGTTGTCATCAAAGGCTCAATGTCTTGTGAATGGTATGTGGGCACGGTGATGATTTTCAGCTTAGTCCAAGGAAGTTTCTGGATCCACAAAAGCAAAGTGAAAAAACAAATACTCAAACAGTAGCAACCCCACCCCCACCCCAGTTTCAACATTTTGAATAATCTCAGATCATTGGACAATGCACTCCTTGTTTGCCATGTTGTTTTATAGGGCAAAAGAAAAACAATAATTCATTCAGTGCACAAGATCAAGACATCTTCCCTTAAGGAAGTTCTTCTGTTTGGGTAATAATGCATCTTAGCTAGTAATCAAACCAGAATATATTGATTCTTTCCCCAGCTGCTTCACATATTGTGATTTAGAGTTCTGTGTTTAAAAGGGCTGTGCAAGAATCTCATGACTTGTCGAATAGTGCATATGATGCCACTGATATGACACTCCATGACATTTTTAGCTGTTAGCTTTCAATTGGTAGAGGACATTTTTTTAAAAAAAGCTATTTTTAAAAAAAATGTGGCAGTGCCACTCAGATACTTGGCAATTGCCAAGTCTGTTTTTTTTAAAAAAAAAAATTGGTAAGCTGTACATCTTAACTTTTTACTGCTGTATGATTCTCTGTACATGAGTGAAATTAATTAAGCAAATGGGAAAATTCCAGGAGGCTTTAAAACTTGGTCTGCAAAAGAAAAAAAACTGGAAACTGTTGCATACAAACACATATATCTGATCTGCTATTATGGGGACTGGATATTAAACCTAAGGCAATGGATAAGGCTGGTGTACCTAACTATAATAGTAACAAATTTGAATTTTTTCTCATCTGAAAAGGCAGTATATGCTGAGTGAAGCATCATAGTAAAGTTCCACAGTTGTTGTTTTTTTAAAAGAGAAGAAACAGAAAAAGTAGGGCAGAATGACTTGAGTAGCTCAGTGTCCAGGTTTTCTTAGGTGAAAGATCACTTTGAAATGACATGGCTGAGTAGTCAGGTTGAAATCCTACTTGGTATTTTATTAATTTTGCACCACGATAAATCCTGAAATTCTGACAAACTCCATGACAGGTGAAATTCCTTCTTGCAGAATCTGCTCAGCAAGAGGCTGCTCATTTCGTTCTGTTCTGAGGCAGGCAACAGGAGGGCAGCTTTATAATCAGCCCTCAAAGGACCCCCAGCCGCCCCAGAGTCTTGGGCTGATTGAATAACTCCTGGGCCTCTTCCCCTAGGCCTCCATCAGCAGGGGTCCTGTGGAAAGCAATCTCCTGCAGACTGGCACAGAAGTGAGCTTTAAACTACTATTTTCTGCTCTCCAGAGGAGCCTGGAGTACTAAAAGATAGATGGACTGCAGATATTTTATGAGAAACTGTCAGAAGAAGAGCAGGGTAAATGTTTTTTTTCCCCCCATCCTCTTTGAGTCATGTGCTGTATCATTCTACAGTTTCTTGCAGAGTCTTGTGCATTTAAGAGAAGAAATTAATTGTTTGCGGAGGCTAATTTTTTCCCCTGTATTCCTCTTATTTTTCACCCTTTTCCATTCTATTTTATTTTTTTTAAAAATCACTCAGCAGCCCTATGCTTAACCACAGTTGCAGAAAATCAGTACCATTTGCACTGAAATATTTATAATGACAGAATGAAAAATTGGATTCATTTTCTGGCTTGTAGCCGAACAGTCGGCAACTTTGTGCGGCATTGTTTAGTATCTCTCTCCCTTCATTTCATTGGGGTTGTCTTCCCATGCACACACAGAAGATGCTTCGTAGGAATGCTTACAAAAACACCCCCCCTCTCTCTGTTTAATCTCAGCAATGAGCAATCAAGTACTACATAACCTTTCAACCATTTATAATATGTGTAGAAAGAAAAAGAGGGTGGGAGAAGGTGGAACAAGCAGGGGAGATTATGAAAGATGACATGCCATAATCTATTTTGTACAAGGAAGCACTGTGCAGATGGAGTGCCACGGATTACTTCAGTGCATTCACTGCGAGGCAGTGTGTGGATATAAGACGAGATAGAATGCCAGGAAATTCTGCCTAGTTTTTGCTCTGATGCTGACTCTGAGGCTCAAGCTAGATTACTGCTCAAATGAAAGGGAGATTTCCTCAGCTACTGTTTGTCATAGGAGTGGGATTTGGCTGGCATGTATAGGAGGTGGAGAGGCAGCCTGAAGTACAAGGGAAAAGGCAGGCACAGGAGTGTGTGGGTTTCACAGGGGGCTTCTTCCTAGCTTTTCTGTCATAACTGAAACACTGAAGTAGACATCAGAGGAGATATGGTTGCACATATCTCAGTTGTAATATTTCACCATAGGTGAATGCATTGGTGCCAGTGGGTGATTTGAAGTCAGGAAAAAATGTGTAAAGGGAGAAAGGCTAAAACAGTTGTTTCTTTCACTATCACTGTTTTTCACACATATATGCCCAAATACCATTTTCCTATGGCTGACTATAGCTATGGGAAAATAATCTGAACTCTACAAGGTCAGTTTCTAGGGGAAAGAAGTCAGTTTCCACATTTGTATATCTATATCAGAAATTGTATTTACTAACAGTTTTGATGAATCAGCTGTTGTTGCTGCTGTTGTTGTTGTTGTTGTGTGCTGTCAAGTCATCTCTGACTTATGGCGACCCTGAAGTAATGCTATCACAGGGTTTTCTTGGCAAGATTTATTCAGAGGGAGTGTTCCTTTGCCTTTGTCTGCAGTCGAGAGAGTGTTGGGCAAGTCACGTTTTGTGAATTGTTGATGTTTGGAAGCAACCTTTAGATCAGTTTGTTGTCTATACTGTGGACTAGAATAGTGAACAATCTATCAGATGAAATTTCTGCAGAGATACTTCTACAGACATGAGGAATGAACTGTTGAGAACCCATTGTGCTCATGCTCTATTATGTGCATTGCCTTTTGTTGTTTCTTGTTCAACATTTTCTTTATGGCCTGTGAAGCGTTAAGTGACCTACACCTGTGAGTCTGTAGCCTCTAATATCCACCCAGGATGCTTTTCTTTGGTTGACTACAGATGCATGAATTTAGAACTGCAAAGGTTTAGAGAAATGATCTCAAAAAACTGACCATCTGGGATCAGCCCTAGATATTTTGCTAACTTGCCCATTGAAATTCCCTAACAATAGTTAATCATCCTATCTGCCAGCATCATGCACTGCTTTTGACTATCATGGACCCCCTGTCAATGGTTAATCCCAGAATCCATGTTGCGCAGAATAAGTAGACTGTGTAAATCTCTTTCTAAATATCAGGCCTTCACAGGGAAGAAAAGAGGTATTCAGGAGACTGGTAATCACAATTCATGCAACTATTTTGATGAGCATTTTTTCCTTCAAGCTCTACACCTATTGAAATAGATTTAACACTGTTCCACATGAATAATGGCAGTTGAAATGTATACATTTGCAACAGAATGGTACAGATTCAACCAAGAGTATGGGTTCTCCTGGATAGTTTCTTAACAAAATAATGTATTTAAAAAATTGAATTTTGTTGCTGAGCTTGAACTTATTTGGGGGTTTCATCATTCTAAGAACTCTGATTTCAGTTCTCATTTGCCTTATGAGGAAGTGAGTTTGCTTAGATCTGGCAGTGTTCCCCCTTCCAGTTCAAGGTGCATATCATCCAAAGTTGGCCAAGTTATTTTAGCACTGAGGTCAGCAAGGTCTCTTGTAGGGTAAAAATTCAACAACAGTAACTTAAACATTTTGCTGATCTTTCCCAACACCAAAATCAGTTACCTGAGCTAGCCACATTACTGCGCCCAATTGTAAAAGTGATCTAGCATCTTCCTTGTGAAGAAATATGCTCCAATAAATATTTACTTGATAAATAGGATTCCTTTATAACTCCACTGTGAGTTAAAGGAAATGGCATCCAGTGGCATTGTGTGTCCCCATGCCATCTTCAGAATCATTATCTTCCCCCAAACCTCTCTGAATGTTAAATAGCTTTCCTTTTGTAAATAATTGGTGAAAAATTATTTTACAAATTTATTAAAAAAAGATTTGGTTGGGTCAGTACAAATGTGTAGCGTCCTGTAATTTGTACGATACATGCTTTATTAACAGCAAAAGTTCTGTACAGTCTTGCAAATCTAGCTTTTTTTTTATATGTTCCCAAAGTGGATTTAGAGGAATGTACTGTCAGGTCAGCATAAAATGATGTGCGTTCTGCTACAAACAACATTGTAACTCAAACTATTGCTCTAAAAATTTTCCCTTTTTTTCTTCCCTTTTTTTTTTTTTTAACCAGAGCAAATGCTTTGATTTTCAAAAAGAAATGTCTACAAAGTAGTGTGTTGGCAAAGAGATGGCAAGTTTTTCTGTAGCTCAGTGCACATATGAGACTGATTTTCTGCTTAAAGTCAGTTTTCATTTTGATCTGTTTGTATGACAAGGTGTAATTTGTATCTTAACAGCTTTTTAGCAGCAGATATAATAGGAACCTTGCAGAATATCACAGTCACTGCTGAATATAATGCAGTCTTCTTATACATGATGAAAACATGTTTTCCCTCTGTGAGAAATACATATTATACACAGCAGCTTTTATATGGTTACTGGTTTCAAACTAATTTAAACAGAATCTCTGCTTGTCCTTGCCCAAAAGATATGCATTGATACCTGCCCCCCAGTCTCAGAATGGTGATTCACTACTCACAACTTCTCTCCTGAACATAACTATCCTTCTCCTCATATCCACTGTGCCCTTTCTCTGTTCCACTACTGTGTACAGGTGCTCTCCACAGACTCTCAATGGCCCTTTCCACACGTGGGGCGTGAATCAGGCAGAAACGGGACTCACCGGATTTCTTCTCCGTCCAATCGAGTCCGTCGGGATGAGGAGCAGTGCGAGCTCGTCACTCCGCACTGCTCTGGCGTCCAAAATGGCGGCTTCCAGTTGGTGGAGGCTGTCTACCAACCGGAGAAGCTCGCCAGCCTAAAGCCTCCCCCCGGCAGATCTGCAGGCACACACTAGTGCGTGCCTGCAAATCTGCACCGGAGTGCAGCGACGGAGCAACACAGGGTCACGTGCTCCGTGCTTTTGAAAAAGCTCTTAAAAGAGGTTTTAAAAAGCACACTGCACGACCAGTTCCGGTCGCTCTGGAGCAGACTGAGGTGCCGAACTACGAAAAGTAGTCCAACCCAGTCCACTCCACGGTGCAAAAGACCTCCGTCAGAGGTCACTCTGCGCTGTTTTAATAGCCCAGTGCGGAAAGGGCCTATGTTGATTATGCCTGTTTGTATGTATAGGCTTTCCATGTCATCCATGCAGTAAACAGTGCTTTCAAGGCTTGGGAGAGAACCAGCAAAAACCACAGTCCTGTCTCAGGGCCTCTTTCATATTGGAAGCACATTTGGATTGGGATTCCATGGCTACTTTTTTCCAGAATAAATCAGGTCCAGTACCCTTGCTTAAACTTTTAACTAACATCACATGTTACTTGAGCCTCTTTTCCAAACTCTCTGAACAATCAATGGAAACAGCAGAATAAATGTAATAAATTAATACATTTAATCTGTGTTAATTTATAGGCCAATATATACTTTAGTTCAACTCATTTAATTATGTAATGATCTTCTGGAGAAAAAGGGAAAGGTTTTGCATATTTTCACTCCTGTTACATCTAGTTGTTGTTGCCCTTCAGATCTGTCACACCCAACAATCAGTGCTTATTTCTCACCCAGCCACCTGGTTCTTCCTGCTCTCCATGACTCACACAAATGGGTTAAGTGTGCTGGTATGCTTATGTTTATTGGCTTCAAAGTCCATGTCAGTATTACTATGGTTGGGATTTCCCCCCCACCAAGGCATGGAGAATGGCTAGATCAGAGCAGTCTTCCTACTGAACCCATCCTTCTCATAAGACGGTGTTGTCTCCACTGCCTTCAGAAATGCAGACACATCCTGCAACCACTTCCTCCACCAATAAACCTCCAGCATTCACTTCAGCCACCAATGTGCCTGTCCTCACCACTGCTACCACCAATGTCCCTCATACCACTGTTTCCATGAGTGCTCTGACAGTTGCTTTGGTTGTGGCACTTTCTCCAGACCATCCTTCTTCTCCATATATTGCACTTCCTGCCATAACTTTGTTGCTGTCCCCATACAGATCATACCATCACCGTTCCTAGTCTGCTATATCCTATGACACTGCCTTGGATTCAATTTCATCTTCCTCCATTGTTGTTCAGCACCAGTCACCTTCTAACATTCTTGGCAATCATGAGTCCATTTCTCCCACAGATGACATCCACACCTTTGCAGAGCTGATGGTACACATACCTAAGTTCCTCCAGCTTGACACTAAGTTGCACGAACAGCAACCTGAAGACCCAGTCTCCAGAAGACTTCAAGTGAATGTTCCTACACCTTCTTATGTGCCTCTTCTTTCAGCTCTCCTTAAGATTGTGAGGTGGTCTTGGAGTAACCCATTTTCTGTAATACCTATGTCTAAGAAGGTGGACACTTTATATAGGATTTTTGATTCCAGCACTGATTGACTCTCTCAACACCCAAAGCCCAACTCTGTTGTTGTTGAGGCTGTGCAGATCAAGACAACTTAAAAGAAAGTAATGACCACTACCAACAAAGATGGTTACAAGCTTCATATCCTCACTAAAAAATTCTACTCCACAGCAGTGTTGTCCTTCCATATCACTAACTACAACTGATGTGTTAACTGCCTATCAGCAACATCTATAGGAGCTCTTAGTGAAACTCTCAGATGACAACCAACATTTGGCAGCAGCTTTCTAATCCAAGGTTTAGTGTCACAGCAACTTACAACAGCATGACTACAGTGCAAAATCTCTTGCATTAGCCATAGCCTTATGCCACCATGCCTTGTTATGCTCCTTGGCTTTGTCTCACCAGGCCAGGAGTACGATTGAGGAATTGCCATTCAATGAGTCTGGGTTTTTCCACAAGGAAACTGATGTCACCTTGGAATTATACTCAGAAGGTGCAGACTATGCCTGTAAGTTCGGCTTCCCTTCTCAATCCTTCTAGTCTACCAGGCCTAGATACAGGTCTCAGTCTTATAAAATAAGGTTATCAGAGAGCAAGCATCTCCTTTGACTTCTTTCAGGGCCTCCTTTTCACTCTCCCTTTCAGTGGTAGACTCCATCTTACTGACATGCCTGGTCTACCATCACAACCAATTCTTGTGTCCTTGACATCGTTGACAGGGAATACTTGATCGAATTTGCTGAATATCCACTTACCAGCGTAGTTCACATTACCGTTCCTTCTATCTCTCTGCTGAAGGAGATTGACACCTTCTCCAGAAAGGAGCCATCAAACCCATACCACCATCTTCTATCCCACAGGTTTTTCCCCCCACTACTTTATCATTTCAAAGAAGGATGATGGACTTTGCCCTGTTTTGGACCTGAGGAATCTGACTGTGTTAATCCATCCCAGGCATTTGCATATGGTCACCTTGAACACTGTCCTTCCATTGTTGAAAGAAGGAGACTAGTTTGCAACCTTGGACCTCAAAGACGCAACTGCCACATCTGGCACTACCCAGTCAGATCCCTGCCAAGGGATCCAACTGCCACACTGGCACTACTTTTACTTCGCTCTAGGAAGGAAGGCCTACCAATTTCATGACTTGTCTTTCAGACTGCCCACTGCCCTGTGTCTTTATAAAGTATATGGCAGTTCTGCCAGATTGGTTACGCCAACAGAGCATCATCATCTTTCCATATATAGATGACCTGCTCCTTGTTGCATGTTCCAGGTCTCACCTCCATTCAGATATACATCTCATCCTTTGGCTGCTTGACTACTTAGGTCTCATCATCAGCTTTGATAACTCCTGTTTGCAGCCATCCTGTACCATCCAGTTCATCAGAGCAGTACTTGATTCTCTGAATAGAAGAGCATTCCTTCCTTGAGACTAATTTCGCGCTCTGCGTTGTACTGTTCTACAGTCTTTGTGATTCTGAACACTTGCCTTTGAATAAGATTGCTTCAAGCCTGATTCCTCTCCACATTTGACACCCTTGTGGAGTCTCCTTAGATATGACTGACAATTCCAAGGGCAGTTCATCACTGTCTGGAATGGTGGCTCCGCACCACTAATCTGCTAGCCAGGATGCCCTTTCTTCCATGTCAGCTCATGAACTCTGACAAAGGACACAGTTGGGGCATCCTCGTGGATGGTCTCTCCATCAAGGGGCAATGGACAGACTGTGAAACCAAGTTCTACATCAATGTGCTCAAGATGTTGGTGCTAGAGAAAACTCTCCATGCTTTCAAGTCTCTGATAAGGCACAAGCAGTTCAAATAATATCGTAGAACACCACAGTTTCCTATTATTTGAACAAGCAAGGGAGCATACAGTCAAAGACTCTTCTCCACCTCACTCTATGAATCTGGAACTGGTACCTGGATCTTACTCTTAGCAATTCATCTTCCAGCAAATGAGAACAACTTAGTAGATGCTCTCAGCAGATCGCCAGTAGCCTGCCACAAATGGAAGCTCCATCCAGATACTCTTTGATCAATGTTCTGAATTTGAGGGACACCAAAAGGTAATCTCTTCCAGAAAGAACAGTGCACCATATTCTGCTCAAGGACTCAGAAGGGATAGGAATCACTAGGCAACACTTCATGTATCACTGGAGGAGAATCACTGTGTACACTTCCCCCCCCATTCCTTCTCATCATGCAGGTCCTCTCCAAACTGTCCAGGGACAGACTGAATGGCATTCTGGTGACTCCCTGGTGGTCAAGACAGCCCATTTTCTCCACCTGTCTTGAGGAATTTATCACAAGTTTCCATCAGGCTCAGATCTCCTGACTCTTCACAATGGTCAGGTTTACCATCCCAACATGGATACCCTCAAGCTAACAGCCTGGAGGATCCATCCTTAGACTCCCTCTCAACCCTGCTTTGTTTAATCCTGCCAGCTTCTCTGGGCCTTCCTCTTGAAGATCCTACACCTACAAATGGGGACAAGTTTCTTTTGTTCTTTGCTGCCTTCATATACATCCAGATGTATGGATTCAGCATGTTTTGGACTTTACCCTTTCTTTGTCTGAGAAGAGCCTCACCCTTTCATCCGTCCTAGCTGCTATATCCCATTAGTTCCAGCTGTCAGGCAAGGCTTCTTTCTTTCAGTGCTCTTTAGTTAAATGCTTCTTAAAGGGCTGTAAGAACCTGCACCCTCTAGTTTAGACCCCCACTCCCTAGTGGAGTCTGAAACTTGTCATTTCGCTGCGCTCCCAGAGACCATTGGAGCCAATGGCAACTTGTATTACCCACTCCTGCCATAGAAGATAGCCTTCCTCGTTGCAATAACATTGGCCAGGTGATTTAGAGAGATCTGTGCTCTCTGTATTGATGCTCCCTGTCTTTGTTTCCATAAGGACAAAGTCATCTTCAGGCCAGACATTTCCTTTCTTCCCAAAGTGGTCTCTGCTTTTCACCTTAACGAGGACATCATATACCTACATTCATGCTGAATCCATCCTCGGAATTCACATGGATGCTTCATTGCCTGGTATCATGTCCAGGACAGAGCAGACAATTAATCAACAAGCAGCAGAACAGGGCTTACTCACAAGGCAAAAGCGGAGAAATGTCCAAACAGAATTCAGGTTCCAGAGCAAACAAATCCAAAGGGCAAATCCAAGTCATAGTCAAACAGGCAGAGGTTCAAGGTGATCCAGATACAAGAGAACACAGCACAGGGCTTCACAACCAGAAAGATCAGTTGCTGACCCTGAAAGAAAAGGGCCAGCTGAAAGCTTTTTATCTACTGATGCTGTTGCCATAGGTGTTCCTTCATTAGGACTCGTTTGTTACTAAAACACGCTGAATGGCACAGCCCTTCTTTCTGACATCGTCTCTGGCACAGTAAGTGTCTGTGTTGTCTCATCCTCTGATATTTGTTCCCCTTGCTCAGGCCCCCGTTGTTGTTTGTTATCTTCTTCTGATCAAGCTTCTGGGGAAACTCCTGTCTCTGGGGAAACTTCTGCCTCAGATTCAGAATCCTCCTCCTCACAGCCAAGGTCTCCAAGGCAGAGCATGACACCTGGATGTTAGAAGAGCATTGACCTTCTACATTAACAGGACACCTGACATTTGACAACCTCAAAGACTTTTTGTTACTTGAAACACAAGAAAGGACTACCAGTTTCTGCCCAGTGTCTCTCCAAATGAATCTCTTCTGTGGTTCACCTGGTCTATGAACTAGCCAAAAAAGACCTTCCTATGACTATGCGTAGCCATTCCACAAGAGCTGTAGCTGCCTCTTCAGTCCCTCTGCAAGTGTTCCCTTAGAAGACATTTGTAGGGCAGCTAGCTCATCTCAGCCCTTAACCTTTACTACACACTACAAAATGGACTTGAGGTCAAGGATTGATGCTGCCTTTGGGAAAGTTTTCCTGTGTCACATGATTCACCCATGACCTGGGTTAGTAGTTTGCTGGTCTCCCATTAGTGTGAGTCACAGAAACCATGAAGAAGAAGATCAGATTTCTCACCTGTAACTGTAGTTCCTTGAGTCATCATCTGTGAACTCACACACTACACCTGCCCTTCCTCCCAACTTCTGTCATGCTCAATATGTTTAGATCTTGGGCTATTGCTTTGGTGGCCATGGAACTGGGGGTTTGAACAGAACCATGACTGGTCATATGTCCCAGTGAAGGAGGGACTACTTTCAAAAGGCTTGCATAACAGCTCTAGAAGTTTGCGAACAATGCACTGCACAGGTACAGTTAACCCATTTAGGTGAGTTCACAAATAACCACTCAAAGAACCAGAATTACAGGTGAGCAACCTGCGCTTCTCTACAGCATGGCTGGCCAAGCTGGGATCCTCCTACTGTTGTTGGATTCAGGTCCTGGAAAAGTTATTTTTTGAGACTACCATTCCATACCAACCAGCATGGCTAGGAGATTCTGGGAGTTGTAGTCCAAAAGAGTATTGGATTAGCGAGCTGGACTACAGGTCCCATGAGCCCTGACCAGAATAGCCAATAGAGAGAGATGACAGAAGTTGTATTCTAACAGCAGCTGTGCTGTACCTATTGCCACTGTTAAGTCTAGAATATGAGTAATTCAGTCTGAGAAAGGCAAGTTGACAGACATAGGATTGAGTTGGTTTGGTAGCAGAATTCCATTTCATAAAAGGGTTTACACATTTACAAATCAGAGTAAGTAGACACCATTGTTGAGGGAGCCAAAAGTATGATGCCTTCCTATCCCTCTCTGATTCTGTCTTGCTGTCCTACTCTCTCTTTCTCTCTTATACACATACTCATCCCACCCAAGTCTATTGCTGTCTTTCTTCCACTCTTTGCCAGGCTGTAGGGAGGGAAGAGATGTGTCAGTTGCATTTTCTTCATAGAATAGCCATTTGACACAGTGGGCAGCCCAAAGACCTCTGGGAGGGGGGAGGCAAAGGGACTGATCTGTTCTTTTGCTGTCACCTACACACTCTCCCTTCCTGCTTGTGCCCCTCTTCTGTATGAGGCAGAAACAGCAATAGCAGCAATACAATAGCTTTCCTTTCCACTTCATTGGCCCAATTGTCATGTAAAAATCTCACCAGCACCACTCATCAGCATTGGCTCCTGGACAACCTTTGATCTCAAGTCCAGTCCAAGCCACACCACTGAGAGAAAGGAAATGGTTGGTCTACTGGAGGAGGGTGTCCCAAAAGCATGAAGCCTCTCTATGCAGGAGGCCTTGCTCTGTTTTCCTTATCAAAGTATCTAAAGAAGGTGAGTACACCGGAGAATTACTCACCTCAGTGAAAAGTTGCAGGTTTCCCCAAATGCAGCCCGTTACCATTGGACCATTTCATACTACACAATTATAGTGCTATGATTCCACTTTAACTGCCATGGTTCCATCCTATATAATCTTGGGAGTTGCTGTTCAGGAGAGGTGCTTAGAATTATAAGCCAGAGAGATCTAATGCCTCATCACACTACAAATCCCAGTCCATAGACAGAACCATGCCAGTTAAAGTGGAATCATAGCACTGTAATTGTGTAGTATGAATATCTTCTCAGCTTTCTAGCAGCATGTCTCCTACCTACACTGGCAAAGTGGAACAGAATAGCAAACATAGACAAACTAACATGGAATGTTATGTATTATATATATATATGTGTGTGTGTGTGTGTGTATACAGAGATTTAATTATCATTGACTGTAAATATTGTGGAGCCAAGAGGTTACCAGCAAATGTCATCATAGCAGGCCAAAAATATGATGAGTGACTGTCTCAGACAGGAGGTCAGACAGTTTCAGTTTGCTAAATTTATGCAATATAAGAAGAAGGAATAAAATACTGCTTATTGGTTGAAAGAGTGAGAATACAAATGAATCCTGTAGGTAAATTGTGGTAGGATACATTATTATATGGCAACTATAACTTAAAAATGGACCTATAGATGTTTTTTCAAGAACATAAGCAGAAATAGCTGTGACAGTGGGACCTGGTACATGATGATATAACAGTTCAGATCTTGCTGATGTTTGTGATCCAGTGCAGAGATGTTACTGAACTGTAGGGACTTTCATCTTAGCACCCCCCACACACACACATGCTCATTTTCTTTCATTGCTGGAAACAGCACATTTTGGGGTAAACAGCACTCTCCCTTCCTCTCTTAGAAGCACAAAGCTTTTCAGTTCATCTTTTGTTGCTTATATATTTTGAGTGCCATGTCAGTTTAGCAAAGTTATTAGTTTATACATTTTTGTGGAAGTAAAAGTAACCATAAGAGCTTTAAATTAGAATAAGTGCCACTTCGCTATGACAGATTGCTTTGAGGACTGATTAGAAAGGAGGCTGACTTTTTCTTCCTGCTGTCTGCTCCTTTATGTTTAGCAGCATTACTCTGTCTACTTGTTCTGTTTACTTCTTCAGTTACCATAAGTATAGTATAAGGTGGTGGTGGTGGTGATGATGATGATGAATAGCTGAGATCTTACAGTGATTTACAAACAAAAGCAAATTAAACATCAGAGTGGAAATTAAACATCTAGAAATGGAATTACAAGCTTAAGCTCAGAATTTAGTGGCTGGAGAAAGCATTTTGGTGGTCATGGTAGTAGGGGAATCCAGCTGAATAGGTGCCAAAAGCTTATGATTGTTCCATATAACAGTAGGAATCCATTCAAAAACATGCTGCTGCCATATTGAAGACCCAATTCTGTGTCACCATTAGATGACTGCAGTCTGCAGCATGGCACAACCAACAAAGCATCATATGAAGATCTGGCTTATCTAGCAGGTCCTTCTTGAAGAAGACAGTCTTTTCAGTAGCCTCGTTCCAAGTTGTTTGGGCAGTCAAGGCAGGTATTTAAGAACAGGTGAGACATGCACACTGCCAGATGTCTCATTCGAAACCCTGGCTGCTGACCCACTTTCTCTCCCCCGGCCCACCTCTCAATTTCTTATACACATACAGACCTACCCTAGTCTCTGCTTTAACAACTTCTGAGCCAATCTCAAGGGTAGCCCCACAAGGCATACATGTCAGTAACCCAAACATGAGATTTCCTGTGGCAGTCCAGGAAAGGACATAATTGATATACCGTATCAGCAGAGGCTATCTTTCTAAAAGCTGCAGCACCACCTCCAAACTATATAAATCATTCGTTCAAGGGGAATGTAGCCTGTTCAGAACAGATAAATGCCCCAGTTCCTGAGTCACCATAGAATGTTTGCCTTCCAGTGATTCAGTTTCAGTTTATTGGCCTCCATCCCACCCATGGTGTGTCTAGGCATTGGTTTATACTGAGACTTTCATGATTCAAATGTAATCACCCTCTGATAGACAAGATGCTTATTTTATTCTACATCAAGGCAGTATTTCAGTATAAGTAAATCCTTTAAGTAGCTGTAGAAGTCATTTCTCTTCTCCCTCTCACTCTTCCATGAAATAGCATGAACTTAGTTAGCTTGTTATATACAAATGTGAGCCATATAGCAGTATAATCATATTTGGAACGTGGAAATGTTTTCTGCAGTTTCTGGCGGTGGGTGAAGTTAATGGCCTAAATCTAGTTGTTACACTCAACCAGAACAGACCCGCTGACTCCATGGGAATCTGGTAGATCAACACTTGTATAAGTCGTATTGATTCATTAGATCTACTCTCATTGAGATTAAGAATAGGATTTAGACCAGTAGTTTTCAGATGACATCTCATCGTGCAGGTATGAAGCAGATACATCTCCTACCTAAATGAACTTCTTTTCATTTCAATTCTAGAGTGGCCTTATTACAAGTAATTGCCAGCAGAATATGTTAGCAATAGAAACAAACATCAAACAACATTTTTTTGAATTATGAGACAAACTACTACTGGCCTCGACATTCCCAGCATTTCAATATGCAGATAAGCAGACGAAATGGAGGAAGGACTGCCCACAGTTTGAAATAGCAAGCACAAGAATCATATGTTGCAGAAGAGCAGAGGGTGCAAAAAGGAAGATGGAGAATGGGTAAAAGACAATCAGTGGCAGATGAATGTATGTAGAGCAAATAAATATATAAAGAGAAATCAGCAAGAAAACATAACTGATCATCTTGAATGGAAATCTAAGGTTCTGTGGTTTATGAACAAGATGAAGAAGAGGAAGGAGAACAGTGCCAAAAGAAGCCTGAAAGTGGAGAGCAGTGGAGGGCTGCAGTGGGCAAAGTGCTGCCTTTTGGGTTGTTTCTGCAGCCCTTGATCTTTCCAGACGTCCACAACCATCTAGCTATCCTTTTTTCTGACAACAATAAAGAGATGAATCGCCTTTCCTGAAGGTTTCCAGGAGTGGTCATGCATCTTTTGAATAGATTCCAAAGGAACCTTGCACTGTTCATCTTCAATAACAACACTTACTCAAAACCAGAAATGCATATCTATTTTTCCAGCAGGGAGGTTGACGTTGTTTTTCAATCTATTTCTGGCAATTGAAAGGTCCCAGAGGCAGAATAGTGTCCCCCAGACCCATTAGAATCACCTACCCCTGGTACAGGGAAATCCTTAGTGCTTATAATGCAAAAGCACTGGATTAATTGTAAAAATGGCAGGAGGAATCCAAGGTTTCTTAATTGAAGGGGGGAAAAAGCAACGTAAATCTTTTTCCTGAATTCAGTTTTGTTGCTGTGACAAGAATACTTATCTAAATGAATTGCTGAACTTTATATTCATTCAATATCTATTTTGACAAAAGCCTTATTCATAAACTTCCATTTAATTACAAAACAAATTGAATGGACTCATCCATAATAACAAAAACAAACAAAAAAAGTAGTGGAAGCCTTCAGAAACTCTTAAACGTACCACTGGTATCCATAGGTATTGCAGAGCTATGAGGGAGTGTTAAGAAAAAGATAAGCAGGTTCAGTTACCTCTGCTTATTTGTGAGCACGTGATGATGGTTAACAGCTATTTAGATGACCACTCTGCAGAGAACTTTGTGGAAAAACCAGAACTCCTATGCTGACTGATGCCAAGAACATCACAAGGAATCATCTATAATGAGAAATACAAAACAGAACAAGAGCAACTTGAAATCGAATCTCTTCTGAACAAAGCAATGATTTTAACATTCATGAACAAATTTCTCTTTGTTTTTCTGTTACCAATGCATAATCTTCTATCTAACATCCTGTGACTATAATTGCTTAATATATTATGGTATTGAAATATATTTGAACTTTTTGTTATTAATACAATTGTTCATGTATCCCACTTTGTAACTGCATTGCATTATTTCAACATAGTTTGAAGTGCATCTGTCATTTCCTACCATTTCTTACCATGTTCTCCATGCATTCGCCATCCTAGCTCTTCCATTCAAAATAATTAACAGATGGTGCAGAAGATTACAGTATTTAACAAACTTATGGTGCAAACTTTATAACTAGTCCATGGCAAGCAATACTATCTTTTGGTGTTGTGAGAAGCTACTGTCCCTTTTGTCCATCAGTGATTAACTCCTGAACCACCACATTCCTTTATGTTAGGAAGTGGTTTATGTGAGAAAACTGTCTTTCTGCACCATTTATTTCTGTAAAATAATATCACTGTAATGTCTGGGTTCACTGTAAGGTGGAGATAGTATAGATTGTAAGTGGCTGTGGTGTTATGGCAATGAGAGTCATGGACATGCTGAACATAGGCATAGAGATATCAATTATTTTTAGGAGACTGGAATAAGTTTCGAGAGGAAGAAAGATGCTGACTGATAACTGTGGAGGGAATATGGTAATAGCTATTTCCACAAAAATCAGACAAATTTTGTGCACAATTTTCTATTGCCTTTGCCCCTGGAGCAGTCAGTCACAATTGAGCAGAGTAGCTATAAAACTCCAGTACTCTGCTTTGGTAGCATTTTCCACTCACTTTGCACAAGTGTAAGTGATTACACCAGGGGCAAGGCAGCAGAGAATGAAGGCACTACAAGTTTACAACCAAGACCCACAATAAGGACATAAAATGTTATTGTCTTTTATAACATGTCACAGAAACGCATGGCTCGTTTTTCTGTTCTGTGTTTGTGTTTTGGTAGTGTAGACAAGCTAATCTCTCTTAACAAGTGCCTTGACTTTCTGAAAAGGTTGCCAACCTCAGTCAGTTTGAATTCATCAACCAATGAACTATTACTCAGAGCCTAAATGGGTGCTGACCACACAATCATGGCATTTTTAACAAGCAGAACATCTTCCAAAGTCAGAGATCCATCATTTTGGAACATAACTTGCCTGACCATATCTGTTTCTACTGCCCCTATTACTGTTTCCAGCTTTCCCATTGAGAGATCATATTTTGGACAACAGAAAACACCTTTGAAAGCATTTATCTGTAGAGCAAAACAAAAGAGTTCTTCTGTTCTAATTCTGCCCAGCATCACTTGCGCATGATACTTGCAGATGGCAAAGATACCAGAAACGCGTTATTGGGAAAAGGATGGTAGCAGAGAGTACATCAGAATTGAAGGACTGGTGGAAACTTGAAGGACTAAGGCCAAGTTGCTCCAGAAACAATATTAGTTGTAAAGGGAGTGTTTACGATTTTGCCTTGTTGTGTTGAGCATTAATAAGCATGTCAGTTTTTGATGGAGATGATACCCCAGTCTCTGTCACCCATTACATTCTGTACTGAAATAACCATGGGATTTTCACAGTTTACAGAAAGAAATCCATAGGTAATTTACTGCAGCCCCTTTCACAGACACTGTATCTCTACTTGTATGCAACACTAACAGATTAACACAGCATCGTCATTTTCTGTGTTATATGGTGTTGCAGTGTGTTTAAAAAGAAATATATCTGTAGCAGGTCCTAAGGTGTGTTAATGTATGAGAAGTGCTAGGGACATGCTATTTTAAATAAAAAAGTGCTTTTATTTATACATACTCGCACATATATGCATACAACTGAGTCTGGATGCATTGGGCTGAATGCCATAAAAATACATCATCACCATTATCATCATTATGAAAAATCACCTATAATTTATAGATGTAAAATCAGCAATTTATCTGCATTTTAACTGATTAATCTTTTTGAAAGATTACAATTTGAAAGCTGACAGTCAGGTACTCAGATCAAAATACTCAACTGCCTAACAAGTTTGGGGAAAATTCTTACATCTTACCTTTTAATGCGACATATAGGAACACAAAGCTTGTTAAATTAATATGAATGACATTATCACTGGTTTAGTCTTAAAAGCATCTGTGTAATTATCAATTTAAGCTCCCATTATTTGCCACTAATTACTAAACAGAGCTGTTAAATATTTAGGAGCAGTTTGTTTAATTGGCTTTGACCTATAAAAAAGGATATACATATCATGAGTTGTACTTCCACTGTTAGTTCTGTACTCTTAGTAGGCAGAGAGTATTTGCATCAGAGTTAAACACCTTACAGCCTGTCGTGTGTTCTAGTCTGTCATTCTTTTCCTGATTTAGCTGTCTTGGAGGTATCTACAATTAAAGCACAGAGAAAGAGCAGAGTGCACGGATGTAAAACGAGAGAGGTCGTACTTAAACTTGTTTACAGATGTTCTACTGTGAAAAGCACCAGCGTAATAAATTAAACATTACTAGAAAAAAAATTGAAGCATAGCAACAACTGGCACATGAACACATCTGTCCATAAAACACTGACTTAATCCTTGAATATTTGATTAGGTGGCCTCGCCTATCAAAGCTTTCTGTCCCATGTTACTCTGCTGTACAGGAAAAATATGGAATCATCTTCTGTTTTCTCTGTCAGCCACTTTGGACTGATAGGGGAACTGAGTGCAAGAAGCTGAGGGAAGTGGATAGATTTGTTTGCCTGTTTCTCAACCCTTGAGCTTAGCCAGCCTGTTTTATATCAGAGGTTTAGGATAAAGTTTCATATATGCCAATCCAGTTAGGATAAATTTTCATATGCAAGTTCATGCATCACAGCCAAACTAAACAAGTGGCAATTACTACAAATGTTAGTTTCCTTCCTTTCTTTTTTTAATAGTCTTTATTGCAAATTTTTTGAAAAAGAAATTAAAAGGAAGCATATTACATAAATAATCTATGTAAACAATGACAGACCTAGACAAAAAACAAATAAGAAAAAAGAAAGGCAAAAGGCATACAAAATAGCAGTTGAGGGGGGAAAAACACAAAAAGAAAAAAAGAAAAGAGAAAAAAAGAAAAAAAAATACATCTAAATTAGCTAAACTTAAGACTGTAAACTGTAAACAGAAACTATTAACAAAAATTACAATTAAAAGATTACAAACAACATGGCTTCCATATTCAAAACATTGTAGAGTGGTAATCTTATGTCTCACTATTCCTGATATATATGTATCTTAAATCTATTCTATCTATCCTTTCTAACTCAAACTGAAAGCAACCGTTTGACATGTGGTTTCTAATCCTAGTTTGGAGGCAAACTGTAGTTTCTTGTAATCATGACACAGTGAACTTTTTCTTTGTAAAACATGGTAAACTCTTTAAAACACAATTGTATGGATTCTTCATATAGGCAAGGCTGTTTAAATAACACCCACATACACTTCCCTCTTTCAAAAAAGTTTTGAGTGGGTGTGAGTGAAATCACTGCAATCTCTTGGGGAACCAGCGGGCTATACAGTATGGTTGTTATGTATTTGTAGTTAAATCTACGGTATGACATAAATGGAGCCTATATATAGTCCTGTCACAAGATCAAAGAAAAAGTTGGAAAAGTTACTTTGGGGTGATATGTAACTCCCAGAATCCTAGCTAGCATAATCACCGGCCCTGTTGGCTAGAGAACTCCAGGAACAACAGTTCATAAAAGTAACTTTCCAAGCCCTGTCAAAACCCAGCTAGTTTGATGTACATTTCTTCCCTTGTTACTGCTGTATCCTGTCCATTGAACAATGTTCTACTGTATTGTAACTGAGGGCTAACTCAAACAACCAGTCAATTTCTATAAGACATTTTTCATATCATGTGTAGCAAATATTGAGTGATGGCTTGTTTGTGCTCAGCCATCATAGATCTGTCCCTCACTGCTAATTTGTTTAAAATCTACTGTCTTAGGCTGAATACTTACCTGGGAATAAATCCCACTGAACATCTTTAACAATTCTGTGTATGGAGGGTAAATATTGTTATTGTGTGATGTTTTAGTAATTTCTGCATTTTAGAATTCCTATATATATATATATATATATATATATATATATATATATCACACACACACATACTGTTACCTGCTTCAGGCAGTGTTTAGCAGAACGGCAGGGTATAAGTGTTTCAAATAAGTGAGTAAATAAAATCTGTAAGATCAGATCCATATTTAAAATACACACTGCAGGAATCTGTAGAGTCCAGATCCATACTTAGAGAACATGTTGTGGGCATGGATAAACAAGTAACTGAAAAACTACTGCATTATCCTGTGGAGATCTAGAAATCAGGTTGCATTTCTGAGTATATAAACTGGCCTGGACTGAGGGTTGTAATCTTCTTAGGTGATAATCTTAAAGGATCACGGGTTTCTGATAAATGAGAAGGTTTGTACTTTAAAACACAATCGTACAGAATTGAAACCAGAGCTACCTGCAAAAACCATGTGACCCCCCTCCCCAAATTCAGGAACAATGTGGCCTCAGTTGGATATAACAGAATGAGGAACTCTGATAAATCCATAGAGCAGACTGTGAGTCCACCACTTCAAGACTTTTTACACACTCACCCTTGTTTTGTTTTAAATTTCTAAGGAATTAGAAAGAGAGGGAGAAAACCAAATTGCAGGGAATACTTCAAGCTTCGTCTTTTTCTGCTATGCTGATTTTTCTGTTTATTGGCAGTGGGGGATCAGAGCAGAAGAGCATTCAAAAATGGTATCCATTCTCAGAGACTGGAAAAGTATTTTCGGACTATGACTCTCATAATCCCCTAGCCAGAATCCTGGGTATTCTGGGAGAGATAATCCAAAAAGTAACCTTTCCAAACCCTGATCATTCTGTTTTACATATGGATCAGACCTGAAAACACAGAAATGGTTTTGTACGACAGATTTCCATTTTGTAACTGCAGTGCTACCCTTGCATGGAATATTCTTTACTGTCCTCAATGCTCCTCTTGTCCACTTATCCCTTCTCTTCTCTGCTGCTAGGAAATTAGGAAGGTATGGCAACATCACAGCAGAAAAACTACCTTTTCTTTCTTTATGCAGAAATCAGAAAGGTAACCAGACTACATCAAGGCCTAGACTACATATAGGTAGATTTAAGATTTTTTTTAAAAACTTGACGTAGATTTTTTCACAGGTGATAGGGTGTTTTTAGATGTCTTTGACTGACTCTAGGTTGAGATAACCACTTTTATCTTTCCTGTTATAGGCACTGAATGCAATGTACCTTGAACGCATTAAATACCTAAGCATTAAACTGCACTACTCGTGACAAAAAATAAGATTGACTCCTGTCTACTCAGGAGTAAGTCTCATTGACGTCAGTGACCCTTACTCTCAGATAACTAAAGCAAGGTTTTCCATCTAATTTCACTAAAACATTAGAAATAGAACATAAACCTGTGTAGTGCAATTTCCTGTTTGAAATATTTGTCTCATCTAAACTGTACTAAGCCTTTTTGCTTCTTAGTTTCTGTTAGAGTAACATGTATCTCACAAATCTGGTAAATATCTCACCGGACCAAGTGTTTCTACATATTGCTGTTTAGCCATCTTTCTTCTGAAGAGCTCAGAGGGGTTTCAATATATCCAGCCACTTGGTAACACTAGTTCTGATGACTTTCAATAATGCTGGGTGTCATGCACTTAGTCCGTGATGCAATACTGAACCAATGCTAAAAATTTTACTCTTCATATTTTTTTAAACACACACACACACACACACAGGTTTTCATAGGTTGCAGAGCAACATTTGGATTTTTTTTTAAAAAAAAGTCTGTTTAGCACTTAAATAGTTTCTTTTTATGAAAAATAACAGCTATTCATAAGAGATCAAAAAGTACAGTTAGAAAAGAACAATTCTGTCCAAATAAAATGTGAAGCAGCACTAAGGCCATTTCCACACTACACTCTTATACAGCGATTATTCCACTTTCAATATCCTATGGAATCCTGGGGATTGCAGTTTTGGGAGGGATGGCCATAGGATTCCATAGGATGTTGACAGTGGAATCATAGCACTATAACAGTCTAGTGCAGAAATAGTTTAAGAATAAATTCAATATGTACATGTCCAGTTAGCATTCTCACTACCATGTTTTCAACCAACTAAGGTTTCCAGACCATTCTTAGACCATTCTTGCCATCTAATACATCCCAATAATCAGGTGGGAATCTACCAGGAAGAGCTAGAGTGGTGTAGTGACTTGAGTGTTGGACTGCAATCCTGAAGACCAGGTTCAATTCTCTGCTCGGCCATGGAAACCCAGTGGGTGAAGTTGGGCACATCATACATTATCAGGCCCGCAATACCCCATAATAGGTTCACCATAAGTCAGAAATGACTTGAAGACACATAACAACAACAGTAGTCTACCAGGATAAAGATAGCTAAAGCACTATGCTAGCATTACCTTCACATTTTCCTTCATGAATGTGATTTGTATTTCTAATTAGGCTTCAGTGTGAATATTGCTCCTTTCCTTCATCATGTCTTTCTTTAACAAATAGAATAAAATAAAAACTGTTTCCTGTTGGTTCTATCCATTTATGTTGCAGCAAGTTTCCATTTCATATTCTTCCATATTTCATATTCTTTCCATATTCTATCTTGATAGCTACAGAAGTCAAGTAATATACTAGAGGTTCTAGATACTATATTGACGTTGGAATTACATCTTCTGTTTGGCATTTGGAATTTTAATTAAGATTTTGCTGGGTTTGCCCCTTTCTACTTTTACCCCATATCTCTGCCAAGAAAATCCAACATCCAGCTGTTCTCAGAGGACAAATTGAAAGTGAGAAGTTTGGAGGGTGGGAGGAACAAGGGGATAGAAGCAGAAAATCTTGATTAGAAAGTATAATTTAATAGAATGTGTATTGAACCAAATGTATTGATTAATGTGGAGGATATAGTACTTATATTGATTCAAACTAGAGATTTAGTACTAAAAGCTGTAAGCCAAAAAGCTGTTGCAGATTGCTACAAAAGTCAGTTTAATGCTGTCCTTGAGAATGCCTTCACAAAGAAATTCTTCTAATGTTTGAGGAGTAGGTAGAATGCTGTATATGTCAGTTTGATCCCGGAGGGTTTTATTTTGTACTCTAATAGCTGTTACGAGCCTACATTATATCCAAGGAGTAATTTTCCTTAGGGTTGCCTGGCTCGCTTTGTGTCAATATTCTAGCATTTTAAGTCACGTACAGTATATGCTTCTGGGAACAGCGCAGGAGCCAGCCAGACTCATAATGGTCTGCATTCATTAATAAAGGCAGAAGCTTCTGTCCCTCCATTGCCCACTACAGGGATGCCTCCTCGGTCTTTTGGGACCCGTACAGACACATTTAAAGAAAGCTTTATTTTGAGTGGGCAGGAGATGAAATGCAGGACTTGCAGGCATTTCCGAAGTCAGCTATATGCCTGAGCACAGAGGTGACCTTAATGGGTCAGAGAAGAATGCAGGTCAAAAGACTTATTATCCAGCCTGTTGGAAACCAATTGCTTTTGTTTTTTGTGTGTTTTTTGTTTTTTAAAAGTAGTGCTTAAAGGTTAGTGATGTAGAAATCTGTTTTACAACCTGAAACTATGTTGCAACGCAGTCAGTTTTGTGGAAAAGGAAGAAAGCTGTAACGAGAGGTGTTTAAACACAGATCCCCTATAAATTGTAAAAATGCTAGGATACCATAATTAGTTAATGGGTGATGATTGATTATTGCAATTCGTTTTCTTGAATTAAGAAAGGGGGGAAAAAACATACTGCTGTGATATTGTTGCCATCTGTTGAACAATAACATTCCCATTCAATCTTTATATTTCTTTATTTATAATCAGCTTTTGAGCAACAATTGCATTCATTTCATTGAGCTTCAAAATGTCTCATTTAAATGGAAAGCAACTGCACTTCACATTAGGGATTCTAATGGAGTAGTGAATTAGTAGGAGCTTCTTTTTCTTTTCTTTTCTTGGAGCTCCCCCTCCCTCCTTCCTCTAACTCTCTGCATTTTCCCTTAAAGATTGTTTTCTTTAAGAATTTAGTTCAGGTTAAGAGAGAGAAAGGGAGAGGGAGAGAGATTTCAAACAGCTGCTGGAAAAAAAAGCCCACCCCTGCCTCTTCTCAAGGAAATTTTCTTAAGCTCCTATTGAGGTAAAAGCTGGATATGATTTTAACACTGTGGTACTCGGTGACAAAAACACACAGCAATTTCCATGAAAACTCTTCTCTTCATGGAAATGGGCACAGCAATGAGCTGTGGCTACACATTGTGAGTTCATAGAGAAATGACAATTTCTGGATCCTAAAAGGGTGAATATTATAGGATTATGGAGATACAAAGTCCCATTGTACAGTTTACTAGCTGATGTTCTCGAATCATTGGCATGCGGCATTTACTCATGTTACATAGTTTCCTGGAATATAAAAGAGTGTTTCTGAGGGGGCAACAAGGGGGTGCTGTTAAGAATTTCCCCCCTCCTTTCTGCATCTAGTCTGTAATGATGAAACTCGTGTATCTTTGTGTGTGTGTGTGTATTTGTGCTATAATAATGGTGATCAGTTTCACCATTGGAAAATTATATTTAGCTCTTTTCCTTTTATTCCTTTTAAAATGGCAATAGCTACAGCAAATTGTAAAGAGATTCCAGTATCACAAGAATTGTAGGTGATAAACAGTGGAGATGTATCAATACTGAAGTAGACTGACAAGAGCAAGTAATGGAGTTGATGTCTTCAGGTTTTCTGATTTTTGTGAAGGGAGAGAAGGAGGAGGAGAAAAGGAGAGAATGAACTCTAGGAAGTTATTTAGTGATGTATGTTTGCCAGAAAAACAATGTTAAAAACATCTGCCTTGAATATACTGTATGTCCTGTGAAGGGCAAATTCCATTCTCAGAGTTGCACAGAAGCTCTTAACTCTAATATTGGTTCTCCCTGGGCAACAAAAACTCCCATGTTCATGTCAACAGGAGCTCCATCTTCTGATTTCCTCACTTGTGTCAACTCCCATTGTCATAGAAGTGGGAGTCCTCAGCACATGGAAAGAGGAGAATATCAGAGTTTACATCTGCTGTGTGGATAATAGAGGAGAATTTTGTCCCAAATTTTTAAACACAATCTTCTTCATAAAAAAACCTCACCCTTAAAACAAAACCTCCAACCGTTCATAACTAGGATTAATGGTTGCAATTTTCAGTCCCTTAGACATGGGGTCTCCAGTAGACAACTCTTTTTATAATGTAGCTCTCTATGGGATTAGAGTCCCTCCCCCTTATTTCTTTCCTCCCAACTTTCACCTTTCTTTCTCATGAACGTTATAAAAATGATGTGTTCAAAGAGGCGTTTGCCATAGCCAGATATTTCTCTCTAGCTTACCCATACTCTGAAAAAAAGTAACATATTCAGAGGTAGCCATGTTGGCCACGCAGAAAAATACAACAAAATCCAAAGTCCACAAAACAGAGATACCTTTATCGGGCCAGCTAAAAAGCACAAAATTTGTCATGCAAGCTTTCAAAGCTTCACTGGCTTCCTCATCAGGCAAAAATGTTAAAAATCATACATGAGAAGAAAAATGGCCAAGATAGAGGCACAGGCCTACGTTTTATCTCAGATGGTACTTCCGTTCACAGTTAAGGTGGTCTAGAAGGGTATCAATGTGGGCAGAGGGCACTCCTCCTCTTGTCCATGTGGAGACCAAGAACAGTAAATGACAGACAATAAAATACCAAATCCATTAGCAGCAGCAACATAACTTCCATTGAGATGCAGGCAATAGCTGTCCTTTGCTGGGCTGATTGCCCTTTTTGCAATGAGCATGTTATTCCAATAAGTAGGGAAGCTGGGTAAGGATGCCCACAGGCCAGTATTCTGTTAATTGACTATATCACTTAGATCCAGAGGTGGCTTGCATGAGTGGAAAGGGCCTGTGCTTGTACCAGGCATATCTTCTCATTGTTACCAATCCCCACATCTCTGTAAAACCATCTCTCTTCCTGTCAGTATCCATACCATTTCATAGGATTCCCTTAAATGTCAAGAACAGTATTTGGAGAGATGCAAGGGTCTTATGTGGAAGAAAGGGCCAGGAGATCCTATTGTGGAAGGTAAATTTGTGCTTCTCTGGATTCCGCTTCATGTTTGTGTCTTAACTTCTTCAGTCATTTTCTCCATCATTTTCTCCCTGAATTTATATGTTATCTCTTGAGGATCTTATTGTGCAACAAACCATTATCGGCAATGGGACACCAAAGCAGGGCTGAGGAGAGAGTAATTCCATTTATTTTGTAACTTCCATTTTAGTGCCTTCATGGGGTTTTTTTAATTAAAAAAATCATTGTGGTTTGAGTCCTGAGCATACATGAAAAGCTACTTTCAAGCATGTCATAGACTGCTGTGTGGCTGTTGTGTGCACTAAACTGGCCACATGTGACTCAGAGTTTTAAAAAAGGAGGTAGGGGGTCTCATTAAAACACATAGGCTACGATCCAGCATTGCAGCTCTCTTTGCTCTCCTATTGTTGGCTCTGGTAGAAAAAAAAGGGGGGGGGCTCATGTGTGCACAGTGGTCCATCTGCTATAGTCGACAAGAGGAGCCCTGTAAATTTGTAGAGCTCTGTGTAGAAGCTGCAGACTTTGAGAAAGTAGTACACGTCGTCCATCAGGATAATTAAAAGCTTGGCAATGGACTTGAACACTAGGACACATGTGTCCTTTAGACATAACAGCAGTTTTATGAATTGATGCATTTTGAGTAAAAAGAATCTAACAGAGTGCATGACTGTTTAAGCTGTTCCTCTGTTGAAACTGGTTCACTTGCCCCCGAGGAAGGGTCTTTTGAGTCAAAACGCACTGAGCCTTAAATGGATTGTCTCCAGTGAGAGACTGAGATATTCTCATCTCTTGATTTCTTGTTGCTCAGCACCTAGACCAAAGCTCTAGTCTACCAAGAGTCATTTACTAGAGTAAATGGATCTGGATGCCTTTTAAAAAGTTATACATCATCCAGTGATATCCAGATATGCATCCTTGTATGCTTTCTGAGGCAACTACTTGTTGTGCATAACTAAAGGTAACTAGAATTGCAAGGGGGCCAATAACCTGCTGTGCATTGCTGGCACACAGTTATACTACCACTGCAGGGGACCAGAAGCATTGACCTGGTTGCCAGGACAATAGGGACTCATTTCCTCATTCCTCCCCATTCAGATTAAGGGCAGGACAATGAATTTGTTTACCATTGCTGACATGATTAAATAGTCAATTTGGACTGACTATGGCCATTTCTGCACTAGATTGTTATAATGCTATTATTCCACTTTTCACGTCCTATGGAATCCTGGGGTTTACAATTTAGGGAGAGGCCCCTGCCTAAACTGCAAACCCCAGGATTCCATAGGACGCTGAAAGTGGACTAATAGCACTGTAACAATCTATTGCATGTGGCAGAACTTGGAACAGTGACTGGGTGACTGCAGATCCCAGAGTCCATGAGTCAGAATGGCTAACAGCTTCTGGCACCTATAGTCTGAAAAATTTTCCATCTCTACTGTGTTGAGCTGTGATCTGATCACATCTATGCAGTGAAGAACAAAATATCTCTAATAATAATATTCTGCACCTGTGAATAGATGTGAAATAAACATTATGACCCTAGAATAATGATAAGCTGCTTTCTTCACAAAAGCCCTTTTCTCATTCAGATATCCAGCACATTGAATCTTTATGACACAGGGGGAAAAATTCCCCAAGTTTTATCAGGTAGTGAGCCAACTTTGCTCTCCTTCCCTTTGAGAACGCCAGGACGCATCCATTGGAGTAACCTGGGAGCTATTTGTGTTGTGGACAGAAGATAATAATTTGGCTGTTCAGGAAACGGGTGCTATAGGTTTGAGAAACATTCATATTTTTGAATCCAGCACATGGAAATTTGTGCACTTGTGGATCGCATCAGTCTTTCCACATTTTGGATATTTCAGTATGCACAGCATGAATACCCAGAAAAATCAGAGTGAATCAGCTGTAATTTCTGAAACATGTTAAATTTAAAACCAGCACTAACTGGTACAATAGCTGCTCTTTTCACATATCTGTCACTGCTTTTCCAGCATTTTGAAATTAATTGATATGGGAGGTACTATATGTAAAATCAAATGTTATAGTATTGCCCTTTCAACTGTCTGGTGTCTTTTTTGGGCTATAAACCTGTGTACTATAAGCTTTTTGCAATAAATTGGTTTTTGCAATGTGGGCCAGTGCCTAGTATGCTGTGAGGCTTCATCCAAAGCATGCTTGATCAGAAACAGTACCTGCAGACTTCAAGAGGAATTTGCTTTCTACTAAGTGTTCTTAGGAATTCAACCCTGGGTGTTTTCAAAATACTAAAAGAGTCACAGGCTAATAGGAACATAGAAAACTATGTCTTCATTTGCTATTCATCTCAGACTTTCAACCACTTATTAGGCCTGGTTTCCAGAGCATTCTTGAAAACACACCTGTTGAGACAGTCACACAAAAGAACTGTTCTATTTAAATTTCTCATCAGTGGATTTTCCAGGATCGATCTGTGAACATTTCTGCAAGTGTGAAAGCCTGGGTTCTAAATCTTCTTGCAGAGTTTTGTATGACTTGTTGATGAATTCTGATTCACAACTTAATAAATTTGGCCTGTATTTGAATAGCCACATAGCCAAGTACTATTTTGGATCTGAGATTAAGGTACCTTCAGTGATACTCAGGATTATAGAAATTGTTCCAGTGCATAATATGAAGCAAAATCTTCCTTTTCATTGACAACAAAGTTTGCCAAGACCACTTAGCATATTAACTGTTATTACTGTCATATGGTCTTATTGTAGCCTTGCTAATGCATTTTGTGTCCTCAGCTATATAATAACTGCCTATCTCTTTCTTTCTTTCTTTTTTCTTCTTACAGAATCATACAATGACCCAACATAGCAGTTAGTGCAAGGCCCAGTGCTTCAGAAGTGGATTCTTTGCGGGACAAAAAAAGGGAACATGTTTTAATCTTTGCACGAGACTTTCATTGTTAATGTATATTATTCAGAAACATTGTATTGTACCATACAACTTGTATTATCAAAGCTGTTGGATGTTCATGTGTTTGAACTTTTGAGCACCGGAGAGACTTCCTGTATATAAAGTGTTGCACATGTATTATGTTGTCTGATACTAAAATGGTCTTATAAAGACAAGTTGGACTTGGGCCCTATTCAAGCAGCAAGCACGATTAAAAGAACAATGACAGTGTATAATGGAAACAAAGGCATAAGAAAAAGTTATTTTCAAAGAGGGAAAAAAAAGAAATAACAATGATTTTACATCCCTATTTGGCATTCCTTTCATTCAAGCTAATGTCTACAATCTCTCTCTTTTGGTATACATATTCCAAGAGTATTTTTATTGCTGAAGATTCTTGCAAAAAATAAATAAGTAAAACACATAACATGAGACTCTCTCCGAGCAGGATCCCCTAGCTGAATATGGCCTGTATATATATTTGTAAGCCTTGCGATATGACAGATAGCATTACCATATATGCAATAGTTGTTATGTAGATTGTCAAATAATTTTTTTCCTGGATACCATTTGAAGCTTTTGAGTGTTCAAGACTTTTCCTTAATGATGTCACATGGCCAAATTTTTGAATCAGTTGAACTAATCTGTATGTTACTGTTATTAATGTTTACTCTGCAGTCTGAACCTGGAGATTACTGGAATGGTTTTCCAAGAGGAAATAAATTCAGTTTACCATTACATGCAGTGTGACTGTGCCTTTTGTCCCAGAAAAAAGCGTAAAGAAACAACAGACAAGAACCTACATTACAATTATGCAGCTGCCACAAAGTACTGGAATCTAAAACACATAAGAACATACAAGCCAGCACAAAAAGGGACAATGATTTAATTGCATAACGATGGGTACAAAAAAGATGTGAACACAATCAATAAGTTTCAACAAAGCATTCATCAGTAGTATAGGACACATTTGTAGAAAAGATATATAAAAGTAACATGAATAATAAGACTGCTCTTTAGTATCTATATTTTACATTTTATGAAAGCCAAAGTTCTACTCCAGCCTCTGTTATTAACTATGTGGAAATAAGGTCTATATTGAAAGTTTTTGTCTTACAAGTTTCTAATAATTTCTAAAATGAAAACAGTTGAACATCGCCTGTGGCAAAGTTGCTTGCCAAGCCAGCAAAGAATTTAGTATAAAGTAATTTAAGTGAAAATTTGGACCTTCTACAATCTGAAATATATATACACCAATGGGGAGCTTTGTTATCTGTGTTGCTTTTATTTACATTTCCTAAAAATCAGTATTCTATGCCAGTGATGAAGAGTTTGTCAAAGCACATTTAATTGTGTTTAGATTTTTGTTGTATTACAAAAGTAACTAGTCATACATTTTTCTATTAGACTATATTTTATATGTTTTGGACTCCTGTTTCTTTGTGTCATACAAAAGCCTATCTGCTCCCCTTAATCAAACAATCATAATTTTTTTATCCACATCACACATTTGCGTTCAGCAATCAAGCTTTTACTGATTCCTGACCTTCTGTTGACATGTCTAATTCTTTTAGATGTATGATATAATGCGTATATTTGGTTTGTGTTACATGTTAAAGTAGTATTCAGAGAAATTCCACATTATTGTGAAAATAGAGTGCTTTAATACATTAAAGACAAATTTATTGTAACATAAATGTTTGGTGACAAAAGCCCACTTCAACAGATGCATCTAATCTACTCCATAATTGGTCATTTGTAATGTATTACAGTTGGACCTCCATATTTAGAGATTTAACCAATCACAGCTTGAAAGTATCCCCCCACACACACAAAAAATGATTCCAAAAAGCAGATTTTGATTTTGCCATTTCATATAAGGGATGCCATTGTACATAATGGGAAGTGAGCATCCACAAATTTTGGTATTGAGAGGGGGGCGGTCCTAGAACCAAACCATAGTGGATACCGAGGGCGCCATGAGATAGGATTTGCTGCTGCTGCTTCTATTCCAACTGACTAATACAGTTATCCCTCTGGAAGGGCAATTAGTATTTTAAAGTAACTGAATACAGGTCTTGTAAATAATATATCTCTTAAAAACCTAAAGTGACCATGAACCCATGATTGATCCAAGTCTAGTTGGTATTTTTGCTTTCCAAAGCAATCATGAGCATAATTACACAGAAGAAATCAGTCCCATTGTATTTACTGGAGCTTATTCCTCATTAAATGTGCTTAAGACTGCAGCCTTCATTTTTTCCCTTTTCTACCACTGTATTTTCTCCTCTGTACTTCAGCCTCAAAGACTGCTGGAACCATACGTGCTCAAATGAACTTATCTAATAGAAGAGAGCAGTGGCTGGTTTCTCCCCCCGCCTCTTCTCAAATAGAGGTGGCAACCCTGTTAAGTTCCAGCCACAGCACTGACACCAACTCCTCTGTCCTCCAGTCCCTCGTCCTCACTGCTGACAGAGATGGCAGTAGAGGACATGGCCAGAGAGAGCGCTTCAGTGAACACTCCAGCCTAACATGTCCTGGGGGGGATGGTTCATAGCCAGCAGAGGAGCATTGCTGAGAAATGAATTAACCTGTTTGTCCAAAGTATGAGCAAAGGAAGGATAAACCAGAAAGGCATCCTTTTAGTTTTACTTCTTTCTCCTCCTCCTTTTTTTTAATTCACCTTTTCTTTGGCTTTGGATGTGCTTCTACGAATGTCCAACCCGAATCAGTTTTCCACATTTGTTGGAACAGGGTAGTATTTCTGAATTTGTTGTGAAGTGGTTAGAGCTTTACAATGTAATGTCACAAAGGGCTAGAGATGCTTGCCTTTTCCTGTCAGAGTTGATTTTAAGTGTGATTTTCAGTGTCACATTCTGAATCGCCACAGATGGAAGGGCTGGAAACAAAGGGCTTGGGTTTTTGTTTTTTTGTTTCTTTTTAAGTCCTTGCTTGCCAAAGATTTCAAGGCAAAAATGTGTCATATTTGTTTCTCCAGCCTTGAGAATTTTATGCACATGTTGCCAAATACCAAAGTCCCATATTTTAATAAGAAAATCTCATTTTTGCTGACAAAAGGATAAACACAAGTAACAGTATGCATACAGTGCAAGTATAATGCCAGCTTCTATTTATAACAAGTCACTTTTCCAGTTTCATTTCCAATAGCATAGAACTCATCTCTGCCAAATTGGAACTGATGATGTGTTCTTTCTTCGTGACAAATACCCTTTTTTAATGTAGGCATTTAGTTCAGCCTTCATGTGTGAAAGTGTGACATATTGGTTAAAACTGTAAATAGCATGTTTTTTGTCAAGTTCAAGTATGTTAGAAATATTACACCCTACTGTGTTTGTGCCACTGAGTTGAGACAGATGGTAGCTGGGAAAGATGCAGTCTTATAATCAAAAGCTAAAATATGTCAAAAATATGTTAGCAAGCAAAACATAGCACATTACTTGCTTCTTATGTCATGACAGCTTGCAAAATACACAAGGTTGTTGAATTTCTAGTTATGTAAATACAGTAACACAGTAAACAGCAACAGTAAATGTGATGATAGCTTTGCACACTGATTGGTTCTGCCATTCGGAGCCAGGGAATAGAAATCTTTTGGTCACCTCCTGATTCAAAGAGCAAGTTGCTTGCAACAAATGCCTGAATCCACTTACCTTTCTCATTAGTTGCTGGTTTCTTGGTGATACTCTTAAAAGCTGTTTAAACAGATTATGAAAGACATTCAAACTTCCCAATGAGAATTGAGTTTTCCATGGGGGCTTATCAGAGCATTTAGCAAACAGAGCAAGATAGGGGTATCAGCTTGCTGAACAGAAAAAAAAATACAGAGAACCTGTTTGTATGGTTGTGCTTAGTCTTTGGCATGCAGTCCTCCCCAGTGGATCACCAAAGCAAAAATGAGCCACCCTAATGACAGGAGGGAAAATATAACTGGGCCAGCAGCGGGAAGGCTGGAGGGAGTGGAAGAATGGGACACACACATACTGGCTGGAAAGGAGGCCAAACTTTATGGGATGAGAATGCCTGTCATCTGGCAGAAATTGGGGAAAGACAAGGCAAATACTGCTGTCAGCCTGTCTACATTGCCCAGCCTTTTAGGAAGGAATCGTTCATGACTGAAGACTCTGTGTGCCAGTACTGTGGTGCCTGACCTGGGAGGTGCAGCTGTCAACTGCCTCCCAAAGTGGATTATCTGCTTCTAGTGTCTGCTTACTATTCTGAGGCATAAGTATACTCTACACCTACAAGGACCAGTTTGTTTACAAGTAATCAAAATGCCAACCGTGACTGCCTAACTGGCAAAGTATTAACTGACAAACTTGCTATGATGAAGCCAAAAATAAGCCACAAACCATCCCTGCCCAACCAAACAGAATAAGGTGAAATTCCTCTCTAACACTGTCAAGAAGTTGCCAACCAGTGTCTATGTCTGGAATCCTGTTAGTTAATTGCAATTAGAGTAGACCCATTTAATGAATTGTTGAATGGTAAGTCAACACAGAAGCTCTTTCCACACCCTACCTTTTCATAAAGTCATCCAGTGGAGATCCCGACAGTGGCTCTACCAGGAGGGGAGTGCAATGGGAATGCTCCCCTCCAAACTGGCTGGCTCCCTGCAGAAAGAAGTGCAATGGCCATGCCTCTTCCTTTGGCAGCACAGCTGGGTACCTTCCCAGGCTGCACTGGAGTAGGAAACGAAGCCATTGGAGTTCTGCTGCTTCCGCAGGACAGGTAACTGTGGGGTGGTGGTGCAATCGTGTGTCATTGACAGGGAAAACCTGTGAATCTGTGATCATGCTGCCTGGGGGCGTGGTCCCCATTGTGAAATGGGAGGGTGCTGCGGAAAGGGCCATAGTTACATCCCATTGATTCAATGGGTCTAATTTAGATATGGACCAGCAGCAGAATTAAGGCCCATAGTAGCAGGACAGTGAGAATAAAATAAAACTGGATTAGATAAGGCATTGCCATATTAGATATTAATAGTCACAGACCAATAGTGTAGGCAGACAAATGGAAACAGGCAATATAGTCACACCAACTGCAGATAGTAACAAACTGCATGTCTGTCTGGATTCCTTCTTATACTGGCCAGAAATGGGTAATAGGAGAGACAGTTCTATGTGGATCTACGCCTAGTCATTTTAAGTATCTTCAATAAAGATCTGTGCTGCGAGCATTGCTTTGAGAATCTTTCAACAGAATGCTAGAAAACTAGATCTAACTGATCCACTGTGCAGCTTGACATGGCTACTGGAAAACCATTACCATTGGTTTCTCCAGATCAGTCTATCAGTATTTATCTGCCACAATCTGTTGCACTAAAGAGATCTTATACAGAAGATGGCTATGGTTGTAATGCTTTAATGGGAAGGCATTTGAAAATATTACAGAGTTGCTGGGGTAGCCCTACATTAAGGGAAGGTTGGATGAATTGCTTTCTGCTATTTTGATGAGAAATGAGAGGAAGAACAAGATATTATAGCTGATCATCTGAACAGGCTCACCTGATTCATCTGAAACTTGACAATATAGCAAAGGTCAGTTTGATACTGAAACGGTGCCCATTTTGCTGTAGGAAAGTTAACATGGTTTGTTTATAAGAGTTTAAAATTTGACATTTGTAATGAGTTTTTTCCTCAAGGAGTTAGATTTGTTGACAAATTGTTGAAATATCTCCATTTGTACATTATATTTCAAAAAACAGTTTTAGGTCAAGGGTGATCTGCTATGTACTATATAAAAATAGAAAATGTAGGTTTTAATCAAAAATTCAATTTTGAGCCCATTCTCAGATGTATTTCACATCAATTACATTTATGTTGACTATTTAATGAACCTTACATAGCAGGCACAATAAGGAAATGAGTAAACTCCATGGAAGTGAACGTGGCTGGCGCATCTACCTCAGTTACATAAGACAGAAGATTCAGAAGGAATCTGAATTTTTTGCTTGTTATTGTTGTTATTGTTGTTGTTGTATGCTTTCAAGTTGTTTCCAACTTATGATGACCCTATCATGGAGTTTTCTGGGGCTGTGTGTGCGTGCGCGCACGCACGCTAGAGAGAGACGCATCCAAGGTCACCTAATGGGTTTCCATAGCTGACAAGGGAAGGAAACCTTGGTCTCCAGGGTCATAATCTAATGCTCAAACCACGCTGAGCATATTTCTACTACCTTGGAATAGCAGGCAGATATTACATCCAAAGGGGTTTAATTCACTTATGGTGTTGCTATATGTGGTTCCACATATTTCTTATCCCCATAAATATTTTAATCCTATTGTTAGTGAAATAAACTCTTTCTGTCCATAACTCCACAGAATTTACATTTCCGTCTCACTGAATCCATCTTAGTTCAAACGCATATACACACGCACGTGTGTGCACACATGCACACACACACACACAACCTTTGAAAGGTAAGTGTAAATATTGTGTGTCTGAATTACTGTGAAACAAGTACATCTCTCCCCTCCTACTCCTGCCTTTCCCCATATTCTTGAGGTAGGTGTGATATATCTTTGGTGGCAATCTTCCCGAGGTTTGCACTCACCCTTCCAGAAAGCCAAGAGTGATTTGTGGTAGGTGTGATGAAACTTCCAATCCATACTGAACTAGAGGAACAATGGATTATGGATCTCCTGGCTACAAGCAAACCACTGTAACAAACAATTCTGTAGTTTCCAAAAAGATGATATAATTAATGATTATATTAATAATTGCCAATTATTGCTCTCAATAATGCCAAAGTTGCTCTCTGTTGGCTGGTGCATTGTAACTGGATCTGTCCTTGTACTACCACTTCCTGTCTTTCGGTCCTCAGTCATTTTTAGCTCTCTCAACTCTTCATGTAGAAGGTCTGAGAACCACTGGTTTAAGGTGCAGTGATAAGAGATTCAATCCCTGCGTAGGCCAAGGTTCTTTTTAACTTTACTTTTTCTGTTTCTTCTTTCTCCTGCCCACTACCTTGAATTGTGGTCTTTGTCCCTCATGCACATCATTCGAATTTTTGGTTCCCCCCCCCCGGAAATTGTCTGAAAAAAGAGAGTGTTCCTAGGCAAAAACAGAATGCTCTTCCACAGCAGCTATATAGAGGACCTTGCAAAGTGTTCAGTGCCAATGTCTCTTACATCAGATTACTTCATATCCAGAACCCACCTAGAAACTCAAAGGAAGAAAGCCCCTCTCCCTTCTAAAGAGGAAGCCTCTCCATGGATTGGTATTATATGCCCACACTGCAGATTTCTGCATACCCACAAACAACCCACTCCTTTAGGCTCATAATGGATTCTGAATCCAGTTGTAGGTTGCAAATCAAGATATTTCTCTGTTCCAGTGGGGAGTATGGGGAGGCATAGTTCCAGGTTACCAGTTTAGTATTGGTTGCCCGCTGGGTACTGCCTCATGGAGTAGTGGCTTCAGTTACATGTGAGCTTGACTTGCCATAAACTCCATGTAGAATGTTAAGACTTAGGTCCACTATTCTGCCATTGACAACTACCAAGCTTCAAGAACGTAGGAAACTGGAACTAAGCATAGAACACTATAGCACATCCAGGGATTGGGTGTTATTTGAGGGATCTACAACTCCCAACATTCCCAGCATGAGGATTCTAGAAGTTGTGGTCCTAAGAAGGAACTTTTCCAGGTTCTGATAATACCCCTAGTATCCAACATCCTAGCCTTTCAACAGCTGCAATTTTCTTGGCATATTGAACCTTGAATGAACATGAAAAGGCCTTAACACAAGTTGATTAGAAAGTGTTTTTTCAGTAGCTGATTCTCAAAGCTCACCAAAGGGTTCAGGTGAGATGGCGTGTACTTATGGGTGCTGGTATTTCTCCCATGTCAAAGGAACAACATCTAAATTTTGTGCCAAGGTAACTCAAAACAATAGCAAGCTCATGTGCTGTTATGTAACATGTATACCAAAATTCTATATTTCTTTTTTTGGGTAATTTATTGTACTTTACACAATTAAAATTTGTTTTACAAATCTTTATCAGCCCTCTCAGTTCCAAACTTACAGATTTTTAACAGTGGCCAGCATTTCCTAGTATATTTCCCCTTGTGGAAACAGTCCTATCAGTCAACTCCCTCTGTTCTCTCTGCCCCGTACACTGTTACAATCTGCTCTGGGAGAATAGCAAACCCATCAGAACAGATTCTATTGAGGGCATGTGGGAGCTGCAAGGGGGAAAATACACGCCCCTAGTTTTGCTCTTAAAGCTGACAAAATCAAGTCCATCAGCAGAAATGCAATGTGGGAGCTGGACCCTTGCCAATAAATTCTCAGGCCTAGCATTCTTTATAAGGGCTAGAAACTCTCTCTCTCTCTCTCTCTCTCTCTCTCTCTCTCTCTCTCTCTCTCTCCTCTGTGTGTTTTAATAAGCTGAGGTCTTGAAGATAATTCTGCCTTACAAACCAAATTCTGTGCTTTTTTTCCTGTGCAGATACATGAGATGAACACAACCCTGAGTGGTATTTCTCAGAGGCTGAATGCCAAGGCTTTGTCTGTTTCGGGTTCCAATGTTATTCTCTAGGGACTTGTCCAGGTAATAGTGTAGTGCAGTCTAAGATGCGTAGAAAGGGAATGTACTCCATCTCAAGATGCATTCAGCTGTATTGGTCAGACCAATAAACCAGATGTATGAACTGCACAACACATGCTAATTCCTTTCTACTCCTTATCAACTGGGAGTCTTAGCAGGGGCTGGAGTAAAAGGAAACATCTCCCTGGGTGGCTCAAAGCAATGAGCTCCTGTATTTAATGTCATTTGGAAATGCCCTGACATCAGAGCATTTATTACCTCTCATGGATATATTGGTCAGTGTTTATCATTCAGGGTTCCCTGAATCTTTAGGGTTCCATGAGAAGTCTCTAGCTGTTCTGAAAGAGGCTGTGATGGCTGGGGGAACATTTTTTTAGTTGTACGCAGGGAATTTCCTGAGATCTGAAAATTCTTTCAAAGCTTCCTCCCAGATGGCAAGTTTGAGAAAGGCTACAATGAGTAGATCAGAGCTTGAAAAAGTTATTCTGTCAGAATAGAATTACCAGAGCCCCCTAGCTAGCATGGACAGTGGTCTTGCAAGATGAGGAATTCTATAGTCCGAAAAGAAAACTGGTCAGAGCTCTGAAGGGTAGAAGGGTCATCCAAACAAGTCAAAAGCTTTGGGATTTTGGAGAGTTATACCAGTACTTACCAGGATTTAAAAAACAAACAAACAAACAAACAAACCTCTCCCTATTATGTGCCTCCTTCACGGAGCTAGTTCTCCTGAATTTCTAAGACTGACTATTACTTTTTTTAACTAAGAGCAGGGGATGGTTTTCTCTCTCTCTCTCTCTCTCTCTTTCCCCCCATCCCAGGAGTTTCCAATACAAGCAGGCATAAATTCCCACACCTATATCCTTGGACAGTCTCACACATTGAATAAGGGTGTGATTTCTGCCTTGGAGATTTTCCTCTGACCTCCTCTTATTAAATTATATTTGCATTATATATTTGTGCCTCTGAGAAGGTGACAGTAATATTTTTCTTTACAATTGTAGTGCAAAAGAGATAAAGCACTACATCACTTTAGTGCTATTGTTGGAGAAACATGGTGAAGAAAAGATCATAGTGGAGAGGGGGTGTTCAACCTGGCAACTGGAACCAAATGTGAGGATTGTCCACCTGTCCAACCATTGACACCAAATATGAGGATTTCCACCTCTCCCTTTGCTATGGTACCAATTGTGGGGACTTTCCAGATGCCCTCATGGTTTCTGTTTGAGACTTTATTTGTCTAATCCCACCCCTGGATATCACCACCCTTGAACCACTGCTGTACCACAAAACCATATATCTGAATTCATCGGCACCAAGAACATTTGCTGGGATTCTGACAGAACTGAATGGGGGAGGTGTATCGTTCATGGAAGGGGATGACAGGGCAGGAAGGAAACCCCATTTATACAACAATTAGTCACAACTCAAGCAGAAAAAAAGGTGTACAAAATTCTGGAACGTTTCAGACTTGACTGGATGTCAGAGTGGGAACAACTGGTATGAGACATGACATCAAGAGTGTTGCTAAAGAGGCACAAAATGAGGGCATGGGAGCATAGCCCTCCAGTTGAGAATTCTGGCCTTTCAAATGAAATGTTCTTACAGTCTCCAGTTTCCACCTTGAACTACTTCAATTCTACTTCCCCCCTAGAACTCTTATATTTACCATGTTTGCTTCCCTTGGTAACTTTACCTACCCATTTTCTTAGAGAGGCAAACTATATTTCTAAGTGTTCAACTGAAGTTTTAAGTTATTTTGGTGTTAGAAATGTGGGAAATGAAGAAAAATTGCATGAGGGAGTAGAATTCTTATTTCACCCCCTGCATAGCTATACCACTGCATGAATTTCAGAAACAGAAATAGCCCAGCATTTCATGGAAATGGATCATCTGGGGGAGCTCAGATACAAAAATAGTCCAATATGAGAATCCAACATGGGAATCCAAAAATTAAAAAAAATGAAGTAAAATGAAGAGGGCCTCCAAAGGCCTATGGAATATTTAAAGGTCCTTGAATATACTTCACTTTATACAGGCTAGAATTTAATTGTGAATCTGACACAAGACATCCTTGGTCTATCTTTTGGCTTTTGCTTATTTAAGCATGGCCCTCCAGGAAGTGAGATAGAGCTATTCCTGAGATACTAACATATCCTTGTCCTCCGCCCACTTCTATTTATAACAAAATTAACAATTAAATCTTCCCTTGATTGAATCTTCCTTATTTAGATGTCAAAACAAGTTTTCATAGCCTATAAAGGGAAATCCTTAGAAATGTTAATATTGTGACAGGCAAGGCACCTAAAAGCAAATGAAACATAATTGGCGACAATTAGAAATAACTTGGTATGAAAACAATATTAGTTGCCACAGTGAGCAGAAGGGCAATATTTCTCAGGTAATGGAAAAGACTCCATGGAAAACTCTTGGCCATACAGACACACAGATTCTATTCTAATGTGTTCATTCATACACTACTGCTCAATTAAAGTTCAAGGGGTCTTTACACATTACTGGCAAATGCCAATTTCACATTACAGAAAACTTCAGAGAACTGAGTTCATATCACAAAGGCTCTACTATGTGCAAAGCTTGGAAGAAATTCTGGTTGGGGATTCTGGGAGTTTTAATTCAAAAAAGCAGTGTTTCCAAGCCCTCACCCTATGTATAGATCTCCTGACTTTAGAAATTTCTGTTGATCTTCAAGACCATTGTTTCATTAAGCAAAGAAAACTTGGAAGGCTCACAGATTGCATTTCATACCTTCGTGGACAAGTATTTGGCTATTTACAACAGTCCTGAGCCTGTTTGCTGAGGAAAATTCCCACTTTGTTCAGTGGCAGTTACTCCTGGGTAAGTTTGCCATGGAAAGCAGCCTCAATTCGCTAAATTTGTAGTACCCTTAGGCAGTCATTAAAGAATTAAACAACTGTTCATTAAACAATTCTAAGTTAGTAAAGACATGATGGCTCTACTTGTTTCTTCCTCAAAGCCAAGATCTATAACTCATTATCTTATCTGAATTGTAGTGCTGAAAATGTTAACAATAGTAATAAAAAAAATGATTTTAAAAGATTTCACCCTTAACAGCCCCCCTACTGAAATACTCATTTTTACAGCAATTTTTAATTTGTCCAGAATGTTTATGATCTCATTAGCTATGATCAGCAATCTCCTCGATCTCTGAAGTTTTTCTAGTGAATTCCTCAATAAGAATTTTAATCAAAGAAACACAGTAATCATTCAGCTACTGCAAAGAACTCTGTTTCATAGGATACATTTTTTACAGGACTTTTAAATATAATTTATGAATATTTGCAAGCATAATAATTGTCTTTTCTGCTGACATTTTCAAAGCGACACTGATTTGTTGGGTCTCCAGAGAGTCTGAGTACAAAACTGATAATTATATTAAATATACATAGACAATAAAGAGTGTGTTTACATAACTATGCCCATAAATATCTGATTGAACAGTCATTGTTCTCAAACCCCTTTTAAGCAGCTCTCTGAGGAATCCAGTTCTAATGACATGATAGTTTAAAAGATGTTGCTCAGTCTTGTTCCATATTTAATTAACTTTCCTTTTTTAAACTTGTGATGGTGGAGACAATAACAAATAGCTCTGAAAAGAGCGAGCGAGCTTTGAAACATGAGTGAGAACTTGTCATGCTTTGTACGCCACGCGCCACAGAAAATTTGCATGTTGGAGCGGGTGGCACAGAACCACCAAACTCCATGGGGAGCCCATTACTCGATCCTATGATTAGAATAAATAATAAAATAATACAGCATTGCAATAAAAAAATATCAAATAGAGGAGGGAATACTAAGACATAGGGAGGAGATTCATAATACAAAACTTACTTGCAGCTTCTCTTGCATATCACTAGGTTGGTTGATCTATTTTGCTTTTCTCTTTTAGCTGCCTCTAGATTATTTTTATGAAGACTCTTTTATTGTGTTGTATTATATTGCTATTATGATCAGTGTTGTTCATGCCTACTATATGCCACTGTTGTATTTGGGTTTTTTTTTTTAATATTTTTATAGAAAAACTAAACAAAAAACCCTCTACAAGATAGCATACAATCTACACATAACCACCTACAAATACACATATATACAAATAATACAAATACTACATACTAATTACATATTTGATGACCAAAACATAAAGAACTTCTCCCTTGAGTGAGATATAGCGTTATTATAATCTCAAAAACATTGTAAAATAAACCTCCCCATATAAGAAAGGGAGAGACTGGTGTTCTGATTGTCACACATCTGCATCAGTCTCTAATTATATAATAGCAATACCTTTATTAACAATAAATCCTTGTTATCTTCGAATGTAATATTAATGGTATTCCTCCACATCCCTATTTTGTCAGAAAAAGCTCATCACATCAAAACTTCTTCTCCTTCTTCCACCTCCCTCCACAACACTACCTGGGGAGTACCACCAATAATTTCTGGTTGTGATATTAACAATGAATTGTATCATTGTTACTTAAATTTTGGGGACGTACTGTATTTCTGAAATGTAGCATATTCCTCCGTAGAGCTAAAAATAAAAATTAGAATAGACTATATCCAAGAAAGGATCCCATAATCACTCCTAAATACTCAAAATTGAAAACCATTGGTTGGAATTTCCTTGTTTTGAAGAAATACTGTAAACAACTCCCAGGCCTTATTGAACTTACTATCTATCTTGTTCTCCAACCTATAAGTCATTTTATCCATTTGTGCAATTTCGATAATTTTCTCTAACCATTTATCAACCGTGAGGATGTACATCGATTTCCAGTATTTGGCAAAGACAAGTCTGGCTGCCACAATCAAATGCCAAGCCAATCTTTTGGTACAGAAATCCATACTATTAGCTGTGGCAAAAATTCCCAATAAAAAAAATTCTGGAATTAATTCAGTTTTTTGTTTCAGGATTTTTTGCATATTAGCTCATATGGCATACCAGAATCTCTTTGCTCTATCACACCACACCACCACATATGATAAAAAGAACCTGTTGTATTTGTGAGATGAAACGTGGTCTAAATTTTTAAAGAAATATTTACTTATTTTTAAAAGCATTGGTTGAGATCCTGCATCAGAGTCTACAATGCATAATTTACAATGTCAGAGCTATGTCACTGACATGATACACAGCCATGCTAGTGAACTGTGACATTGCACAACCATGCTCAAGAGAAGCTCCCATTGTGCGACTTCACAGTGTGGCTTCCACTGCATAATGGGATACATTGTGCGTTGGGATGGGTTGTGTCTTGGGACACATTGAGCTTTGAGATATGTACATTGTACTATTGCAGAATGGCCACACTGTTGCCTCCACTTGCACAATGGGTCTGAAGTGTAACTATATTTCTGCTTCCCTCTGAGAATGCAGTGGCACAATCCAACTTTATGGGATCATAAATCAGTTTACAGTGATGTATCTTTCCAACAGAATGTCAGATATTGTGTTGTGTGTGTTGGGGAAGGTATTTCCAGGCTATTTGGGAAGAATGTGGGCCCATTATGTAAAAGTCAAACATTTTAAAGGTGATTTAAAAGCAATATATTATGTACTCCATTATAAAATGGATGACGTCCTATAGCCAGATGCACAATGGTGAAGGCATCCTCTGCAATCTTGCAGGGTCTTCCAAGAGTCCTAGAGGGTGTTATCATCATCATACATCTGGCCACAGAGACATAGCCAGATGCTTCTCAAACATTCCGCAGTCTTCACCTCTGCTGGTCATTTTGGAGGCAGGTAGTATGCAAAAGATGAGATTACAGGGAATTTGGCTTGCTGTGTCAGAAAAGTAGACGATTTTGACTTCAACAACAATCAAAAAGTGAGCTACACAGATGTAAGTTGGACTGCATGACTCATTAACAAGATGCCAGATTCCGGTTTTTCCCGCTAAATGTAATGAATAAGAAACAAACAAACAAACCCTACTTTTTAAAAGTATTATATGGATATATACTGTTTTTTGCCAGAATCCTCTTGGTGATTTGTGCCAGCATAACACACCTTTCTCTCTTTATGATGATGACTCCCTGTGCCATCCTCCCATCACCACAGTTCCCATAGGCATATTAACCCTGCCATGTACTCTCACCTCTGCCACCACCCCCTACACTAGCATAGTTATGTTGACCAACAGGATTTCAGCCTGTATATTGTTTTGCTTTTAACTGATAACTTCATAAATGCTTTTGAGAGGTATATGGGTTTTGTGTAGTGTATAATTATTGCAGTTATTGCCTTATACAAAACCTTTAGTTCTTGTGGAGTTGGCAGGAAAGCTTTTATTAAGCCTTGATAGGCAGAAGACCTTAACATTTATATTGCGGGTTGGGGTTCCCTTGCTGTTTGTTAAGGACCCTGGGTTTTGTTTACTGACCAATATTTTATTTCCTTAGCAATATTTGTTAGAAAATCCCATGGCACTGTGGTGTTAAACAGCCAGTGAATACCTTGTTTGGTCTATCTCCAGCCGCATTTGTTTTTGTCTGAATCTCACTTTTTAACCCAGCATGCAGTTTGTTGTGTTTGTGTGCCTTGTGTGTGTCCACTGCTAAGTAATTTGTTTCCTGGTTCTCCTTGGGGGGACGTGCTGCTTGCTCATTTTGCTGAGCATTTATACGATCAACATTGTCTGTCGCCTTTAGTGTCACACCTCTATTGATAATTTTCCTATTGACTGTGCGCAAAGGCTCCTGCAGTCCCATGGAAAAGTTCACCGATATTTTGCACCAGTGTCATTCCTGTTCCCATTCTCAGTGTGTCCAGCTGAAAATTGTGCCTAAGAAATGGTATCATTAATACGTCCCAAGGAGCAATTTTCCCCCTATGAAACGCTTCCCTGTTGGTCAGTGGCCTGGAGGAACTATACATCGTTTTCCCCTCAACAAAAAGTCTGCTAATAATAGAAGCAATCACGTTTGCCGCTGGGATCCACAGATAGCTTAGTGTGATTAATAAAAGAAGGGCCTACTCAGGAATGCAAGAGGCTGCTTCGTCACAAAAGATGAAGCGTTCCTCCTTGCTCAAAGCATCCTCACTGCCTGTCTCAGGAGGAGAGCTCAAAATCACTTGTCACTTCAAAAAACAATTGCCTATAAAGATTTTAAACGTGTGGGTTACCTTGGACAAAACATCATTTTGTGTGGTTCACTTTCTCTGTATATTGTTAGCATTACCCTTGCCATCCTTTTTGATTCTTGATTTCAGTTTAAATACCCAGAGATCAGGCACTTGTTTCCTAAATATCCTAGGCAAGCACTGGAGATGTTTCCACACCCCTTTGCCCACTGAACACTACATCCTCTTCAAGGTGCTATCTGAGGGTTGGCACTGCAAAGAAAAAAGTGGGGGAGCTCAGCTAGGGGAAAGAGAGCACAGAGTACCTTCTGACCTAAACACAGTAACAGAATGGAAAAGCATGAGAGGATCACTTTGTAACTTCGCAAGAACAAATAACAAAAGATTGGTCAATGGCTGTAGACCCATTGCTGAACACTATTGTAACAAGATGCCCAACTCAACTGGATCCAACAAGGCAGTTCTTATTGAGTCCTATCCTTAATCTAGATGCAAAGCATCACATCATGCTATGATAATTGCATGATGATTCTTTTCTTGAAAGTGATTGTTTTAACCTTTGATTCATCTACCTGTAAATGAAGGGTTGGTTCATTAAATGTGGTCCTAATCACATCAGTTCTTCCACAGAAACTAGAGTTCTATGACTAGGTCAAATCTAAATAGAGGGCCAGAAGTATCCAGAGCTTCAAAAAGTGACATTTTGGACTACAAATCTCAGAATACTCCAAGTCTCAAATTGGCTGGCTATGCTACCTGGAATATTCTATGTATTTGGTCCAAAATTTTATTTTAGAAGCTCTATAAGTAGCTTGGAATGAAACTCAATAAGAAGTGTTTTAACAAATGGAAGTCATGATGAAGAGATTATGCCCGAATGCAAGCCACCATCTACCTGAAGAAGGCCTGTTCCCTTGTTACCACACTGGCATACCCTATCCCGGGAACTATAAATTTGATATCAAATATGTCTGCCATGCCAGAAAGGTTGCCCAGGTGGGCACGTAGGCTCAGAGGTCAAACAACTGAAACTAGGCCAGGCCAGGAAAATCCCCAGTCATGTAGCCCAAGGAGACCTCAAGCTGTGCAAATCCATGTAAACAAAGGGTCCTCAGCCAAGAGCAGCCAACTTGAAGGTATTATCAGGTTTTCCCCAGGTTGAGCAACCTTGACTCTGGAAAATCCCACAAGGCGAGGTCCATCTACATAAACCAATACTGCAACTCTGCACAACTGCAACCCAGCATAAACCAATCATGCAAATGACCAGCCCATAGTTGTTCCCAGGAGAAGGCCTGCCCTTGAGGTATATTCTGCCCTATAAGTAGTCCTAGTTTTTGAAGGTCTCTTTGGAAAACTCCCCGCCATGCTAGCAGACTGGCACTCTGTTAGTTGAATGATCCCCTCAGCTGTCTCTTCATTGAGCTCTGTTCTTCTCACTGTTTCCCAGACTGAAGACTTCAGAATAAGTGCAGTATCACTGCCTCTACATTCCTTTTTGCTATATCCTCTATCCATTTTTCACCTCTTTTCCTTCTCAATAGTCTTTGTGTGCGTGATTGTGTGAGTGCATGGTACTACATTTTTTATTAAAATTCATTACATTTGTCTGGCTTTTTGCTTGGCCTGACTCCGTAAAGTTGGGTAAAAGATCCTGCTGGGTTACCCTGCCCCTCGTTTTGCTAATGCCAGTGCTCCACTAATTTCCCCAACCTTTATAACTTGGAACAAATCAGGGTGTCCCCTATGGGAACCCCAGAAGTCAGAGTAACACCCTTGTGTACAGGAGAACTAGAAAAGGCAACTTGCTCAGCATTAAGGCAAAGATATCTGTCTTGTGCATCATTTCTTACTACATCCATACTACATCCATACTGCAAGAAGCTTAGGAATGAAGTCCAGCAGAATTCCCCCAAAGCCATGACTGTGATAACTGAAGCCCCTGTCAGAACTGCTGATGATGAGCAGCAGCTGTTGGTCCCTGTTGCTCAGGCTGGAGATGAGTCCTGCAGCTCAAGACCTCCCCCTGCTGCCATGGACCAAGCAGGCGTGGACGTTCCTCTGCCTGCTCCTTTAGGGTAACAGGGATCCGATTCTGAAGATGGTTTGGAGCCTGTGCCAATCAGCCCACAAACAAGGCGGAGACTCAAGAGAGCTGAGCAAAGGGAGGCTTCCTTGATTAAGTTCAAGAAGCAGTGACTAGCCACACCTGTGTCTTGGGCTATATAACTGCTTGCCTGGAAGCTTTCTTTTGCTTGTGGCAAACTTCTTTCAAGTCCTCCTCTTGCCTGGTCCTTGCTCCCAGCACCTGGTTCCTGCTACCTTGAATTGATCTCTTGACCCTTGACTTTTGGAACTCTGACTATGGCTTTCGCTTGATGCTCTGGTAAATGAACTCCCTTGTGTAAAGTGCTTGCTTGTCTTCTCTTGGCTTTGCTGGCTCTCACACTCCTTTCTCTGGGCTGGCTTGCTGCCCAGGTCTCTGACCTCGACAACGACTAAGGAAAAAGGAACAGCAGCAGCAGCAGCAGCAACAACAACAGCAACGAAGGTCAAACAATCAGACCTGGCTGCAACTAGTACAAGATCAGGCTGAAAGTGGGGAAAGGATACAGCCAAATGCGAGCTCTCAGGAAGTGGCCTAGCAAAAGGTATTTGCAATCACCTAAATCAGGATTTGGGAGTTTTCCAGGTCTTTTGCTTTAGGGAAGACCCTAATTTTTATTTTGCTAAGAATTGCCATACATAATCCAAGTGTGGCCAAGCACTATCCCTCCAACGTGACTGAACAGAAATGTGGAACACAGTTCCTTCTCACAATCTGCTAGTATAGGAAGGTAGAGAGGCTCTACGGTTTGCTTAATTTTAATTGTGCCTAAAGTGATCTTGCCTCAGTTCAATAGCTAGGGGAAGGGTTAATATTCAGCCCCCTTCTCTACCACCAACCTAAACAATGCAAAGAGAAATCAGATGAATGCAGGAGCCTCTTCAGGCAGCAATCATGTCCTGCTTCAGAAACAAATTATTAAAAACAAATTTTTGTACTGAACTGCTTCTTACACAATATCCAAGTGGCATCCTTGCCCCCAAATTAGCCCTCAGAGCCAGTAGAGTAATAGAATCATAGCACTAGAAGGGGTCCTACCAGCTCATCACATCCAACCCCTTGCTCCGTCCAGGATCTCCAGCTACAGCATCTCCAAGCAGCTAGCCTTGTTACCCCAAAATGTAGGTGCCACAAGGGCCACCCCATGATACCAGGTAACTCTTGCAAGAGTGGGGAATGAATTAGCTCAAAGAGGAGGCTTGCAAGAGGGAGGTAACTTAATAAGACCTTTCCTACCAGTGTTTACAGGCTCAGGGAGGAAAAGAACCAGCTGGAGATTCAAAAGTAAGCTAAAAATGTGTTTTTATTGGGGGGAGTTCCCTCATGCAGGCACACGAAATACAAAGAGTCAAACATTCACACAAGAGCTAACTGAAGGAGAAAGGGAAGGGAAAAATCATGTATAGAGAGGCTGAGGGGTTTGAGGGGATTTATCATTACCAGTCCAGAAGAGTAGTGAAGAAGTTGAAATGTGACTTAGACTTCTGTCTAAAGTCAGGTCAGATCAGGGGTCAGAGCGAAATAGTGGGGTCCAGCATTTCATCTGACTTCTCAAAACCAAGTGTTTACATACTGTTTTCCTCCCAGAAAGGGTGTGAATTGCTCGCTTGCTCTCCCAGCCTAGTGGACCATGGGAATTGCAACACAGACAATGGGTTATCAACCCACTAATGTTCGCAGTGTTTGGATGACGAAGACATGATGGGTGTTGCAATAGCTGTCTATTGTGAGTGCTATGAGGCAAGAGGGAGAAGCCCAGGTGCACAGGGGATGAGTATCTGCCAGTCAGTGTCCTGGTGGGCTTTTCCCAGTTGTATTCCCTGGAAAGACATTCAGCTTCTACTTAAGCCGATCATCCCTAGGAGCAACAGCTACTGCCTGGCAAATGACCTAATCTCACCTAGAGGGTGGGTGTTTAGGCTGACAAGCCTCTCTTTCTCACATTTACAGTCAGATTTCTTCCCGCACTTGGTTTGACATCTCAGTCACCTCTCAAGCTTGAATTTGATATTAGTTTCAATTAAAGTGTGTTGTCAATTAAATATGATGCCAACTAGATATGATGCCCATCCAAACCATACTGATATCAGGGACCCCCAAAGTGGGACCTTACAGACTCTTTTCAGAAGCATCTGGAGAAGAAAAACTCACCACCTCTCTAGGCAATTGATTTCATTGCCAAACTGTTCTCTCTGTCAAGAAGTTCCTTCTAATGTTCAATCAAAATCTGCCCTCTTGTATTATTGCTGCTTTGAGGCAGCAGAAAACAAGCCTGTACCCTTCTCTTTCTGGCAACTCTTGAGGTATTTAAAACTGCAATCATGTCCCTCCTCAGTCTTCTCTTCACCAATCTGAATATGTCCAGCCCTTTCAACCTCTCCTCATATATTTTGTTCTCCATATCTTTTATCATCGTTGCTGTCCTTCTCTGGACTTGCTCAAACTTGTTTGTATCCTTCTTAAAATGACACACTCAGAACCGAATGCAGTACTTCAGATGAAGCTCAACTAGCACAGAATATAGGGGGACTATGACTTCCCTCTACCGTGAAACTACGCTTCTATTAATGCAGGTTAAGATAGTCTTTGCCTTCTTTGCTGTAGTGCCACCTATTGGCTCGTGTTCAACTTATCATCAACAATAATCCCAGGGTCCTTTTCGCATGTAGCACTACTAAACCAGGGGTGTCAAACTCAATTTCATCTTGGGCTGCATCAGCATTATGGTTGCCCTCAAAGGGCCGGTTGTATCTGTAAGTGTATCTCCTCTTTTATCATATTAAATAATTGCCTCTGCATTCGATTATTACTGATTTTTAAATTGCCTTCCCTTTGCATCAACTTTTCTTTTCTTGGACATTTTGGAGCTATTTAATTGTAGTTTATGGTCCTTATACCTCTGGAAAGTGACATAGAATTGGTCAGTATATCCAAAATGTGCCACTTTCTGCTCCGCAGATCCTCTCTGTGCCTCTTGCTGCCCCCTAGCTGCAGCTGCAGGAGAGGTGCAAAGGCCACATGAAATGGCCTGGTGAGCTGGATTTAGTCTGTGGGCCTTGTTGACACATGTGTACTAAGCCAAGTATCCCCATCTCATACCTGTGCATTTGATTTTTGTGGCCTAAATGTAGACTTCTGCATTTGTCTCCATACCCAAAAGTAAAATCTGGAAAAGTTCATTTTTGAGATTAGATGTCATAGAAGCCCATCAAGCTGGCCAATGACCATGCTGCCTAGGGAATTCTGGGATTTCTAGTCCAAAGCTGCAACTTTTCTAAATGCTACATCCAACATGTAGAAGTCCAAAATTGCCCATCCTTGTGGTACATCATAATCATTTAGATTCAGATTAGAATAGGAGAAAGTCCACTAACCATTAGGAAGAATTTCTTTATTGTAAGAGCTGCCTTGGATGATGGTGGACTCTCCTGTATGGCAGGAGGCTGGACTAGATCGACCAGCTCTATGAGTCTACACACTTGGGGGTGGGTGGGAATAAGCATTGGCTATGGGATGCAGTAAGTCTGACGAGGTAATGACAACATGGTGAAACAGGCAGCAGATCCTTCAGGCATTTGTTCTGCCAAGTCTAGTCTTACACCTGAAAGGACATAGGGATGTTATCTAAAGATGTATAATTAAAGAGAAAAACAAATGAACCATTTTTGAGAGGAGGGGGCACCCATTGTAGTGGGCTGTGATTAGAGGCTCTGCTCTGAATGCTTATTAGTTCCTTGCGTGCGCAACACTGCTCAGTACATCCCTGCCTGTTCCATGTGCCTGTGATAGAATGTTACATGTTTCAATAATACGAAGTTAATTAAGAGAATTGGCTTGGAACTAAATCAGGAAACTTTCACATCTGTGTCCCTATCCTGCAACAGAGGTGCCTTGAGCAATGTACTTTATATTTTTTTTAGCTGACTTAAGTGTGTGTGTGTGTGTTCAGCTACCTTTATTACTAAATGGCCAGCCAACTTTTAATGTGGTTTGGGTAAATATGTTTGGATTTCTAATTAATGATGGAAACCATTGCAATTATTATTTTATATAATTTTACTGAGCAGTCTTGTGTCTTAAATACTGAAAACCTCAGATGTTTCATGAGTATAATGCAGATGCCAACTGGCAATAGCTTGAGTTACATCCAAATCTCTAAAGTCTCCGATGCAATATTTGTATTAAAATTGGTGTCGCTGGAGTCCTCTCAGGTTGGGGTGGGGGACTTGATATTTCTTACCCTTTGTTTGAATCAGACATGTTACAATTTAAATCCACACTGCAAATTGACTTTGATCACACCTTCCAGATGCCTTTCACCTATGCAACTAACTGATGTCAGTGCCCTCTGGAGATTTGGCTAAAAATCTGTTTAGAAAACAAACAAAAAAGATCCATTTTCAGTTTGTTGGGTTTTTAATAAACTCATATTTACATGATATAAATGTATTTCATTTGCCAAATATTATGTTTCCCTATTTTCTTGTTAAACTGAGGATATTGATAATACTCTAATAAAAATAATAGCAATGTGTACACAAGGTCCCTATTACTGTGATATCATTCCACAGAAGTCTGCCCTGTAGATAACTGCTAAAAGGACAAATGTTATTAATAATAATAAATAATTTGCATTTTGCTCTTATTAGTAATACAATTCAAATTGCTCAGTTGCTGTCAAATAGCTTCCATGCCTTCAATAGTGCTCAGCTTTATGAAATGCAACCTTAGAACTGTTTCCAGTGAGCCTTGTTGACTACTGCTGTCACAAAATGGAAACTTAACAAGTTGGGAGAAACAGTTGCTGGATCTCTTCCAGCAGTAAGCAATGACAACCAAAGACTGAATGAGAGGAAAGAGCCAGAGCAGGGCTGGCAACATCCAGTGGTCCCTGAGTGCTACTGATCTGACTAGTGTTTTGATATGAAATATGGCTTTTCCAAAAATAACTTAAAAACTCTCTTGATGACTGTGGAGAAGACACAATAGAAATCTACAGAGGTCTCTCTGTTTCCCCAACATAAGATACATAGAGATTCATCTTTATTTTTTAGTCTAAGGCTTTCCATCAACATTTGTGGCACAGCATCATGTAGTAGTCCATTACAACCTCAAATGTCTATCTCAGCAAATTGACATATGCAGCATTTAAATTCTAGTTAAAATTTGGTTGCACAGTGGAATAGGCTAGAAGTAATCATGCACTAGTGACCATGATGAGACTCTCCACATGTGAAAAACAGACTTTTGGAAATAATTGTAGAAAATCAAAAACAGCAATGGGTGCTCTCCCAGTAACCCTAGATGTTCCATATTATGCAGACTCAGCTCCACAGCTCCGGAAATCTGAGTATTTCAGTACACAGTTAACAAATATTTCCTGAATTCCTTGACCTGAATTTTATATTAAACTTAGTACTTATTTTTGGTCAAGGTGCCCATAACTCATGGTGAAAATTGCACATTTGAGAAATCAAGCTATCAAGTTCTCTCTGAGGCACCCAAGTATTCAGTGGCTGAAGCTCACAGGGCATGGAAGTTACTGATTTGGACTACCACTCCCAGAAATTTTCAGCCAGCATGGTGTTGGCGATTCTGGCTAGGGAATTCTAGGAGCTGTCATCTAGAAAAATAACTTTTCCATGCTTTGAGTTTTACAGAGAAGCAGCACCACAGCGGAAGCACACAAACAGGCTGATTCTTTGACACTTTGCAAAGAAACTGCAGTAACCCAGATGTTTAGTTCAAAACAGAGATGATTTAAAGGTGATTTGAGAACCATCAAATATTTGAAGGGCTGTCTCATAAATGACAGAGCAGATTCATTAACTGTAGCCTTTCCAGAGTAAGTTCTGTTCGCTCCCCACAAAATGTATTTGCACGTAATACAGTTGCTCTGTGGCTGAATTTTATAGTATTTCAAAGGGGAACAAAACTTGATTAGAACAGTGTTGGAACAGAAGATATGATTATATGGTGTTGATATTGTAGATGGAATTCAAAATTTAAGCAAAACACTCATCCTGTTTTGCATTGGGAAATATTCTCATAAAGGTGTTCTAAACACTTTATAATCTGATCCTTGGTAGCATGAACTGAACCCATTGGTGACAGATGCTATGGTTTGTATATCTACAGTGTGCTACTTTTACCGAACAAAACTGGATTTACCACTCCATAGTAAATTCTTACCAAACCCTAGAAAGACTTTGGCCAATTATGTCACTTGTACCTTTGTTTTTCTTGGTTAACCCAAGGCATCTTGAGTTAACATGTTAGGTCAATCGGGTGGCTTGCAGCCAGATCAAGAAATAGTGCTTAAGTCCAGACTATCTGAGGGAAAGTACCTCCTTATATAAATCTATCAAAATCCTAAGATCCTCAGAGTAGGGCTTTCTCTTAGTAGCACCATGGTCACATTCCTGTTGGATGAAGACAGGGAAGACGGTCTTCTCATTGGCTACTCCCAAACTGTGGAATTTTGTTTCACAGAAAGCTGGGGTTATCTGCTCTCAGCTGTTGTTTCACCAGCAGGCAAAGATCTTTTTATTTCAGTAGGGGTCTGATGATTAATTGATTGGGGTTGAATCATTTTTTATGGGGGAGTGTATTTTTATTTTGTTATATCTTAAAAATGATCATATACTTTTAAAATTAACGATATTTTAATATGATGCCTTGTCTAATTGTGTTTTAACTTTTTATTATTATTATTAATTTCAGGTTTTCAGCTCCATCTTGTCTTAATGTTGTTGTCAGCCTCCTCCTGGGTCGCATGTTGGGAGAAAGGCAGAATATAAATAAATGTATTTTTTATAAATTGGATCCTATAGGGGAAAGGCAATTTTGATTTGGATGAAAGATCTGGAAGGAAAGTGTAATGTTTTCCTCTCCAACCATGATCAAGGAAAGTTTTTTTTTTCATTGCTTATTTCAGCATAAGGTTGGAGAATCAGTTAAATCTCCTCTTCCACAAGCTGCAGTCCTGATGGAGATCAACCCCTTGGACCTAGAATTAAATTCTTAAATTCCCTGACAAGCCTATACTTAAAACTATATTGTTAATCACCTAATCAGGTCAGTTAGCAATACAATACAGTTCATTGTCCTAATCACTATTATCTAGAAAACAAAGTGAGACAAACAGGATCTTGGCTGAGCTGTAATTGTAAAAAGAAATGCACTTGAAGATAGCTGCCGGGAGTCACCCACCCCATTTACTGATGGGTAAATGTCTAGAAAACAGGTTTGCCAATGAAACCAGTTTACTTATCACAATCACTGACTATAAAAACAAGATGTTGGTAGCTCATAAACAGAAGTGTAAACCAGCAGGAAAGCAGAGTTTCTTCTTACTTTAAGCACTGGAGTTGGCAAGGAGACAAATTTACACTGGGGAATGAAAGCAAATCCTGGTTCCTTTACAGTCCACCAATTTGTTAGACTTCAGTTGAGAAAGAATCAGACATGTTTAGCAGGTTGTTTGGAAATCCTCAAATGCAGTAGAGTCAGTGAAGCTTGCTGCGACATGTGAAGATCTGTGATTTGGGGCCATGGGCTACAATTGTATAGGAAAGCCAAGAAAGGGTAAGCAATTTTTCCATAACAGTCAAAGCACATAATGTTCCTTATGGGCTTGCCTGTTCAGAAATTTCCAGCTTCTTCTAATGATGCAACACAAGCTTCACAGATTTTTGTTTGGGTTCATTGGCTCAAGTAGTGCTGTCTTCTAACCATAGGCCATTTCCGCACTATACTGTTATAAATCTATTATTCCACTTTCAACATCCAAAGGAATCCTGGGGTTTGCAGATTAGGGAGAGGCATATTTGGCCTCAATAAAATGACAGAATTCTACAGGATGTTGAAAGTGGAATAATAGCACTGTAATAGTGTAGTGTGGAAACGGTCATAGAGATAAGGAGCAGACTATGTGGTCACAGACACTTATGCTTCCTCCCTCTCACATAACTTCTCCATCCTTTCTTTTCTCAGCATCACATCTATAGTACAACAGTAGTGCAGTTCTCAAAGTGTGTTGTTGTGATGTGCCTTCAAGTCAACCACAACTGATGGCAACCTTATCAAATGTACATTAAGCATGAGAAATAAGAACCATGTAAAAAATAAAAGCTGGGAAAATAGAAAGGTCTGGCACCTAAAGGACATTGGCACCTGGCGATGGTCCCTTGAGAAAGCAGTCACTGGTGGGGGATATTAAAAGAATGATGAGGGGTACTAAGGGACCTGCATTCACAGAAACCTTAATATACAGACAAACAAGCTGATGAAGGAGAAGATATTCCCTCAGGTACCAGGTCTTAAGCTAAGCAGGACTTTAAAAAGATATTTCAAATATTTGGGTTCAAAATGAAAACACTGAGTGGAATGACTAATAGAATAAACAGTACAAGCATTAAGGATGACAGGGTAATATTTACACTTTGGAAGCGCTGATGTAACATCTTCTGTTCACTGATTAAAACTCTTTTTAAGTTTCAAAGCAGAAATGAAAATAAAGGGAAAGTCACACTTTGTTTTTGAGTGTGTCAGGGATCAAAGTCCCCTATCTAAATATAAAAGCTTTGTTCCAAATTCCAGCAACAGCAATTGGAAGAGCCCCAGCTAGTCCAGATCTGTGACCACTCCTCACATCAACACCATCTCCTTATACCTCTGTTAGTCTTTCATTTACATTAACACCAACTTTTGATGGTCCTGACTGACCTCAGAGTGAAGACCTTATATCTTGTGAGGAGAGGGGAGAGTGAAGAGCAAGGAATTCGGAGATCAGCTTGAATTAATTTAACAGAATGCTCTGCAGTCTCCCGGCAGCCCCTTCTTCTCAGTCATAGCACTTGCTGTCTCTCCCCCATCCAGCAATTCTCTGGAGGCCTTTCCGTATTAGCCACTTTATTCCCCTTCCAAGCAACTAAGCTTCTCTCCCATCCCCTTCAAAGTATTCTTTCCATTTTTGGCTGCTGCTTTGCCTTTGCAATCAAGAAACATCCATTCTAATCTGACTATACCCTTCTTGTTGCATACTTCTTTTTATAACTATGTCATGATACTGTAGCCTGCTTTTTTTGAGCTCTGTCCCTGATCTCGGGAATTGGGAGAAGCAGCCAGAGACTGTTCAGTCACTGCTATGTTTCTGGAACCCAGTCATCTGACAGAAAACAAATGGACATGCACTGCCAGAGGGATGATGGGACTGATATGGAGGGGCTACAGCACATGTTTTCCATTCAAAAGGCCCAGATTCTCCAGGTAGGGCTGGAAAAAGTCCCACTTGGAAACCTGGAGACAAGCAGCAAGTCCATATCAAGAATAGTGGGTTGGATGGACCCAATTATCCGACTTGGTATCGAGCCATCTGATATCATGCACCAGCCCTCTCTCCTTCCTCTGGCTCCTTTCTCCCACAGTGCTGCTCTTTCTTTGAGCTGGAAGTAGGAACACATTGGTCATTTTCATTGCAAGAAAAAAAACCAAAACCTTCAGACCAGGTGACACAATCCTTTTCACTGAATCTTTTCCTGGAAACATTTTAAAAAATTGAGTTTAAATTTTAAACTTACATAATTTAAAATTATATAAACAAAAGAGAAGGAAGAAGGAAAGGAGAGATGCCCGTAACATAATGATGGGATAGGTATATTTGTTACTGTTAAGTGTCTTTGAGTCATGTCCAACTTATGCCGATGCTATCATAGGGTTTTCTCTGCAAGATCCTCTTCAAAAGGAAGATTGCCATTGTTGTTGTTAACAGCTGTCAAGTTAACTTCAACTTGGGCAACCCAGGCTGCACGTGATCTGCACTTTGTGGGTTTTGCAATTTAGACACTTGTGGTGTTTTGTTTCTGCCACTTATTTTAGTTTGGTTGTATTATGTGCCACAATGTTTCTACTTCTGGTTTTACCTCTTGTTTCATTTTGTGTTGTTTTATTAATATTATTTTATTGTATATTTTATGTTCTTAATTTTCTTGTACATCCTAACAGCTTCAGTTATTGGGCAGCCTAAAAATGCAACATACATTTTCACCAAATGTGAAAGGGCTCAGCTGACAACGTGGAAAGTTTCCATGGGGCCATGCTCTTTTAAGACTTCTTACTGAAAAGTGCAGGGCAGCAGTAAGAGGAGATGAGCCCCATATATCAGCTGCCCATCTAGAAACACCCATTACCTTTGACTTATGGCACTTGAGAAATTGCTATATACAGCAATAAGATCTCATAAGACTTTTGCACCGTGGGTGCACAGACAGGCTCAGAGTGCTCCAGTCTTCTGTGTGTGCTGATAAATGTGCCATTTGCAAATGTGGAATGCCTTAACCAACCAGAAAGTTCTGTTAAATTTTATTCCTGAGACTGAGAATTGAACTAATGGTCAGCATGGTTCAATCCTCTATGCCCCACCATAGCAAAAAGGCTTTCAGTTTCAAGGCTGGGCAGCCAAACACTCACCGTACATCATTTAGTGGTCTTACAGCTTTATCTATAAAGTAATGTATATTTTACAGGTGCTAACTTCAAGCAGAATTTTTTTTATATATGGTCAGTTTATATGAGTGCATATGCCCACAAGGGAATACCAGGTCCTGTAGGCTATTTTTGGAGAAGGGCAATGGCAACTTTCCCACCATTATACTACTCTTCTGTAGAGGTGGGACTGCATGTTCCTGAGGGAAGAGGCTATGCTAAAGGTAGCAATGCTGCTTGTAGGATTGGCCATGTCAGACAGGCTTTTGCTGAGCAGCCAGACTAAATGTACCAAACACCTACTCGGCAGCAGCAGTAGTGGAGGAGTGACACTGGTGGAAGATGACAATGGAAATGACATCATAGCTAACACTTGTTAGTACTGTGCACCAGGAGGCATGGTAAACCCCTTTTGAATGTCTTCTGTCATGAAAACTCTATGATGAGAAAATCCAAAATGAAACAGCAGCACCAAGGTCAGATGGCATTCAACAAACTACTGGGCTACAGCAGAGGACAACTATAAGAAGCACTGTGGTGAATGACACAAGTGGATTCAAGCCAAACAGATTCAGAACCCTGAAAGCAAATGGTCAGCAATTTGTGGGCAGGACAAAGAGTACTGTAATAATCAGCAGAGAGAAACAGAAAATGACAACAGAAAAGAAAGAATAAGAGACTTCTTCAACAAGATCTAAGAAACCAAAGGGAAATTTAAATCATGTGTGGGGATGCTATATGACCACCAGGGGAATACATTAAATGACCAAAGGGAAGAGGTTCAGACCAGAAGACACTACTTGACTATCCAACAAGGTAGTTACATAACTAAATAGCACATCTAGAATACCAGCCAGCATACTCCTTGCACAGTGGTAAATAATTCACCCCAAAAGGCATAGCATGACTTACACATGTGTTTGTCACTAAAAGAATTCCAGTCTGTGAGTGTGTTTATGTGTGCATATGCATGTGGGCATAAACCATGAAGACACAAAGCAGTCAAACATTCACAAACCTTAAGCACTGGAAAAGGAGTGGGAGACGCAGCTCCGTCATCCTGAGCCCTCCTTTCACCTTCAATTCTCTTTTTCTCTCAAACTCCAACACAGCACAATCTAAAAGTATAACTGGCTAGGAGGCTACCTACTCCCCGCCACCACCACCAACTGTTCCAAATTGGCAGGGACAATCCTAATTAATCCCCTTGTTGTCTCACTTTTGCAGGTGTTTCTTAAATGTCCCAGTTTCTTTCTCCTCATTCCACTTTCCTGCTTTGTCCTCAGCTTACTTCATTTGCAGCAATCTGAGTTCAAAGTGCAAATTAATTCAGCTGGCGGGGGGAGGAGGGGGGAGGAGGGGAGGAGGGGGGAGGAGGGGCAGAATCCTGCCCTTCCCAGTAGGCCCAAGCAAAAGCAAGCGGCTGTAGCATCTCCTACCTCATTTCTTCCTCCTCATTAATAACTTTTGCCATCTTGACTACACTGCTTGGACACATGTCAGTTTTCATCTGTGAAATGTTGGAGGGCATAACACTACAGAGTGCCTTCCGTATATGCAGGGACTCCATTCCAGGAAGCCTTGTGTAAAACAAAAAAGAACGGTTGTGTTCCATTATAGTCAATGGGTACAACATGAACGCTTCTGAGGCAGTGCAGGCACAAACCCACTGCATCCATTAACTATAATGGGACACAATGCTTCAAACAACCTCACATTCATGCGTGCAAAGATTGCAGTAAGGGAGGGGCCACTGTATACAATTATAGGGCCTCATGCCCAGGCTTTTCTTTTTGTTCAGGCATCTGGCCCCTTAGTTCAGTCTCCAGAGTGCCCAACTTGGGCCAGATTAGTGTGTTGAATGTAGCCTATGAGCCGCATATTTTCCAATCCAGATCCAGTCCAGACATAAGCATGGTGACAGCAGCAGACTTAAAATTAAATTAAAAGCCATATGTCCTCTTATGCTCATTGCAAGATGGAGGTATTCAGCACCTCCATCTGCAATAACTTCCTCTACCTGCCATCTGCCTCCCTATCACCTGGATACCCACCATACACAACCATTTAGTGCCCAGAGAGGGTGAGGTTGGCCAAGCACATGAAATCAGATACTAAAGGTTCCAGAGGAGGATGTGATCACTGTGCACCCAGCCTTGGAAACACAGCCAGATGCTGCTTGAGTATCTGCACTAGTAAGGGGAGCACCCTGCTGGCAGGGAAGTAGCTGATGAGCACAGAGAGGGTGGCTGGAATGAAACTTTATGCTTTGCCAGATCAGTGCAGGATTTCAGCTCCAAACATATCACCACACTATCACAGGCTAGCAAGTCTAGTCAAACCTCAAGGCAATCTGCACAGAGATCCCTAGCCGCACAAATCTGATAGGAAGCCTGTAACAATAAGTAAATAAATCATTTTGCTTGTATTGGCTGTTGCTTTGTTTCTAAGTGCCACTATATGATTTGTTTTTTGATCAATGTTTATTGGACAGTTTTAAATTTTTTGTCATGAAAGGACAGGATTTAAAGATTTTAAACTAACCATATAAATGTTATTTGTGAAGTGCCCTCGAAGCAAGGTGTCACGGTGTTTTATACAGAAAACAATGCTTTGCTTTCTCTTGAGTGACACTGGAAGAAACTGAGAGACTATGCAGTCAACATTCTCACAGCAATTATTTAAAATGGAGTGCTGGGGAAGCTTTAAAAAGATTAAAAGTCCTGCTTACAATTTTATTTAGTGAGGGTCCTCCAACGTACTCCATATAACCAGCACAAGCAGCAGAAAGTTCCAAACAGTCTTGAGCCCCTTGATAATTGGGCTGGATCCAGAACTAGACATGCTTAAATAGAAAATAATTGACATAAATAGGACTTAAGAATGACTAAATTGTCCCATCAGCCTTCTTTAAGCAAATAGGCTCTCCTTTATGCATGAGTGGATCTCCTGTAAGCATAACTATGTCTGGATCCATCCTATTGTTTTTAAAAGGGACGAGCGGGAACCCTGAACAAAATGTTGCCATGTATCCCCTGCCTCTTAGAGGAGGAACACACTTATTCAAGGCACCAGTCAGCCTCCAGAAGAAACCTTGTGTGGCAGCTTAGTCTGGCCCTGTGGGTGAAAGAGAAGATTTAAGGGGGGCTGGAAGGAGAGAGGAAACCGTTTATATTTTCCCACTGAAAAAACTATGTTGAACATGACCTTACTTTAGAGGAGTACACCTTTTGCTTCCAAAATGATATGCCCTCCAACCCCCAAGTTTGCCTTAGAGAAAATAACACTTTAAATTTGTGGTGTGAAACTACACATTGGGTAGCTAGAACATTAGTCTATGGGGAAGAAGCAGTGATGTATTTGAGGCCATTTCCACATTAGCATTTTAAAATGGTGCAGAGCAACCTCCAACGGAGATCTTCTGCACCATAGCGTGGACTGGCATGGACTACTTTTTGTAGTTCCACACCTCAATCCACACAAGAGCGACCGGAGCTGGTCACGCAACGTGGTTTTTAAAAACCTCTTTTCAGAGGTTTTTAAAAACCAGGGAGTGCGCAACCCCATGCCGCTCCGTCGCCTGGCTCAGAAGCAGATTTGTAGGCGTGCGCAAGTGCGTGCCTGCAGATCTGCCGGGGGCAGGCTTCCAGCTGGTGAGCTTCTCCGATTGGTGGAGAGCCTCCACCAACCGGAAGCCGCCATTTGGGATGCCGGAGGAGTGTGGAGCAGCGATGGACTCGCCCAGCTGCTGGTAAACTCTGTTTTTGGGCATTTTCGCCCGTTTCCCCCCACATGTGGAAAGGGCCTAACTCTTTTACTCCAAGTCTCAAGTCAAGCCTTAAGTCAATTCTCAAGTTTGGAAGCCCATTTCTGGAATGGGGACTAGAATCCTTCTTACTTTCCATTTCCAAAACGATGGAAGCTTTTTCAGAAGTGGGGAGTGGGAATATGAATAGGGGAATAGGATCCTTCTCACTCACTATTATGGAAGCTTCAAAAGCTTTAGAAGAAAGGATCTTTCCCTTAGCTCTGAGGGCATGTCTCGCTATCTGGTGTTAGGAAAATTTTTAGAAGGCTCCTCTGATATGCAGTGAGGACAGACTGCTCAGCAGGCCTTAACACTGCCTCAAATCCGTTGCCTAACATGTCAGCTGTTCCCCTTTAAGAACAGGACCGAGCTTTGGACTTGAGACAGATTGTCATGTGACTTGTAGGCAAAAAGAAATGGAAGCAATGTTTAAAGTCGTAAGGTTTCTGGATGGATGTGTTCTGTTACTGAACCAAGGGCAGCAAGTCAGTTGCTAAATATATGTAAGTCATGAGTCAAGTTAAGTCAGTATGTCATTTATTGCTGAGTTGAGTCCAAGTCGAGTCACTGAAGTGACTTAAGTCCAACTTGAGTCCAAGGCCATTTCCGCACGGGTTTAAAGAAATGGTGCAGAGCGTCCTCCAGGAAGGATGTCTGCACCTGGGAGCGGACTGGGTCAGACCTACTTAGTATAGTTTTGCACCTCAGCCCACTCTGGAACGACCCAAAGTGGTCATCCAGCGTGCTTTTGAAAGACCACTTGAAACAGGTCTTTCAAAAGCACGGAGTGTGCCACTCCGTGCCCGTGCTCCAGTGCAGATTTGCAGGCTCGCACCAGTGTGAGCCAGTGATCTGCCGGAGGCGGGCTTTAGGCTGGTGAGCTTCAGCGGTTGGTGGAGAGCCTCGACCAACCGGAAGGTGCCATTTTCATTCCTGGAGCAGTGTGGAGTAGCAGCCACGCACTGCTATGGACCAGCCTGGACCCAAGCATGGAGCCAAGAAGTCTGGTAAGTACCGGCATGGGGAGATTCCCTCGCCCCGTGCGGAAATGGCACAAGTCAGTTGGCTTGAGTCTACCTCACTGGGAAGAGGGAAAGGGAAAATGGATCTCTAGTGGCTTGTGAATTGTTAAGCAGAACCCTCTTTAATTTTAGTTACCCTTTTGTTTATAATTCCCTGAGAACTAGAAACTTTCTTTAAAGAAATGAAATGTTTGACTTTAGAGTTCAGTGAAATTCAATGTGAAGGGTGGAAAAGATATGATATTCTATGCTAAACAACTGATTCTCCCAATGTGTTTTCTGGGATGGCAGTGTAGATACTTAAAAAAAAAAAAAAAACATGATGTAGCTGTACCAAAACCGAGGATGCTCTGGGGGCTGTTTATGGAAGGGGAAGCTTTGTTACTGTCTGAAAGTCCCATGATGCCTCTTGCTTCCTGCTTTTTGTGTGACAGCCTGAACTTTTTAAAAATATTTTCAGAGCCCAAATGCCTGACCCTTGTGAAGCCTGCCCAGTCCTGGCTTCTCCACTCAGCTCAATGGGAATCCTCTCCCTGGTCTATTGCTCCTGTTAAAGTGCTTTGTGACTCTTTGAAGGCAGACGCTGCTCTTGAAAGAACACCAATCCTATTGTATTGTTCAGAGGAATCACAGAACCTCAGTCTGATAACGTTTCTCAGCCAAGCAGCACCCCCTCTTCCCTTTGCTCCTTTTTTCTCCATTCCCTTTCTTTCGTTTTTCTTTTTCTGTTTTCAAGGAACAGCCCCTGTGTGCTTGAAAGTTCTGCGGTTTAGTTTGGAGTTCATTCATCCCTACAGAGAGAACTTGTTCTGCCAGCCTCTACATACATGTCAGCCTAAATAGCAACAGATGTACTGTACCTTGGATGTATAAAAATTTCATAAAATATAACAAATGCTGTTTTTCCACTTGGGATGAGTCATTAACCATATGCTTGTGATATTACAGCCGTGTGTGTGTGTGTGTGAGAGAGAGAGAGAGAGAGAGAGAGATGTGCAGCCCGAACTCAGACAGTATGAATTAAATTGGGTACAAGAAAAGGGGAAAGGGGTTCATGAAAGGGGATGGAACTCTTTCTTTAGCATCTTAATCCTTACAAAAAACCAGAGAACCATTTCCCAGCTCCCACAGGAAGAGAAAGATAAGAGCTGGCAATAGATAGGGGCTAAAAGGGTGTTGCACTGTCTGTTCACAGACAGGCCCATGGCTAATGTTCTGTGGGCCTTCATAAATAAATGCTCTTGATCCGTATATCGTGAGTGCCAAGATATTATTTGAAAGATTTAGTGTAGTCTTCTAACTGAGCATTAATCTTTTACAGTATTCTAAAGGAGGCCCATGGAGGACTTTGAGTAAGGACAGGTTCCCTTAGCTTGCAGTGATAAACACCTTGCTCCCAGTATCCAAAAACAAGGCAGGGAATCACATGATCCTCCAGATAACATTGGGCTATCACTTCCAGTAGCTCCAGCCAATGGAGTTATTGGTGAGTGATGATGGGAGCTGAAGTCCAATAACATCTGAAGGGTCATACGTTCAGCCCATGTAGAATATCGTGTTACTTTCACCAAGGATATATCTACCTGCTAATATTTGCATCCCTCTTTTCTACAAAATATACTGATTCTAATCTCCAAAAGCCAAGAATGTGGAATACCAATTATGAGGAATGCTGGGGGTTGCAGTCCAACAGCATCTGGAGGGCTACACAATTCCCACCCTTATCTAAAGTAGCCTTCTCCTGCATTGGTGTTCCTGTTTTCTCCCTCAATGGGTACCTGAATCTGGAGCACTTATTTCCCTGCTGTCCTACCAGTCCTTGGACAAGAGTCATCGTCAGGGTTAGAGCACACACATTTTGCATGCAGGAGACTCCCTGCCCTGTCTTGCCTCAGACCCCAGAGAGCAGCCACTGTGTAGTATATTATGGACTAGATGTCAGGTTCCTGTGGTCCTGTCTTTATTCAGAATTAGTCGCAGTGACTTTAGCATTATTCCTTTCCTAATAAGTATGCTTTGGAGCACAACCTTAATATGCAGTTGATGTGAGCTCTTCCTTCATAGAGCTCTTAGTCATTTTCTTCTTCTATGCACAGATAAGAAATAATGGTGAGAATGAAGCTCAGCATTGTGAGAGAGATAGAGAGATGCGTGCGCACGTGCACACACATGCAATTAGTAGCTTACACACACATAAGGGCAGCTTAAGCATGCATAAGGCCCTTTTTGTTGGGACACAGAGGAAAATTTTCTTGCCTTCACTCTCCATCCTCAAACCTACCATTCCTCAGGAGCTGTGGAGCTCCAGGAGAGGCTCCTGCTGCTGTTGAGTACTGGTAGAAATAGGAGGGAAGGGAGAAACCATTCAGACCACAAAGATTCAGCTGCTCTGGGCTTCCAAGGGAAGGAAAAAGGAAGTGCACTCCATTCATGAGTGTACCCTCATGTCTCCCCACTTCCCAACTGAGCTACTTCTTTCCATGGTCTGAATTGCCTCCCCTCTTCCTGTCCTTCCCACTGGAAACCATCGGGGACCTATCTTGGAGCTTGACAACTTCCAGAGAGTGGGAGCACATAGAACTGTGCATGCAGAGCTACCCAAAGATGTAAGATCTTGGCCTATTCCCCCATGTGCCAGTTTCTGGAGAGCAATGTCCTGCCTGTGGGTTCACAGTGTGATGGGTTGACTGTCAGATGCTGCAGTACTTGGGAAAAATAGTTTGTTGGACTACCACTCTCAGTACTGGAAAAATTGTAGTCCAAAGAAGTTTTTTCTTCTTCCCTGCAATGTGATAGGCCTTTAGTCTGCTCCAGTAGTGCTCTTTTTATATGCTTAAGTTCTCATTTACCCCAGAACCCAGGCACCCCACAAAAACCCTCTCAGGAAATAAGGACTTTATGCAAAGTGTGTCCATGATTGCCGACCTGCTGCACATTCGTGCTTCGGTAGGTAATGTGGCTGTGCCTCAGGCATTATGCACCTGAGGGTTCCCATTGAGACAGTGCATCTCCATGCTGCTGTCAATACGAGCCATCTCAGCATCAATCTGCCTGACTTGTTACCTTTAAAGCAGAGACTTTAATTAAAATGCTTTGAGGTAATTAGGCATTGGTGGTGCAGTTGGTTACATGAGTATTATTCAGAGTACCTAAGAGGAGTAAAGGATAAATATTATCAGTTTTATCTGGACAATTCCTTCAGAACCTTTCCTTCTCAACCAGAAAATGTAATTATCAAAGCCTTTCCAGGATTACTTGAGCTCAGACTTCAGGGCAATAGGTACTGAATCATTTCATACAAATGCTGTATAACAATGGCTTGGATTGACAGAACCCCTTCCCTGAACAGGACATGCTTCCACTCAAACAAAAGAAAATTCTCTCATTCCTGTCTCATTGGCCATTTCCACCCTACACTGTTAGAGTGCTATTATTCCACTTTCAACATCCAGTGGAATTCTGGGGTTTGTAGTTTACTGAGGCCAAAGAGCTCCCTGGCTGAGAATTCTAAATGCTCCTCTCTAAACCACAGACCCCAGGATTCCATAGGATATTGAAAGTGGAATAATAGCACTGTAACAGTGTAGTGCCCAAAGGCCCTTTTTTGTCTTCTCTGCTGAAGTAGCTTGCAACATCCTACACCATTCTGAAGGGGCTCCTTCTTGTAGGGAGTGATGTTATCTTCTTGAGGATTTCCTCTGAGTAGGAAAAGAAAATAGGAAAGCCCAAATGCACAAGCAGAGTTCCATTCACACTGCTCTAGTTTCAAGCCAAGGGCTCTGCTGTAGGAATACAAACTTTTTGTTTTGCATCCATTTATTATACAGCCAGGGCAAACTCACAAAACCAGCCTTTTGTATTCTCAATGTGGGTCTGTTTCACATTAGGCATAGTTTCTGCAACTCACAGAATTCTTTACTGTTCAGACCACTGCAAAACTAGTGAGCATAAATACCCTGAAGGCTCCCTGTCTCATCTGATCTTGAAAACCAAACAAAATCAGGCCTGATTAGTACTTGGATAGAGGACCACCAAGGAATACCAGGTGCTGTAGGCTACACTTGGGAGGAAGGCAATGGCAAAGTACCCCTGAGAACTCTTTGCCTAAGAGAACTCTATGAAATCCATGGGGTCACCATAAATCAACAGGTGACTTGAAGGCGTGTGCACATACAGGCTGCAGCGCTACTGTAAAGAGGTCAAACTAGCTCCTGGTTAGCTTTATGCGAAACCAGTTTTTTACTGCACATGTTAAAAACTACATTCACAAAACCATATATCCATAAACCTCCCTACTCCACAATAAGTGACTACACTTATGAATTAAGAAGTTTCTTTATCCTCCTCTTGAGTTATGCAAACTGATACACACACACACACACACACACACACACACATACAAATGAAATATATAGAGCATATAATGGCTACCTGCACCTGAGATCACTTTTGAGCTAGATCTGGCTGTCCAAACACTGGCCCTTCTGTATGTTTTGGACTATAATTCCCATCAGGTAGCTAGAAACAGTTGTTGAGAAAAGCTGATCTACATGAATATTGTCAGAGATGCTATTATTATTTCAACTATTATGAAAGAGATTGAAAAGTTTATTGTCGCCTGTCTTCATTTCCCCATTTGTTTTATGAGTCTTCCACTGAGTGATTATCACTCTGACAAAGAAGAACAAACTGTCATGGTCCCTTGCTGCCTGCAGCTTTTAATTTAAGCAGACAGCTTGGAACCTAGGATTCACAGCTTCAACAGATGGAAGGGCTCGAGCAAAGAAGTAATGCTCGTCGATTCTTCTAAATGTGGCCCATCTTAAACTGAATTATATTTTTGTAGGGAGCAGATTCCAGAGGTGTTAGCTTGACTGTCTAGTGAGCTTCCCCCTTGAGGAAGAGGCTTTCAGATTTCCAGAAGTGCAGGGTGTACAGGAATGTACAGACGTTAAAGACAGGCAATGTGTGTGAAAATGTTTTTTTTTAACAGTTTAAAAACTGTTCAGCTTCATTCACCAAAGGATATTACTTATAAACACTCTCAACACTCTCCATATTACTTCTGTTTTACTTCCCTGTACAGACAAATCAGAACCAGAACCCTGGTATATGAATTGGGCAGAGCTCGGAAAAGTCACCTTTTGGATTATAGCTCCCATGCTAGCTGCTAGATTCTTGGAACTATAGTCCAGAAATGTTTCTGATTGAGATCCTAGATTGGGAAATGCATCATAAAGTTCCACATATGTGACATGTCTCTTCCTCTCTCATATACCCCCACACTTATAAGTTGCTGCAGTCTTCCCCACATGGTCATTTACTGGTCCAGGAAAGGGAGCAGCAGAGAATTGTCCAGCTATGTTCCTATAGCTGGACTTACAGCCACATGCATGACTCCCTGGGATCCTCTGGAGGTCCTAGAAGATGATGTCATTGGGACACAACCAGTTACAGTTAAATAACTAGATGCTTCTCTGCTGTCTGACTTCCACCAGTCAGTAAGTAGCTGTGTTGTGGGTGCTATAGCAGCTTAAAAGATGGTTTAGAACAGAGAGTGCCTTTGGTCTTTGCACCATTGGTAGTAAAGTCCAGCCTCTGCAATGACCAAAAAGTGAGTTATGCAGGGTTTCGTTGGACTTATGAAAGCCAGTGTGGTCTAGTGGCCTGAGTTTTGGAATACAAGACTAGAGCAGGGTTTGAATCCCTTCTTGACCATGAAAACCCATTGAGCATGTTCTCTCAGCCTCCAAGGAAGGCAAAGGCAAACATCCCCTGAAAGTTTTGTGACAGGCTTGCCTTAAGGCCACCATGAGCTGGAAACAACTTGAAGGCACACAACAACAGCAACAACATTATAAGTCACTAGCAGCTTCTAAAAGTAGCCTGTAAGCAGTTGCAGCTGCTGGTTTCCATGTCGGTAGGGTGGTAAATCCATCTTTGGCTTAATCCATATTTTAAAGGAGATATTCGAGGTGTTGAAACCACCCCTCCAAATTGGTTTGTCCCTTTGGATAGCTCCTTTAAACTATGGATTAAAACCTGGGGTTGATTCATTACTCCATCACCATGTGAGCTCCCAGTCCCTCTCACCCCGCTGTGGATCTGTCACCCAATTGACCAAGGTCATGCCTCCACCCTCCCATCCCTCCCAAAGCCATCTTTCACAGTGTTTCCAGCTGAAATAAAATTCTGTTGAGCAAAAAGAATGAACATGGCCATATTTTTTAACTTTCCCAGAAAACCCTATCTGAGATGCTTGCTGAGTTTGGGGAAATTTGGGAGGTGGGTTCAACCACATGAATTGATAGCCTCCTTGGCAGACTGGGGATTGCAGGTATAATGAATATATTTGTAGGAGGAAAAAACAACTTTTTGAAGAATTGTTAGGCTGTTCCCCCAACAGCTCATTTTATTCAAGTAGAACATTAAATAAAAATCAGCCTGGTGTAGTGGTTTGAACATTGGGCTACAACCCTGGAGAGCAGAGTTCAATTCCCTGTTCAGCCACAGAAACCCACTGGGTGCCACTCTCAGAACCAAAACAAACCCTTGATTGGGTCACCTTAGGGTCACCATAAGTTGGAAATGACTTGAAGGCACACATTGACGACGACAACAACAACAACAACTTTAAATACCTCTTAAAAAGAGCAGTGATTGCTAAAAAATAAGGTTGCAGTCTGTCATTCTATGCAAATCTATTTTTATACCTGAACTACCAGAAAAAGAAACATTTTTATACTTCAGTTTCTAAAAAGAAGAAGAAGAAGAAGAGGAGGAGGAGGAGGAGGAGGAGGAGGAGGAGGAGGAGGAGGAGGTGGAGGAGGAGGAGGAGGAGGAGGAAACAAACAAAGCCGTATTACTCTAGTCTTCTCTATATAGTTGGTGCTTAAGGCCAACAGGCAAAGTTTGTGAACAGAAGAAAATATTAGATGAGATTGACCCCTGACCTCTCTCTATGTAATTAATTAATTAAGACCCACATTTTCTCCTGGTATGGGACCCTAGACACTTTAGAGTAAAAACTCAAATTGTGCACAATAGATTGATAGTGAACACTTCTATTTTGTATAATCATAAGCCCAGCCCTGTTGTTTACATATATATATTGGCATTATATGATTTTAAAAGATTTTTCAGTTTGTGTGACTGTTATGAAATCAAGGCAAGGTATATATTTATGAACTAATCTTGTGCACAGTTTCTCAAATATAGATATAGATAAAACACTTACAATATTTATATTCCGTTCTATATCATGAGATTTCAGAGTGGGTATTACGTGATGGCATTCCAGTCAGCAATCAAGTTGCTATGTTTTGTATTAGCTATGGTTTCTAATTCATCTTCCAGCCCAGGCCCATGTAGAGTACATTGCAACAGTCAAACTGGAGTGTAGGATGGGGTATTAGTGTGTGAAATACTGTGGCTGGATTATCTTTGTCCAGGAAAGTCTGTATGGGTGGCTATCCAGATTAGCATTACTTTGGACATTATGGCTGAGATCCTACATATTTGTGTGCATGGTAAGAGTTCCACATGCAGAGTTCTGCTATGGCTCCACTATAATCGACTCCAGGATTCATTATGTCACTTTGATAGCTCACACTTAAGAGCCACTCTCTTGCTGTTGAAGAATTGCGGAGAGGGGGTGTGATCAGAGAAGTGTCTGCCTATATTCCCATAACCAGATGCAGCCCAAAGACATCTTTTTCCATGATCCACCAGGATCCTCCACATGTCTCAGCAGATGTTGTCTTTGGTCTGCATCTAGATATCAGAATGCTTTTCCAATCCCCTTCACTCTCCTCCAGCAACGGAATGACTTGTGGGAGAGTTATCGGAGTAACACAGAAAATCTTAAACTGATCTTGGTCATTGTAGAGGGAGGAAAGCAATACCAATCTCTGCAGCATCAAAAAAATGTATGTACATAAGTGTGAGACGGAATTATACTTGCATGTCATTAACAGCCAAGGTGTGTACACACATGTAAAGGAATGAAATAGGACTCTAATAGAAGCCAAATACTTCTTGATGTTCCTGCAGAAGACTGTTTAAACAATGGACAATTCAGCCTTTTATGACTATGGAGAAGATGTACGCAAGATGCTTCCTATACTCCTATATTCACACTTGTATTATTAATAAGCAAAGGTGCTTAGATCTAGTGGGCCATAATTTTCAAAGTAATACATGAGGCACTGTGCTTTAAAAAAAATCCTGGTAAAACATATGTCCATGTGTCTAAGGCACTGAATGTAAAGATTGTGCCTGAGCTGTTTCTTAAAACAAGAATCTGGCATGTCTTGTCAATGGGCTGACACACAGTTATTGGAAATCTTCCAAGTCTTTGCGTTGTAAGCAACACCAGCAAAGTGATATTGGATCCCCAGCAGTTGTCATGCAAAATTATTCTCAATCCATTTCATTCTCATGAGTACCGTCGTCCTCTAACTCACCTTCACAACAAGAAGCAGGGAGAGAAGAACAAAAAAAAAACACCGAAGCACTTTTCCAACAGAGGAAGACTTTGAAGAAAGGAAGAAGTGTCAAATCAACACATCCTGGCTGAAAAGGTTTTCAAACTGGCAAATACACTGCCTAGAGCATGAGAATCACAGAAACATAGTTGAGAATGCCACAAACATTAAAACACACACACACACACACAGAGAATACAGTGAGGGTGGGCAAAATATATATATTTGACAAGGAAAGGTAGCCTGCAAGTCCCTCCCACCCTGCGCTTGGCATTGACTTAAATTCAAACCAGGCATGAGGAATATGATTCTTTGTGAGAGGTGTTGGCCAAACTGCACTGAATAGAAAGGAAACCTGAGCTGATCCAGGGTCTGGCCTGAGAGCTTTGAAGTGATTTCTCTTGGTAAGGAAATCATTTCCTTTGTCTGTGCATGTTCAGGAAAATGCCTCATCAAAGAATGGTTCCCACTAGGCAACTCACATTGTAATTACTTTGTACAAAAGAGAATGTATTTTCTATTCCTGGAAATAAGGAAAATAAGGAAATAAGGGGGAGAGAGAAGGGGAGAGAAAAGCAGAAAAATGTGACATACATAATGCAAATACAAACTGCCCTGGCTAATATATGACAGCGGTTTGGTCCTAGGTGGACAGTGGGAGATAGGAAAGACTGACTCTCCTCCTCTGAGGCCAGAAAACAGAGCTCCAGCCCTAGAACCCCACCCTCCAAGTTGTGAAAAGACAAAGAATTGTGGATAGGAAATTGGCAGACCAGTGGATCTAAAGGATTCAAAGCATGTTCACATGCACATATGTGTGGGTCCACAAATACCCATTCCTAATGATGTCCACAACACCAAGGAACATTTACAGGATGGAATGCCACGGGGTGGAAAGAAAGCAGTGGAACCAAAGAAGGAGAGGAACCATGTAGAGCAACATAACTGAATAGTCCTATTATTCACCAAGATCTATTGAAATAATTGAGGCCATTTCTGCACTAGACTGTTAACGTTAAGGTCCCTCTCTAAACTACAAACCCCAGGATTCCATAGGATGTTGAAAGTGGAATAATAGCACTATAACAGTCTAGTGTGGAAATGGCCTGAGACTTGGTTCTCATAATTACTTTAAACGCCATTGAATTCAGTGGGTCTATTTTAAATATGTCTGCTTCTGAAACTGGCCCAATATTTGCATCCTGCATTTATCTTCTGAAGACCTCAACTTGCTTCAAATGGTATATTTGACCCTTAACAAAGCCTTGTGAAGTATCTTAGGCTGAAAGAAAGTAACTGCAAAAAAAAAAAAAAAAGGCACATTTTTCATGCAGAATAAGTCCTGAACTTGGAAGATTCTGATCTGTCTGGGATTATCCTCATTTTTCTTCTTTTATTCAACCATTTTCAAATAGTCTTTCCATGCCTATTGTAGAACGTTGCTTTTTTTGAACCACAGAATTTATTGGTTAGCTACATGATTTGGGGAACTGTGGTTGAAAAAGAAGTAACATTTCCAATCTCTACCATGGTGTACACTGCATCACTGAAATTAAGTCCTCACAGATTGAGAACCCAAAAAAACAAATTCAGTCCATCAGTCACACATGCCAAAGCTGTTTCCTGTTTTTGGAAACAGGAGGTCAACTTGTGGAATATGGCTGGAAGGCAAAGCTTAGCTTAGAGGACATGTGAGCAAGCTGTGATGGTGATGGATTGCAACTTCCATCAGGTCTAGCTAGCATAGCCAGTAATGAGGCATGATGGGAGCTGAACTCCAACACTAGGGGGTTACATATTGTGCACCCTTGGCACAAAGGATCACAGGTTCCATAGGTTTCATCTAATCATTTAACGAAATCTTCCATGCCCATTAGATATATATAGCATTTCCACTAGTGAAGCTGTCATCAAAATGCCTGAGGTACCCTGTAGTTTTCCGGGTGTTATGCTTACCTCTAGTGAACTGTTTCTAGGGACTAATGAGAAAAGTAGGTAGGAAGTTCTGTCAACTTTCTCTGAGCCTCACACATACTGTAGCTTTCACAGCCTTTCAGACTTTGTGGTCCAGCCACTGAGAGCTAACATGTAAAATGTGTGCACTGACTTTTGTCTTTCCTGACACATTTTTTGGTTCTGAAGGCACAAAAAAAGAAGATCCATAATGCTGTGTCGCTGCTGGGTTTCTCTTCATTAGACCCTGATTTCTAGCTTATTCAGTACGGTTCACAAAAGAATACAGTGCTCCATGCCTGTATATGTGAAAGAGAAAGAACCTTAATAAAAGCTTAATGATGAAACCTATTTTTCACTTTTGGCCCTATTTGACTTGATTTATTAATAATTTCTGTTTCTATCATGGAAAGGGAGCTTTCTGTGACTTGCGCTGTGCCCAGAAATTGTTTTAGGGGCAGCTCATCTTTTATAGTGCATAAGGGGGCAGTGGAGCTACTTTTGTTAGACATGTTGGGCACAATGCCACCTCCATATTCACATTTCAGAAATGTCAGGACACCCAATTGTTCGTGGAGTTGGTTAGATTTCCCTTCCAGTCCTTGAGAGGCATTAAACAAAACAAAACAAAAAGAGCTGGCCTTCATCACAGAGCAGTCCTGGGCAATTAAAATGACTAAGCGCTGCTATTCTCAGTGGATGCCTTCTGGGTTACCATGGGGGACCAAGATTGGTATGAGGTTTCATGAAGTACTAACAGCACCACAGCTGATAAAGGCAGTGGCGGCAACAGACCAAGTAATTCTGCTCTTTTTTTTTTTTTTAAAGGGAAAGCAGTCTCTTTTGAAATATAATGAAACCCAGCGTTTGGTTCATATTGTTAGAACTGCCAAGAGTTGGGGATTTTTAAATATATCTGCAAATGGTCACGCCTTCCCATTTATAACATTAAAGGAAAGCACTGCATTAAGTGCAGAACCTTCCTCCATTCCTTGTGGTGTTTTATTGTTTAGAATTTAGCTTGTGCTGTTTCAAGTATTCAGATCATGGTTTAAAAAAAATCCCTCTTTCACAATGTGATGATGGAAAGGTGGCAGAATAGCAGCCAAGAATCCAACCTTCAGTATAGCATTTTCTGTTTATGTCATAAGTAGCTGCTTTTACCAGACAAAAACTTGTAGCCATTTCCCAGTGTTGTCAATGGCCACTGCTGATATATCACTCACTTATCCTTTATTAGATCAAAAGAGTTTCCGTAGAGGCATCTTGCATAACAGGAATGCACTCTCTTTGTCACAAATAGGTTGAATGGACCCTGGCAAACTTGGTTTCCTAAGCATATTGGACTCAGTCATACTTAGGGCAGGTAGGTCCACAGAAATTAGTTGGACATATTAGACTTGACTCTACTTGGTATATAACAAAGTTCATACCTACTGTTACCCTGAAAATTGGGGGTCCCGCGAGGGGCGCCCGGCTTTGCCAATTAAAATACCAAAGATGGGGAAATTAAACTCGGAGACTGGTTTTACTAGCGAGAGGCAGGGTAACGTAGCGAGATCTTTTACCCTATGTATACAGCGGCTGGTTAGAGAGTGTCAAGACAAGGTGTTTCCAAACAATAAACAATTCTTTATTAAACAGAAGCACAAAGACAAACACAAACTAACTAACTGGAAAAGAAAGAGAGTTGCAAGGGAAGGCAATACGACCTGTTTCATAGTCCTGGGGAGAAGTTGGAGATTTGGGGAAGAAAGCTCAGTGTGGGGGCACTGAGGGGAGTCCTTTAAACACACCAGCGGCAGGGCAGGATGGCAGTCAAAGGTGATCCGAGGATCAGTTAAAAGTGAGGGGTTTTTATAGGGAAGATCGTGCCTTTCAGCTATGGCAGTTCCAAAGGAGAAAAAAAGAGGTTTCGGTGCTGGACAAGGGATCTGGTGAGGTCATCATTAACATGATGGGATTTGCATGTAAAGACAATACCTTTGGCCGAGACATTGATGGCCCATCATAAAAGACTAACTTGACTGAAAGCCGTGTGGCTATTGAGCAGTTTGTGGCAGGAAGTTCCCTAAAGCTTCGGGCGAAGTCTGAGTTGCTGGCTTCAATGGGGAATGGAATGCAAACCATTAATGGTCGCGCTCTGTCCGTGCTTGTCCGGAGAACTTGCAGACACGTGAGATGAAGTCACTGCAAGCCAGTACAGCTAAGGCCAAATTAAATGATATCAAAAAGGATATCTGGGGGTCCTCACCAAGGGTGCCATAGCGGAAATAACACTACCTCTACATCTTGCATCTTAACAAATAAAAGAACAGCATGAAGTGTTCAGTCAAAGAAATAAAGCATTCCATTTCTACTACATAATCCTCTGACAAATCCGGGCATGTGGAGGCTATTGTGTAAACACAGAAGTAGAACTCAGAAAATGTTACTTCTTTGGACTATAGATCCCAGAATTCTCAGCGAGCATGGCTATGCTCCTGGAAGCTGTTTCTGAGAGTTCCTAGCTCTACAGATGAACAACATCTGTCAGATCTATACACTTGTATAACAAACCACTCATTATAGTACATTTGCTACTCTAGAATCCTGGGCCAACAGCAAAGGACTAAGAATAGAGAAAAGAAAAACAATTGCCACTTAACTGAGTATTGCCCTTGTTATTGGACCATCTTTTTAATTCCAGAACTATTCTGGCCTGTGAGGAAAACTGTAGGTCCAGTCATTGATACTGTAAAACTGCTTCTTTCAGTTTGGTCACAAGGCCAGCTCATGTTAGGAAAAAGCAAATTATGAGCTTCCACAGTACTAGGCACAATGAGCCACTGATAAGTCCCATGCATCTCTGCTTCTGAGGAGCTGCAGAGGTGTTGACTCTGGTAATAACACCCAAATGATAGGTGCAATAGAGACAGAACTCATGGCCCAGTTATGGAGAACACAATTTGCATGCGAAAGGTCCCAGATTCTGGTCTAAATCTAGTTGTTAATCCCAACTAGAGTAAAATCATTGAATCAGTGGCCTAAATTCTGATGTTAGTGCTAGCTAGGGTAGGACCACTGAATCATCTGGATTTACCTATGTGTTGACTCACCAATGAATGGATCTACTCCAGCTGGGACTAACCAACAGAAAACCAGGCAATAGAAGTTATGTAAGTATTGACTTAACCAATTTCCAATTGATTTAATTACTCTACTTTAGGTAGGACTTCATGATTCAAGTCTATATCTCCCCAATTTCCATTTCAAATTGTCAAATTTCCCCAGAGAATAGGGAAAATCTCTGGCTGAAACCCTAGAAGGCCACTGCCAGTAAGGATAGGCAAAGTTAGGTTAGATGATCTGACCAGGTAGAAAGCATCTGCTGAATTGCCATGCAAGATGACAGCTTTGTAGAAGAAAGAAACAGTTTGGGGCCACAAATACAGCTGGCCAAAAAGGACTACAGGACTGTGCTGACTCAGCAGTCACCAGGTGACCTGAAGGGGCAATAAGACATCACCTTGTTCTGAAATTCCTCATACTTTGATGGGAAATGTGAGAGGTAGTAGTGGATCTCTAAAGCAGGGTATTCAATTGACAGAGCAAAAGCTGAACAACAGCCACTCCCACGCTCACTTTCAAAGGATGTAGCAAAGAAAGAAAAAAAAACCCTTACACTTATTTGTAAAGCATATGAAAGTAGCTTTACTTACAGTAATCTGTGCGTGGTGTACTGATGGAGGGATGCATGCAGAAGACACCCTGCTCTGCATGTTAGACTGATGGAGGAAGAGAATGGGTGTAGAAAAGAAAAACAAAACACTACATCACCACAATGCAAACTAGCAGTAAGTGTACAGGGATAACACACTCCTCACTGTGAACAACTTGTCTCTATAGATAATGTTTGCCTGCTGTCTCATTAACTTTCTGCTTGATTCCTGTCCCCAACTTGTTTTGTCTCCTATTTGGAGTGTGGTTGATCTTCTGCATATTTGTTTCTTCCTTAACTGTGTATCTACTTTCTGCACACCAGGTTGTCAAGCTCTGGGCAGGTAGAAGTGTGAAGCAATATCTGCACACCATAACCCACACATTAACAGATAAAAATGAGTACAAACAGCATGCAACTCTATTTCATATCATAAAATGTGAACAAGCTCTCACTGAGACAGCTTCAATATTCTTCCATTATTACTACTTGAGTAACATTTTCAATAAGCTACTCAGGTTGGATTACAGTACAGTAGAATAGAACATTAGTTCTTCAAAAAAAAATCTTTTAAACAGGTAAGCAAAAATTAATTTCAAGTTTCTAAAACTAAAATTATTTATGTTCTGGGAAACAACGCTATCTTAGTCCTGTTGCCCTTTCCCCTTTCCCCTTTGTGAATAGAAAGACTTTCATTCAAACACTTCCATCCATTCCTATGCAGTTTAGGCAAATACTTGAGTATGTTATACGTAGTGTGTAACATTTGGAAGCCTGTATATTGGTGGTTTTTCTCCAGAAGCCTGGGTTACTGCACTGCATCTTAACTGTCAAGCTATTTTTTTCCTTGCTAGGTTTCATTTTGTGTTATTTCTTCACCTTTTGGAGACCCCTTACCTCTCCCCTCTTAAATCTACAGTCACCACCGAGCAGACATAATCCAAGATTTTCAGTAAATCAACACTATATGCTCCCTACTGACTAAGAGAATTTGATACTGACAGATTATTACACCTAGAAGAAAAATACTGCCATAGTTTCTCTAACATTATTTGCCTGGAAGTGAGAGCAGGGAGAGATGTGTGTGATATCCATTATGAATGTAACAATGGCAGCATTCTGCTGTAATAGAATTATTTTTAATTTATATTTCATGACAGAGAACATAGGTTTCACCATGAATCACCTTCCCTGTCTTTTAACACATTTGACCACGTTCTGGAGATACAATTAACCTTCTTAATCACTTGTTATTTTTTAAGACTACTATGTTTCCATTGTTTTAGCTTATGGAGGCATATGTCTCAAATCTCTCCAACAAAATAGTGTTTTGTATTTGGATGACTTCTTCCACCTCAGCATCTCAACATGTTTTACAAACATTTAATTAACACAGTCTCTTTGCAGTTCTGTGAAATAAGCACGTATTTCTTTCCACATTTTACTGAGAACAATAATAAATGTAGCATTAGGTTGAGATAGAAAGACTAGACTTATTTTTCTTTGCCTCAGAGCAGAATTTTGGTGGGGCTCATTTTAGTGTTGGTAAAATATTCTGATTCTAGCAGTGTGACATTGGGTGCTTGGCCATAGGAAGCAGGGGGAGAAGATTTTATTTATTTATTTCCACTAAGAAGCCCTGAATCACAATGATTGGCACACAGTCCCTCTGTTAGTTGTGGCAGCTACAGTGGTTAAGTGTTTTTTGAGTTATAAACTCTTCGCTCCTATACTGTTATAAAGATGGAAGGGACTGCAAAAGCCACCTAGTAAAGCACTACTGAGAAAGGGCCAAACAAACTCTGTTTAAAAACCCTATTGCAGGAGAATCCACTACTCTTAGAGGCAGTCTAATCTACTACCAAACAATTCTTACCATCAAGAAGCTCTTCCTAATGTTTAGGCTGAATCTCTTTTGTTGTAATTTGAATCCATTGGTGTGTGGTCTGTTTTCTGGAGAAGCAGATATCAAAGTCATTCTATCTTCTACATGACATTCCTTCAGATAGTTAAATATAACAATCATCATTGTATGAATATCCACCGTACAATACCTACAGGCCTTTGAAGCACGGATATCAGAAGGGGGTGTGGTGGGGGCTGAGGACAGGTCAGCTGATGGCTTCTGTGGGTTTTGACCTATTTCTGTGCTTAACCTAACTTTAATACTGGTATAGGGTGTATGTGTGGGTGGGAAGGTCTGCATACTAGAGATTATGCATGCACGTGTGTTAAATGTGCCACCAGAGGGCTCCCATATAATACCAGAAAGGGAAAATTACAAGGACATTGTGGCTAATGTGAAGAGATGTCCAATAGTGGATGCTCCTTCATTGGAGCCAATATCTGAATGTGTGCAGGATGTCAGACCAAATTCAGTCTGTCTGATGATATTTGATGTAGTATAATGCCACAAAAGTGATACAATAAATTCCAATAAACTAAAGAAACACAGTGTTGTATAAAGCTAAGTTCATTTTCTGGGATATTTTACAACAGCAGTGAACTAAATGCCTCCCCCCTGCCCCGCTCCAAGCTTCAGTGCCTAAATGACTTAAGGCTTGATATCATCCATGTTTACTCAGAAGTAAATCCTGATTTTATACAATGGAATGTCTTCCAAGATTGCAGCTATTCTATTAAGACTATAATCCTAAAAGTCCTATATACACACACATGTGTGTATGTTTGTGTGAGATTGCATGTGCTTTCATGCAGAAGCAAGTTTCACTAAAATAACAGTCCTGAATAACTTAGCTAGGATCAAAGTGCTATTTACCCTACATTAATGCCAATGACTCTAAGATTTTAAATATTCCTCCACTCCAACCTGCAGTAGTTCCCTTACTCTGCCTAAAGGCAGGGCTAACCCTGTATATGTCAGTACTGATCATGTGTCACCTCCTGATGCCTATTCTATGTGCATCAGATAATAGCCTGCTTCTTCTTCTTCTTCTTCTTCTTCTTCTTCTGCTGCTGCTGCTGCTGCTGCTGTTCTGTGCCTTCTAGCTGTTTCTGACTTATGGTGACCCTAAGGTGAACCCCTCACAGGGTTTTCTGGGACTAAGAATGTGTGACTCACCCAAGGTCACCCAATGGGTTTCTATGGCTGAGTGGGGAATTGACCCTTAGTCTTCAGAGTCATAGTCCTGTACTCAAATTGCCACACTGCACTGGCTCTCAATAGCCTGCTACTCCGTCTCTGTTTCTATGTAGAAATCAAAGGCCTTGCCTCCTAAAGATATGCATGGGATGACTTCCTCTGTTTTGGTTTCAATAGGACATAGGACATAGAAATCATTTTTGGAGAAGGCAATCCTGAGTTGTGAGATACCTCCAGAGATAAGTTAGGCATTTCTGCACTACACAGTTATAGTGCTATCATTCCACTTTCAACATCCTGTGGAATTCTGGGATTTGTAGTTTACTGAGGCCAAAGAGCTCTCTGGCTGAGAATTCTAAATGCCCCTCCCTAAACTGCAAACCCCAGAATTCCACAGGATGTTGAAAGTGGAATGATAGCACTATGGTGTAGTGCAGAAATGGCCTAACTTATCTCTGGAGGTATCTCACAACAACTCAGAATTGGCCTAAGCCTCCTGTGTGTGAACACTCTAGAAGTCAAAATGGAGGACAGCAATTCAGGGACCTGGGAAAAATGTGGAAGGGAGCACTCCACTTCACTTCTTCCCCAAACCCTTCCAAATAGCTCTAGCTTGAGATGGTATATACACACTTCCACCTACTATTCTGGAACCTCCTTTACATCAGAGACCAACATGGGGACAATTTAGTGAAGGATATTTAGAATTCTTAGTCAAAGGACTGTTGTGCCACACCAAGTTATTCAATCCAGGCTTCTATAGGATGCTTCCATGGCAGTTCAAGTACATTGCACTATAATTATGTAGTGTGAAAGGGCCCTAAGAGAACATTGAAACGATCTTCCCTGCAATTTCCTTCTCCTTGCTCATTAATTTTGCAGGGTCTCCAAACACTTGTCATATATGTGCATTAATGGCTGCATATTCTTTGTTAATCTTACAGACTGTAATTACTGTTGGTGGTCACTATTCCACTTTTTACACTGAGGCCACCCAGGAAATCCTTGGCAGAGTAGATATTTGCAGTCAGGTTACCCAAGCAATTCCCTGGGATTACTTTGTTTAATACAATATGTTTAAATCCTGAGCATTTTTGTAAGATTAAGTCCTAATAATGACTCTTCAGATTTGCACAGTAGCACAGCACACTGTTGGGGCTATACAAATATGATAAAACAAAATAACTGTATAATTAACACCAATCAAAACATCATTTTGCAGTAAATCCACATGCAAATTGCTCCCCCTACTTCAGTTTGTTTACTTATTTTTTTTAAAGAAATACTCAGTGAATGGTTAGCTGTTAATGTAGAAGAGAAGATTAAGAAACAAAAACAGTAGCTTCAATCCATCATTAGGGAATTAATCAATTGGCAACCAGTGCAGGCAGCTATTTAGATCTGTGGCCTAAACAGCTTAATTGGGAGAAGCATGTTAAAAGGTCTAGAATGATGTTCAAAGGAGCATAAATAGTACATTTTGGACTTCTCATCTGGCTTTGATTTTAACAGCTTCTAAACCAGACAGTTGTGTGTATGGGGGAGGGCATTCTTAGTCTCATTAGGATGTTCTTTCTTGACATAATAACAAAGACTCATTTACATTATTTTTGAAAAAGTAAATAAAATAGACAAAACAGGGCTGTAATTTCAAATACTTGCTGTCTCAGAAATTCATATTAACAACTAAATATCTATCTGCCAAGGAAGCAAATAAAAAAATCCCCAGTAAAGCTAATTTATTATTTTTTTAAAAAATAACATATGCAGTCCAGATACGTTGGGCTACAACTCCCATTATCCAACTGGGAATAATGGGATTTATAGTTCAACACATCTTGGAGGGTGCTAGATTGGGAAGACAATGTCACATGTTCCTGACCTTCTCAAGTAATGAGGAATCATGGCATCACTACCTGAATGTAGCTTTGTAGGGAGAAGGAATGGCAATAAAAATATAGAGCAGTTTTGTATTTCCCTACTTTACCAGAAAACAAGTAGAAGACACAGGTGAAGAGAAGGAACAAGAGCACATTTATTAGGCAACAGAACCACTAACATCAATCACCTCTCTGGGAAAAGGGGCAGGAGAGATGGACAAAGTTGAAGGGACAATGAATCTGAGAAAACTTTGGGCAAACTTTCTTCTGGTCTGGCATTCAAAAACAATCTAGCTGCCATTTTAATTTTCCATGATGCTTCATGTTCCTTGCTTCCAATTAACACATCTGTAGAGTCCACCAACTGAAGTTGGACCCAGCTGCTAGGAGTGCCAAGCCAGAAAAATAAATGGAAGGGAAAGCAGTGCAAGTACCCACAGTGGGTCCTAGGGAGGCCTAGAACTAGCTGACCCAAGATATCAGATGCAGATGCCAGACTGAACTGCTTGACGGTAAAAGCAGTTCAGCAGTGGAACCAATTGCCTAAAGAGATGGTGGGGTCTCCTTCTCTGGACCGCTTCAAAAAGAGGCTGGAGAGTATCTGCTGGATATGCTTTAGCTGAACATTCTGCAGTGAGCAGTGGATTGGACTCAGTGGCCCCTTCCAATTCTACGATTCTATGATCCTGCACTTCAAACCACCTCTCTTTCTGTTTTTGTCTGTCCAACAGAACTGCTGTTTCTTTACACACGTATACACAACCTTACACCTACCCCTATCCTTTCATCAGGTCCTGCCCCTTAACTAGGCATGGAAGGGAATGTCACCTTCTGGAGATATTTGCATCTCTCTGAATAATTTGCTCTTGCAAAAGAAACTTGATCAGCAAGCCAACTACTGTACAAGCAGTTTCAATGAACAAGAAGTCCCCTTAATCAAGGAAAGTTGTCAACCACAGTGCCATTTTTAATCCATTCTTGGAATACATCTTCATTCATTCTTGAATACATCTTCCACCCTGTCCCAGACTTGGCTTCCAAGCCAGGTCCAGGCCTAGAAATGCATATTAAGAACTCAGCCGTGGGCTTTTGTGCATCTTTCCATCTATCTAAGGGAAGAACTAGACATGATATCAAATATATCTTTGCATTTAATGTGGACATTTTAATAGGGACATATAACAGCCATTGTTGGGTAGGCTAATAATTATTACCATCTTATCAAGGAAGTCTGGGTAGATATTCATCCTTGCAGCAGTTCTGGAGAAAACTGCTCCTTAAGTTGCTTTTGGAAGGAAATATTCCTTTGGCATACATCATTTCTCATCCTAAGGTTCTATCCCACCAGTTCCCATAGTTCCAGGTGGAACTATGCAAAGGAATAGTACTGCTGATCAAAGGCCAATGGGCAGCCTTCCATTTATTCCTCCTTAATCAAGTTATCTATGGTAAGGGGTGGGGGGAAGAAGCAGTAGGGAAAACACAGAAGAGCAACAAATGGGAGAGAGAAGGGTCGTTCTCTACAGCCATCGCCATCACTACTACTGTAGAATAAAAGCATCTTTGGGAAGCACTTATGAATGCCTGGCATCCAGGTAGAGGCTTTCCAATCTGTCCAAATAGTATCAAATATGCCCTCTACTTTCTCCATTAATTCCTATTGGGAAAGTAAAGTGCTGTACAAATGAATAACATACTACTCTGAAAAAAAATAATGTTCTAAGCTCTGAATACATTCAAACAAGACAGTAATGTGTACCAGCTATCAAAGACATGAATCCAATTGCCATTCCCAACTAGCCTAAACTCACTGGTTTAATTTATTTCAGTTACTTTTGTGTTACATGAGTGATTTATCATTCAGCAATTAATTCAAGGAATCCATTCTAATTGGGACTAACAACTAGATAACTGGATTTAGCCCAAAAATATTAATATCTACACAGACCCTGATCTACACATGATTTTTTTCCAAAGACATCTGTCATTGGGAATAGCTAGAATGCCACGTTTCAACTTCTCTGGATTATTTTATTTTTGCAAAATATGGTCCAGATCGAGAAGTGAGCAGCATGGCTTCAGCACCTGTCTGCCATTAGGGCAATCTGGTATCTATCTTTAAGATATATCATCCCAAACCAATTGGAAACACACTTTTCATTACTAAGAGAAAATGTTCCATGTGGTTACCTACCACAGTGCAAACACAATGCTGCCAGAAGACATTTAAACACAATTGCTCAGCTTTGGGGTCCTAAATGTTTTAACATCTCCAAGAGACAGCACCCTGACAATGTAAGTAAACCCAACAAACTTTATAAATGTATTGTACATGACGTTTATTTTGGAGCAAACATGTTGCCCTGCATTCCAAACCCCTGGAGGCAATGTGCCATGCTCTTTATTCATCAAGAGTATGCCCAAATCCCAGTGTTGGCTGATCTGCAGGAGGTCCACATGTTCTCTGTCTCTGAAAGAAAATTCAGAGGGCAGCCTTTAGAATGTATCCAAACAATACTGTTGCTGGACAAGCACCAATTTCAAGACGTTTTCCAAAAGTGATGTTTGATGAATATTAGGTGCTTGCTGCAGCACAATGGAAAGACTGATCTTGAGCTGAGCAACAAAAGCCAGTTCTATTTTCCCTCATTTTTTATTTCTTAACACACAATTCTCTTCTAAGAATTCTGTGCATACAGCACCATATTTTGGTAAATCCAAAGTGAGATTTCTGTTTTAAGTTGAACTCCCAAGAGGCTAGAATCATAGCAGATATGCATGGGTGCAGCCAAGACTGAAATCTGATGTCCTAATCATATTGAAATTCTCTCTCTCATGTTTGACCTACATGACTTAAACAGTTGGGAATTTCTCCATAGTCTTATTGTGTGTTGCCACCACATCTAATTATTTGTAGAGAGCCAGTGCTGTGCAGTGGTTTGAGTGTTGGACTATGATTCTGGAGAGCAGGGTTTGAATCCCTGCTAGGTCACAGAAACTCACTGAGTGACCTTGCACAAGTTGCAATCTCTCAGTCTCAGAGGAAAGCAAAGGCAAACCCCCTCTGAACAAATCTTGCCAAGAAAACCCCGTGATAGGGTCACCAGAAGTTAGAAAAAACTTCAAGGCACACAACAAAAAACACAATAACTTTTAGGTCAAACCTCAAGGCAAAACTCATATTTAGATTCTTCCCCCACACACCCCAAAAGCAACATCATTTGCAGAAGTAGGCAACTGCTGTGGAGGGCGGGAGGGGGACAGCTTTCAGGTTGGCCAAGTTCTCAAGAGCCCACTTTCTTTACTTTATTTTGTTTGACTGGGGTTTTTAAAAGGTTGCTTTTTAAAGTGAAAAATAGATAAAATCAGAAAAATATACATAAGGTTTAAAATTAGCTGAAATTAGTTAAAATTAATTTTTGTTTAATATTATTGAATTCATTGAAATTCTCTCCTGCTCATTATTAACAAATAATTTTTTCTATATTTTAGTAATAATTACTAAATTTATTTTTGGACAGTATCCTTTTGTTTGGTGTTATGTGCTTTCAAGTCAACTGCAGTCTATGCCAGCCTATTATAGGGTTTTCTTGGCAAGCTTTAGTCACAGGAAGTTTGCCACTGCATTCTTCTGAGGCTGAAAAAGTGTGACTTACCCAAGGTTATCCAGTGGGTTTCTATGGCTGAGCAGGGATTTGAACCCTATTCTCTCAGGGATGTAGTCCAAAACTCAAACCACTACACCATGCTGGCTTCCTGTTAAATCTTTCTAGAGAGGTTGTTCGATAGGTGATATGTCAACAGTGAAGTTGTCTTTCCTCTTGTGCTGGCTCCTATCATTTTGAGATAATGAATCTTAAATGTAGGGGAGCAACCTGTTAATGAATATCATAGGCACAAGTCCAGCCTTTTTGGTTGTTGGGGAGGTCAGAAACATCTATCTCTCACACTCAATGACCAAAACCCACCATAAACTGACCTTCTGCATGTTCTCTGACCCCAATATGGCCAGTGGAGATAGAAAATGGAGAACATCTGAGAAGTTTCTGACTACATCCCTATAACAAGACAAAACAACGATATCATTTTCTACGTCATCCACAGGTCTGCTGGCAGGTTTGGGAAGATACTTTCACCCTCACACATCTAGCTAGAAGGTCACAGCCAGATGATTCTCAAACAGCTCCTACTCTCCACCAGCTGCTGTATGGGGCAGGCAGCATGAAAACGGTGGGTTCAGAGTGAGAATAGATAGGAGACATGTCATAGTTCCACCTATCAAAGTTACATTGATACTGGCCCCTTGGTTATAGCATATTTAGTTCCTTTCCCCATTGACTATAGTGTCTTTAGCTGTTTGGCCTGAATATCAGCAACAACTTGTAAAGTCAATTTAAAAAACAAAAAAACAAAATCCATGGAGCACTAGGATGGCTGCAAAAAATGACTCGGGGACTACATTCTGCCTACTCTTGATATGTTTGGATAGTCAGACTAAGGATCAGGTCTGAAAGTTCTGAGGGAATAAAGTGCATTTGAGCTCTTCAAATTTCACTGCTTGGCCCTACCATTGGGCAGAAGAGGCAACCACCTCAGGCACTGGATGCTGTGGCGCAGCAGCAGCTCCCAGCCTTTCCTACTGACCTGCTAGCAACTTCTCACTCTTTAAAGATTGAGCTGTCCATCTCTTGCCATCTGTTCTGAACCCCCTAAAATAGTCCACTGGCCCAACTGCAGTGAAAGGACACTATTCCATCGCCAGTGCTGGAGTAAAATGCAGCTGCCAGTTCAGTCAACATCTGTATAGGGAGTGGATTAAAGGTAGCATCTTCTCCTTTGCCTCAGGCAACAAAATGTTTTGTGCTATCCCAGCTCACTACTAATACAAGAACACCAGAACTTACAGAGAACAATGTGTATTGTCCTGGATCATCTACATTGCAACATAGCCTAATAATTCACAGATCATTCTGGGGAATTCTGGGGAAAGCAGGGTTGCTGCAACATAGGATACTTGTATACTATTTTTTTTTTAAACCCACTTATCACAAGATTTGAAAAGCAAAGAAACCAGCAAGCCACACACCCAGAGGAAGCAAAATTATTACAGCATCACTAACCAGCAAAACCAGCAAGAAAACATTTCTCCCCATCTCGAAATAGGGCAACCTGTGAGAGTTGTGGGGCTTAATGTATTTTTGTCCTTGGATTTTTTCCCCTGCTTTATTTATGACTTTTATATTTGTTACCTACCCCAAGTGTTCAGCATATGTTGGGCTATAAATTTAAATAAATAATACTGGGGTAAGCGCTCTCTCGCTCTCAGGCCATTACAGCATTTCAAGGCTCATTTTTTTTCTCACTGGTTTCAACTCTCCAATCACAGAAGACTTTGTCTAAGCAGAAAAGCTAGGGAATGAGACAAAGGGAAAATGGAGAGCATGGCAGAGGCATTAATGGGAACATAGCAGCATTTTTTCACCTCTTCTGCAGCTCCTTCCCCCTTCACCATTTTTAACCACATATGTACTCTCAATTTCCCAGGCTAACTACAAAGCAGTTCTGAAATGCACAAGACAAATAACAATGTCAGTCAAGAACAGCAACTGAAGCTAAGTGGCAACTTACTGTGCACAAAGGTAGAGCAATAAAGTAAGCACGTGACAGAGTTCCTTTGAGGGCTGGTGTTGCTGCTGTATTTTTCGGCTCTAAGAGAAACAGCAGTCTTCTGTCACTAACATCAGCAGCACTGGGTGAAAAACACAAGTTGGACTGTGGAGGAATTCTGTGACATTTCATCAGATATGTTTTGTGAACTCTTAGCCCTGTCCAGATATGGGTACCTCTTAAAAGCAAGCAGCCTCTCCAGGCCATGTCATCCTAAAATGGCCTAACCTCATTTCATATATCAAGCAGTACTTGTTAAGTGAAAACATTGTAAGACCTGCTGTTCTTTTCTTATTGAATCACCCTCACTATTTGTTTGCCCTTCCATTTAAATTCCTGTATCAGCTGTCCAACTGCCCTGCCCTTGCTGGATTTTTCTGCAAGCTTTCTATGGTCCCCTTTTCATAGTTCTCCCTTTCAAATATACAGTCTAAGTAGTAAACTGGATTTATTAATGCAGCACAATTTTAGAGCTGGCAGCTGTTTTGCAAGCCTTGTTCCTGTGCTTTTAACACCATCGTAGAATGCAGACATTAGCATCTGATCTTGCTCATTTCTGTGCCGCAAAAGTTTCACCAACTGATTTGGTGAAGCCATGATTCCACGTACAGAACAGGCTGTGGTGGTGCTCCACACCTCCTCGTCCCAATTACAATTGGCTATCCTATTTTGTTTGTGTCTCATCCTTCTTCCTCTGAGTACCAAATGGTACAGACAAGTTTATCCCATTTTATCTTATCAACAGCCATGTTAGTTAGTTAGTTAGGTAGGTAGGTAGGTAAGATGGGGTAAAAAGAGTAAGGTAGGGATTCATTATTATTCAACTCCAAATTTCCAGGTGGGTCTCTAAGTCCCATCACTCTGCTTCCCATAAAGTATAAGCACCACACCAGACCTCATAAATCTAATAGTATCTCTCATGCTTTACATGTAAGGACTCTAATGGAACTTCTTCCTTTGTGAAATCATGCTGAGCTATGGGTAAGGAAACTTGCACCCTCCAAATACTTTGATTACAACAGTCCCTTACCGTTAGCCATGTTGGCTAGACCTTCTGAGACTGAATTCCAAAATCTATGAAGAACAAAAGGTTCTTCCTAAGGGAAGACTAAGGCCCTTTCCACACAAGGCTGATCCATCGCAGTAGCGTTGTATTGTCGCTTTTACATCTGCACGTTAACTGGTTTTATGTCATTCTGTCCTCCGTGGTTCCATACAAGTTGAGGTTTTAGCGCGGTTAGCAACGATGTTAAACTGATGTATTGTAAAAATGGAAAAACTCTGATGTAAACCACCCAAACCATTTCTGCTGCATTTTTCCTACTTGAAGAAGCGTTACATTGATTCACACCACTTGTGCTAAAATGTAGCAATGGTTTTTACAACATTTTATTTTGAAATTGACCAATCAGTGGCAGCAGGGTGGAGCGAGGGAGGGGAATAGAAGTTCCACAAGAATTGACAATGCGGAAGCTACAAATGATATTCTCCGCTTTACTTCAATAGAAACCAGAGAGCATGCAGATCGGAATTGAAAAAACATCCTCCAGGAGGGAATTGTGTCCCCTGCGCTTCCCTCCACATGAGCTCTGTGCTGGACAGAAAGAAGCGTGATAGCTCCACCCCTTCCTTCTGCAGCGCAGCCAGGAACTTTCCCAGGCTGCACTGGGGGAGGAAGCGCGATGGCCATGCTTCTTGACATTCTGCACATAAGGTAAGTGCTGGAGGGATGAGCAATCACACATCATTTTCAGCAAGGAGTCGAAAATGATATACTGCGCAATTGCCACGTGATCACTACGGGAGTGATGTGCGATTGTGAGGATGTCATGCGGAGCCACCCTCGTGATCCCACATCGCTCCTGTGGCCATATCACATGCGAAATGGCATGCTCAAAGGGCCTCAGCTTTAGAATCTCAGGAAGAGGCTTTTCTTTCAGTCCCACTGCCTTTCCAGTGGGTGGGTACCCATTTAGTGGGAATAAGGGAGAAGACTTTGTTAGGTAGTGTTTGCTCCCAGACTTTGGAAGTCCCTTCCTAAACAGCCAGGATAGCTCCTTCCTTGCTTTCCTTCTGCCAGGAAGTAAAAATGTTCTTATTCCAACAGGCTTTCAGGTATTGACCACAACAAGCTTTTAATGGTATGTTGTTTTGCTGTTATTTTATATCCTGTATTTAAATGATTTTTTAATGATTTCAATTCTATAGATTGTTTTATTTTTTTTTTTATTTTTTTTTTTTAGAAAATGGCTGGAATCCTTTATGGAAGTTATATATTTGTAAGTGGTGACTTACATATGTGGGAATCAGAGTTGGACTGTTTTGTAACATCTGTATCCAGTGAAAGGCTGCTGTTACAGTACTATGTAGCACAGCGAGCGAAGTGATTGTTGCACCATAGAACCAATGCACCACAGAACTGATGGCCCTGTTGTGCATCAGGCACCACTGTATATCAGGAACTCTTGTCATTGTCCTGATACACATCTTTGCAATTTCCTCATGCTTGTGCCACTTGGCTAAGTATACATAAATTTATGTTAAGTAAATGGTAATATGGGGTTCCAGCAATCGTTTATATATTTTTACTGGTGCTTTTGTATGCTTTTAATTTGTTCTGCAATTAATATTCTGCATATTGCTTAGAGTCCCAATGCTGGGAAAAGGGTGATCTATAAATGAATTTATATTGTTATTTTCTTTTTCCTCTTCTCTCCTTCATTTGACCCTGGTTTTGATTATGAAACAGTATTGTAAGAAAAGCTACTTTTTATATGTTTTACAACATATAAATATGTTCTTTACGAATTGTTCTTTTATCTGCTAGACCCTGTGTAGATGGGAGGGCATAGAACTGGTTGCTGTTCAGATTCTGCCTTTTCAGTTTGATTCCTCTGCCTGAGGTTACTATCTCTCACATTTCCCAAGAGCATGATTCCTAACTCTGCTCTAATTCTTTGGTACAGGAAAAGTTTCCTGTTATGTGGACTTTCCTGCTAGGCAGCCACAACTCCATTGTGGAAGATATCTAACAGAAATCAAGCATAAAGGATTGTACTGACATAACATAGCTCCATTTAATACAAAATATTCCTCCTTTTCCCTGTTCCTAATGCCTTGGTGTGGCACCTGCCTAATGTACACAGAGCAGTGGCACACCACATAGCTGTATAGAGCCAATGTTCAGATTGATTCATGAAAGCAGCCCAGTGATTCCAGCTGATGTAGTGCACCACTGCATTTGAGCTATGCTTTGCCCAGTTCCTAAATGTCTTTGCTAATATCCAATTCATGCAATTTGCTGTGGTGACACTTAAGAATTCTGCTTTTGAGTCTTCATGTGAGCAGAATGTTTTCTGTGACATTTTCTTACTTCTAAAAACCAAAAGGTTCTTTCAGTTACAGTTGATCAAATTGGCAAGAAAGAGCAAGAAAGAGATCTCCAGATATTTCCCCCACCCCACTGCCAATCTTGATCAGCTTTATAGCGTCTCCAATCTGCAGTTCTTCAGCACAACAGCCCCAGCTAAATCATTCCTCGATGAACTACCACAAACTATGAATCACCTTATCAACCCAGGATGCTTCCCCTCATCTCCAAAACCCAATACCCTCTTCTGTGATAAATGACAGGCCTCTCAGCTATAATTCTCCATGTTTAGGATAATATAAAATTATGTGTCATGCATATTATATGGGCACAGGCACTCTCTATTAATAGAAATTAATGCTTTTGCTACCAGATTGTACTTGGGTTGCCTCTGACAGATGAAGCAAAGCAAAAGGCTGGGAGGAGCTATTTGATTCACAATAAACAGATACCAAGATTTATGATCAAAATAGAACATCTTAATGATTTACCATAGCAATGAAACCAATAGGCTGGTGTTTCAATCCGATATCCACAAATTTGTATAATCCTCAGGGTAAAACAATTTAATGTGCTGTCTCTTTTATAGTTACAAAAGGCCTTTCATATGATCAATTATACATAAGAGTCTAATAAATGTAACTTTCTTCATACTAATCACATCTAACTTAAATTCTCTTGTTGGTCTTTGGAGTGTATGTAGCATTCCCCATAAAGTTTTTAGTCTCTGCTCTTAGCAAAAGTTAATATACCCAGAACTTTCAGATAAATCATCAGTACAAGGGTCTTTATACCCACACAACTATTCATACAATTAAGGGCCACCTCCTCCTGTGAAAGACCCTGACTTAGTACAATGAACATGCTCTTTTTTGTATTAAATGGCAGCAGGGCTCACTTTCGCTGAAAAGGCACAATTCTCACAAAGTGAGCCCCCTTTATGGGACAAAAATTTCATTTTGAGTTATCAGTTGCCCAGCAAAAGCATCTCTTTTGATATATATTCCTACTCTTACATTAAGAACAAGACTAGTTATTCTGGAATGTGCCCAAGACATTCCAGTGCCCATGGGCAGAAGTTCTAACTGGCACACATGACATGTACATTCTATGACCAAAAATATAATAAATAACCTACAATACAGTGATGCTCAGAACTGCCACTGGAGCCAGATATGCCCTGCTCTCTGCTATGTGCCCTTTGCTCATTATATTGTTTAATATATTTTCAGCTTACTTAAATTATCTTAAGCTTACTTAAATAATTTTTTCTTTGTATTCTTGAAGCTTCAACGCAACATACACTGGTCCTTGGCTGTACCTGGGACCATCACTGACTGCCCACACAATATGTAAATCTATCGCATCACAGTTCCTCCATGCACCTGCCTGTTCACATTGAATTGACACGTTCAAATTTTACTTTTAAATATGCACATAGAACTTCTTAAATGGACTTCTAAATGCATTAGCCAGCATCTGTTGGTGACATAACACAGGTGTAAGTTTCTTTTGCACCTGTTGCAGAAAGAGGTATCCTGAGTTTCCTTCATACAATGACCTCTGCATGTATGAAGTCTACCTGGCAGCTGCTGGAGTGCACTGCCGTAGATGTTTAGCATTTAGTGTCCAGGGAAGGACAGAAGTGTCCAGGCAATGTCTGGCTGTGTTTCTGCAGCAGTCAAACACACACAAAAGATGGCATCTTTCCAGACTCCAGGAAAGCTGGAGATTTGTTTATTTGTAGCTTATGGGCCACCAAGCAGATGTAAGATCCCAACCTTTTATGAAAAAGGTGGTTCACATCTCCTCTTCCCTTGACTGCTGAGAGGGCTGCTCCAAGACTAAATGGCACCCCATGTAAAGAGTGTTACTGTGGCACCCCTTCACTTCAATATTCAAATTTTAATTATCTTGGTATTTTATTGCTTTGACAGCCCTATTTCACAAATGCATGATTTATAGGCTTGGTCTTTTTCTTTGTCATGCAAGGTGATAAATCTATATGCATAGGTCTGATCACAGTTACATACCCCATTTGTTGGATGGGTTTGAATGTCACGTATATTCCCTACAGATTAAAACCAATACCATTTTACTGGCCACATGGGTGAATGTTGCTGGCTATAGAAGTTAAGATGAACTCCTTGTACTATTTGTCATCTAGATAGACTCTACGTCTTAGAGGACACTTGACCAGTAGATCAGCATAGCCAATAGAAATGGTGTTTGTTTCAATATGTAGGAAATATTTACGACGTTGAAATCCATCCAACAAATAGGGTAAGTAATTATGATAGCTCCTTGCAGGTGTCCAGCAAGTCCAGAGCCCTTTAGAATTTCGCCTCTATATCTAGTCCTGGCCTCTTTCTCAATCTCTGTTGTCTGGACACGCTATACTGTCAGAATAGACCATAACTGTTTAGCCAACAGCCCTGCGTAATAAGTCCTCAGTAGCCAGAGGTAGAGGAAGGCCATGAACAAACTCTCTTCTTTTTTCTTTGATTTTTCATTACCCGACTCCAATACTTAGCTCTGTTTGTATCCATTTCTTCACCCTTTCCTCTGTTCATCCCAACAAGGTTGCTGATAATACAACTATTCCTCAGAGAAAGATAAGTGTCACAGATATTTGGTAGTGGTTTTTCAGTAAAGACATATGTACTATTATCTACCCATAAAAGCAGCTAGAGCATGGAAGACATGCTCTTTTCTAATGTGTAGCTGGACACATTTTGTGCAGCAGCAGAATAAATTGTGCAGTAGGAAAGTTTTTGTGCAGTTGGCAAGTTGGCCTTTTATCAGGACAAGGTTATTTTTTTAAAAAAAGACAAGAAAAAAATAGAAATTAATATCACTGCTATTACCTTTCATTCTTCTTACATCACATCTTACATTAATAGTATTATTACTGAGACCAAGTACTTGAGTATTTCATCTGTAACCTAACAGAAGATGTATCTAGCTGTTCTGGATCCAACTGTGTTGCATGGTCAACAGCATCCAGCCCCCCTTTTGCACTGTGGTTGTGGGGTAGACAGGCACCTAGAAAGTCCTGCTTTTCATCATCAGAGTTTGTAACAGCTTTCACCATTATACACATTTTGTCCATTCTGTTTCAATCTCAGGGCCATCACCCCTCAGGGGCAATGCCAATATATCTTAAATCAATGTCATCGCAAGGATGTCTCTGTCACTTTCTACAACAAACTGCATCATCATGCAAGATAACACACCCTACCAGGCAGATTGGAGGATTGGGAGAAAGTGTCACGGGCCAGGAGTCAGCTTCTCCAGGTGAACAGCAGCCTCGGAAGGAGGAAAAGCAGACACAAGTGCACCAGGAGCTAATCAGGCAGTCATGAGAGCCAGCTGGTTCAAGCCTTTGTAAACCTTTCCTGATGTGAGAGATGTTAAAGCACATTTCCATAGTACTCATGACTTGAGGTGTTCATGGCTTTCTCTGTCATTATATCTTGTGGTTGTAGTTCTGGTTGTATGCCTTCAAGTCATTTCTAACTAATGGCAATCCTTCAGGTGAATCTATCATGAGGTTTTCTGGGGCTGAAAGTGTGTAATGCACCTTAGGTCACCCTGTGGGTTCCTATGGCTGAGCAGGGAATCAAAACCTGGTCTCCAGGGTTATAGTCCAATGGTCAAACCACTACACTATGTTGGCTCTTGGTATACTGTATATTCCCGCTTGCAGCAATGTATGTCAGACATACTCCATTCCAAAACAGAAAATCCAAACAGAACCACCTGATGAGGGTGGGATGGATCCCATTGAATGAGTGGAAATAGAGGTAGGTTCCATCTAAAGTAGAGGTAAACAGCTGTGGGTACAACAGCCAATTTTCTACCACTTGCATCATCCAAGAGACACAGAGACTGCCAGGAATGAAGAAGAAAAAGCCCAAAATGGAGAGAATTCTAATTCATTTGATGTTAAACAATGCAGGAGGGCCCTGCAACTTATTTAGAAGGTAAATTGCTACTCTCAGAGACTTCCAAGGGACAAAATTCACTCTTTTTTCAGGCCAGTGAAAAAGCAGTTCTGGGAGCTGCAGGGGCAATGGTCATAAAAATGCCCTTTAGGAACCACAAGTGCTCCAGCACTACACTCTGCCCACCTCTAGTTTGGAGAAATCATAGCCCTGCATTTCCCAATAGCCATCTTGGCTGGAGCTCATAGGAGTTAGGGTCCAAGAATGCGTGTGGAGGGAGGGACTTGGCACAAGTCCTCCTACCTCCCCCTCCATGGTGCAATTTAAACAATATAGGTGTTCCAGGTTTTAGAGGATAGCCACACTACACCTTTATAACACTTTGATACCACTTTAACTGCCATAGGACCATTATATGGAATCCTGGCAACTACAATTTTGTGAGGTCTAGTGAGAGCTGTAAGAGAGAGCAGACTAGAGAATTCCAAGTGCCTCACCAAACTACAGAGCTTAGAAGTCTGTAGGATTTAGCCATGGCAATTACAGTGGTATGAAACAGTTCTATAGTATGAATACATCCTTTGCTAGATTCCATTTTCCTAGAAGGAAGTCACTGGAGATTCAGGTCAGTTCTGTTTGTTTGTTTTTTAATTATTTATTTGTATCCTGCCTCTCCATACGGATCGAGGCGGCGAACAACTTACAAATAGCATGTATTTCGATACATTTTCTATACATGCCCCCAACAAGCTGGGTACTCATTTTATCGACCTGTGGAAGGATGGAAGGCTGAGTCAACCTTGGAGCCCAGCAGGATCGAACTCACAACCTTGTGGCTTGCAGTACTGGCATTTAACCACTGCGCCACCAGGACTCCTGTCATATAGGATATATGTACCTATGTATACAGGTTGGGCCTGAGCCTAAGACGAATGTTTGAAGCAGTAGCACTTCAGAAATTCTTGTTCTTCATTACATTTCTGCAGAAACAGGTAACAATATGTGGTTTACTGCAGAGAGCAGTTTTTTGTACCTGTTTCCATCTCAGTTCCAGTACTGATTCACTTCCTGCTACAGATAGTGAGAGAACAAATATTCATTTGCCCCCTCATTTGAGATGAAATGACTCATCTCAGTCTCCCAGCCATGCCTTTCTGAGCCATCCACTGAAATATATCACCACAATGTTACTGGACAGGTCTTAAGAAATATTGCCATTTACTTACAGAAATCAGTACACACAGTTTGATACCACTTTATCATGATTCCAATCCTACTTAGAATTACCTTCTAGAAAATTCAGGCCAGTGGACTAGAACTCTATAGGAGAGAATTCTAAGATCCTCTCCAAACTACAAATTCCAAGATTCCATATCTAAGATTCCACTGCTGGGAGGGACCAACGTCCAAAAAGGAAGTACAAATGCCATCATATTTTATCTAAAAGGTCTTTCTGCCAGTTCCTAAAGCTTAAGAAAGGCATGTCAAGTTTTAGAATGGGAACCAAATATGTAAAACTTGGGAAAGTGATGATTTCATTGGGAAGAGGATGTGGCCATACAGAAATGAGACAGCACAGCGTTCTGGCAGTGAGAAAGACTAGCATACATAAGAGATGGAAAGAATATTTGTAAATATTTGAGTCCCAGATGAAATAGGAGATTCACAAATATCAGGAAACCCTGAAAAGGAAAATCTTGGCCACACAAAATTTTTTGGGAAGGGATATTTAGAATTCTCAACCAGAGAGCAACTCTAATCCCTCACCAAACTATAAACTCCAGGATTTCACAGAATGCAAACAAGGCAGTTAACAAGGAATCATAGTGTTACAATTGCATAATGTGAAAGAACCCTGGGATGTAATCTGAGCAAAAATGCAGTTTTTTTTCATGCAGAAAATGACACAATGTTATTTTCTGCCCACAAGTTTCCTGTGCCGAAAATGACTCTTCTATCCTGAGAAAACAGTTCTATGCAGAAAACGTTCTTTCCTAAGGAATCTGCTACAGCTATACTAGCTCCCCATCTTTTGTCTTTCCACCAGGCTGGACTCTGGTAACTGAGTCCACTTGCTGTGGAAGTGGACTTTAATTGACTGGGTCTTACTTTTTTTTTCTTTCTTACCAGCATGTTTTTGCATTGTATTTTTTTAAAAAACAAAGACTGTCCTTGTATCCATTTTTATTTTTTAATTGAATTTGTTTTACTTAACTCTATTGTTAGCTATCTTATTCTTGGAAGAAGAATGGAATATAAATCAAATAAGCATGCTTACTTACCTAGATACAGACATACACATTTTGCTACCTGAGGAAAGGGACAAGATGACATCCAGGGATGTAGCCCAGGGAGAGAGGGAATGAGAGCATTGTCTCCCCAATGAGAATTCTGCCCCCTACCATGAAATTTTCCTTCCCCAAATTTCTGGCATTGCAAAGAATGGGACACTGCATATCATTTACACTTGGAACTCGTATATTTACTCTGTTCACACTCCCTTGGCAACTTCGCATGTCCTGCTCCTCCTTTTTTTTTTTAATGTCTAAACTCTTTTTCTAAATATTCGTCTGATGTTTTAAGTTACTGCAATGCCATAAGTTTGGGGACTGCAGGAAAATTTCATTTTGAGGGAGAAGAATTCTTATTTGGAGGGGAAAATGTTCTCATTGTATCCCTGCCCTTTGTTAAACTGCTGATGGCATCTGTGATGAACCTGATGGGAGGGGGTCTTGACAACAGAGCCTTCTTGGCAACTGAGAGTGTTGAAGCTGATTGGCTGGTGAAATGGAACCTTGGATAGCCCAGGGGAGAGGCTGGTGGAAAGAGGAAAATAATGGATTTTAACTGCCTGGGGAGTGATTGGAGGAGGAGTGTGATTTGTGGTGTGTTTGGCAGAGGTTGCAGATTTGAAGAGCTCTATGGGAGAGAGAACTGAGAAATTGGGTGTACGAAAGATAGTGAATGAAGAGAGAGAGAGAGAGAGAGAGAGAGAGAGAGAGAGAGAGAGAGAGAAGAATGGTGTGCTGTTCATAAACATTTAGACACAAAACACATTTAAAGCAACAGTGTTAAATAAATGTTTGAAGTTCTGTGTTCCTTAAAACAGTGTCACTGTTACCCTGTATGTTGGGGGTCCCAGGAGGGGCACCCAAATTACCAAATAAAAACACAAGTTGGGGGGAATTTAACTCAAGCACGCTCTTGGCTAAACGAGAGGCAGGGTAACTTTAGCAAGGATCTTTAACCCTATGTCTACAGCTTCAGGTCAGAGAGCAGGTAGGCAAGTTTAAAAGTAACAAAAATAACAGTTTTATTGAAAGATAAACAGCAAATAAAACAACTCACACACACTAGCTAACTTGGAAGCAGAAATAGAGAGCTTGGGAATGGGTAATACGACACCTGGTCTCGTAGTCCTGGAGAGAAAGACGGGGTTCCGGGAGAGAAAGCTCAGTGGGGCTGGCTGAGGGGAACTCCTTGGACAAACCAGCAGCAAGGCTAGATGGAAGTCCAGGGTGATCCAAGGAAGTCCCAAAAGTGGGGACCTTTTATAGGGTGGATTTTACCTACAGGCTATGTTATGTTTGGTGAGAACAAAGGATATTTGGAGTCGGACAAAGGAGTTAGAAAAGGTCAGATTTTGCATGATGGGTTTAGCTCTTGAAACAATAGCGTGGCCAGTTCGTTAATGGCCCGACATAAAGAAATGGCTTGGCTCTTGACTGTGTAGCTTTGTGTGTGCATGCCGAGCAGAGCCAGTTTGCAGGGAGGTTTTTCCCTAAAGCAACGGAGAGGCTTAAATTGCCTGCCTGAATGGGGTTTTGGAATATACAACCATTAATAGCCGCGCCCGTACGTGCTCGTCCAGGGGACCTCTGCAAACACATGAAGTAGGGTGGCAGAGAAAGATGAAGCAAATGCCAAATTATTTGATATCAAGAGGATATCTAGTGCTCTCACCAGACATATCACAACCATGATAACATCACAGAGTCTTATTTTGAATCCTGGAATAGACATGCTACTAGTAATATCATATTGACCTTAGTGCCAACAGTACCACAGTCTTGGAAAATATAAATCACTGCTGATCTTTACATCTGGGAGAAGGGCATATTTAGGGAAGGCAGTAAATGGGGAGAGTCCTGAAAGGAAGAAGTAATGGGGGGATAAGAGTGACGAAGGGACTGCATTCTCAGAGAGGGAGAACTGAGGCAGACCCGTTTGACCTGGCCCTGGCTTGATTCAGAGATCTCCCTGGCTGTTCAGTTCTGATCACAAAGGGGTGTCAGGCTGGGCAGGCCTTGAGTTTAAGGCTTAGGTGCGCCTTTCGCACTCGGCACTGACGGGTGGGGCTCCCCCATGTTTTACAGCATCCTTATCCATTCCAGATATAGAAACAATCAACTGGCAGGAAGATAAGCCAGGATCAAATCTTGGTTCATTATGATAGCTTAATCACTGAAATTGTCAGTGTTTCCTAGTTCAAATGTATCTGGGTACTCTAATTCGAGTCAGAAACCGAATACTGAAGCAGTACATGAGGAGAGAAGCTAGGGCAATGTTTAGTTCTAGCATGCATTGCCATTTTCATAAACCATGGTTTATGAAATCTTGAAATGATCTTTTGATCTTAACTAATTTATGACAAAATGGCTATCTGGCAATCAAACAATTCTGGGTTAATTGGTAATGTAAGCACTTGCTTTTGCAAATACGAATATTCAAGTTTTCATGACATGTCTCTTCAACATTGGCGTACTGCTCTGAATAGACATGGTCCTCTAACTTTTGAAGATGGTTTCTTAAAAGTCTGGCACCTTTTTGAAAACAGCCTGTCAGGAAAGGAAAAATGAACAAGAACATTATAATCTGTTCCGACCATTGTGAAGAGAGAAACATCTGGTAGGCCACTTGGAAGTCAGCCAGTGATGAAGGCTTCAATTAAAATAATGAACGCTTTCTCAGGAGTAGCACCCAACTCATTAAACTAACTCCCATGTGATTTCTCATGTTATCAAAAGAACATCACTGGAGAAAATACAGAGACTAGTGAAGGAGAAAGGAGGAATGAGCAGCAGAAGATAAATGGATAAAAATCATGTAACTGAATAAAAAGGTTTCTAAGATTTTCTGTAGAGGTTTAGACATCATACAGTTATTTTTGCAGAATGAAGTTGGCATAAATGGGGTGGATATTTTGGTCTGCTGAACAGGCTTGTAACTTGGATAGCATGTTAGCATCATGGCCTGTCACATCCCTTCAAAATGTTAGAAAAAAAGTTGTACCAGGACATATACATGACTGACTATACTGACAAATTAGGAGAACCACAAAACTACTGTGCAAAATATCTCCCTGACTTCTCCTACCTCAAGTTATCTACATAACTGTGTACGTAGTAATGGTAAGATTTTGCCCACATTTAAAATGTAGGCCCTTTCTGCACGAGGTGAAGGAATCACTCTGTGCCGTTACCTACCGCTTCTTCTGGGGTCCGAAGCAATGCGGACTGTGCCTGAAGCCCTTGGTCCAGGGTGAATCAGAGCAGAGTGAGGTCTGTAGATCTGCACTGCTCTGGCTTCCAAAATGGCGGTTTCTGGCTTCCAAAATGGCAGGTTCCAGCTTCCAAAATGGCAGCTTCCGGTTGGTTGAGGGTCCTGACCAACCGCTGAAGCTCGCCACGCCTAAAGCCTGCCCTCCGCAGATCGCAGGCTCGCATTGGTGCAAGCCTGTGAATCTGCACAAGGGAGCAGGAATGCAATGACACGTTCCAGGAAACTAAAGACCTGTTTTTTGCAGTCTTTAGAAAACATGCTGGAGGACCACTTGGGGTTGTTTTGGAGCGGACTGAGGTGTGGATCTCCGGTAAGTAGTCCACTCCTAGTCTGCTCCACGGTGCAGACGACCTCTGTGAGAGGACGCACTGCCCCGTTCTAATTGCCTGGTGCGGAAAGGGCCTAAGTCAAAGGACAGTGTTTCAGTATTTTTATTCAGAAAAGATTGCACAGTGCAGGAAAATACACAATAGAATGATGGTCATTCTATTTGTGTTGGGTGAGGAAGACACATTAAATACTGCATATAATTATTATGCTTTACACATTTCTGCTTGGGAGTGGGATGTTTCTCCATTGTGGTGATGTCCAATGCATGCGATATAAACCCCTACACTGTGTTAGTGTGGTCCCTTACTGAAAACATATCTTTTAATCCTCGGTTTTCCTCCAACCATGAGCTGGCTACATCTCTTTCAACTATAGCATGATTGTGTCTTTGTGAAGTTATTTTACTGTTTCATGGTGGTATTGCAAAGCACTTCAGGATCTGTGAGAAAATGAAACAGAAAATAACAACAGAAGCAGCAGCCATAAGAATGACAATAATAAGAATCACATCTCTTAGAAATGTTATTAGTATCAATATTAATCCAGCTTTTAGTCTTCAGAAAGGATGAGCAGCCAATGAAATATTCTCTGGAAGAATGCAAAAAGATGAAGCAAAACGTACAAATCTGACATAAACTAAAATGTTGTGCTGACATACATGCTCAAACATTCTTGTAATTATGGATATGTTCTTTGCATACACGCATAAACTCAGTAGGAGTTTTTTTTTTATATATCTCTGTATGTCTTCATATGTATAATGCTTTATATTTTTTAATGATACATACATTTGGCACAACAATGTGTGTGTCTTAGCATTGTAGGAGGTCCATCACAGTCAAAGCCTGAACTTGGATCTGAACTGGCATGAAGATCAGACAGCCGTAGCACATCCAGGCGTGGGCGATCCCCACCCATTTCTCATAATAACATTCAAGCAAAGTTAGACATAGAACATTATTCTCTCCAGGCCATTTATAATGACAAATATAAGCAAACCCTTAGCAACTCTACAAGTGCTTAATAAATACTGCACTGAACCATGCTTCCCTAATTTGGAGCTGTGGTCATCTAGTAATGGGGCAAGCAAGGTTTAAATTAGAGGCTAGGCATAGCAGAATGCAGCTGCTAATGAGCCAGCACAGAAGTTCCTTCTCAAGCTCATTTGGAGTTTGTAATGGCAATTGGTTCATGACATTGTGAGGTCATTACAGTGGCCAAATTATTTTAGTGCAGCTCTTCGGAGACCTTGTTATGAAGCCAGTGTGAGGTGATATTACAATGGTAAAATTATTTCAATGCACGCTGTGGAGAAAGCACCACTACAATGCTCTTAGGGTAAAACTGCACTGTAAGATTACAATCTGAAGTGAGAGTGCAATGCAAGTCTGTGGAGATTAGACTCAATTATGATGTCAAAACAAAATGAAAAAATGTCAATGAAAGTTATACCATTAAGGTCGAGACTTAAACCTAGGAAAGCTCTGCATTAAAGCTGCCACATTACCTTTAAATCACACACTTGTGCTTAGGTGTTGCAGCATGCACATGGAATGTTTTGTTCAACAGTCTCACACCGCTGGGACATCAAGATGTACCACAGATGTTCACTGGAACTGTAACGTGCAGGTGTTGACTGATTACCCTAACTAGCAGGGGGAAAAAAAGCCAAGGAAATTTAGCAATATAACATTGCGGCTCTAAGTTGGCAAGGCAATATGTACCTCAACAATTTTGCTTAGAATTGTGCTTCTTTGCCACCCAGTATCATGACAGCATAATCAAGTGAACTGTCTTTCATCATTTTATGCCAGGCCTGATTACCTGAATTGTTTTGACCAGAATTATGAACACTCTAACATATTTCATTATAATTCATCGTCTCTCAGAAAAATTCAGAAATTTAACCAGTATATGATCATTCAAATAAAATCATATAGTGTCATATTTTTAACACCCAGCAACCATGAAAAAATATTCATAAAGAGATCTCATCAGCTAACTACTACGTTAACTAATAGATTGTGCAAATGACTGCATCATAATAGATACAGAGTCTGAACCTTTAGGGCCAACTTTGAGAATGGCTATCTTAGATCATAGTGTCTAGTCAGCCTCTTCCTTCCTCCACACATTCCCCCAGAGTCAGCCCCACCATGCAGCAACATGAAGCAATCTGCTACAAATAGCAACAAGTCTGAGACAAATGAAATAGTGGCTCCTCCTTCCATGTACAGCAGCTACATAGACTGGCCATTAAATATTGTCACTACACTGGTGACGACAAAGCCACATCTTCCACTATACTGAAGAAAACAGGATAGTTTAGGGGAGCTCAGAGGAAGTTGAGTGACACACATATCCCTGCCCTCCAATACTTTGCCACTGCTCTGCCCTCCTCCACCAGTTGCTCTAAGTAACAGCCTCATTCTATTTAATTGAAAGCCAAGCCCTCATTTTGACAATATCCTCTTCATAGCTTCACCCTTGGCCAGTCCAGACCATATAATGGGAGGATGAAGGTAAAAACTTTCAAAATGTGTAGTGAGGTATCAGTTGAGTTCTGTTTCAGGCAGCAAAGTATTTGGGGATGACATCAAGAAACCCCAAATTTCTTTTGGTCTTTGAAATCTACCTTTCTACATTCACTGGATCCTTCAAGAATAAAGGCATTATTTGGATCCTAAATCTTAACTACATAGCTGACTCAAAACCATACACCAAGTAACCACCATCATCTTGAACAAGTATCCTGTTGATAAGAACACAGGAAGCTCTGTAATTGACAAAAGACCATGAATAAGTCACAACAATCAAGAATCCTATGCAGTGGTCAATGGAGGAGCAGGTTCATATACTTGAAGGAATATACCGTATATACAAATCTGTCTCCTTGAGTGGGATTGATGGTAAAGTCCTTGATGGAGTTTATTAAAAAGATGGCTTGAGTCAGTTCCAGAGCTTTGGTATAGTATACATTGTGTACACTGTTTCAAACTGTTTTAAATTGTCAAGAACAGTTTAAATTGTTTTCTTCTTTTTGCTGCTTGTACCCAGCCTTGAGATAAATAAGTAAAATGGAGTGGCGGAACTGCCATCCGATTTCAAAACATGAAACGACTATTTCTTACGTGTTATCTTGTGTTTTGCTTTATCTATCTATAGCAACCCACTGGCTTTGCTTAAGAGTTTTAAATGATCACAAACCACATTCCTTAGCATCTGATCACATTAGAAAAAGAAATATTTTGACTGATAAAATAAAGAACAACTGCCATTAATTTGGCAGCTTTCCAAATCATAGCTTGTATATTTCAAACACACACATATATACATATGGTTTTGTTCTGTTCTTATACAAAGGCTTGGGGGGTATCATTGTGAAAGATTTTCTTTGATAATTGATATTTTGCCATGTATATCCAAAGAGTTGATTGTGTTCTGTGTTTGCAGTATTTGTTGTACTGGTATCCATTTAAATCAGTTACTGACACCATTAATTATCATAAATAGTTATTTTTCAAAACCTAATGACTGTTATGTTTTAATCATTTGTCACAAGACAAGTGTATAAGTCAAGTATAGTATAGTAATTCACCAAACTTTGATGCAAAATTATGTCAGAGGAATTTTTTTTCCTGTGTATAATCACAATTCTGGTATCATGATCACCCCACAGTGGATACCCACTAGAACACCACACAACCAACACACTATTTCAGCATTGCAGCATCAAAAAACTGGACAATTTCCTCAAGGTAGTTCTAGATCAATCTTTCACATCAGAGATCACAGCTCAAATGTGTTGCTCTGTGGTGCATTTGTTCTTCTTCCACATATTTTTCAAAACCAATAAAACACAAAGGATGAGATAATCTGCTAGTTTCTCTCAGACCCACACTCAATATTTTTCAGCTTCACATTCTTTTGGAATAAGAATTTTCAGATTTTGGTAAACTGTTCCAAAATAAACTGAGACAAAATTCTCAGCACCACCTATATTCAATAGATACAGGTATTTAAGGGTATACCTATAGGGGGAAGGGGTGAGGACCCTCTCTAAGGAAATTTCCTTTAGTCCTCAGATTTCTAGCATTGAAGTAACTTAAAACTTCAGTTTAGGCATCTGAAGAAATGGGGAGGCAAAGTTACCAGCCCAATCTAAAGACAGGGTTCTAGATGTGAATAGTCTGCAAATTTCTCTCTCTCTCTCTCTCTCTCTCCCTCCCCAGTGCTAGGAATTTCGAGACTGAAGAGAAATTTCATGAGAGGTGGAATTTTTATTGAGGAGCAATGCCTTCATTTTGCCCCCTCCAAACATAGTTAACATCTATGAAGTTATTCCTAGTATGGAGTGGACCATGTTGTTTCTGCCTGCCATTTAGGTGTTAAAAATAAGGAGTTTCTCGAAGGAAGGAAGGAAGGAAGGAAGGAAGGAAGGAAGGAAGGGACACTAAAATGGGTGATGCAGCACTCAGAGCTCTAGGCCTGGATGGATCAGTCTGTCTGTTTCAGTTTCTCCTGCATTCACATTTTTTAAAATCCCAAGTTCTTTCCATCTTGACTATAGAGAAAATCCTATCAAAACTACATGAAGCAAACCCTCACCCATCCCTAAAAGAGACACTAGAGCAGTGGTTCCCAACCTTCCTAATGCCGCAACCCTTTAATACAGTTCCTCATGTTGTAGTGACCCCAACCAGAAAATTATTTATTTATTATTTACAATGCCTCCCCCCCCAGCAAAGGCCGCCTCGCTGGCCAGGAACGGGGGGGGCAGGGAGGGAAAGAGGAGCCACGCGTCTCCCCTGGGAAAAAACTCTGAGAACCCCCCTGAGCTCTGCTTCTGCTTCACTCTTGTTTCTGCTGGGGGGGGGCAGTGTGGGAAAAGTTTCCAGAGTGTCGACCCTGGCCGGGGGGGGAGGAATCCCATCACCTTTGTCTTTTGCACCGGGCACAACTCGCCCCCCCGGAAAAGCGCCGCCGTGAGGCCCCCTGGCCCTTCCACCTCGCCCCCGTCCGTGGCGAGTGGGGCAGGGGCCGTGGCAAGGACGGGGCCTGCCCTCCGTGCTGCTGCCGCCCCCCTAACTGGCCCATCAGACAGGAGGTTCTCCTGGTAGTGGAGAAGGGGAGCGATTTCAGTCCCTTCTGAACAGGGGGCAGGAGGACGCAAGCGCGTGGCTTGCACTTGTGCACCACCACCGAGGAGGGAATGGAGCCTAAGACCATCGGAAATACGTATTTTCTGATGGTCTTAGGCGACCCCTGTGAAAGGGTTGTTCGACCCCCAAAGGGGTCACAACCCGCAGGTTGAGAACCACTGCACTAGAGGCTTCAAATTTATTGGGGGCTGTTTAACCCTTTCTCCTTTGATCATCTCCCCTTTCAAAAAAACCCCCTCCAAAGTCATCACAATCTCTGCTGCTTTTTTGGTCCATGTTAGAAAGGATACCCATTGTATTCATTTATTAAACTAAATTATGTCTACCCTGCTTATCTATGCTGATATCTACTAAAAGTAGCTCACAGTAAACCAGCCAAACTATTCAATAAAAAATAGAGAATAATAAGAATAAATTGAAAATAAAACAGACAGCAATAAAGACATTAAAATATCAACAAGGTTTTATTGGCTTTCATTTAAGCAACATCGTCTTCACCACCTGCTAGTGAAGGGGGGCACCTTTACCTCCCTAGACAAGCTGTTTTGTACCATTCATGGGTTGTAATGTTTTAAGGTCCACAATGTTCTAAGGTCCACAGGTAGGAGAATGAGAGTAGACTGAATCATAGAATTGTTGAGTTGGAACAGACTGCAATAGCCATGTAATGCAGTGCCTTGCCATGGAGCTCAAGCCTCCTGAGCTCAAGCCTCCTGAGCGATGGCTATCCAGCTTCTCTTTAAAAACCTATGGTGAAGGAGTGTTTACTGCTTTCTGAAGCACGCAAATGTCAAAGAGCTCTTCAATCCTCAAGTTCTTCCTAATGTTTAGGTAGAATCTAGTTTCTTGTAATTTCAGTCCATTGATTCATGTCCTGGTTTTTGGAGGAGCTAAAAATAATCTTGCTTTCTCTTCTACTTGACATCATTTCAGATATTTAAAGATGGTTATTATGGCCATGTCATAACCTCTCAGCTCCAGAAACCACAATGATAGGATTGCCTTAGGTTCGCCCTAAGTCAGAAACAACGTGAAAGTACACAACAACAACAATTATGTCACACTCAGTCTTTCCAAGCTAAAGATAACCAGGTTCCTAAGCCATTCCTCATAGACCTTGGTTTCCAGAAGGTTAACTTTATTTTGAAGAGTCTTATAGACCTTCCTGTACAACAAGATATAGGCTTCTTGGTAAACTGCCCACTAGATATCTACAAGGCAAGTTCTCCTCCACACTAAAGAAGTATGACAAAATCACATATTCTCTGTCACTACATGAGCACTAAAACTTTACCTCTTTGGAAGGCAATGGAATACAGATGATGACTTCTATAGCACAATGAAGTTTCCAGACAGGCTTGTGTGGGAAGAGGGCATTGGAAAGGCATAATATTAAAAATACAAATAAAAAAATAATAAAATACAAATAATAAAAATTAAACCAGGCTATGTAGATGAAGGGGAACAATTCAGTATTTCACTCCTCCTCCTAACAAAGCATCCATTTTCCTTTTTCTATACGGCTTTTGATGTAGACCTTGTTTTATTTATTTATTTAATCATAATAATTTTATTATTATTGCATTCCAGTTGAAGGTGGAAACACAGCTGATGGAAATCACTTTTAATATGGAAATAGCCAGAAATAAAAGGGTTAACCACTCACTGGTACTTGAGTCAAGTTTTCTCATTCTATATAGTTGCTTTGACTTACAAAAAAAAATAAATAGTTGAGACGTGTAAAATGAAAGCAGCTGAGAATCACATGTTGTTTGGGCCTAAATATTCGCAGTAATTGAAAATGCTTACAGCATGTGAGGAAACAGCATTTAACAGCAAGCAGGCCTGTGAGTATAGCTCCCAATGCTCCACTTACAAAATGGACCCTCGTAGTCTCTTTATCATTTTACTTAAGGTATTGTTAAAGTGGAATAAACATGTCTCCAAAGTTTTTTTTAAAAAAAAATTGCTTTGCAAACAATAGCCCTGCTTAATGTTTCCATTATTGATCTGTGCAGGGGTGTCTCCTGCCAAGCGGCTCATTCTCTTCTCTGCAGCACCAAGGAAGTGAGTAGTATTTGCTTTTGGCAAGTTATGAACTTGCACATTTTAAACAGCACTCCAAGGAAGCAAATGCCTTATAAATAATCTATGCAAACAATCTTTGACATTAATATACTTTTAGCAACCCTCAACCAGGACAGATGCAGTTCAAAAAGGAGAGCTACATCACTGGTGGACATGAAGACCTCTAGACTTTTAGAAAGCTGCCTGATCCCACTTTTCAAAGTCTACATTTATATTTCCTCTTATTCTATTTTCTCCTTCTCTTCACTGAAATTTTCCCTTTAATGACAAAGTTTTGTAGATAGATATGGCAACAAAAAAGCAGAAATTGGATCCTGACAACTATGACCATTTCTGCACTAGACTGTCATAGCCCTATTATCCCACTTTCAATATCCTATGGAATCCTGGGGTTTGCAGTTTAGAGAGGGGCCGAATTCCATAGGATGTTGAAAGTGGGATAATAACGCTATGACAGTCTAGTGCAGAAATGGCCTATAAAGCAGAAGGAAGCTTGAAGGAGTCAATTTTCCAACTTCTTCTTGCCTCAGCCGCACCTTGCAACATCAAAAGAGTTCTCTAGAGGGTCAGAGGCAGAGAGGCCCCAGAGTCTCTCACATTGGCTGGAGGATTCTGTAAATTATAGTCCAAAGGTAACTTTCCTGAGCTGATAGGTTCCGGGGACACTCCTGAAAAACTTGGTGTGTCTTGGCGTAGCGTTTTGAGTGTTGGACTAAGACTTTGGCAGTTCAGGGTTTGAATCTCCACTCAGCCATGCTAACCCACTTGGGCAAGTCACACAATCACAGCTTCAGAACAAGGCAGTTGCAAACCCCCTCTGAACAAATCCTGCCAATAAAACATTGTGATCGGTTTGCCTTAGGGTCACTGTAAGTCAAAAATGACACAGCAGCAAAGTACAGGGAGAAGTACCTTGAATAAGCGAAATTAGTAATGAGACTCTCCTACTTGTTCCTCTCATATTCTGTTTCTGATCAGTCTTTTGACAGTATGTTGTTGTTGTTGTTGTTTGCCTTCAAGTTGTTTCCAACTTATAGCAACTCTAAGGCAAACCTATCATGGGATTTTCTGGGAGTGTGTGATGAACCCAAGGTCACTCTGTGAGTTTCCACGGCCCAGTGTGGAATTGAACCCTGGTCTTCAGTGTCACAGTCCAATGCTCAAATCACTATACCATGCTGGCTCTCTTTGGCAGCATAAGAATATGCAAATGTTCCATTCTCCTGCAGCATACAACTACTATTCCATGGAAAAATACTATATAGCCATTTTCTGAAGTCCTATCCCAAACAATGTGATTATTCAACTGTTCCAATTTGCCTTAAGTGTAAAGTGCCTTAGGGCTGCTTTGTGGAATTACGACCAGGTACATGTGCTGTAGAGGCTAAAAATATAACTTGCAGTGCTCAAAAACATGTGTTTGAAAATATGTGTTTTGGGTACATGCCGCAGGGAGCTTCTAATTGGCTGCAGGTCCCTGCTGCATGTACCCATGTCACTCATTGCTTCTATGGTAATCGATTGTGTAAAATACACCTTAGATACAGCTCTGTTTTGTGTAGGATGTGTACATTTGACCTCTTACAATCCACATGTGATGCAGTTTCCTGGTTTCTGAAGAACAATCTACTTTCTATCACCAACTGAGTCAGAAAAGCAGCAGTAGAAAGCGATGACACTTGGCTCATCTGATCATGGTTTTTAAAGAAAAGTTGGATGTTACTTGGCTAACCTTCTACTATACCTGTCTGGAGGCTGATTCTGCAGTCTCCTCATTCCCCCAGATGGATTTTTTACTTTATAGAAACCCTTCATGTGACTATGTCAAAAAGTTACATTTTGGACTGCAATTATCAGAATTGCCCAACTAGCATGGTCCTGGCTAGAGAATTCTGGGAGTTGTGGCCCCAAAAAGTAACTTTTCAAAGCTCTAACTTTGGATTGTGTTGCTCTTTTCCTTGTGTTGCTCATTTAAATGGACAGACCCCTACAATACCCTATATCATTCACATCATCAAGAATTGTGTACAGTTGGCTCTCCACATTTTCTAGGATTAGGGGCACAGGGCCCCTGCAAAAGTGCAGAAACCACAAATATCAAAATGTGTGTGAATGTTTGTGGGAAGGAGGCCAATGCATGGTGAGGAAAGCAGGCATCCAGGGTTCAAACCAAGTCAGGGAAAGGAGAGGGAAAGGGGGTGAGTCAGCATGGTGGCCCTAAACTTCTTCTCTCTTGCCCATCTCCTTCTCTGGTTGTGTGTGGAAAGGGTTTGTGGTGCTGAGAAACTGGGCTGTGATCTATTCTTAGCTGACCAGGCAGTGGCTGGTGGAGGAGGAAGAGGACCAGAAAAGGGTTTTTAAAAGGCTGCATGAGAGCTGCCAAGAGAAACGGTTCTCACAGAAAAATTGAGAAGTCTACATTATAAGTTCAACTTCAGTGTTCAATGGGGACATTTCTGCCATGCAGCATGGTTTAACTTCTAGACAGGATGTGGTGGGAGATCCAGCATGGTGTACTTATTTAAACATTGGACTATAACCCTGGAGACCGGGGTTCCATTCCCACTTGACCATGGAAACCCACTGGGTGACCTTGGGTAAATCATATACATTAAGGCCCAGGAAACCCCATGATAGGTTTGTCTTTGGGCTGCCATAAGTCAGAAACCACTTGAAAGCACACAACAACCACAAAACAATGTGTGATGGAGCTCCGCTTTGAAATGTTATGCTCATGCTTGGAGTATAGTTATGGAGGGGGAGAATGAAGATATCCCTCTTCCCAGTTAAGAACTCAATGAAATTTTCTGTCAGTCTCAAAATTTCTAGCACTGTGGAGACTTAGGCACTCAAATCTGTTCACACCAAGAACTCTTGTATGTGCTGTGTTTCCATTCTCTTTGGCTTTTTCGTCACAATATCTGGATCCCATGACATCCTGACGTCATCCTGGCAGTGCCATTGCTGGGATGGGAACATGTCCTGAATGCTCTCTCTGCACTCTGCTGGCTGCTGGCAGATGGTAGCATTCAGGGCACACTCCTTCATTCCACAATCCAGCCAGCCTTTTCCGGCACGGCACTGAGGAAGGAAGAGCTTTAATAGCAAGCTGACAAATCACCTACTACTGGATTTTTTTTTTCTGGTAATAGTGTAATGCACAATTGTGATGGCTGAGGATGCAACAGGAGCAGGATCATGATGATGTTGTGCAATAGCATGCATCGCAGACTGGCTTCGATGCATACCATGTCAGGATGGGGCTGTAGTGCAGAATTGGCCTTAGTAACTACGTGTGCCCCCTTTTCTAGGGATGCTAAAACTATATTTCTAAATGCTCACCCAAAGTTTTAGGTTACTGGAATGCTAGAAATTTGGAGGCTGAAAAAAAATCACTGGGGAATTCTTGTGAGGGGAGCAATTTCCCGTTTTTGTTTTTGTTTTACCTTCACCCTGTTTCATGCCCTCAAACATGGAAGACCTTCTTCCCTCTTTATGGACATACCTGATAATAGCTGATATTTCTAACTAGGAATCTTACAACAGTCTCCATATTTACAGGATACCTCTTTTCATAAGTTGTATACAATTCCTGGTAGTGTGGAGGGGGTGGTCTGAGAACTGGAGCCTTCTAAAGCCACATTGCTGCAATCACTTAGCTATAAGGGGACACTCTTGCATTCAGCAGGCTTTCTGTGCAACCGTGTGAATTGGATGATTCCAGAAATGAAGTGCCATTTAAAAAGAATCGCATCATATTACCCTGTTAGATCATTGCAGTCCCATAAAAATAAACAATAAAATGAGCTTCCAGAAATGAAGATTTCATGCCAGGCCATTTCATCAACCGTGCTTCTGTTTCTGTTTGCAGTAGCAGATAACTAAATACCCAAGGAAATCTGTATGACACCCTAGAAGATAGTCTCTGATGAACAAGTTGATATAATATTAGACAGTGATCATTTTAAAATTATTCTATGGCCCACTGTAAAGGAAAGAATTGTGAACTAGATGGCTTTAAGATGATAATATGACTTTAAGATGTACAAATATATAAAATCGCTGGGAATTATACACTTTAGACATTTCAATTGGATACTTCTGAAAGAATCAAGGAACATTTCAGGGAGATTACAGAAAACACAAGGGATTTCTAAAAAACTTTAAAACGATATAGACAGAGTTGACTTTAGGCACCTGCTGAATTGCTATTAAAAACTGACTTAGTTATGCCTAAGGTAACTAGAAATTCTTAATTCCCCTATCCATCCTGGAAGTATTTCTGCAGGTGATACCCCTGGGATACTTTTGTCTTCTTGAGGGTGACAATGTAGCTGAAATACCCTGCCAAGTATTTAGACCTCTGCATTTAATGTTATCAAGGGATAAAGCAAGACTGGAATTATATTCAGTTCCTAACACCCATCACTCAAATACTCTTGTGTTTCAGAGAGAAGAACAGAAAGATCTCCACTGCATTCACCGTATTTCCAGATACAATGTCTGCTTCTTTATACCTCACTTGTACCACCTTTTGAGGTTTGCAGTCTAGATCCCAGATGCCAGACTGAGGAGAGAAAGCCCATCTCAGGGCCACCACATAACACTACCTTGTTCCCCAGGCTGAGAAGGGCTGTTGTCACTTTCAGTTGCTATTTGCTATGAAAACAAAGGCTGCTAGATAACAAGGGCTGACATGACACAGACTGCAAATACCATATTGTGGCAGCTGGGAAGATAATGCATGTTACCAGTGAATTCACAAAGGGGGGAAACTTTGAAACACTTTAAAAATGCAGGTGCACAAATTACTTATGCCAGAAGCAGCAGTGGCATTTTGTAATAAAACTGTAAGTTTATTCACCACTGTTGAATACATGTACCTTAACAGTCTCCACAGAGAAGACTATGGAATGCTGTCCAATAAACAGTTTGAAAAGGGATTAAACATATGCACAAGAACTTAACTCAGTTTGCGGATTTATAAGGCCCATTTCTGCACGACATTGCCATAGCACAACAGCAGCGGGTTGTTTCCGGTTCAGGAGTTGTGCTACAGCACAACATTGTTGCTATCCAGCTGCTATCCCATCCCCAAGCATTGCTGAAGTGCTTTATACTATTTCCAGAAAAAAATCCATTAAACACCTCCTTTAGCACTTCAATCCAGCTCTATGCGGTACCGTAATAATGCTTGATAGCACTTCCTGTTGTTTCATACCCAGCAGTGGGCAGGGCGTGGGCATGCCCAGCTTGCCCCTCCCTCCACAACTCCCATGACATGGTAACTTTTAATTCTATCACCTCTATGTTTATTTTAAAGTTCTTCTTTGTGTTAAAACTTTTTATTTTTTAAATATATTTTAAAGCATTATAGCATGAAAATGCAATAGTCTACTGGCTTGTAGTGCAGTTACAACAGTACAGCTACTAAAGAAAACAAAACAAAAAAACAATCAGGAATGGTAGGCATGGTGATAGTGGGGAATGGAGTGGCCAAGGACATTGTAGTATGGAAGAAACACTGGTGGCAATACTGCCACTCATCTGCTGAAAGTGGAAGGGCATGGAAAACAGCATTCTTAACCTGCTACTATCATGTGTGTGGCAATGCTGGAATTGTAATAGTACATTGTGCTAATGGCATCTAGTGCAGAAATGGCCTAATATATACTCCACCCTTCTCCCATAAATGAAATACTTACTGTTGTTATTAGGAATCTGGAAACAGACAGTATGTTCCATACCACCCCCCCTTAGCCAGTGGCATAGTGGTCAATTTTGAGGTGCAGGCCCTCAATGTGTCCCTATGGCAATATTCCCAAAAGCAGTACCAAAATGTAGATCTCTCTCTTGCTCTCTCTCTCTCTATATATATAGATAGATACAGATATCAGTTTTCATTTCCACTAAGAGCAAGTCTTTTGTAAAGCTAATGGCCCACCCAAGATCTAGCCACTCCAAAGTCCAAAATTTTCGATTATATCAAGAACAGCTCATAACAATGCATTGTTGCTGGTAAGATTCATTTCCCCTTTTCAGATACTGTGGGCTTGCAGTTAGACTCAGAGGGAGCAGAAGAGCCTGGTGGATGAGGGGTAGTAGGTCATGTCAAAATCCCTGCTAATTGAAAAGCACCACTGACTTCGACCCTGTGAGACCTGACTCAACTATACTACCATTCTTAACTTCAAAAGTGATAAACTGTTCTGCTCTGAATAATAAACAACCACAGTCTCAATCTCTGTAATTCCAAATTTCTGTGAGGGACAAGAAAAAAGAAAACAAAATTCTAGAATATAACCTAACAGCTAAAATTGCGCTACGCTCCACCATATGTATTTGCACTTGCTAGCTTAACGTGGAACCTCAAGTGTGCACCCTTGCATGGGCACGGAGCCAGGTAGAACTGCTCTATCTAGATACTGGTCAGATTGGGAGCCAGCAGGAATTGCTGCCCTCTGCTTGCCCTCTCCTCTATCAGGCCAGCCAGCAATTAGACCTGGCTTGGCTTGGCTAGGAGACAGATCTTTGTGAAAACAGGAAGTTTAAGGATCAAACTGTTCTCTTGACATTTCTTCAGCCTATGAAGACATTGAAATAGTACCTTGGCTCAGTCACTAGTCAGAATGGAGACTTCAGTCAAAAAATCAAAAGACTATGACTCGGAGGGGAAGCTATGAAGGAACTAGACAAGATCCTGAAGTGTCAAGATATATCACTGAATACTAAAGGTAGGATTGTCCATGCCACTGTACTTCCAATTTTTATGTATAGTTGTGAAAGCTGGACAGTGAAGAAAGCTGATAGGAGGAAAATCAGCTCATTCAAAATGTGGTGCAGTGAAAGAGTTCTATGGATATCCTTGACTGTTAAAAAGGAATGAATGGATCCTAGAGCAAATCACGTCTCAGCTCTAAGATGACTAAACTGAGGCTGTCATACTTTGTTCATATCATGAGAAAACATGACTTATTAGACAAGACAGTAATGCTTGGTAATGTGGAAGGCAGTAAAGAGAGAGGAAGGCTGCATTACATATGGATAAACTCACTCAAGGAAGACACATCCCTGAATCTGCAAGACGTCAGCAGGACTGTTGATGATAGAGTGACTTGGAGGTCTCTCATCCATAGGATTGCCATAACTTGAAGTTGACTTGACATCAGTTAACAGCAACAAAATAGTAAGCTTCTCCAGCCAATCCTCCTTTCATGTTTAGCTGTTATCGCAGTAATATTTGAGGATCTTTCACATGCAGGTTTGCCTGTTTATTTTCTTTATGTCACAACTTTGTTGGCTGTTGGAACAAGGGGTTTGATCCATTTTGCTGGAGCTGAAGTCTGTGTGTCCCTTTCCCCTAAAATTTGGAGGATCCATTCAAGGGACCTTAGATTAGCAGCCTTTAGGAACATATTCAGTCCATTGGGGTCCAGATGGTATTCCCGTCTGCTGCCCCACTTCCTTTACTATTAGGGGCACAAACCATGAGCATAGTACATGTACTTTCCATCTTGTGATCAACTTGTAGTAGACTGTTTTATAAGTCTTACCTTATAAACACTATATAAAATATTTTTTTGCCAATATATCCAACACTCTCAGAGAAGGGAAGGAGAGAGAAAGGAAGACAGGAAGGAAGGAAGGAAGACAGGAAGGAAGGAAGGAAGGAAGGAAGGAAGGCAGGCTGTGCTGTGACACAATCTCCCATTTGTTGAAGGTTGTGGAGTTGTATGTGGCTCGATGCATTTGGATTTAGCTATGAATAGATATGAGATGAAGAACTCAAATGAACTTGGTGAGAGAAAAAGAATGGCCATTTCATGAATTGCTTTTCTTCCTCTTCTTCATAAACCCAAAGTGACCATGAACCCTGGAATGGGAGGGAGGATGGGGGGCTCAAACAACCAAAAAACTAGGCTGGGGAGGGGGCTAAGCCCTCCCTGAAATGATGAAGCAAAATTGGACCACCAAGACTCCCATGTAGTTGAGCCTTTTCAGGAATGATCAATCAGAAGTGAACTAATGGATAATTATTTTGCTACTGGTTTCATGATATTCACATTGTTACCAGCTTCATTTGGATGATGATGACTGTTTTAATGAAGTATATTGTATTTTCTTTGTTTTGTAAAAGCTTACCTGCAAAGAGCCAAAATTAGTAATGACCTACCTGCCAATTTTGAGGACCTCCCCAGCTTCAAAGAGTTCTGGGGTCCTTGCGTGTGACATGACATAGCACATTGCTCTTCTCCTACAGTCAATAGCTAAATGATATGAGGCAGGCTGGGACAATATGGCACATGATGATGTCATGAATAGGGAACAGACAGATAGAGTAATGGCTTTTTAATGGTTCATACAACTTCTCAGGAAGAAGAAAAATTTCAAAATTTCCTTGTCTACAGGTCCTGTCAAGGAGTCAAAAACCCACTACGGGTTGATAATTCCTTTCAGATTATTGGAGCCTTCATGAATGCATATGAATAAAGATCTATTAAACAATGTGCTGTGTATAACGGATCAAATCACTCCCCTGAGAGGGAGGAACTACACTCAGTATATACAAACCATTTATTAACTGTGACCTTTTTCTGACTTGTTGTTCCTTCCAAATATGGACAGGTGTTGCATTTTTCTTTTACAAGTTTCTTTTATACTGTGTTTTATTTTATGCTTTTATACATTTCAGGTTTTCGTTGTATTTTATTGTAAGCCACTTCAAGTCTCATACGTGAGTAAAAGGTAGAATATTAATTAAATAAATAAAGGAAAGCAATCCTCATTTAAGCATTTTGCATTTAAAGATTTCTGCATGCTGCAGACTTAAATGTGATGTATGGTGTGCTGACGTGTATTTTTAAGTTATTATTTGGTCTGCTCTTATGCCAGAAATAGGATTGGCTTGAACGCAAAACAATCGTCATCATTAATGCTTGGGAGAAAAAAGATCCAATATTGTGGTTTGACTCTTTCCAAACCTGCTTCTCACAGATGATTCAAGTGTTGATAAGCCTAGGTGTAGTCAGCACATGGTGCAACATGAAGGAAGCACCAAGACCAACCAGGCACAAGATGCAATATGAGACCCCAAGTGAACATGTGTGTGACTATATGTGTGATCTGACAGGTTTCTAAAATCATTAGAGTGGATGGAATATGGAAATTAGGACAATGATATAGATATTGTATCTATGGCTCTTTCTGCAGGACGCTGTTGTCCCAGCATGGGGATGGGAGAGGAGTGGGATTGCAACAACACTTCTGCATGACATAGATGCTGTCCTGTCCTTCTCTCATTGCCAGGTAGCACAATCGCAGATTAAATCATTGATGGATTTTCCCTGTCAATGAAACGCGATCACACCACCATCTCACACTTACCTGGCCTGCAGAAGCCTGGAAGCGCAATGGAGGCACTTCCTGCCCCGGCACAACCTGGAAAAGTGTCCACTGCATTGCAGAGGGAAGAGTCATGTCCAGCACACTTTCTTTGGCAGGGAACCAGTCCAGTGTGGAGGAGAGTGCCCCTGTCATGCTCCCTTCCCAGCAGAGCCACTGTCAGGATCACCACTGGATGACAACAGCAGAAGCAGAGAGCTAGGGTGGGGTAACTGGGGCTCATGCCCTGGAACACCAATGTCAGGGGGATGCAAAAGAGGAACTCCCCCACCTGGTCCCCTGCTGCACTCACTGATCCCCCAGCCACTTGCTGCTCACCTCTCCCCCTGCCTTCTGCTTGCCCCTCCCCTGCACGCTTCCCCACCTGCCACTGTTGCACACCCCACCCCGTGCACTCCCCCCACCCCTACCACCCCACCCACCTCTGTCCACCCCACCTACCTCTGTCCACCCCACCTACTTGTCCTGGCTGCTGTTGAACCTTGGTATGCCACTGCACAACAGATCTAGGTAGGGTGCAGAAAGAGCCACAGTATCACCCAGATCTTAAATTACTTATTATATGCAATGATGTTGCACTTACCCCAACGTGTAGGCCAGTTCTAGAATAATCTGTAGCACTTGGTTCTCTTCTCAGGGCCACAGCTACTAATTATCAGACCACAAGAATGTGAGGAGAGATTTCCTTGTTGTGCAGATTTCCTTTTTCTTCTTTATCTTCTCTAGCTCTTGTTGTTCATGGTGCACAGGTCTTTGAGGCTGCTCTGGTTTTTCACTGCATGTGCACTGCACTCCAGAAAAAATGAACCTAAGAACTAAGAAAACTACCTAGTTAGTGCAACAGGAGAACAGTAGAGTCTGATCACTAGCCTATGCCACGTCACCCTTCTTTCTCAGGCCCTTTCCGCAACTTACCTTTTCAGAGCACTAGGGTGTGGGGATCATGCATGCAGCCTCTTGCGAGAGGTTCTCACGCCCCTGCTGCTTTGCCTCTGCAGCAGCTGCCTGTTAGCAAGCAGGCAGCGTGAGGGCTCCTCCTCTTCCTTCCGCAGCACAGTCTGGGATTTTCCCAGGCTGCACTAGGGCAGGAAGCACGAACACCATGGCTGTGGCAGCTCCACACAAACGGTAAGTACATGCAGGACCCTGGAGCAATGCGCAATCATGCACGATTTTTGGCTAGAAGCCAAAAATGAAATTGCGCGCGATCAGCACCTGCTGGCTCTGGCAGCATCGCACAATTGCGAGGGTGTCATGTGGACAGCTTCTTGCAATTGGCTAATGCTCCAGAGGTGAATGCCATGTGAAAAGGGCCTCAGAGTCTGTTTAGTTCAACTGCAGCCTTGCCTCAGCTGGTGCAACCCCCATAATCCCTGTCTGGATGAGCATCACTTCTGGATGATGGAAGTTAGATAATAACATAACACATCTAGAGGGCATCAAGTTCTAGAAGAGTATGAGCTGAATTGGGATATGATTACATTTCATCCATTCTTTGCCATTTTATGTAGATATAGCTTGTTATTTTCTGTGTATATGTATCTTGAGAGCCAAAGTTGTGTAATGGTTTGTGTTGGACTATGATTCTGGAGACCAGGGTATGAATCTCCACTTATCCATGGAACCCACTGAGTGACCTGGCAAGTCACATTCTCTCAGCCTCAGAGGAAGGCAAAGGCAACCCCTCGCAACAGATCTTTCCAAGAAAACCCTGCGATAAATTCGCCTTAGGATCATTATAAGTCAGAAATGACTTGAAGGCACACAGCATATATGTGTCTTGATATAAAGAGCATGCCAAATGAAGAATCCTGTTTTTGCTCTTCTATGTCATGCCTTTATATAAAACTCTAAGAAAATTCCTTAAACGCAACTCTCAAGCTACAGGTAATTCCATTTAGTTCTATGGGTCTTAAGCAATCTTAGGAAGATACCCAGCTGTGTTGGGTGCTCTTTATGTATCTGAAACTTCAGTGAGATAAAACACATGCACGCACGCACGCACGCTCACACACACACATTTGCCTCTGTGTATATAAATCAGAGTCCTAAGTATTGTTTAAATCAGTTATCAATATCCTTCCACCAGCAGATTTTAGCCAGAACCAGTTTTCTGCCTGCTCTTATGTTTGCTTTGGCTCTACAGAGATTTCATTTGCTGACTGTTCTCATATGTATATGGAAAACATACTCCAGGCTGGTTTTCTATATGCTCCTGTGTGATATTTGGCAATTTGGGGAAGGTGGCCTCCTGAAAGCTTCCATATGAATTTTTCTAATGCTGGAGGCATGCTAGCTGTGTGCTCCTGTTGAGTATGTAGATTGAAAATGTTGAGCAAAAGATCTGAATATTTAAATCTCCCCTCCCCTCCTGCTTATAAAGTAGTGCAACAATTACCTGAAGAAGAAAAGAAGATTATGATTTTAGCTTGATAGTGAAATGAGGCAGCTTGGAGGGGAAAAATAAATCCTTCACATTTATTTTGGGTAGAACTAGATTTGCTTTCATTAATGGAAAAAGAGAATAAGACCACTGAGATGAGAACTTGGAGGTAGCCATCTTGGCCTATATTAAGTGTGTTGACAGTTGAAAGAAGTATTTCATTGTTGTCCCTTTTGGGTCAAAAGGATTTCATGGCAATTCAGAAATGCCTATACCCAGTGGACCAGACATATCATATTGCTATGAGATGAGGATTGGTCAAAATGAACTCTCAGGATCCATTAGAGCACTGTGATTCTTAATTCCAAGATTTATATAGGGAGACCGATCACTCTCATAATATTCAGATAATATATTTGAGCTAAAACGGCCAGGTAACAGAAAGTGCATACAGCAGTTAAAAACCCTGATTAAAGAGCAAAAGACACTAATGGCTTGGAGAAATTAATTAAAGTTTTATTACTGGAATTACATTCTAAGGTAAGAAAATTATTCAGTTTGCTAAACTAATTTAGCTTCATTCTAGGGAAATACTGAGAGAGAAACTGGTGGAGAGAGATGTGGTGGAAAAACATCCCTAAGAGTATCAGTTTACATCAGGAGAGGTCAGGAGAGGTACACAAGACTGGAAGACACTTTGGATTATTCATACTATCTAAGCCTATTATTATTTCCTTCTCTGAGGCATTCTTGAAAGATATAAGTAATGAGACGGAGGCAACTTTTCCTTATAGACAAAATGGGGAGATGAAAATGTCTGCATGTAAGCATAGGGAACAAAAGTATAAGCCTTTGGTTTCAGAATGAGACCAGGAGAGACATGAAGAGACCTGAGTTGGTCTCTGCAAGAATCTATGGTAGTTCTCCTTGAAAGGTAATAAGGGAGGAGTTGAGGCAAGCTCTCTAAGTGAACCTTCACTTGTGTTCAACTTGTAAATGTATAAATAAAACCCATATATACCCTTCAACTATCTCACTTGGCAGGAACAGTCCAGAATAAACCTCTGGTGTCCACCTTTTCAGTTGTTCTTTAAATGTCTCAATTCCTCTCTTGCCCTCCCACTTGCACCCTTTGTCATCAGCTTACTTCAGCTGCAGCAAACTGAGTTAAAAGTGCAAAAGCAATTTGTATTCAATTAAGTCAGTTGGAGGAGAGGAATGGAATCTTGCCTTTGCCTATAGACTCAGGCAAAAGCAAACTGCAGCAGCCTCTCCTAGCTTGTGTGTTCTTTCCCATTAATAACTTTTGCCATCTTGAATGTAGGCCTTTTCCACACCCTACCTTTTCAGGGAGTCCTCCAGTGGGGTTCTTGGGATTGGCTCTGCCAAGAGGGGTGTGACTGGAGTGCTCCCCTCTGCACTGGCTGGATCCATAGTGAAGGAAGTGTGATGGCCATTCCTCTTCCTTCTGCAGCACAGTCAAGTAGCTTCCCAAGCTGTGATGGAGCAGGAAGTGCAGTCATTGCACTTCCTTGGCTTCTGCAGGACAGGTATGTCCATGATTGATGATGGCATGATCATGTGTCATTGACAGGGAAAGTCATCAATGATTTAATCTGTGATTGCGCCACCTGGGGATGGGAGAAGGACGGATCGCAACATCATCATGCAGAAGCATTGTCACGGTCCCATCCTTTTCCCTTCCCCATGGCAGGTTGGGAGGGTGGTGCAGAAAGGGTAATACACTGATGTTGCTTGGCCACACATGTTCCAGTTTTCATCTGTGGTATATTGGAGAATATATGCATATATCATTAAAAAAGAGATGCATAAGTTTCTTATTACTTCATTTCCAGAAAACTGAATGCTGCCTAATGCTGCTAGTCTTGGTCTGGAATGCTATAGATGCCTGTGCAGGTAGTGGAAGCAGAAGAAAAGAGGCAGCATCCATGAAGGAAGTGAAGCACTGGAGGAACAGTTGCTCAGAGCCAGCAGATTTTGCCACCTTTTCCTAGCCACCATTGTGCAGCCCTTAAAATATGCAACACTGGTGTAGTGTACCAAGAATCAATGCTTAGGGAATTAGGGTGTGAAGGCATAACAATATCATGACCTAAATCCTATTCCTAGTGCCAACTGGAGTAGATCTATTAGCTAAATGAAACTTACATAAGCATTGATTTTGCCAAGTTCCCATTGATTCAGTGGGTCTGCTCTGTTGGGGGACTGGCAACAGGAGTTAGCATGTTTGATTTTCCTTATTGAGGCCTTGCTACATGATAATATATTTTGCACAATTTTTCCACACTTTCTTTCTTGAAGCCTCTGCATTGATTTTTAAACTTCTTATAAATGCTATGGGCATCCTGAGAGGTTAGGGAGCTGGACCATTTCTATATCATGTGAACTGGAATTGTGGTGCCTAGTGAGCAGGTAAACCTACAAAAAAAAAAAAGTCTACATTGAATAAAGTTAAAACATCAGCACTGACCTCCCAGTTTGATACTTTCAGTCATCCAAACTTAGAAAAAAAGGTTCTGTCATCTGTTTGGGTGCCTTGAAGAAGAAGGATTTTGCTCATTTGCAACATTTCTTTCTTCTTTCTCTCTCATTTTCTCTTTCTTCACCAAATCAACAGAAAATATAACAATATAAAATCAAGATGACAACAATGCCAGTTGTTCAGCTGCCTACAGCACAGAGACCCATCTCTAATATATTGTGCTATAAGGTCACTGGGGCCAAGATTCCTATTACCCATATATCTTCTCTTTGTAGTCCTGTATTCATTATGCAAAATGGCAGTGTATTAATTGCTATGACTTCTCATCTAAATGAATTTATTTCTGATCTCTCTTAATTCAATATTAATTAAAATGAACACTTTGCGGTATTGAGTTAGCAATCCTTTCCTCCCCATTCTTTTTATTTAAAGGAAAACAGAACAAACTCTATAATTTCCCCCCACATATATGCAATACAGTTCTCTGTGTCATGCCTTACCTGGAAGAATCCTTGCCAGAGGATGAGGGCCAGGAAGACAAACCCCAGTTTGTAGGGTTGCCATAATGCTTAGCTGGCAAGTTTTCACCTGACTTCTAGCCATGCTACCTGATACCTGTTTGGCCCATCATTCCAAGCTTTCATTTTTTCAAAAAATTGCTCTAGCTCTTTTATGAGAAATATATAGCTCTTTATATGGAGAAATATATATAGTCATTCTTCCATCCAGTTGTTTTGCAGGAAATAAGCCTGCCTCTACCTTTATGTGTATTTAAATATTGAGTGAAGGCTCATATCTTAAGGTTGACATTTGTTAACCCTCCCCTTCTAATTCCCATTTTCAGTTCCCTAAGTCAACATTTCAGTTCTGCAGGGAAGTCTAGCTTTTGGTGGAAGGTCTAGCTGAAGTCTATTTTGCTGAGCTCCTTGCAAAGATTTCACAGAAAGCATTAGAGCCATGGGAATGAAGGAGCAGGGCTACAACAAAATATAGTAAAAGCAGCAATACAAGAATTAGTATTGACATTTCTATAGAGTCAGTTGTTTTTCATGACTTGAAGTGGCAATGAGACGGCACCCTCAGTTTACAAGGTAACATAATAGAAGCTAACAATCAGGAGGGAGGACAAGGCAAAAAAAAAAATTGGAATAGCCATCACACAGCTTCAGTGGCATGAAGGGAGGTTAATTGAAAGCCATAGTCAAAGAAAAAAGACTTATCCTACCTTCCTCTGTGGGGGCAGTTGCACCTGTCTTCACACCCTAACATAAATATGGCAGAGATGGGAACTAAATCCAGGGAAGAGATTACTCTCCTGTAGCAGCCCTCCATGGACTGAATGGCATCAGGTGCATGAGCATAGAGTGTTTTAGCACTCTTGCCTGTTCACTCTCTTCCCAAATCTTCTAGTGCTGTCTATGAACATCTGTCCTAACTCAGTCCTGGCACAGCTGATAAATCAAACAAAACAAACTAAATATCTCCCAGCTTTTTACTTACTTCCCAGCAGTAAGGAAGGAGTCATAAATAAAGTCTGACATAAACAAAGCCCAGTAGGTTTTACACCAAGGGAGTGTCCAAGGTCAATCTGAGCATTTGTCAAGGCATCCAGCAAGTTAGCAGGTCAGATAAGTTCTGACAACTCCTGGAGGGGATGGACACCAGCTAAATAAGTCCCAAGCCTAACACAGCTGTGACTATTTCTGCACTACACTATTATAGTGCTATTATTCCACTTTCAACATCCTATGGAATCCTGGGACTTGCAGTTTAGAAAGCGGCCTTTAGAATTCTCATCCAGAGAGCTCTTTGGCCTCAGTAAACTACAAACCCCAGGATTCCACAGGATGTTGAAAGTGGAATAATAGTGCTATAACAGTGCAGTGCAGAAAGGCCCTGAGACTTGATTGATTGTTGCTGGTTATAAATCCTGAGAGAGTGATGCTGGCTCTCTCTTTGCTGCCTGTGCACTGTGAAGCTGGGTCAAGGTAAGTGTTCCTCTATATCGGAAGAGACAGGATTCTCTGTGGGAGCTGGCACCATCCCCTGTCTTGCTTCCGGCACTGTAATCTCTCTCTGTACAGCAGGCCCTGGCATGCCTTCTGTTTCAGCCTCTGGCATGCCCTCTGTTTTAGACTCAGAGTCAGAGTTCATGCTCTGGAAGCATCTAGCTTTGCTCCTCTTCTCCCTTCCACAAGTGGGAAGGAAGGAGGAGCACTGAATCTCCAGTCAATGACTTGAAGGAAGCAGGATTCTAACTAGGGTGGTCCCTGAGGTGGTACTTAGAACAAGAGGAGGGACTTTTGGAAGGGGAAGGGCTTGCCCTCAGAATTCTGCAGACCAGATAGGAAAACTCCACAAATTAGATTAGTTCTGTGCGGCATTGCTCCCCTTCCCCAGAATGCCTCCAGCAAGAGACAGCAAGCCACATTCAAGCTCTTGCTATGCAAGGCTGAAACATCAACATCAGTGACATTAGCAATTTTCAAGTGTCCATGTGTGTACCCACACACATTTGTTATAGGTTAGCTCTCCTTGCCTGTTCAGGGAATAATTACTCGTAATTCAGAGCAAGCAACTTCTACACATAGGCTTAAGAGAAACGGGTGAAATCCATATACATTTAAAAGAAAAGGGGAAAGTATGCCAGTTTCTTTGCTTGTGACTGATAGTTATGCAAATTATGATTATGCTATTTATGACATCATCTTCACAAAAATCTAGAAAACTGAATAGCAAATCAGAACTGAGGGGCAATCAAAAGACAAAAGACAGGGCTTATCACAGAAGTCAGAATGACTGATCACTTGGAAACAAACAGGATACAGAACTAAGGACAATGAAGGAAGGTTACAGGAACACAGCAGAACTCTGAAAGACTGTGTTATTCAAGCAAAGCTCCTCTAGAACAGGAAGCATTGTTAGAGTCTTCCCAGGCCATTTCTGCACTGGCCTGTTACAGCGCTATTATTCTGCTTTCAGCCTCCTGTGGAATCCTGGAGTTTGCATTTTAGGAAGGGGCACAGTCTGAAAATATTAAACTGCCTAGGCTTTTGTTCCATATGTATTTATTAATTTTATATCCTGCTCTTCTTGCAGTGCAAAACTCAAGATAGCTTACAGCTTTCTCACTTGGCAAGGACAGCTTACAATCTAAATGCATTTAAAACATAGTAAAAAAAGATGGGGGGAGTACAGCACACACCATTGAAATCTCTTCTGCAACAAAAGTTTTCCATTTTGATAGGCCTGGACTATCAAAAACATGGTTGTGGCCCCTTGAACAGAGATAGAAAGGTATGCATATATCTCTTAAGAGGAAATAAGAAACCAGCTTCATTATTCAGTTACATATCCTTGTTTCTCTAGAAGACTTACAGGGAGTGATTCTTGTCCTAACCCTAAAGATCTGCTCTGGTATGTGTTATCTGAATGCTAGTTATCATTTATATGCTTTGCATCACATCTTCTTGCTGGACTTCTGCAACCAAGGGGAAAATCCAGTACAAACCAAAGGTGTTTTACAACAGTGTTGCAAAGATCTAGAATTCATTAGTATACAACACATATTGTGCAGTTGCATAAGATACATTAAAAATATATCTCTGCCTGGGAACACCGTAGCCACAAAGAAATGAAGACCTTACATTCAGGGTGCAGAGCCAAAACTAGAGTTGTTCTTTGCAACTGTTCACAAGCCAGATTCACAAGTAAATCTGTCTTTCATTTGTGCGGAAGGGCTGGTCTAAAACAAGCACTTCTTTCCATACATTGCTAGTATAGGTGAGCTTTAAAGAAGCAGTGTTGTGCCTTGATATCAGCCTAACATGTCCACAAAGCAGCATGGCCTTGGCTTCACATCAATATTTCTCTGTCAGAGGTAGACTGGAATAAAGGTGGAAATGTAGACTCCATCACAGCAGCATGTTAATTATCAATGAATTCAAAGAGAATCTACCTTGAAGGAGGAGACTATTGCACAGACATAGCTCCCCCTTTATTCCAATAGGAATGACACATGTGCATTTATGACACCGTCAGACCTTGGATTAGAACTGCAGGGTCTATCCATAAGACTAGTTGGTTCATGCAGCCATAAGACAATAATGAGGCCCAAATGTAATGGTAACTTCCACCAGCTCTGAAGTTCTTAAAACAATGTTACTTTGGAAAGTATTCCAACAAGGTGCTTTCTTTTCTGATTTAAACAACAATGGCAACACTCAATGAGGAAATTTGCCTGGTCAGCTGAATCACTGTTGTCTTCTGGTAAGTGTAATCTTTCAATAGATCTCAACCATTTTAATCAGAAGCATGCTTCAATGGTTGATTTGGTTAAGTATGGAGACTCATCTACCAACCAATAGATAACAATAATATTTAGCTTTTGCAAACTACTTCTATGTGCTGAGTGCAGAAAACACTTCATCTATATTGCCTCAGTAATGTTTACAAATCTGCAAGGAAAGGCAGTATTATCCAAATATTCAGCACTCACTTTTTTAAAGAGGAGAGTGAAGATATGGATGCAAATATTTAAGCACACTTGAAAAATGCACTCTCTGGAAGGCCTTCTGTAAATTCCTAGTGAATCATTAGGGGTGTCTTTTTGGAACCACCTTGCAGGTTTGTGGGGCCTTTGGGCACAGTACTCCCTAGATCAAGACTTAACCACCCACATACCCACTCTCTGAATCAAGTCTACACAACCAACCAAGGGGAGGATGCAAGGAAGGTAGAAGGTTCTGGTGCATCTTCTCATTCTTGGCTATGCTTGCATACTTGAAGAAACAGGTGACAGTAGTCTCTGCTACTGCTGGCCCTAGTAAGAAAATATACCCAGAACTGTTTCACCTATTTCACGTATTATATCTTTGTAAGCTGCAAAATGATGCCTTGGCATGAAGAACAAATAGAAGTCCTGGGTTAAAAGAATCTCCTGCCCATATTGGAGATTGAGACCTGAAACCAAAAGATGGTATTCTGGTAAGAACATGGTTCATAATTAACATTGTTAGTCACACCTGTTCTCAGAAAGATTATTCAGGTACAAAAACACATAAAATGGTGGAAGAGTTATAATCAAAATCAGTGGAAGTCTAAATTGATGCATTTCCTTACTGCATGGCATCTTTGCAGGTCAGAAACATAGAGACCAGGATGTCAGAAGTGGACTAGCAAATGTCAACATCATCTTATTACGAAGCCTGGCACCCATGGGGAAAATCTAAAGGACATGAAGAAAAGTTGCTTATCACCACCCTCTCAATATTTCTCACTAAAAACAAGCAGAATTCCAAAGCAATCCCTCCAACACCCTCTCTTGTGCTCAACATTATCAAAGCCACTAATTTGTCTGAAGATTAGAGAATTGTACATTTATCATAGTGATTAAGGACAAACATTTTTCTCCCTGAATCAATTTAATAATTGTCTGGATCAATTATCTGGGAGCACAGCATCATTAAAATGCATTTGTTTTCAGCCAAACCATGAATCTGACTGTGCATTTTGTTACAAAAGTTCATATTGCATGACATTGGATTGTATCTGTCATTAAGCAGCTGCAAATCACCTTGTATCTTCTAATGCAACATGACTGTCAAGCCAATATGATATTCCATGGTCTAATTTTTTAAAGTCAATTTTGTATTCTTCCTCCTATAAGTAGATTGTCTGCTTCCTCCTGTAATACCAAAGTGAACCCAGGATCTTGATAACATTGGACTTTGTACAACTATTTAAAATGCAAGATGTTCACAAAGGTAGGAAGGAGCTTCCAGTGCAAGGCATCTCCCAGAATTTTAGCAGTTGTAAGAAGCCTTGCTTCACAGTTACCAGCTGAAGTCAATCTTTTGATTGTTGACTGTTCCATAGCAGGTTATGGAGTCCCTCTTCATTGTCCATTTACCATCAGATGTCCAGCTGTTGGGCAGAGCAGAGAAGGCATTTTTCACTGTTGACATTTAGTCTATGGAATAGGCTGTCTAGAAAGGTTTATTAGGGAGCCACCATGGCATAGTGGTTTGACTGTTGGACCAGGTTCAAATCTTTGCAGGGCCATGGAAACACACTGTATCACAGCCTCTCCTCCTCAGAGGAAGGCAACAGCAAACCTTCTCTGAACAAATCTTGCCAAGAAAATCCAATAAGAGGTTCACCTTAGGTGCACCATAAGTCAGAACCCCCCTAAGACACACAACAAAGGTAATTTCCACACTAGGCTGTTATAGTGCTATTATTCTACTTTCAACATCCTGGAATCCTGGGGTTTGCAGTTTAGGGAGGGGCCTTTAGAATTCCCAGCCAGAGAGCTCTTTGGCCTCAGTAAACTACAAACCCCAGAATTCCACAGGATGTTGAAAGTGAAATAACAGCACTATAACAGTGTAGTGCAGAAATAACCAAAAAACCAAAGATTTAACATGGCTCATATTTTCTTGCTTTCAAATTGCCGCTTAAGAACATTTTACTTCATCAGATACTTCTTACCTGATTGTTGATATGTTTAAGCGTACAGCAATTTTACATAGTACATTTTTATTGAAAATGAAAATCTTAGTATAAAACTATATATACTTTATTTGTAAGACTGAGTTTGATCCTAAGGCAGTGTACCGATAGACAAACCATTTGGCATGCTACTTCTTTGTTTATCTCTTTGTACAACTGTAACAGAAGCCATTTCCACATGGGGTTTTTAAAATGGGGCACAGCGTCCTCCAGGGGGGACGTCTGCACCCGGGAGTGGACTGAGTTGGACCTACTTAACGTAGATCCGCACCCCAGCCCGCTCCGGAATGACCCCAAGTGGTCGTCCAGAGTGCTTTTGAAAGACCGCTAAAAACAGGTCTTTCAAAAGCATGGAGTGCGCCCCTGCAAGCCTGCTCCCTTATGCAGATTCGCAGGCTCGCATTGGTGCGAGCCTGTGATCTGCCAGGGGTGGGCTTTAGGCTGGTGAGCTTCAGTGGTTGGTCGAGACCCTCGACCAACCAGAAGCCGCCATTTTCGTCCCTGGAGCAGTGCAGAGCAGTGGCCACACACTGCTCCGGAGAAGTGTGGACCAGACCAGGGAGCCCAAAAGTTCGGTTAGTAGCGTCATGGGGTGAATCCCTCTCCCCACGCGGAAATGGCCTCAGTTGAAAAGGAAATGATATGTTGTTCGGTTCTACTTTTAAGTTTGAATACAACTCTGAGTTTCACATGCAAAGGAATACCTACCTGAAAGAGTAAATGCAAATTGGTATATATGTTCATAATACAATTCTACATTTGATATTCAACACTCATACTGTCCCAGGCTATGCTGGGCAGCCATGGGGCTTCAAGGATCTCTGTACCTAAGGTAAGTGTGGGTGCGTGGCAGGGGGGTGGTGCAGTTGCTGGTCATTGATAAGTAAAACCCATCAATGATTTACTGTGAAATTGTGCCACCTTGGGATAGGAGAATGACGGGGTCCAGATGACATCATGCAGAACCATTGTCCGGGTCCAGTCCTTCTCCTGCCCCCAATGTGAGATGACAACATCCTGCAGAAAGGAAGTTGTATAAATCACAATGCAAGGTAATATCTGCCTACAGACTGAAATAAAAGAACAAAGACATCTGATCAAGAATGCTACTTTTTTTGAGGGGGAAAATATAAAAAAATTCACACATGCTTTCAGGAGAGCAGGAAGGACAGATGTAAAGTAGAATCCAATTCCAAATTTGACTTGAACAGAGCCATGCCCACAATTAGATGGAATGAGGCAACTATTTTAGCAAGCAGATTTTAAGCACCATGAAAGGGAATGGTTATTTATTTTGTTATGATTGAATTTTTACTACCAGCAATGGGAAGAGGTGCTTTCTGGAATGTTCTGTATAATATGCTAAATAATTTGGCCAGCTTTGTGTTTAATCACCTTGACATGTGTGAGTGAGGGTGCCATTTGCTACACTACCTCAGCTTACAAAATTTCACTGGCTGGCCTTGGCCTTGAAGTCTAAAATAGCTGAATGAAAAAAAATGTGCATATCAGGGCTGAGCCATGGAGAGTACCGGTAATCGGCAGTGAGTCAGAAGCTGTGGGACGAGTCACTAATAAAGACCAGACCAAAGCCAGGACTAAAGGACAAACATGGAAAACAATTTAAGAAACTGGGGCAGAAACACAACCACAGAGACAGAAATAAGTCAAAACTCATGAGGACCGTGTTGCTCATACAAATGTCAACTGGACTAGGTAGTCCTTGGTTACACTTTCTTTTTGGGGAAGAGCCACTGTCCAGGGTAGATGCTTGGAGTCAGTCATAGAATCATAGAGTTGGAAGAGACCACAGGGGTCATCCTGTCCAGCACCCTGCCATGCAGGAACACACATTAAAGCACTCCCAACAGATGGTCACCCAGCCTCTCCTTAAAAACCTCCAAAGAAGAAGACTCCACTACACTCTGAGGCAGCATATTTTGCCAAATAGTTCTGACCATCGGGAAGTTCTTCCTGAGGTTTAGGTGGAATATCTTTTTCTGTAATTTGAATCCATTGCTCCTTGTCCTAGTCTCTGGAGCAGAAAACAAGCTCGCTCTCACCTCAACATGACATCCCTTCAAATATTTAAACATGGCTATCATGCCCCCCTCTTAACCTCCTCTTCTGCAGACTAAACATACCGAACTCCCTAAGCCACTCCTCATAAGGCATGGCTTCTAGACCCTTCACCATTTTGGTCGCCCTCCTTTGGACACATTCCAGCTTGTCAATATCCTTCTTGAAATGATGTGCCCAGAACTGGACACAGTATTCCAGATGAAGTCTAACCAAAGCAGAACAGAGTGGTACCATCACCTCCCTTGATCTAGACACCATACTCCTTGTGATGCAATCAGGAATCAAGTTAGCTTTCTTGGCTGCTGCATCACACTGCTGACTCATATTCAGCTTGTGGTCCACCAGCCACGTGTCCCCTCCAGTCCATTTCACAGGGGACAAAGAAACTGTAATCTACAATCCATGGTTCACCATAGAGAATAACCAAATATTGGTCCAACAGTTCTTCACACTGAGCATTTTCAGAGCACCCTCAAACGGTTTATATTCAAACAACAGTAGGACACTTCCACCCAATTTTGATGTGATTAAAAATGATGTAAAACACAGCATAATGCAAAATGTGATTTGAAATTTCAGAGACCTCAGAGAAAGCTGAGTTGCATGTTTGTTTCCATTTAAAGTTTGAAAATGTGTTCTCTCCTCCCCAAAGGCAACAAAAATACATTTAATTTGTTAGATGCACTAGATCTGAGATACTGAAATAAACATTTAGCTTGTCTATTTCAGGACACCATTGTATATTTCAAACCTGGGATGGACTCTTTCACCTATTGCAAAGAGGACTAGGAAAAAGGAACATTGAACATTATAAGCTACATTTTGTTTATTACTCTTTTTCCTCAAAACAACTTTATACACTATTGCAGAATCAGAGCAATAGCAATAAGTGTCAAGTGACAGGTAAATATTGCAAAATGCAGAGGAGATTTTTGATTGGTCTGAAAAGCAATTATGGTAAAAAAATAATATCACCAAACATCAGGATAATATTCCTTCTTTGGGATATTATTCCAGACAATGTGTCATGCATTTTAAAAGGTTTGAAGTCTGCAGTAGAATGGCAATCAAAGCAGGTTTTAAGCTCGGTTCCATCTTAATTCCAAGATCAACATTTCCCACTGACTTTTGACTAATGCAGAGTATTCCCATACAGAGAAATGATTACACTATACACACTTACTCACCTGTGGACTGATATTTTCATGGCTTAATAAATAAAAAGAAATTGCTGAATATTGAGACAAAATTAGAAAATATATTTTTTAGGAATTTTTCAAAGAAAGAAATGGAGAAGATAGAAAATCCTTTTATAAAAAATATAATAGAAATATGGAAAAAAAATAAAAGAAAATTATTACCGAATATATCAATATTAACTCCGATAGTGATGATGGAAAAATTTCCAATAAATTTAAGAGAAATAATAGAGAAAGAAATAAAAAAACAAAAAATTTATAGATTAAAAGATTGGATGAAAATAATGATAAATAAAGATAGAATGAAAGAGAGATTGCAGGAAACTAAAATATCCTGGTTAAATTATATACAATTAGAGCAATGGACAAAGAGTATGAAAAGATATGTTAAGGATTTTAAAGAATATACTAAATTTGAACAAATTATTATTCAAAGAGAAAATATGCAAGAAAATGAAATACTAAAAGGTATTACAAGTGAAATATATAAAATATTAGCAAAAGAACAAGAAGAGGATTTTCTTAGAAAAATGTGGGAGGAAGAGATAGTACAAAATATAGATATACAAGAATGGAGAAAAATTTGGAAACAACGTCATTTAAAAAAATTATCAATAAGAATAAAAGAGAATTATTATAAATTAGTGTGGAAATGGTACTTGACTCCAGTGAAATTAAATCAAATAGATGAGAAATATTCAAGATTATGTTGGAGAGGATGTCAAGAAATTGGTACATATATGCATATGTGGTGGAATTGCAATAAGATAATGGAGTTTTGGCAAAAGGTTTTTAAAGAGATAAAAGAGATTATAGGAGCAGATATACCAGTATGTCCAAATATTGCATTGTTGTCTATATATGATAAGGTTGAGTGTACTCAAGTAAAGAAAGAATTAATAACAAATTTGTTAACTGCAGCGAGATTAATAATAGCAAAAAAATGGAAAGCAAATGAAAAATTTCAAATAGAGGAATGGTATAATGAAGTGTGGAAAATTGCAATTAATGATAAACTAACATGTAGAACTAGGTTTATGAAAGGTTTGGTTAAAGGGAATGATTTTGAAGAAATTTGGAAAATATTTTTGGATAAAGTTCTGAAAAGAGATAGTAATACTACCCTGTCAAAAGAAGAATGGCCATTTTGGAAAGTGGATTAAATAAAAAGTTGGCTCTGGGGGGTGGGTATTTTTTAGTTTAGTTTTGTTTTTCTTTTATGTTGTATATTTTGTAATTCTTAGTAGGTGTGTGTGTTAAACTTGTGATTTATAGATTTAAATGGATAAGTGATGTCAATGTTTTTTTTAAAAAAAAAAGTTAAAAGAATTAACAATAGAAATAGATTAAAGGGGATGTGAAAAATATTGAATTAAATGTGAAATTATAACAGTTGAACAGATTTATAAATGTAAGGGTAAAGGTGCAAAATAACAATGTAAGTTAGTATTGCTTAAGAGAAAAAAAAAGAAAAAAATTTTTTTTAATTCACTATTATGTATATCACATGGTGTTTAATTTTTTAAAAAATTAAAAAAAAAGAAAAGAAAAGAAAAGAAATTGCTTGTTTCTTTGGAGCCTAAGAACATCCTTCCCATCACACAACTAACATACTTGTTTCTATCACCAGTCTATGCCAATAAAGTCAAATTATGTGTAGAGTGAATGTTCAAAAATATTTTTAAATGGTCAAAAAAATATGTTTCTCAAATCTCAAGAAACCTTGGCAAGAAGAATTCTGAACTGATGAGAATCTTCTTGATTTGAGACTTAATTCTACACAAAATTTGCACTTGGTTGTTTTGCACCAAAAACAGCATTTCTGCACATTTCTGCACATTTTCTCCTGCAATAAACAGCATTTTTCTGTGCATTTTGTGCAGAATATGCTATTTCTGCTCAAAAAATGTTGCTTTCTGTGCAAAACAATCATGTGCAGTTTCTTCACAGAATAGGTCTCAAACTGCAAAAGAGTCTTCAAAAACTAAATAGTTTTCAAAGATCTTCTCATAGTGAGAAGAAAATTGCTAAAACCACTCATTGCTTCCTTCAAGAAGAAAACAAGCAGAGAACTACATCCCCTAACTTGAACACATTAACAGATTTTTCTCACTTTTGTCAGTACTCTATTTTATTTTACTTGTTTTGAAAAGCAGAAAGGACAATAAAAAGAGAGAGAGAAGCTCAAGGAAGTTCATAGCTGGGTCCAGAATTTCTCTCTCAATACCTACATGTCTAGGATGAATACCCTCTGCTCGACACTCAAGTTCTTTGTCTGCACTCCCTCTCACTCCCCTCCATAGCACATTACCTTATGAACTGCTCCCTCCCTCTTCTCTTTCCCTTCCAATGGTGGCGATGTTCTTTTGGCTTATAATGTGTTTGCTAAGACATATGTCTGTTGTGGAACTCAGTGGGAAAAAAATGAACTAGAAATATTATGATGCATTAAGCTGCGAAAAGACAATGGTTAAATAACAAAGCTGCTTGTCCTGAAGGCTAGAAAGAAATAACTGGAATTCCATCAGAAGGAAGATGAATTAACAGAGCTACAGTGACATCTGCTGGCTCCTTTGTTGGCAATACAGGTGCTGAAAGCGACAGCATATGGTGGGGAAAGAAATTAATGTCTCTATATTCTTAATAAAATGATTTGATTTTCAACAGCCAATCATAATTAGGCTCTGAGCATGGGAGAATCCACTCATATAGTTGAACAAGTTATACCATAATTCATGGAAACTATATGTATAACTGCATGAAAAAGAAACCATCACCATTATTTTACATTGTCTACTTTGTTACAGAGATTTAACTAAGTAACACCTCCTGGCCTGACCCCTCTCCAGCCCACCTTAAGAGCCGGCAGCCAGAACTGTCAAAAGAGATCTGTTCCACTTCTGACCTGGGAGCAAGTGGAATGATGTTTGCACTCCCACTACCAAAAGTGAGTGAAGCTATGACAAGAACTTGCAGTTGTTGCAGCTTCTCTCATAGGTGGGAGAGCAAAAGAAACATCATCTTCCTTGCAACCTGGTTGGAAATTGACAGGACCACCATCACCAGATCCAGCTGCTGACTCTTAAGGTGAGCTGGGGTAGCACTTACATAGTATTTTACAGTAAGAATATATAAGCATGAATCTGTGGTCCTTTCTGCACCACCCTCCCATCCCACAATGGGGGTGGGAGAAGGATGGGACTGCAACAACACTTCTGCATGGTCTCGTCACGGTTCCGTTCTTCTTCCATTCCCAGGTGATGTGATTGCGGATTAAATCATTGACAGGTTTTCCCTGTCATTGACATGCAATCACACTGCCATCTTGCACTTACCTATCCTGCGGAATCCAGGAAGTGTGATAGCTGTGCTTCCTGCCTCAGTGCAGCCTGTAAAAGTGTGACACTAGTACCACAAGTGATAGGTTCACTTTAGGGTTGTCATAAGTTGGAAAGGATTTGAAGACACACAACAACAAGTGTCACGCAGCTACCAAAAGGCCACTACTGGAAAATTAACAAAAGAACCCTACCTCCATTTGGATAGCTCAGATAAGCCTGCCACTTTTAAATGGATTTTCTCTGCTATTTATTAAAATACTGCAATCAGAGGTGTCCCCATAACTTTTAAATTAAACAACAGTCCATTTCTTCCTTCCATGTATCTAGTTCACCCACTTCATTAATTTGCTTTGTGTTACAACTCACATTTCCTTCCCTTAGAAGAGAATGAAGTAGTATGTGCATTTTGTATACATATGTATGTACAAAAATTTGTACAAAATCTTCACTATATGCCTAAAAATTTGGGAAACAACACTATTATTGTTGATAATGTTGACATCCTTTGGTCCTAACAATATTTACTTGGAAGCAAATACTATTAGCATCCAAAACTTTAAGCCAATATTTAACTTGTGTTTTGAGGAAGCATAAAAGAAAGGTAGCATTTAGAATTGAAACATTGGTTGGTTTGAACTTCTCTTTTTAAGGAATTGAAGAAATAAATACTCACCCTGAATCGTTTTTAGAGTTATCCAATAGCAGCAGCATCTTTAAAGACGATCACAAATATTATCAATATTATAAAGGTGTAGCTAAGTAAAATCTCCTGACCTGACCCTGTCCCTGGACCACCTTAACAGCCAGCCACTGGATTGAGCAAAAGAGGTCTGTTCAGCTACTGATCAGAGCACAAGGAAAATGATGTTTCCAGTTTCCTCCCACCAAAGAGTAAGGCTGCAACAATCAGAAGCAGGACCTCTGTCCTTGCCGCAGCCTTGCTTTCTGGTGAGAGGGGGCTGGAAACATGATCATCCTTGTACCCCAATCAGTAACTGAACAAATCTCCTTTACTCACTCCAGTTGCTGGCTGTTAAGGTGGGCTTGGGGGGGGGGCATTTATGATCATGGCTATAGTGTCACAGTCATCATTATATAGTCTTACTTAATATGGAAAATTGAGGGGTCATAATTTTAGGTTATGAATCTGAGGCCCTTTTCGCATTTTTTTTTTTTGCGTGAGCGCCCCTTGTTGTAGCCCAAAAAAATGTGTGCGCCCCCCGCTTTAGCCTTGTGAGCGTGACATGAGTGGGAGTGCATCGTACGGAGGCTAAAGCGGGGCGCGTGCACATTTTTTGATTTTCGGCTGTAAGTCAAAAATACTGTGTGCTCGCACAATGCTCGCGGCACCCTCGCGCACTTACCTGCCGTGTGGTGTGTCGGTGAGCCGGGCGGGTCACGCTTCCTTCCCCCAGCGCAGCCTACTGCACGGCGGAAGGAAGGAAGGAAGGAAGGAAGGAAGGAAGGAAGGAAGGAAGGAAGGAAGGGATGCTAGCCCCTCCCTAAACTGCAAACCCCAGGATTCCATAGGATGTTGAAAGTAGAATAATAACACTATAATGGTCTAGTATGAAAATGGCCTCTGGTTCCAGTGCAGGTCTTCTCATTTTACCAAGTAGATTCTTGGGGTAGCGTTCTCCTGATGCAACAGGAAAACATCTTCTGCAAGTGGAGTAATGAAGAAAATGCCTGCCTACTCATACTTCAAACTAAGGCAACTTGCTGGCATACATGGCCAGGAGGAGGAATCTGCTGTTGCTGCCACACCACTCACTCTCACTATTAGTTCCCCACCAGCACAGCCTTAAAAAGATAAATGCATTTCAAACCCATCAGCAAGAAGCCCTTTCAAAACAGACCTGCATGATAAATGCATATGCTGGAATTTATGTTTTAAACATATGTTTGTACTCCTACAGAAGTTGTTGGACATTTTGTCTGATGCAGAACACCCACATCCAGTTCAAAGTTGTAGAACTGGAGCTGCACATGTGTTAAGCAGGTGGATATACATTGGGTTATGTACTGAGTTTGTGTGGCAAATGAACGTACAACTCCACATGCAAAGAGTTATGTTACACAACCCCAATGTGGGATTCTGGTCATAGATGAGCTCCCATCAAGAATGCAGCTACAATACTTTGGTTATAATAAACAGATGGATCAATGGGAAAATGTGGACAAGGGCCTGAATTTTACATCATGTTAGGATCTCCAAGATAACTTTATAAAATGACGTATGGTTTGTATATGACACCAGAGAAATTGTCTAAAGGTGTATCTGATGTTGGAAATGTGAGCAATATGAAGGAACCTTTTACAATGTATGGTGGACATATTTAAAAAAAAACTAAAAGAAAAAGGTTGGATTCAAATGCACACACTGATGCAGAGGATTTTAAAGGTTAATATTCAATTTAAACCAGGACTATTTTTTCTTTTGGAATTGATGGATGTACAGTTGGAAAAGAGTCATGGCAGATTGCTTCAATATATAGCCACAGCAGCAAGACAGTTGTACAAACAAAGACAGAAGAATTCAACACTTCTCACTACAGAGAAATGGCTACTGAAACGGACAGAAACATGAGAATTGTTCGAACCCAGAACTCTTTCATTTTATGTGTTCAAATTCCCTTGGCAACTTTGTCTGCTCTTTTCTTTGGATGCTCTTTTCTTTTGGATGCTTTTCTTTGGATGCTAAACGCTCAACCTAAATGTAAGTTACAGCAGTGCTAGAAATTTCATTAGGAGGGAAGAATTCTTATTTAAGGGCAATGCTTTCTTTTTGCATTCCCCACCCCGCCATTCCTCAACCTGGCTCCAATCCTCTTTAGAGGATACTATTCATTTAGTCTGTGGAGTAAAACATACTCATATTTACCAAGATACTTTAAGTCAATATGATGTTTTGGTAAACTTAAAGGAAAGTGATAAGTGTCTAAACCCAATCATTCTAAACATGTCATGAAGAAATGTATACAGTGGACAGGAGAGAGGTAGACAGGAGGGAGGGAGGGAGGGAAAGAAGGAAGAAAGGAAGGAAGGAATTTGTCCTATGTTTTTGAACCCTCAGGGCTTTGAGGGGCTTTAAGATCCCCAAATAGGGTCCCAGTATGCCATATGTGGCTCGCAGACTTCATTTTCCCCATACCAGTAGTAGCCAGTTCAAGCCAGTACACCTGCACCAAATTAGCTTCAATGTACAGTTTTAAAGTAACATGAGAGCTCTGGATAGGGGAATTATTTATTGGAAAAGGCAGATCATAACAATGTAATCCTATCCATGTTTACCAAGTACAGTATGCCCAACTGAATCCAGTGAGGCTTACTCCAGTTAAGTGAATATAGAATTGTGGCCTTAATAGTCCAGCAAGAAATGAACAAGGGAATGTGAAAAGACGGCGTTCTAATGGAGCCAGTGCTCATAGGTTTTAAATGCCAGGATTTTTTTTATTAGCAGGGATTATTATGTTATTTGCCACCTCTTCAGTTTTCACCTTTGAACTTGGCTGTGATCCTCATGGTAGCTGAGGTGAGGAATGGATTTTTCCAGCAACAATATGCTGTTGTGAGCTATTCTTGTTGTGATGCACTCTATGTCTGTGTGTGTACATCCACATGCATCCCTGTACATCTAACTGCTCTGTAATCGTATGTTATTCTAGAAGCCCCATACCCATCATGAAGTTGGAAGCCCATCAGGGAGCAGAATGAATTAGAAGCCTAGAGTAACATACAGCTTTTCTGATATCCAAAACACCGGGGGAAAGCCTTAGTAGATCAGATCTATAGGCCCTAGAATTCCACACCATTGAAGCATAACTCTTGTTTAATTTACATTTTGCCAATTCATTCTGTGTGTGCTGAAAGACAAGTTTTGTAAGCAAGAAGGTAAACCTCTTCTTAAGTTGTATGAGTTCACACAAATCATTTTATTTCTGCCTTTGAGGACTTAGTGATTAGAGGTGGAAAATTTCTCTTGCTCACATTTTCATAGAGAACTATTCATTTTTCACATCATGATGCTGGAAACAGAATGAAATTTATCTTGCCTCTGAAACACATACATTTCCAAGGCAAATAATGCACTTTGAGTGGGTGGAAATATGCACAAAGCCATGCACACATTTCTAACATACATATATGAGAAGAAATAGGTTCCTTAAGTTCCATTATGCTCTAAACTTGAAAGGGAACTTTGTGTTGCAGAGAGATTCCTTCATCCCTAAAGGCTCTCCATATGACTTTTAATGTGGAAAGTCAGCATTCATATTTACCTGGAAATAGAGGAGATATCTATATAAGACAGAGACGGCTTTACCCTTGTGATAGTGACTTCCTACACAGGGGATGGAAATGGTGATAGAGAGGGCAAACTGCCACACTCTGTTGTGTGGTGTGTTAAATCCGTGTAGTTTTCTAATGCCTGGATAGAGCTAACTTTTTTTATCTAATGTCCTTAACATATGTGATGGAATGTTCACTAATATATTCAGCTGCAAAAACTGACATTATACTTTGAAAAAAAAATCTCTGCAGAACTTGAAGCTTACTTTTGATTCCTGGATGATGTCCTATCCAGGAAGCTTAAGATGGCAGGAATAGTTACCTTTTTGCTTTTCAAGATTTCAGCCAACCCAAAATGAACAGAGAAACAATTTTGGAATTCTGCATGCCACATATGTAGAGAGCTTTTGTGCCGCCATGCTAAGTATTTTATAAAAAAGAGCTTGGGGAAAATTTCACTCTAATCCTGGGTTAGAAATAGAATGTGCCTTCTGTATATGCAGGGATTCTGTTCTAGGAACCCTCATGTAAAATAATATGAGTATCGCATCCCATTGTAATAAATAGATGCAACGTGCGTGCCACACCTGCACACCTGTTGAGTCCATGGACCATAATGGGAGAGAGGCTTTGAGTGACCTCACATTCATGGGTTTGTAGGTTGTGCTAGAAGCGTGTGCACTGTACCTTCAAAATATCGATAGTTACTGATATTGGTCTTTGGCATTAACAGCTGATTTCCTTTAACATTACATGATCCTCCAGACTAAAGGACCACCAGATTAAAGTAACACCAAAGCACACATGCTTACCTTCTTCTTTTACTTGTCACAGGATCCTTTAAATGTTATTATTAGGATCCAGTCCAAAGTATGGTTATAGCTTTTGTAGATTATCTCATTAGAGTCCACTTATGAGGTGGGAATATGGATTAAATTATCATTTAAGTAACCTTCCAGCCCTATGATTCTTTATTAGGCCAATCTGGTCACACTGGTAGAAGTGATGGAGATTTCACTTACCATTCTGGCAAAATGCTCTTCGTTAAGGAGATTCAGGGGTTCTGTGGCCAGTGGCCATTCTGGAAGAAAACATGTCTTTCTTCTGCCACCTTCTCCCAAGATTGTGAAAATTGGGATCTATCTGGAATAAAACAGCAGTCACAATTAATCTAAGAAAATGTTAGATCTGTAGATTTTGGAGTTCTGAAGGGGTTGGATTCCCAACCTACCTCAAAATCTGATGTGAATACAGTGAACATTGGAGCATCAGTTGGACTGGTTTAAACTGCGAACCTCTACCTATATCAGAGCTTGGAAAAGGGGGATTGGACAACAAGTCATAGACTCCCTTAGCCAACACAGCGAGTTGTCATGTTGGCTGGAGGGTTCTGGGAGCTGTAGTTCCATGGATTATAGAACATGAAGAAGATATATGTCTATCTCTTGTCTACTCTCAAAATGCATCATTTTTTGTAAATCCTATTTGAACAGCCCTATTATTTCTGCAACCTTTATTTCTATAATTTATACCCTACTTTTCTATATTAAAAGTGCTCAGATATATTTACCCTATACAGGGTAAGATGTTAAATTATACACACATTTATAAATGTTTTCTTTCACATTGATAGAAGGCAAGGTTTCTGGACCTTCTGAAAAATGTTTCCCTAGATATTTTAGAAGGATACTAGCAACAGTAATTGCTTGAATTTACTCCCAATTATAGTTGTAATAATACAGAATAAATTTTGGATAACAGTCTTATTACCAGTAATTGTTGCAATCTTATTTAAAGTTGTGTAGATATTCCTCTATTTATTGGACTTGTATAGATTGCTTGTTAGGAATTTTTGGCAATATCTTGTCTTTCCCACCTGGATTTACATATTCCAAGGATAGGAATGGTGCAGCCATCCAAATATTTTTGGACTGCAAATCTTATCAGTCTTAGCCAAGATAGCCAATGGAGAAGAACGTTGGGAGCTGCAATCCAATAATACCTGGAGGGTCACATGATTCCCACTCCTGATATATACCACATTATTTCACCCTGAAGTGCTCAAAAGGAGAAATTGTATGTCTGGTTTTTAAAGCAAGAGAAGAGCTGTAGACATGCTGAACAAAGAATCTTCCTCTTCTACACAATGTGCCTTTTCGCATCTTGTCCTTCCAACTGCCTTTCACTCTGGTTGAATTCTGGTACAGGAACTGTGTATATATATATATATAAGATGAAAGCACTTGAAGAGTGTCCCCACAACACACCTCAAGAAAAGGGGTGGACTTGCCAGCACACTGTGCCTGTTTGAGCAACTGGCTCAGCCAGGCCCTCTGCATGTGAGGAAGGAGATCTCACAAAGGGTGTAATCACTCAAGTCTCATGAGATTTGGTAGTCTCATATCAAAAATTCAACAGAAAAACTGAAGAGTACCACTTCCCGTTGCATTGCATAGGAAAGGATTTGTGGGGCAGCAGTCTCGTACTGAGAAAGGCAACAGTGGCTGAGTACAAAGTAAGTTCCAAACATAAGATGAAGCTAGTCATTAGTCAGCCATATTTTATCACAATCACTCAACCGTTCTGAACTGTGGGAGAAAGAGAATATATTAAAATCTGCTTCACCCTGTGGCTGAATGTTGTAACTGCCAGCTATCAGTGAGGTCAGAAAAAAAAAAAATATAAGCATATGCAAATACTGAAGCAAGACCTATAAAGATAGTCCCTCAGTACTGATGGTCACATTGTCCTGCATTTCATTTCAACTATCCTGCACACACTCTTTGGGTCTCTCCCCATCCCCAAATGTTACCCTGCAGAGGCTGAAGCATCCTGCCATTCCAAATAGTCCATTTGCCATGGTTTGTGGTTTCAAAATCTTTGATTCTTCAAAACAAGTTGTTTGCATTAGAAGGAAAAGCTGTGGGTGTAGGAGTATTGTATTTCTGTCTGGAAAGTCAGTGCCCTGAGAAATATCCATTTGTAGCAACACAATCCAGATGATGTGGCAAACTGCTTTACCCGGACAATTGTGTACAATCTCATGAGTTTTCTCCTGCCGCCAGGAGAAGTCACCTCACAAAGTTTTCTTGTCCTGGTCTGGCTCCCTGATACTATGAAACTCATAACTAATTACTATGGCTTCAATTCTTAACTGGACCAGCTGTGTCAAAGCAAGGAAGCCACAGTTCCCATGTGTTACAGGATCTATAATTTATCCTCCATATAAAAAAAAAAAGTCAATATTGGACAAAAGAATGACATTTTAAAAATCATAAAATAAGTAGTGTGGTATTTACCCAACATGGTCTTTTCTTCCATACTTTTATATAAGACATTCAGCTTTGTTTATATTCCTCTTTCACCTTTTTTTCTTTCTTTCTGACAGTGGAATTATATTCTCTTCTCACTTTGGAAGCCATCTGGACTCAAGACAAAAGAAGGACACAGTGAAGCATACATATGAGAGAACCCCGAAGAGTCTGAATTTTTAATGCTTTAAACTAGAAATCTAATTGAAAATTATTGTAATTTTAAAATAGGGTTCTTAAAGTGCTTTAGTTGCTCAGGTTTAAAGGGAGATTGATGAAAGTGTGCATTTCTTTACATGCGCAAACCCTGCGCCACTGTTTGTGTTTGCATATGGAAAGACAAGTCTCGCAGCAACAAAAGCATCAGAAAAAATAAGGATAGGATCAGAAACAGGAGCAACAGAAAAAGAAGCGGCAACCTCTTCATCAAAGATTAAGGGACCAGTCCTTCAGTCTCTATTTTTGGCTTTCTTGCAGAAGGGAAGGGAAGGGAAGGGAAGGGAAGGGAAGGGAAGGGAAGAATCTGCATAAGAATTGTGAAAGGCCAAGGAAAAAAATTAGCCAGGCATGTGACATTATAGCAGCAAAGATGAAGGCAGAGTCAAACTTCATACCTCAGCAGAACAAACTGCACCAGTAGTATCCAAAATCTTAGGCCATTCCCACATGGCATTGCTGTTGCACAATTGGGCTGTGTGGAAAGGGCAGAAGTGCAATCAAGCGCTTCCGTTCCCAGGGCAGCATGGGAAAGAGGCCGGCTGCGCTGTGGAAGGAAGGAGCATGTCGCTCACACTCCCTTCCGCAGGGAGCAGGCCAGGTGCAGAGGGGAACATTTGCGTCATGTTCCCCTTCCCAGCTAAGGTGCTGCCAGGACCTCAACAGGAGGACAACAGAAAGGTGTGGTGCAGAAATGGCCTTTTTCACGGGTCAGTTTGGCAGGGCTGTAGCTTATGCTTGATGACTTTCTGAAACAGTAGAAATCTTTCTCTCTCTCTCTCTCTCTCTGTTATTTTTCAGGTATGTTTAGGTTATTTAATTAGTTCGTTCCTTGGTCTTTTCAATTCTTTTATTTCTAAATCACTTCAAACTGTCTGTGTGCTTAAATAAAACGATTAAAATATATAGAGCAAAGAGCAATTGACCCAAATGAAATAGTGTCTTTCCACTGGATCCAGCAGCATCTGCCAGAATTAGTGCGTCCCTTTTCCCTCCATACAGCCTCCACTACACCCCTCCAAACCTGTTACAGAGGATTAGGAACTTCCTGGACCTGATTTCTGACACTTCTGAGGAATACAACAAAAGGACAAAGGTTAGATAGTCCCAGTTCCGCTCACACTGGATACCAAAGTACAATATTAGACCTTGGCCACTAGCTTTACTAGGACCCCCATAGAAATTGCTGATGGTTTAATTGTCTTCTCATTTAGTGTGACTTCTTGTTCTGGGAAATGTCAAGATTTTTTTCCCTATGTTGTACAGAAGCCTTAACTCGTTATTTAGGGCTCACCAATTATGTTCTCATTGTAAACATGTGCAAGGAAATGCAACTGGATTTCTGTGGTGTCAGCATTCACATGTGATAGGTACTTCCAGGATAGTCTGTGATATCTATTACTACTCTCATCTTCTTTTCTGATCCTATCTATTATACTGCAAGTGACCTCTGCAAAGATACAAATTCTAGTTCATTTCATTGCAGTTTCAAGAGTGTGAGTCTGAGCCCTGAGGGGATAATGAGGAATGCATTATTATTGTGACTAGGAGAGAAGTAGAAGGAACATAAGCATTCTGTCCCCATAAGAAAAGGAGCAAACGGAAGATGAGAGCACTGTATGTGAAGTTCACACAAAATTGTAAGAACTAATGAGGTCAGAAACTGCCTTCTGGCTAGTGTGGAATTGACCAGGATTAGGTTCTTAGATTTTTTAAAAATGGAGCTCTATCAAAACTGAGGGAGAGATGTGAACACTCTGTGAAAATTGCTTCCTTGTGTCTGCCATATCAGGCCACTGGAATGGTCTTGAATCATACCCAGCAAGTTTCAGGATGATTCAGAAAACTGGATACAACATATATACTTTTGATTATCCAAAACCACTGGTAAATATCCCAGCTCAAGTCCTGCAAGAAATTATTTCCACTGAACTGGTGGCATCATTTTACCCCAGTGACATGGACAAAGTAGTACTTAATACCACTGAGATCAAAGGGAATGGGGCTGTTAACTCCATGAAACATGGAGAAAATTGTTTATGAACTAAAACTCTGTGGCTTGAATGGTATTGGTTAATCCCAACTAGAGAAGACCCTTTGAATTAATTGTTGAATGGTGAGTCAACAACATATTGATTCCATAGTTATACTGCAGTTCTACTCTAACAATAGGATTATGTTTCTATGTCTTTTGGCATTAATCTAAGAATTAATGCTTGGTTCAACATGTTGAATCTCTGACATGACAGAAATGTAAGAGGATGATCAGACATATACTTGGGGTGCTATAGGACTTTTGTGTGAGGTCATACAGTTAGAAATCCTTTTCCAGGATAATAAGGGGAACTACTTATCTAGTTGGAACAGTCAGAAATACAGAGGTGAAATTTCAGATGGGATAACAAGAGACAACACTGCACCAACTTTCAGCATTCAGGAATTCTAAGGTTTAATTTAAAAGATAAAAAAAAAAAGACAAACCCATTGGTGACCCTTCCCCAGTCATATAAGAACATCCAAAGTTTTTCTTTGGAATAATTTCCCCTTTTATTCTTTGGTGTTATACATTTTATAAAGAAACGCAAACATTGTATTTATACCCAAGAAATGAAGTCTGCAAGTGCAGCTTATGCAGATATGCTTCTGGTTGCACAAGCACATCTATGTTCATTAATTCCCACTGAATGTATTATTTCTGGTTCTGATGCTATATGATGATGTGCAGGGTCATTATACTAATGACATCTAATAACTTTCAAATAGCATCAACTTGAAGGATTTATACTAATTCTGAGTGTGCACTCATAGGCTGGAATCCCATTGGTGGCTCACATCCACATATGTTCCCCTACATAAGTACTTGGACTTTTTTTGTCTGATTCAGAACATCTGCATTCCATTCAAGACTGCAGAAGGGGAGTTACACATATGGCAACATCGTGCAGTGGATACACAGTGTGCATTGATGTCTATTGTGCTTTGAATTTCATTGTGCATTGTGAATGTACATTTGATTGTGCATTTAGGTGCACATTTGCTGTTTTGTTTCAGTTGTGCAATGTTGTCTATTCAACATAAAGCAATTGTTCATAGCAAATTAATGAATAACTGTCTTGTTTAGAAAACCAGCCAAGATTCACAGGCCTTAAACAGAATCTATAGTAGTAGCCACGGTTGAGGTTTACCAAAACTTATCAGTCAAACAATTACCATCCAGATCAGTAATAAATTCAGAGTGTCAGTTCAAGGGAGTATTCAGCAGTGCAGTCAGCACACAAAACAAGGTTCAAGGTCCTTCAGGAACACAAACCAAGGTTCACAAGATAAACACATTGCTTCCACCGATAATAGCAGCAATCTGCAATAGACTTCTTCTCACCCAATCTCTGATATTTACTGGCCAGCAGCCTCCCTCAGCTGTTGCTCAGTTAATGAATCTTCCCTATATAAGTGCTCTGAGCATCTTGTGGGCTCTCTCTTCCTCATCCACACTAGGCTGCTGTCAGTATTGCCTTGTTCACATCTCTGTGTTGTGGCTATTGGGAACAGCCCTGTCTGTTTCCGCACATGGGTCCTGGGACTGAGAAATGACAATAACACCATATGTGGAGGTTACACCATGAAACCCTGAAGTATAAATCACGGCCATACAAAATATAAACTGTGGCTGGCATCCTGTGTTGCAGTTATGGATTTGTAATCTAGAGTTTGGGATCCGTAACTGCTCCATGTTTAGTTATACTATGTGTTCACAAATGTGGTGCTATTGCTGTGATCATAAATTTCCTGACCAAAACTACATCGGAGTCATTCTGAGCAATGAAAGGTCTGTTCTCCTGGTGATCCGGAGGATGACGTCTCCAATCAATGAGGCTGCAACAATCAGAAACAGGACCTCATCACAATTCCTCGTCACAGTGCAGATCACTGATAGTATAGGGCTGGTAACATAATCCACTTGCAGAACAGCCACTGGTTGTTAAGGGAGGTTTGGGTTGGATGAGTCTGGAGATGACACTTAATTACACATTCATAATTAAGTTATCCATGTAGGATCTCGTCCTATATAATTAGTGTTTGGCACTAAGCGAATTATTTTCAGTTGTCACCTGTTTCTGGTTTCTATACTGTACGGTCTCTTTTTCTTTTTATACTTCACTGAAGAGTTTGACACTAATTAGATTTACAATGTGTCATTTGTATCATTACTGTGGTTTCTTTGTTTTATTATTCACTTATATATGTCATTCCATGAAGATATACATCACTTGAGAATGTCACATGACCATCAACAACAATAACAACAGACAGATCCCCAACTCAAAAAGCTCAAAACATAGCTAGGTACCCTGCAGGAGATCTGTGCTTAGATTGCCCATGGATTTAAAAGAATAGCAACTTTGAATGGTGAGGAAGAGATTGGAACCAAAGTGCTGGAGGAGGTAGAATTACTTTTCCCTCCAATTTACCAACTAAAATCTGCATGCCACCCCACAAAACTTTTGGCCCCACAGGGTAAAATGCACAGACAGATGTATGGTCACTGCAAGTTTTTCTTCAAAGAGCACATAACAGGTTTTGGGGGAAACTGAAAACCATCATCCTGTTGCAGAGCAGCTGCTGGCTGTTACAATAGGTTTAGATGGGTTGGGTCTGGAGATGATTACACATTTGTAACTAAGTTAGCAATGTAGGATCTCAATCTGTGTAATTAGTATTTGGCACTATCTATCCAAGTAAATTCTTTTCCATTGTCAAGTATTTCTTGTGCATGTAGTATATTGTCACATATTGTCCATTGTCACGTATTTCTTGTGCATGTAGTATATTATGGTGTGAAACAAAATGATTAGCCCACAGTGTCACAGTTCTGATGGAGTTTCATCCCACTTCATGTTTGACCTTCATCTCAACATGATAAAGTCATTGAAGAGTGGCAAGAAAGTTGTGGAAAGCAAAAATAACAACAGAAAGAGGCACAGAATGGGAGAGACAAGGGTATTATTTTACCATTATTTATCTTATTAGTGTAAACAATTGGTTTGACTTCGCATATATGAAAACCAGTATCTTTAAGATATTGCTGAAATCTCCAAATGAAGTGGTTCCTCTGATAATCCTAAAAGGGTTTGATACGCCATGTGATTAATTAAGTTCACAGTCCAGACAGAGCTTTCCTTATCATGTTTAAATTCAGAAATGGTGTATGCTTTATGAATAATGTAGTATATGTATATTGACATCTATGCATGATACACTCAAATACCTCAACATGCTGTAAAAATTGTGTACTCAAATACCACCCTCAGTCAAAAGGCGGAATTAAATCCAAAGGACACAGTCGGAATCCAAAGAACGGTAAATTTAACAGCAGTCATAAACTCTGCTAAAATCTGGAATAATTTTATACTCATTATTATACTTGCCCAAAGTCCCCATTTGCAGAAAACAGGGGTCTTTTTGATCATAGAGTTTAGACCAGTCATTCTAATTAATCTGGTCTGAATCAACATAGGTGGCTCCTCCTACTCATACTCGTCCTTCTTTTGCAGAAAAATAGTCTTTGATTTGTACATTGGGGAAATAGACTGTAAAAACAGATGGGAGTTCTGTGCATGTATGCTTTTTAAGCCAAAATTTTTCCATTGTCATACATGGACATTTTAAAAACACAGCTTATCTCAAAGTTGGTTGTTTCCTTCTTTTCCAGAGAAGAGGCAACATATACAGTTAGCAAGGCAAAAGACCATGCTGAGTTGCCACTGGACATCATGCAGTTGTATATTTCTTAGGTCCTATCTAGGCTTCTTGGGAAAATGTTGACTGATTTTGTGGATCTAAGACGTTAGAAGCCAAAGATCATAACTGTTCTGTCCATTGTCTTTGAGCATGTATGAAAATGTCTGATTCATCAACATTTGCTCAGATGGTATGAAAATTAATTGGAAGATTCTCCTGGATTCCTGCACATTGTCTTTGTTTTCTGCACAAAAATGTACAACATAATCCCACCAACTCACAGCATATAGACTTACAGAGGAACTAGTTGTTATGGAAAACAGCTTTCAAAAACAGCCATCAAAATTGTCATATTTACCGTATTTGCTGGCATATAAGATGCACTTTCTGCCTAAAAAATACCCACTGAAAATGGGGTGTGTCTTATACACCAGCAAATACAGTAATGCTAAAAACATAAGGAAGAGACAGGGAGTGGAAGGGGTTTTCACTGCCCAGGCAAAACAACAAGAGAGGGAGTAGTGGAAGCCTTGATCTATAGGAACATAGATAGATGTTTCTATAGTTTCTTCTTACCTTCCCCTCCTCTCCTGTGCATGTTGACTCTATCAGGAGTTTCTGCCCAAGCAAAACAGGAAGGGAGGGGTGGTGGTGCAGCACTCTTTTCATTCCCCTCCTCTCCTGTGCATTTTTACTCTGCCCAGAATTTCTGCCCAAGCAAACAGGAACATGGGGTGGTGGTGCAGCACACTTTTCATTCCCCTCCTTTCCTGTGCATTTTGCTCACCAGGGAATTGAAAAAATTTTTTCCTGAAAAATACCCCTTGAAAAGTGGGGTACATCTTATAAGCCAATGCGTCTAATATGTCAGCAAATACGGTAGTTTCCTAAGAGCCAGCCTGGTGTAGTGGTTTGAACATAGGACTACAAATCTAGAGCCCAGAAATAGAATTCCTGTCTAGCAGGGAAAACCCTCTGGGTGACCCTGAGCAACTCACATTCTTTCAACCTCAGAAGAAGGCAAAAGCAAACACCCACAGAACAAATCTTACCAAGAAAACCAGGGGATAGATTAAGAAATGACTTGAAGACACAGCCATAGCCACAAATATTAGCCCTTTCTGCCCCTTACCTTGTCCTGGAGACATCCAGTGTGGGTCCTGGCGTTGGCCCTGCTCGGAGCAGAGCACAACAGGAGCACTCTCCTCCACACCAGCTACCTCTGTCTTCAGGAAGTGTGATGGCCATGCCTCTGCTGCAGCACAGCCAGGTAGTGCTGGGGCAGGAAGTGCAGCCATTGCGCTTCCAGAGCCTCCACAAACAAGGTAAATCTACAGTGGTGGTACAATAGCTGGTCATTGATGGGGAAAACATGTCAATGATTTTTGGTGCAATCACGCTGCCTGGGGACAGGAGGACGGGACTGTGATGACGTCATGCAAAAGTGTTGCAGTCCCACCCATCTCCTGTGGGTTGGGAGGGTGGAACGTTAAGGGCATAGTTTCCCACCATCTCCAAAATACCTATCATGATCTTCAATGTAGCAAGACACTTAGGCAAAGTGAGAGTAAGGCTGTTGCCTCAAGGGCAGCCTCCCAGCTACCCCTCCTCATGGAAGGACATATTTGTCTTTGCGGCATAACTTTTGCACAGCCTCTATTAGCTTGTAATGAACCCTAATGTTAAAACAAGATCTAGCTGCCACTTCAGTTCTTGGCTTCTGGAATGAATAATCTTCTGGAATAAAATGGGCAAGGGGTTCCATCTTGTCTTGGGCCAGCCCTGCAAGGTGGGTTAACATCACCATGTACTAAGTTTTCTATTGCAGAATAGGGAGTTCCTTTTGTAGAATTTTGTAGAAAAGTTTCTTTTGTAGAATGAGGATAACGAAACTTGCAGTGTAATGGTATATGGTGTAGTGAATTTCAATTGTAGTGAAAAGGAGGGAGAATTCTATACAGCTATGGTCTGCTGCAGAATATATAGCTTTGAATGTCTGCTCTAATGTTTAGCATTGGTTTTATCCTGTCCTTCCCACTCCCATTCTAAATTTAAAATACTAATCAAAAAGGAACTTCTTTTGTGCACAGTCTATGATATGTGAAAATAAACAGTACGTTTATGAACAGCTGGCAGTCCTGCAGCAATTCCAAGAAGGAAGTTTGATTTATTTGAGGGGAAAGGTGTGTCAGTCTTTTGGGGGGATTCACCTCGCCATTCTCATTCTACAGCTGCAAATTTCATGCTCAAGCCAAACTCCAGGTAGCATTTCATGGAGCTTCCATGGGAGCAGTCTTGTGACAGATTACTGACCATACGTATCAGTTCCATTGTCAGCTACTGATCTGAGGCTACCCCAGCAGGGCAACAACTAAAAATTTTGTCTCTTGCCATTCTTTTGTGATGTAGAGCTATTTCCCCTTAGAAGTGGGGTTAGAACATCGCCTCCTTTCTCACAGAATGAAGAACAAAGAGACCATCGTTCACTCAAGATCTTGGCGAGATTCAAAGCACTAACCTAAAAGGTGGAATTCTCTACAACCTATTACCAAATCCTAAGAATCCAGTTTCCCAGGCAATTAATGGTTGATTATTGTGAATTCCATGTTGGGATAATTAATTACTCTGCCATAGGATTTATTAGATCATCAGGGGCCTGCAATTTATTTTATTTAGTGCAGCATGAAATGTTTCTTTAAACAAACTCTCCCTCCCTCCCTCCCTCCCTCCTCTCTCTCTCTCTCTCTCTCTCCATATATATATATATATATATATATATATATATATATCCCCTCCTTAAAGCTTCAAGAACACAGTGTTTTCTACACACAAGTGGCAATGTACACATTACATATATTATTGAAGCAATCCTTTGGGATTGGCACCAACAGCACAGGAGTTAGCTAACAAGCTGGCTGAGAAGACAAAGAACATCCTGGACCAACACAGTTACTAGCAGAGTAAAACCAGAGGCCTTGCAGAAACCACTGCCATGTTAATGAACTTCCATATATAGCCTCCGAAGATTTGTTTCTAGAAAGGTAGGGGGCAGAGAGGTATTTTAAAAATCCAACTGAAGTGAGGGAATCAGATTAAAAAAAAAAAAGGAAACAACTCACTAAAGTTCATATAAAAGATCCATTCATTGTCTACAAGTAACCATGTGGTTATTTTTCTCCAAGCTTCCATATTATGATACAGGAAGAAAATTATTTCAAAAGACATTTGACACAGAGAGATATCAGAAGATTGTTTTAGGCAGAAAAAACTTGTTTCATTTGCAGACATAGTTTCTGAATGTCTTTTTTGAATTCTAGGACTCTTTCTAGTAGCATGGAAAATACAACATTCAGATGCTCAGAAGCCTGTGTGATGTTACAAAGAAGAGTGCCTCTGAGAGTGTTTAAATTTCATTTCCCCATGCTTCAGAGTAATCGTAACAAGTCCTACCACATCTCACACTAGGTTGTACAATTTCCACATCACAGTTCTTAGATTCTGGATAGGTATTATTTTAGCTGGGGCACTTCTCTGTTTGGAAATGAATTCATCGTACAAAAAAGAGTCATATAGCACTGCTTTTAGACAATGTTCCCAGAGCTGCTACAGTCACGACAGTCATGCCATCTGAGATGATAATGGAGAATATAGAAAACTGTCAGAACACTAATCCATCTACCACTGTATTGTACAGACTGACTGGCAAACATTCTCCTGGGTTTCAGACAAGGCTCTTTAGAGAGTAAGTGCAAGCAGGATTTGTGTGAGATGTGATTACAGAACAAAATAGACTAGCTTAGGAGAAACAAATAAAATGGATTTTATTATAGGAACTCCATCAAAGGATAGGATAGTTCCCTACACTATACTACAATAAGCTATGTGTTAGGACCCAGCTGGAAGAGGGATGGCTAGGGAAGGGAACAAAGTCATCTCTAAGAGCATCCACTTCAAGCATAAATCTCTGTATTCGAATTATTCACTGATTGTGGTACACAACCCTTGTGTTGAATGGTAACATTGTACAACTGAATGTGTATGCGCCATGCATGTGAAATCACATGTGCAACACATGCACAGTAGCATTGCATGTGCAGTTCTTCTCTGCAACTTTGAACATCTGAATACAGATGGCCTGCAATGGACAAAAATGTCCAACTTGCTTTCATTGGGAATTTATACATATATAAGGCATCAAAAGGATTCTGTCTACCATCTACCTCACAAAGGAGGGACAAATCAGATAAGCAAGAGACAAAACATCCAGAGTAACCTAACTATCTGATTCCACTACTGCAGCCCTGCATGGACTTCATTGGATCTTTAGACAAAATATTGGTGCGCTACTCTTCATTTCCAATTGCCCTTACTCAGGTCTATCTGGAGACACCCGGGACTAAACCTGGGACCTCCAGTATGTGAAGCATCTGCTCCACCACTGAACTCTAGTCCCTCTGGCACAGAGAAATCCCATATACATATGCTGTAATTATTGAGTGTGGCCTGCTGTGTTTCTGTTTAAGGGTTTCCCATTGAATTTTATTATATTGTTTTGATTCTTCTAACTATTCACTGCCCAGAGAGCTTTTGGTGAATGCTGTCTCCTACATTTGTGGAAGCAAAGAAGAGAGGGAGGCAGAGAATGAATGACCGGGGAAAACAGTCCAGGTGAAAAAGTGTGATTTCTCATTCAAGACTGGGCACTAACGAAAGTTCTGAAAATCTGGAGTTAATGGCTGTGGTAGCAGCAGAGCCAGTCCTGCCCTTCGCTAAGAGTTTGCTCCATGAACAAACATACAAGGAAAAAAGACCTCCTTACACTGTTCTTTCGCTTCTTATGTGCTTTTGGTTGTTTTTAATTCAATTGTTTTTTAACATTATAATTAGTTTAGTTTTGCATGGCTTTACACATGCTTAGCTACGCAGCAGAGGCACTGCAGAACCCTCTCAGTGAATTGCGAAGATGCATTATCAGGGCATGTACAAGAATGTCCCCGTACACATCATACTTTCCTGACGTGTATCAGCATTCACTAAATGTTGTCTGGATGGTGCATTGGATGATGCATTGGGTCAATGTATATGTCTAGATGGTACATCTGGTCAATGTATATTGGTGCCCATTGCACATCAGTCCCAATGCACAACGGTCACTTCGCTGGCTCCCCTATGCCATAATTTCATGTCAGCCCCATGCTGAATACAGACACCGTGAAACTGCTCAATTCTATTTCCAGCAGATGTAAGCCCACTTAGGTAGATGTAAGTCCCATACTGAATTCCAGTAATTTTTTTAAATCTGTACCTTTATTTAATTAGACTTCTTGTTAGCCACCTTGATTGCTGATTGGGAGAGAAAAGAGGGAAGTAAATCCAGTTAATCAAATAAATGCATAAATAAACTTCTGGAGATGATGGGAAGGTAGCTTCCTTCTAGAAATTGCTACATATTCCTATTTGGACAATTGGAATGCACTCCTAAGTACCTTGAAGGAAATAGCAATGACCCATGGACCTTTGTGAAGACCTGCACTTTCAAGTTGCTAGCCTTGGATCCATTGGTGGTGTACGGTTTGACAACTGCAGACTTAAAAATGTAAAACTACAAACATCTTGGATGCAGAAACTGCTATACATAAGTGTTCAGGCCATAGAAATTTATGCAGCAAGCTAGAAGAAATGAAACTGGCTTGGATGTAGGCCATAATAGCAGAGGATCTTGAATCTCCATATAGACAGCAAGAGACATGCTAAACTAAATTTTCCCTTTTACAGACCAGTGCTAACTTTTTTTCTTTACTAACTATCTTTGGATTTTTAACTGTTTTAAATTAATGTTTTAATTAGATTGCTGTTTAATTTTTTAAATTTTGTACTGCTGATTATTTTAGCTATTTTGTTTTAACCTACAGTGTTAACCTACATTCTGGTTACCAAATTGGGAGAAAAGAGGGATATAAATTAAATAAATAACAAATGAATAAATAGATCACCAGGACTATCATTGCTAAAGGCAAGTGATTACCTCATATCGCAAATTCTAGTGAAGTGGACAGCCTTCCACCTGTTTCTATTAACTGTGTAGATGTTTCCCTGTGTTAGAGAAAAGCCTTATAAGCTATAAGACTAGTCCTGGGCCTCCCAAAGTAGCCTTAGCTGTGGTGAATAATACTAATATTAGGCCCTTTCCGCACAAGGCAAGTGAATCGCTCTGTGCCGTTACTTACCGGCTCTTCTTAGGTCCGAAGTAACGCAGACTTTCCCCTGAGCCCTTCCGCAGGGCTCCTCCATTAGTGCAGGGCAACCGGAGCAATGTGAGTTCTGTAGATCCACACTGCTCCGGCTCAAAACGGCAGCTTCCGGTGTCTTCGTGGGAGTGGACCAACCGTTGACACTGGCCACGCCCACAACGCACCCTCCACTGATCACAGGGTAGCATTGGTGCAAGCCTGCGCATCTGCACAGGTAAGTAGGAATGCAATGGCACGTTCCAGAAAATGTAAAGACTGGATTTTTCTGGTCTTTACTTAGCACGCTGGAGGACCACTTGGGGGTGGGTTGGATCAGACTAAGGTGCAGAACTAAGTTATATAGTCCGCACCTAGTCCGATCCAAGGTGCAGACGACCCCTGTGCCAGGATGCCTTGACCTGTTTTAACTGCCTCGTGTGGAAAGGGCCTTAGAATTCAGTCTTACAAAAATGTTGTCAATGTTTTAAATAAGATTCACCTTCCAGTCCAGTCAACTTCTGCACATAGACAGGAGATGGGGGTACCATATTCTCCTCCACTTCAGGCAGTAAACTGTCTAGCCAGCCCTATTCTTGCACTTATGACAGAGGACACAGGCAAAAGGATATCCTACCACTTGAGATACAATGAAGGGCTCTGGCTAGTTTCTGATCCTCCTCTGCTTTCCCTGCATATTCATCCAGCATTTCTGGTGGCTGTGCCATCCAAAATGTTTAAGGAAGTGGTAAAAATGACCTACACTGTAGCTAGTGCAGTATTAATGCCATGAATCCACATAGTCAGTCTAGAAGACTAATTAGTTGACTTCCTTATGGATGGACAAGTGAGGCAGGGACACAGCAGGTCATGATCAAAACTCCAAAAATTTATTTTGGCAATAGAGCTCCAAGAATCCACCAGATTCTGGAAGTGGTGGTCCAAAAATCTAACTTCCCCAAGCTCTGGCCAATATCATCTGGCACGTTCTTTGAATGGGAAAGGGGTTCTTTTTCCAGAGCTTGACAAAGTTAATGATCCCCAGAATCTTCCAGCCAGCATGACAGTGACTGGGGGATTCTGAGAGCTATAGTCCCAAAAGTAATGCTTCCAACCACTCCCCCTGCCCACCCGCCTGCCTATGTCTCTTATAGTTCAAATATATCACCCTCTGAGCATCACACTGAAGTGCCACAGTTCAAAACTTGGACAAATCCATCATGAGTTTGAGACTTGTGACAGTTGTCCCCTAAATACTGCCACCATCTTATGGGAGTCCTCTATAACTCAGGCAGCTGTCACTGGTGAAATGTATTCTTGTAGGCAAACTTGAAAGAGTAGCATCACCTCCCCTTTCCTCCCAGATGTACTTCTGGCAGTGCGAGATCCACTCCGACCATTTCCTTATTTATCAACAGCTGAATTCATCCATAGTGTACTAGCTGTATCTTTGTTCTCCCATCTGTCCTGTTAAATGTCTACTTGAATCTTTCTGTTCAGCACTGAGAGGTCTCAGAGTCCCTTAGGATGGCTTTAAGACTGAAATGCTTCAGCCTTAGTTGTGAACTAAAATTAAATGGAGCAAGGACTTACAATGTTTGCATCCAGAGCTTGGAAAAGTTACTTTTCTGGCCTACAACTCCCAGAATCCCTGGTCAGCGTAGCCATCAGCCATGCTGGTTGGGGGATTCTGGAAGCTGTGGTCCAGAAAAGAAATTAAAAAAAAAAAGAACTCTGCTGGTAACTCTATTAATTCTTACTTGGATCATAAGACAACATCAAATCTTGTGTCTTATTTTGACTAGGTAAGCCAAGCATATATCAGGCATGCTTATCAAATGTGAGCTTCTCTCCTATATTAAAAAATATATTGGAAAGGCTCTATTAGTGATAGATTGCAGGAAATGCAGGAAATGCAAAGGAGACTATCATTATCTTTCTTAACATTAGGAAGAATTTCCTGATGGTGAGAGCAGTTTGACTGTGGAATATGCTGCCTTGGAGAGTGGAGGAGTCCTCTTTCTTTGGAGGTTTTTAAACAGAGACTGGATGGCCATCTGTCAGGATTGCTCTGATATTGTATTTCTGCATGGCAGAGAGTTGGACTCAATGACCCTTGTGATCTTTTCCAACTCTGTGATCTTGTGATTCTATAATCATTTGTTAATTGCAACAGACCACATGAAAATGGTAGTGTAAACACATTAGTGGACTGGGACACTAACTAGGGAAGGTGATGGTTGTTTTTGTTCGAGGACCAAACAAAAACTTTACAGGGTCAGAGCAAGCACTATATTTCTAACAAAGGTATGCAGGTGCTTGAAGGAACCCATGGGCATGGCACACAGGCTTGTCCATAGAATTTGATATTTAGTTTAATTGTGCTTCAACTTTTATACTAATAATTTTTTAAAAAAAAACATAATGTGCTTGTAAAACATTGTACAATGCCTTGGATCTTATGCTGGGAGAAACACAGGATATATATTTAAATCAATTAATCAATCAATCAAAAATATTCCAAGATACATTATCTTTGATCATGAATGGCAATAGGTTTGGAAAATATATCCTGCTTGTGCCTTTTTTTTTCTTGGTATAGCTACCTAGGCCAGCGGTCATCACAGTGAATTCAGTAATGTAATTGGACTTCCTTTCCCGTGTTCTTCTGAACAAAGAGCCAATCAATGTGAGTAGTTTTTATGCAAGTTCTAATATAGTGAAAGAGAGAGAGAGAAATATTTCCTTGTCCATCCACCTTATCTATGCCATTCATAATTTTATAAGTCTCTCTTACAGCCTTGCTTCAACAGTTTGTTTTTCCAAACTAAAAATCCCCAAACATTTTTAACTATCCTTGTAGGGCAGTAATGCGAAATAAGGACATAGGTCAACCTCGTGGAGGAAGCAACCATGATTGCCATATTTTGCAAATGAACTTAGTACCATCAGAACAACTGCAAATTAGAGAAGCATATGTTCTACTTTAAAAAGAAAGAAAGAGAGAGAGAAAAAAAGACAGACAGACAGACAGACAAGCCAGTACAGAACTAATGTTATCATAATCATTAGCTGGAACTGTTGAACACCTTAATGCAGAGTTGGGAATAGTGTGGCCTTTTATTTTTATTTTATTTTTTAAATTTTTTTGTTTCAACAGGCCTTTGGGAATGGACTGTTTATGGGAAAAGGCTTTTAGTAGTTTGCTGCTATACTGCTCTTATTTCTTGCTTTTTAATGGATGTTTAAAAAACTGCTTTGAATTCTGTTGAAAGTTTCTATTTTAACTTTTGTATGTTTGGACTGAGGGGAGCTTTTATCTGTATCTGATTGAACTTTTGTAAGCCTTTCTGAGTCCCAGGCCTGGCGAAAAGATGGGATATAAATAAATAAAGAGACAAATAATAGTAATATGGCCTTTGGGTTTACCATGTGGCCCTCCCCTCTGTGCCTACTGACAATCCCTCATTAAGTCGCATTGACTGCAAAATCACCAGCAAAAAAACTCACTCTGGGAATGCCTTACCCACAGCAGAAAATTGTTCCCCAAATGGCCCAGATGTGACTTCTTTCCCAGTGACTTCTGGGTTGGCAAAAAGGCTCATTAAGGGTCAAGAGGAACCAAAAAAATGGCCCTCTGACCATCTGAACATATCAAGTCCCACTTTTCCGGTGAAGAGTATGCATGGCAGATTTAGTACTGCAGAATTTGCATACAAATGTGAATAAGTTCATTTTAGCTTGTGTCATTTATTTTATTTTATTTGCATTTTCCGTCTCCTCACATGGGACCCATGAAATGTCTTGGATGCATGGAACAATATATATGGGCCTTCCTGCCACCATCTCTTTCAACCATGTCTAGTGCAAGCTATTTTTCTACCTCAGCTGATGAACAAGATGGTGACACACAGGCTGACAGAGCTTCACTGTTTCTTTCTTAAACATTGGTAATCGGATAGTACCTTCCACTGCATCTGAAGGCAGCAGTCTCAGTAATGAAGTGGAAGGTGCATAGCACTATCCTCTAACACCTTCCTCTGCTCCTAACATTCAAGCTCTTTTGCTTTGTCACCATAACCTTCCTTTCTTCCTCATCCTCTTTATCCCACTCTTATTTATCATGACTGAAGCCTCAGCTGGCCCATCACTCCAAGTCCCAGTGTAAGCAAGCTAAGCACTTTCCAGCAGCTGGCTTCCCTTTTTAAGCTCCCTTTCCCCCCTGACAAAGTGACTGGGCTAGAACTTCGATAGTGATGTGCCAGGAGTGGCCAGGAGAAACACCAGCTGGCACTGGGTGTTTCGTTCCCTTCACCAGTTGGTTGGGGTTTCAGTTCCCTCCATGTAAATTTGTTTTGGCCTCATGAGCACTATCGGTCTCGGGTGGAAGAAACTGTCTCAAGATACCACACAAGTGTATTTTTTTTTCTTTTAACAAACTATCTATCTTTCAATCTCCATTTTTTTCAGAGCAAGCATCCAGTTCAACATCAGCAGCAACATTTTTAAATGCAGAAGAATTTTCAGCAATTCATTTCCATGCAGATTCACACAGCAGTTTGCATGGGCAATGAATCACAACCATTCTGCAAAATTAAAACACTTTGCTAACTCTTAAATCTGCTACTGAGGACATATTTCAAACCAATTTTGGCATTAATAAGCTGGGCAGCCTGTTTTGTCAAATTGTTCTGGCATTGACAACGCAGGCCAACTGATATCTTGAATGACCCTGGCACTAGAAAACCATGCTGGCTGGTATTTCACTTCACCCTGGCATCAACAATCTGGAAGTAGAACTGTTTTGTTTTTTGTTTTTTTCAGATTAATGAGTACCCTAAAAACTGTACAAAATTGGAAAAGGAAAAAGTGCTTTCAAAGAGGGGGAAACTACTTAATGGCCTTCACTCCCGCTGGCCATTTGCTCTTTCGTCTTTCTCCACACAACTCCTAATCTGCTTTTAAACTGTTTGTTCTGGAAGTCTTCTGAATAATCATACTCTTATTTTGTGAGGATTTGATATTTTATACCCATGATTCTCTTTCCCTAAGAAGTTGTGCAAATATTCAAGGATAACATGGGTTAAATAAGGAGGAGAGCAAATTTGGAAGGTCCAGGGATCATGTTCCACCTCAGCCTTCTTCTGGGAACTGCACCAATCCCTGCTACCAAACCAAAAGTGACCAGAAGGTGATATACAGTTCAAAACAAAACAAAACGCTCCCAGAATCCCCCAGCCAACCTATTCAAAATTAACTGTCCTAAGCTCTGCTTAAAAACTAGTCACATGATGGCTGAGATGTGACATTAAAAGGCCAGAATATAATGCCCTGCCCACATAGTGCCATGCCTGTTCCTTGCGCATGCCTTTGTTTCGAAGAAGCATAAGGGACTATCCTTTAGTCCTTTGTGCTCTATCCAAAAGCTTATCGTTCCTGCAACTGTCAAGCCCCAGTGGAGGTGCTATAGCTTACCAGGAGAGACAGGAAAGATCAGGGAGACAATTCAGATGTGGATGAACTGGCTTCTCTTGGATCCTTTCAAGGCACTGATAGAACAGCTATGGTAACGTATGCTATTTTGAATTTGTTTGAAGTACCACCCTATTTCATGTTGCCTTCAGCATTCTCCATAGCTTCATTGGGTTTGATGAGGGGCAGCAGTCATCACAACACGGGTGTTGCTATGTACCCATGCACTTCCCACTGCTGCTGTCTCACTGCCACTTCAATCTCAGCAACATCCTACTTCATTTAGCAAATAATGCAGTAGGTGAAATGAACCAATAAGAATGTATGGAATGGAGCATAAATTTAGATTCCATATTGAATTTTAGATTCAGTGTCCAAGAAGCACTGTGACAAGTGCATATGAAAAAAGACAGCAAATGTGGCTTTCCTATTTTCCATATGGGATGCCCTAGAGGTAGTGCAAAAATCCATGCACAGAGAATGGTGGAAAAATCTGCTTCGAGTCACATTGACTCAGAAAATAACCATCTTTTCAGTGTAGCTTATTTTATTTCATAGCCAATCCAAGTTGGATCAAGGACTATCCACCCATTTCCAGAGATAATAAATGATGGACATAAGACAGTTTCATCCACATTCTGCCATTTTTAGGCAAAAAACAAACGAACTTATGTACAGAAGAAGAAGAAAAATCTAGATGGACATTGCTGTTCATACTAGACATGGTACATTATACTTAATACAAAATAAAGTTCTGATGTTGGCACAGATCTATTTTTAATATTTCCATAGATGTAGAGTTGAACCAATCCCTTTACTTTACTATGAAGGAAAAAGTATGATAACTGAATAAAAGGTTTTGTAAGCTTTCCTTTTAATGTAGGAGCAATGTTGCAAAGCATCTGCAATATTGTATTTTTCATATGCCAGAGTTATTAGAGTCATGAGATGTTTCTTTTCTGAAAAACAGTAGATTCTAATCCTTATTGTTGCCTGGCAAAAATGTGTGAGGATATTATTGGTACAGATTGCACAGAGAGAGAGAGAGAGAGAGAGAGAGACTGGCTAAGGGAGGGAGGGAGAATATGTATTTTCCCAACCTGTTCTATCTGTGCTAGGTGATCTGATCTCATGTTTAGACAGTACGGATAATGATATTATGTGTCTGGACAAAAGGGTGTTTTAGCTGCTGGGAGTTGTCCCTCCAGTTGTAATTCACTGTGTTATTTTCTAGTCACTTTCCTTTGTGGCAGGGAGAGTAAGAACAGAAGTAGTTGTCTTTTGCCAAAATAAAGCTTTACATATTTCAGCTTGTCCTTTTGTTCTACCACAGCCCTATTTTTGCTCTTTGACATATACAATTAGCTGTTTCTTGCCCAGTCTAACAGTTCATGAAAATAGCTGATGAAATACAGTTCCAGCCTCTTTGTCACCCACCTTCCTGCAAAATACAAAAACCATTTGTAGGAGAGGGTTTTTTTCCCATAGTTACCAAATCCAAAATGCTGGTTTTGCAAAACAAAACAAAAAACTTTGCAAACTCCTAAAACAACCATATCTTTTTAGAAACCCTAGTAAGTTTTTTTTAAAAAAAAAAAAATTCCAAGCACATTGCAAGCCCAAAGGGATGTATCCTTCCTAAGTGATTATTTGTTATTACTGGTGTCAGAGGAAACAGGCAAGCTACAAAAGCAGTTCAGCCTAGAGGAACTTTGCTGGAGTCCAAAAATGACATTTTTCTAATGAAGAGTGACACACTGGAAATGGGATCACTGTGGTTAAGGCTCCACTACCTACACTTGTCACTGCAAATAGGTTGATATTAGAAAACCTAATGCATCTGCAGTTCACAGACAAAGGGATTTATTAGTGAAAAGAAAATATCTACTCCAAATCACATGAAACAGATTCCTTTTACTAATCAGTTATCAAAGAACTACTGATTTCAAAGGCAACCCTCATTAATGAGGTGCAAGAAATTGGGACAGACATCTCTCCCTCCCCTTCCCGCCAGCTTTGGGTGTGTCTCATCTGTGCAATATGGCAAAGCGTTGGTCCTTCCCCATCACAAACTGCTACGAAAGGAGGCAACAGCTCAAGGCTTGAAGCCTTTGAGGAACAATGTTGCAATGAAAATATAACAATACCCTAAATCTTTATTGGGGAGCATTGCCAATTTGAGACATGTGGTCTGTATTGTCTCCATTGAAAACATCTGGAGATCAGTGATAGTGTGATGTTAATATGCTGAAAGACTCTTTCCCCTGAGTCAACTTGCCATACAACAAAAATGTGTGTGAATGGAAATTGGACAATTTGGAGATCATGGTTATTATTTTGGGCTACAGTCAAAATTCTTTTTGTACCCTCCCTTCATGAATCTGCTGTGTCTCCCCCTCCTCCATTTTTTTTTACAGTTACACTAGTCTGGCACCATGGAAAAAGACAACAGCAAAACATTGCAAGATTTAACAAAGACTGATCTGGGACGGTGATTGACAAACAACACTGCCTACAAATCCTGGTGGGGCATGAATTTTCTTCATCATGACATGAAATGGGGAAAAGGAATTGTGCACAGGGATTTAGCAGGGAACAGGCAACACAAGACAAAGGTGCTGTTAGTAATGTGAACTTGAACAAATCAGAACACAAAAGAAAAGAAAATGCTGTGTCTTGGAGAGAGGCATTATACTTTTGAGTTACAAATGAAAGTCGGGGGCGGGGCGGGAATGAGAGATAAAAGTAATGCTGTTTCTAATGTACAAAGTGTTGCTTATTACCCATAAAGCTCTGAACAACTCAGGCTCATGCTATCCGAAGGACCATATTCTTCCATATCAGCTAACCTGTGTTTTGAGATCTTTCTTGGGAGACTCCCCTATTCTTCAAAGGTATAATTGGTGGCAATATGGAAGAGAGGCTTTTCCTAACCACTGGAGCTCCCTTTCTAGATAGATCAGGGTATATTCATGTTGAAGGATTATAGTGCTATGATTCTACCTATAACTTCCATGGTTCCTGGGGTTTGCAGTTTAGGGAGGAACATTTAGAAGTCTCAGCCTGAGCACTGCAGAGCCCCCGAATTCACTAGAATGGGACCTTTGCAGTTAAAATGGAATCATATGACTATAATTGCTTAGTGTAAATCAATCCTACGCTCTCCACCTATTTACTGTCCTTCCATAAGCAAATGAAGACTTTTTTTTCTGTAGAGACTGAGGCCCTTTCCACACGCGGTGAGGGAAACGCTCCCTGCCGCTACTCATCGACTTTTTGGTGGGTCCGTTTGGGTCCGTCGGGACGAGGAGCAGTGCGAGCTCGTCGCTCCGCACTGCTCCAGCATCCAAAATGGCAGCTTCTGGTTGGGGGAGGCTCTCCACCAACTGGAGAAGCTCACCAGTCGAAAGCCTGCCCCAGCAGATCTGCAGGCATGCACTAGTGTGCTTGCAAATCTGCACCAGAGCGCAGGGACGGAGCGACACGGGCTCACGCGCTCCGTACTTTTTAAAAACCTCTTAAAAGAGGTTTTTAAAGAGCATGCTGTGCGACCAGTTCCGGTCTCTCCGGAGTGGACTGAGGTGTAGAACTACGAAAAGTAGTCCACCCCAGTCCACTCCACGGTGCAGAAAACCTCCATTGGAGGTCGCTCTGCACCGTTTTAATAGGCCTGTGCAGAAAGGGACTGAGAGCTGACTGCCCAAAGGGAGAGTACCTTTCATAACATACTATATTGTTTGTATTTGTGGTTTTTTTTAATGGACTTGCTTTTATCAGTTCTTAATTCTATCAATAGTTCAATTTTATTTTTAAGCTTTGTATGATGTATATGTGCGATCCAAACTAGGAAAAAGGTGGGATGATGATGATAACAAATAATTATTATTAGTGGTGGTGGTGGTGGTGGTGGTGGTGGTGATGATGATGATGATGATGATGCAAAAGATTAAAGCCCTATGGCTGGATGTGGTAAGTGGCTTTGTGAACAGAAGAGCCACTTCTATTTATGAATTTTTGGCTATTATTTTTTTCATTATCCCAAATCTAATCAAGAGCCAGTAAAGAAGAGGCTTTTTTTCTTCAGAAAGTTGCCACATACATGAATAGTGTGTCAGAACCACAAGAGAAAGAGTGGGGCTAGGGTGTTTATATACCCACAGTTACCATACTTGTATAAAACTGATAATAGAATGGGAGGGAAGGGCCAAAGCTGGGGAAGAGTTGCAATCAAGAAGCAAAATGAAGGCATCGTCCCCCTGCCGCAATGAAACTTCACTTCAGTTCTCAAAGGTTCTAGCATTACAGAGAGTGAGTTCTTGACATTTGTTTGCACCTAGAGCTCTTGTATTTGCTATGTTTGCATTTTGTTGGTAACTTTGCCTGCTCCCTTTCATTGGATGCCTAAACTTTATTTCTAAAAGCTCGTTTGAAGTTATGACAATGCTAGAATTTTGCAGACTGAAAGGAAATGGGGAGGGGGGAGAATTCTAACGCTATCATATTGTCTTCACCCCTCCCCATTGCTAAGTCTCTGACAAAACCGCAGTGCTAGAGGAAGCTGCTGAATGCATAAGGTCCCTGTTTCACTTCTCATCATCAACGGGTAGGGATGAGACAGACCCATGCCTAAAACTATGGAGAACGACTACTTGTCATTGTAGACTGTATCACATTAGATGGACCTACTGGTCTAACTTGGAATACAACAAGGCAGTTTACTTTGTTTCTAAGAGAGACCAGTGGGATATTAAATGACTATGCCTAAGAACAACTCAACAGGCAGACAGCAACACTGGACATGATCTAGCAAAATTATAAACTTAGAACAAATTCCTCCAGAATCTGCATGTTCTGGTGGGCAACAGCTTGGCAACAGTTTCTTTGTGCTTCCTAGCAAAAATTTAGCTGAAAACATAGGGATAAATGAATGATAAAAGCTTCATCTAGATGCTTAAGCCATTTCTGCATTTTACCTTGTCCAGTCATCCTCCAGTCTATCCATTCTGGCAGCACCTTTGGTGGGAAGGGAGAGCAACAGGAATGCTCCCCTCCACACCTGACCCTCTGGAAGGAAGCATGAGGGACACGCCTCTTCCTTCCCCAGTGCAGCCAGACTCTTTCCCATGCTTTGCTGGGACAAGAAGTGCCTCCATCGCACTTCTGGCCCTTCTGCATGGTAGGTAAGTACAGGAGCATTGAGTGATCAGGGGTCATTGACAGAGAAACTCTGTCAATGATTTACCCTGCGATTGCACCAGCTGGTGACACAAAAAGGATAGGACTGCGATGATGTTGCAGAAGCATCATAGCGGTCCCGCTCCTCATACATACCCATGCCAGGACACCATCATTGTGTGGAAAGAGCCTTAGTCTAGACTGACAGAAGCTAATATTCAGAGTTAGGGTGACACAGCAGAGAAGTCTCTGTTATGAATTGAGATCACAGTAACCCAAAGAACAGTGCTGGAGAAGAATCTTAATAACTGGGCAGAATCATGGGAACGTAGATGTCCATTAAAACAGTCCCACTGTAAGATATTCAGTGTTACAGTGTACTGTTTTTATCTTCACAACCAATTCGCTTCATGAAATTCTGCATACTTGAAGCATCTGTATAGAAGAAGTCATGTAGTTTCTGGGTTTGAGCATGGTGAATGAGTTTGCACAATTCCCCTCATAAAAATGCAGGCCAAATAATGACCAGTTTGAAAATAGCTCCAATTGACTGTCTTCAGGTGTTAATTTTCAGCTTTGCTAATAAAATAACAAGAAGTTAATGGTTCTTAGGCTTTATCCAAGCCATGCATCATCGTCTCAGCTCTTCTGAATATGACTCAGGCTAGAATTAATATTTTGTGAAGATTTCCTTACCAACCTCTACTACGAACATAGAATATTGGCTATGCTTTCAAGTACTATATATGCTTTTTTCATAAGGAGTGCCAGCACAAACCACTGTTAAACAAGGAGCAGAGCACACCTCTTTGAAATGGTCTAGCCAATATCCAACTTCACTTTTATCCTAAGAAGAATATACAACACATACAGGAAATTTTATGTTAGTGCCAGTGATTATGTTACTTTCAAAAGAGAAATAAAACTCTCACCCTGAAACTTCAAATTATTACAGAGAACACCTAGAATTTAGTATACCGAATGAGCACCACACAGAAAAAATTCATGAAAGATTTTTACCAGACTCCTTGCTAATGCAAGAACATTTTCATACTGTATGCATTTTTGCATTAGTTATGTTTCTCTTTTAACTTATTTGTATAAAAATGTGTGTACAAGTAAAAGGGTATTTAATTAGTCTTACACTCTTAAGGATAACCTTTAAGTCCGTACTTAACTTTTCAGTTCACAATTAAATCACAAAGAAAGCAATCGGTAACTTGGAAATAGAATTTTTGTTCATTTGTGTCAAAGTTTATTTTCTTCTTAAACAAACTTTTTACAACTTGCCTTCTCAGTAATAGCTAACTAGTGATGAAGGAACAAAATTTTACAGGAGGGACAAAGGAGGGTGTGTATTTGCAAGAAACCATATACATTCAGGAGAGGAACATAGAAGATAGAGAAAGAGGAAGAGGAGAGGAAAGGGGAAAGAAAGAAATGGTTCTTCTCCAGTCCTTCTAGTGACTTTGCACTAAATAATACTGCAAATGTAATAAAATGACAGTGCAATAAAAATACATCAACATAGATACATAAAAAGCACAGTAAAGGAAGAAACCATAGGTAAAACTTTAAATAAGCCAGCATGTACATAGCAGGCAAAATTTTGCCATTATAAAAATGTATTTACCAAGTAATGAAAGACATCCTGTTCATGAGACAAGGTTTTCCACAATATTGGTGTAGCCAATGAGAAAGCTGTGTCACCATTCTCCCTCTGTCCTAGGTGGGTATAGAGAAGGTCTTCTTCTCATTTCAGACTGGGAAAGATAGCATGGTAGGAGGTGATTCATCCTACCATGCTGCCCTGGACTAAAAACCATTTAAGATTCTAGAGGTAATCACCAACTACCAGTACAGACATTGCAGGACAGGTATAACATGGCACCATTGGCATTGATCTACTAACAACCTTGCTGCTACACTCTGGCCAAATGCAGCGTCTAAAGGCTCTTCAAAGGTAGTCTCATGTGGTAAATCTGGTTTTGACATAACTAAAACATCCCAAACAGTAGGAATTTCTATTTCAGCATTCATCCCTCTTGTGACAAGGAGCATATCCATCTTATCTTTATTGAGCTGCAATTTGTTATCCTTCAACCAGCCCATTACCACTTCCAGATATTGGTTCAGAACCTCAACAGCTTCTTTGGGTGAGAAAGAAAAAGGCTAGTCCATGTATCATCTATCTCTTTATGACTCCAAACCCTGCCCTGAGCACTTCTGGGGGTCAGGGAGGGAAGTAGAAGAAATCATGTAGATCAAGGAATTACCAGCCCTCCAAATGTGTAACTGCCAGCAGCCCCCAACCAACATAGCCAAGGGTGAAGAATGCCAGAAGTTATGGTTTAGCAACGTTTGGAAAGTTACACAGCACAAGCCTGCAGATCTTCTGGGGGTGGGCTTTAGGCTGACGAGCTTCACCGGTTGATGGAGAGCCTCCACCAACTGGAAGCCACCGTTTTCATTCTCGGAGCAGTATGTAGCGTGGCCACGCACTGCTCCGGATCAGCCTGGATCCTCTGAGGGCGCACACCAGTCCAGTAAGCAACAGAACAGGGCATTTTCTTCGCCAAGTCCAAAAAAGCCCATTGTTAGCATCACGTTCCTCATTTCAGTGGAGAGGAGGTGTTAACTGGTTTATCATAATTCCAACACCTCCTCCTGTGAGTGATCTCTGGTGCAAAGGCAGGATCCCTGTTACAATTGCTCCTCACACCAGAGATTTGCTTGTGGGAGCAGAATGGAAACATCAGTCTGTTTTTCTCTGATCAGCAGGAGAACAGAACCCTGTTGCTTGGAGGGACTGCTGCTTAGTAATTCACAATTGGAAAGGAGTCAAGCCAGGAGATGCTACTTAGCTACATAACTAAAGTAGTTACATAGCTAAGTAACTGATCTGGAAAACTGGCCATCATAAAATTCTTATTCTTCTTATTCTTATTCTTATTCTTATTCTTATTAGCAGCAGCAGCAGCAGCAGCAGCAGCAGCCCTTGAATCAGTTTTTGCTGCAAAATATATATGTAGTCATTCTAGGATCTTGACATGTGTACACTAGTAAACAGTCACCCAAATTTCAACTCCTTGTCAATTTAAGTTCTCTTTCAATAAACCAAAATATTTATATAAGCTTAGAATGTACCAAGAAGCAATCAAATTTTGTAATTCAGGGCACTTTTTTGTCATAGACATTGCACAATATTGGAGAAGAAAATGTCCAATGCCCTGGGGCAGGGGAGAATAGGGAGAACTTACCACGAGGCAGAGAATCTGAAATGAAGCTTATTAGTGACAGGTTGGTACAATAATGCTCTTTCATGGGGGGAATGGATGAGTGGTCCACTGGCTTCCAAAATCACTCCGTGGTACCATTAGTATACATTTCACTTTATTTTGATTTTATGATTTTATTCTTCCTGTGCTTGATACCTTGGAGACCTACTGTCAGTCAAAATAGGTAGCATTGAAATAGATGAAGCAATGGTCGTATTTAGTATAATAAGGCTGTTCCCTCTACCTCCCGGGTCTCATTTGTGAAGCAGGAAATAAGCCCTCAAAGAGAAGACTGATGTATTATTAGAGAAAAGATTGAGATGTCAAACAAGTAACAGTATCAAATCTACATTGTTGAAAGAAACGGTGGTGCTTACTTGTTAATAATTTACATGTGAAGGTACAAAGAGATGTTGTCATGCAGGAACATAGCTACACTGCTAAATCACATCTAGTCCCAGTAATCCACATTCACATGTAATACACTGGTTATGTGATTCACTGTAGATGCAACATCTTGGAGCTAAAGGTGCTGTTAATGGGTTGCTCACAGATCTTAAATCCATATCCAGCTACTGAATTTTTTTTTCAGTTCTTTTAAACTCCACTATTCCTTATATAAGATGGACCATTGAAAAAGACCAAAACTTTACAGCATGCATGCCTATTGTTTCCTTCTTAAAATGAGACTATTGCCCATTTAACAGAACATTTTGCAGTTCCAATTCTCCCACAAACCCCTTTTGCCAACCAGTTGGATACGCCTGAGATTGCATTGTCAGGGGTAAGTGTGACCATAAATCAATGCAGCCCTAGAAACCTTGATGTGTGACTACTGAAGGGAAGGCAGGGAAGCTGTGATAACACATGCATTAGTTTTAGTGACCACAGTGTTATCCTTATTGAAGAAAAGTTTTATTCCCCTAAGTTAGATTACTAATGAATGTGTAACAAAAGTTCTTTTTCTGTGAAAGGTGATAATTTTACACAGGGGTACACATCAGTCTTTTTCTTGGAAAAGCTGATACACTGGGAGTTCTTTAAAGGTCCATTTAAAAAAAATAAAAAGAGAAAGAGAGAGAGGGAGAGAGCCTGTACTCCACATGTAGCTTTTATGACCTATAAAGTAAAGGGACTCCACATGCTCTAAGGTTCAATTGAAATTATTGCTAGGAATGTAGGAATGCAACAGTAGGACTGTATTCACCTCAAGAGTTGCGCTCTTTGTTGCTACAGTATGAGAAGAAACCATACAGATAAGAGCTCTAAGTTAGCTCACACTTTGTTCTCCTCTTTGTAGTGTGCTTTTGTTTCTCTCTTTTGGCCTGTAGGAAGGTCAATCTGTACGCAACATAATCTGTTGCTGCAAAACACTTTGTGGTCATTTCTACAAAGAGTTGTGTGACTATACAGATACAACTTCTAACGGTAACATGTGGCCACTTGTACAATATAAATGTTCCCAGCCCCCAAATCTATCCCTCCATAAGAGAAAGAGATGGAGAGAAAACAATGGATTTGCTAAAATTTAAAATATTTGGGTCAATATTATAGCTGTAATAGTTCCCTTGCTTTTGTTCTATTAAGCCAATTGTCTGCATAGCTCTAATACAGGGAAAAGATGCCCTGTTTCCCCATCTCACATATGGTGGACAGATTCCATAGCCACATTGGCCATCTACAATTCTTGGTAGCTGACAGGAACTGTTTTGCATTGTGTAAAAACTATGGTGTTTTTATGGCTTTCTTTCCAACCTGTGCAGTATTCAGAGCAACTGATAGTTAGCTTCTGCTAGAATATTCAAAATATGTCCTACTACCAAACCAAGAGCTCAAGAAGCTATCATGTTCTCTCTCTTTAAATCAAATTTTAAAAAAAATAGAAAAATAAAAACTACATACTTTCCTCTTCTTTTGTTCCTGTTTGTATCTCACCCTTCATCCAAGTGGAAACAACCTTTTAGACCTGGTACTGGAACAATGCTAAAAATGGCATTCTTGTATCTATTCCGTCCCATCTCCCATTCCTTCAACATGCATAATGATATCCTTTTGTTGTGAGTTTCTCCTGATGATGTAGAGCAGTAAAATTCACAGTGTGATGATAGCACTATAAATGATTGTAAACACTACAAAGAAAGATTCAGAATTCAATGTGGGGATTCTATTTTTTGTCTTCTATTTCATCTGTATCATTAGCCTCAGCCTCAGAGAAGTGTTTTCACTTCATAGCAGTTACCAAAAGGTAAGGCTAGGATGAGAAACCATTTGACCTACATTATCTTGGAGATTTGAAACTGTACTTCTCGACATTCCAAAATTTTATCCAGTTAATTGTAGTGGATTTTTCAATTTCTAACTAGCACATTTGACCAGTAATTCTGTTAATTTTTACAATCAATTTGTCTTCTCAGCACCACCCAACAGTCCATTTACACCAATTATTTCCTCATCGTGTCTGGCGAATTCCATGTGGCATTGAGTCATGTGATGGATTCAACACATGTTCAGCTTCCTTGCCAACACCCCTTCAACAAACCTGGCTTCTTGAGCTTGCAGTATGTGTGTTGGCTGGGGTGCTGGGCATGTGTTGGATCCTTCCTTATGACACATTTCCATATGGATCTCATCATGGGGTGACTAGGGGAAAAATGTATCAAGGGAGTAAGAAAACACTTCCAAAGTTCAGGTGCCAACTTTTCCTTTGTGATTTTTGCAGCACCCAAGAGTGTTCTGTGAATAGTTTTACATACTGGTCATATATTTGTAGCGCTTAAAGGGAAATCTATGGCAGCAAAGCCAGGGAGGCAGGAGGAAAATTGAAGTGTATGAGAATGAATGGAAAAGCTGTTTTACTTGGTGCCCCCTTTTCCCTATTCACAACAGAACTAACTGTAAAGTCTACTATATTTCTTCCCTTCCTTCCTGACTGCACAACCTCCTATTTTGTTAGAGGAAACTGACTTGTATCCCTCTTTCCTGAAGCATTTGAAAACCAGCTTTTCAGACACAGAGGATTAGAGCTGAGCTAATATGCTAGAGACAGGTAGAGGAACAAGAATGATGACTTGTAAGGATTGCTTTCGTTCTAGGTCTGCAAGCTGTAGTCAATTAGCTGGACTAATTAGTTCATTGAATGCTGAACACCATCAGTATTCCTGTCGCATCCTAGTTCTGCATCAGATTATGAGACATCATCATTGTCATTAGCTTCATCATCACTGCATGGAAATTTGCACATATTTGTGTGCATATTTTCCCATAAATGTGCACATTTTTCTAAGGTACACATTCTAATATACTTCTGATATACACATTTTGTACACACTTTTGCACTGGTTGTGTGCATTTTTCAAATATGTTTCAAATTATTAGACATGAATGGAACTGAAGTGTGCATGGTTTTGTGTTGTATTTTTCTACAATATATTCAGGGTTAAAATTGCTCTGAGCAGTCCAATCCTACTTATCATTGGGGAATCTTTTAAATATCCAGTAGTGCGATATTCACATTTCTTTTGATATCTCTGCATGCACAAATATTGAAAACTGTGTTACTTTTTTTACTGCTTTTCAGACAGCTAAAACTTGAAAAGTGTTCAGTGGGGTTTAAGTTAATGTCAGAGTCTAAACTGACATATAACATTTTTCATTCTGATTTCAGCTCTTTGATTTTAGAAGGAAAGATCTAGATCCAACATGCCATTTATATGAAACATCAACCATGTAAAAAGCAGATTGCCCCCCTTTTCTTTTGACTAGCAGTAAAAAAGGAAGCAGTTGTGAATTGAAACAACTTTGTTGTTCTGTACTCCCACAAACCTTGAATCAATGTTTGTTTCTTGCTTCACATATTCAAGCTTTGTTATGCAGATTACTTGTTTCCTAACAGACTTTGGCTAGCAACTGCTTGGTAAGACCCAACTAGAGTAGACCACTGCAATCAGTTGTTGAGTCTAATCAGTTGTTCAATCTAATGAATTCTATGGGCCTGTTCTAGTCAGGACTAAAATAGTGTTTAGGCTTTTTAAGGCTTTTATCTATCCTGCCATACTTACAGAGATAGTTAAATTGTGGCATGTATAATGTAAAACTATGGTGCAGTATGAAACATGGCTGCTATCACTGCTGTGCATACTTAGTGGGGAGCAACTTCCACTGAAATCAACAGGACTTACTTCCACACCAACTTACCTGAGAGTATGCTATATCAGCAAAGAATAGATTATTCAAGATGGAGCGTGTCAATATGATTACATTGTTATAGGATTTGGGGCTGGACTTGGAATCTCTTCCCACTTGAAGAAACCATGATCTCCTAAATTGCTTATATCCATAGAACACTTGGAAGCTACATGAATCACCCCATTAAGTGTCTCTTTGGCATGGAAATGGACACATTGGCTCTTTTTCCTAGAGATGCTATATTGGGTGAGTGGATTAGGGGACATCTGTCAGAGTGTTAGAACTGGACTTCTACCTATACTCAGCTCATATTATTGTCAGTTCACCTAAATATTAAAAAATAGTACGGTATATGTTTTCCGTGTCTTTCTTCCAAAAGAAATCAGCCCCCAGGGGTGCATCTGTATGGGAGAAATGTGAGAGCATTCTGTCCCCTTCAAATTAAATTTTCTTTTAGTCCCCAAACTTCTAAAATTGCAGTAACTTAAAGCATTCATTGAACCTTCAGAAATTAAGTAAAATAAATTTAAGCATTCATAGAACAGGAGGAGGCAAAACTCCCAAGGAAATGCTTTTACAACAAACATAAGAGTTCTAGTGTGAACAGTTTTCAATATCTCATTCTGCTAAAAATTTGGGGACTGAAGGAAAATTTCATGAGGTGGCTGAATTTTTATTGAGGGTCAATGCCTTCATTTTCTCCCCTTCCTGAAGGCATGCCTCTGGCCCAACGTAAGTCCTGTGTCCTCCAAATTTTTCACACCTAAGACAACTGAGCTGTGCATTGCAATATAGTACAACATATTCAATATGTTAGTAGAAGCATGTCAACAGATTCCTCAGGCATAGAACTGTTTTCCCCTCAATGGAGTTTTTAAAAGTAGATTTGTGAAAGGAGGAGAGAAAGAAAGAAACCACTCAGATTATGTCTGTAGAGCTGTCATGCTGAAATAAAAGGAGATAGTTCCTCTCGACTGTGTTTGAAATATTCTGTTTTCAAAAATAACAACAACCTTCATTATAATTATTGCCTTGAATCCCGTTCTTCCTTTATTTAACCTCATCTGCTTGGCTTTCAGATTCACAGAACAGATTTCCATTGCCTTGGACTCGTATATTTGGCTGCTATGATATTCTTGGACTGTTGTTTTGGTTAAAAAAAGCCCCTCACCATTTGATAGCATTAATCATATTGCCATATGTAATAAATTGGCTGCTTTGAGTATATTGCTTGAAACTGTCACATGGTTCCAATCAGAATTCTGCCAACTGAAAGTGGCTATTGGAAATTCTGACTCTTCCTTTCAGCTTCTTCCAGTTGGCGTTCCTAAGGGTTTGGTCCTATTTGTACTGTACATTAATGACCTGCAGGCTTGGATGGCTGCATGTAGGCCAACACTGACAAGTATGCACATGTTCCTAAGTGCTACACTACATAAACAATAACCTGCTTGTTATCAAAGTCACATCATTAGCCATGCACAGCCTTTGCAAAACTTGGAGGCACATAACAGCTCCTCTCTAATATGCAGCTGAAATATATGCATGACAATTCCTGTATGCGTGCATGCACACACAAACACACACAGAAAACAATCCAGAAAGGGCATTTGGATAAATTGTGTAAAATGATTCTGGAAACAAGAAAACTGCTGCTATGTTTCTAAGACTTTTGTGGTTGTCAAGTCTTTTGTCATGTCACAGCTGGAACGCTGGAGAAATCGTATGAGAACAATAGAATAATCTAAGTGGATTGCTGGCTGGAGAGAGGCAATGGGTTGCTATTTCAAGTACTTCAGAGGCAATTTGTCTCAAGTCTTTCCCATTTTTAAGAAGGACAGGACATTTTAAAAAAAATCTCCATAAATTTTCCAAATAAAGGCAAAACAGTAATATACAGGCAGTCCTTTTTCCTCTTTTCTTTGAAAATATTTTGCTTTCTTGCGCCACAAAACAAAAAGCAGAGAAATACTAATGCTAGAAATGCATGTGCTTGACCTTTAGATGGAAAGATCAATCCATAGCCATCCCATGTCAGCTTTGCATCAATTCGCTCTTAATTTTGAATCAGCTCTATTATATATCCACTGACATCTGCATTTTAAAAAATCTATAGCAAAAATTCTTGCTTTTGAGCATCTTTTTCTGACAGAATATATAGCTAAAAAATATTCAGAAAAAATACATGTGATGGATGTTCAATGTACAATTTTAGTGCTATACAAATGGGTTTGTTTTTCATGTAAAGGACGTCAAACAAAATTTATTTGATATTGTCTGTGACTGTGAACAGTTCTCTATACTGATCAACAGGCATCATTCTAACATGCAGGCAGAGACATATTATACACAACTGGACACATTTTTTGCGGTAGGAAGTAGGTTGAAAATGTGGGTTTTAATTAGGAACAAGGTTATTTCTCAAAACAAGATAAATGAAATAGAAAATTTTAAATTGTTTCCTTTCAATTTTTAACCTTGTATTAATAGTGTGTTATAGGGATCAACTACCTGACTGCTCCACTTGGATGAAGATATGTCTAGCTGTTTTAGATCCACCTGTGTTCTACAGGTATCATCGCTCTTTTTGCACCATGGCTGCAGGGTTCACTGGAGTTTTAGAAAGTCTGGTAATATTCTCACCATTATATAATGTTTGTCAACTCTGGTTCAGTCCACAGTACTATTACATCTCAAGTACAATGCCACTGTATCTTCAGCCAATATCCCATCCAAATTACCTATCTCTACTCTAGACAAACAAGCCCAAGCCAAGAAACAGAGCTTTGAAGTTACCCTTTAGACTACATTTTCCAGAATCCCCAACTCACTGAGCTGGCTAGGGACTTCTGGAAGGTATAGTTATAGTATGAAAAGTAACTTTCCTGGGTTCTGCCAATATGACAATTGGCAGGGATTTGAATGATTTTAAAGCAACAGAATGCTGCTAACTTTCTTTTCTTCAGTATCTGTGGGCTGAACAGCCATGTTCTTTCCTTTCCAGAACTGTCAGTCTGAGAGAAGGGCACAATCTCATGAGTTAAAGCTCAGTGAGGATGGAGGATGTGAAGGGTGGCGTCTCAAAAGGCCGGGTGGGTGAATGCCTGATTATCTGCCTTCCATGACCTAATAGACTGTGTCACTGCCTTGGGGAGTGGAGAGCCTCTTGCCACATGCCCTTGAATGGAAGGTCAGCATAGAAATGCCCAAACTCTGGAAAAGAAGGCTTCCAGCTGAGTAAAATAATCCAGCCGTGGTTTGGCAAAAGCTTTTTCTTCTCTCCTCAAATTTTCTGACATGGCATGTTGCTCTAGTGCACTTCACATCTGATTAAATTAGTCGCTTTGCATTATACCCTATCAAATCTGACATGATGCAATGGAATGTGAACAGTGCATATAAAGATGTACTGGCAGCAGATAAGGACTACCTGCTCCCGAATGGTAGCCTTGCTAACAGCAGATAAGAGGCAAAGCTGATGCCTGATTTTGATATCTGATTCCATTTTTTATGCTATATTGAGCCTTTGTAGCAAACTGATTGCAATTTTGGATTATGATTACAATGCATTCTAAGTATTACATAAAAAAGTGAAAAGAATGATAAACAGCAAGTGGATATGGACTATATTTAGAAGACCAAGACACCAATATTGCAAGAGCTCTCCGTGATCTACCCAGATGTGACACTGTGGGATATATAGTCAGCTTCCTGAGAAATCCCATGCTTCCTAAGAAAACATGTTCTTAACCCTTGTGGCTGCACCTCAACTTAAAGTAGCAATTTATGTATCAAAATGCAAAAGGACTTGATTGGTAATCAAGGCATAACTCACATTTTGAGATATCCAAATATGAAGCCTGAAAGTTATCCACTTAAATACAAATTTTTGGAGAAGAGGGAGGAATATACACTATATCATATACCACAATATTTGGCTGATAGCCAATGCACTTCAGAAGAGCTATGTTTGTGCTAGACATGGACAAAGGAATTTCTGGCCACATTACACAGGTAGAATTCTCTGTGTCTATTGCTCAATTAAAATAAATTGCTTCTCCCTCATTTACCTGTATTTGGAAAGAAAGTAACCTTTATTTATCTCGTTACTATAAGTGATTAGAGAAACAGAGACTCTACAAAATTTTAATAGGACTACATTATCTATGTAGCTGGATGAAAAAAATATTCTATCCATCAACGAGGTAGTTTATCTACAACAATGAGAATCCAACGATCTTCCAATACTCGGTGCAAGCTAAAAGAACCAAATTATTTTTCTTGTCTTTTCCAATTCATCCACTAAATTCTGTTGTGTTTTAATCAATACAATTAAATAATAAATAATATGTTAGAACACATTTTCTCACAAAATACATATCTAAATGCATTTTGTCACATTATACATTTGTAAATGACTTTTTGTCCTAAAGTACACACTTTTATGAGCCTATATATATTTTCAGCCAAAAACTAGAATCTGAAGCGGAAGCTGTGACAATAGTCCAAAAGTAAAAACAACAGTAGCGGAGAGGTGGAGGCAGGAGGAGGGGGAGGAGGGGGAGGGGGAGGAGGAGGAAGAGGAGGAGGCATTTGCAGTGTGTCTAAGTTAGGCCTGAGACCCTTTCAAACTCCATGATAACAACTTTACGAGTGCACTTTAACTGCCATGGTTCCCTCTTACGAAACCTAAGAATCTTCAATTTGAGGAAGAATATTTAGAACTCTCTGCCAGAGAACTCTAGTCTCTTGCCAAACTACAAACTCCAGTTTCCATAGCATGTAGCTACAGCAATTAAGCAGAGTCAGTGTTCTGTAATTGTGTGAAGGGTCAAAAGAGAGGACAGCAAGCATGATAAGTCCTCTGCATGACGTGTTGTTGTTAACTGCCATCAACCTGACTTTGCCTTTATGGCACCCCTATAAATGAGAGACTTCCAAGTCATTCTATCCTCAAGCACCCTGTTCAGGCCTTTCAGATTCAGGGAAGTGTCTTCCTTGATTGAGTCTATCCATCTATAATGCAGTCTTCCTCTTTTCTTACTGCCTTCTATCTTCTCAGGCATTATTGTCTTTTCTAGCAAGTCACATCTTCTCATGATATGCCCAAAGTATGACAACCTTGGTTCAGTCATCTTGGCTTCTAGGAAGAATTTGGGCTTGATTTGCTCCACGACCCTTTCATTCATTTTTTTAGTAGTCCAGGATGTCTGTAGAACTCTCCTCCAGTAGTACCTTTTGAAAGACTTGATTTTCTTCCTATTAGCTTTTTTCACTGTCCAGCTTTCACAACCATACATAGACATTGGAAATACAATGGCATGGACAATCCTAAGTTCAATAATCAATAATACGTCTTTACACTTCAGGATCTTATTTAGTTCCTTCATAGCTGCCTTTCCAAGTCCTAGAGGCTTTTCACACGTTACTTGTTTGCGTGGCTGGGGGGGGGGCGTCTCGCACAAAAAGCCTCAGCCAGAACGCTGCCGCTTCCACGTTCCTTCATCCCGCAGCTAGCTTCCTGGTAGCGCGACCATTGTGCTAGCGCCCTGCCCCTTCCGTCCCTAGCGCAGTCTGGGAGCTGTAGGCTGCACTGGGGGAGGAAGCGCGACCGGCCCGCACCGGATGCAGGTAAGTGCGCAAGGGCCCCGGGAGCATTGTGTGACTGCACAGTATTTTCAGCTTCCAGCCAAAAATAATAAAATGCGTGCGCATCCTGCTTTAGGCTCGTGAGCGTCGCGTGAATGGGAGTGTGTCGTACGGACCAATGCTCCCATTCACGCAATGCTCAAGGGGCCCTCTCGCAACAGCAACTGCGTGCAAAAAGGGCCCTAGTCTTCTTCTGATTTCTTGACTGCAGTCTCCATTCTGATTAATCACTGAACCATTGTATGGAAAATCTTGAACTATTTCAATGTCTTCATCATCAGCTTTAAAGTTATGTAAATAAGGAATCTTCACCAACTTCTTGGTGGTGTTTCTGCTTTCAAGGTTGCCAGACATCTGCTTTCAAATTCAACACACTTTTTATGTTTTTATTAACTTTTTTCATTGCACTAAAATTACAGAATTTAAGTAAAGAAAGCAATAGAAAAAAGTAAAAAGAAAAAAGAAAAAGGAAGGAAGGAAGGAAGGAAGGAAGGAAGGAAGGAAGGAAGGAAGGAAGGAAGGCAACTTCCAATCTTCCTTTCAATGGTTATACATTCATATAAATTTCCCATTCCTCCTTTTAACAAACAACCAATATCCTTCTTTTGATAGCTGCTCTTTCTGATAATCAAAAACCCATGTTGCCAAGTCATTTCCATTTCTTTATCACAAAAAGTTAATAATGGTCTAGTCTTTGGTATATATCACTAAAAATCTCTAGTTAAAGCAATCAACTTACCTATTTCTAATAAAATTATCAACTTCATCCTCTCCTCCATATGCATAATATTAAATGCTACTCTCTTTCAACTAAAACATTTTGTTCTCATATTCTTATTTCTAATCAATCAATTTTTTTAGCATCATACCCACAGCACATTGTTTTTTAAAAGATGTAAAAGAAAAAATAAATATTTCTTTAAGCTCTTAACTGCAATTACTAACTCCATATATATAGATAGATATACACATGTACATATAATTTATTCATTCCAGCACACTTTTGAGGCTAAAAATTCCAGGTAAACACTCAGTGTGCCATGGCTGTCTCCCTGTCATTGCTGGTCTCCACCTACACCAAAAACATTGAACATCAGAATAAGGTGAACATCAGAATAAGCTATGACACTCTGAGGGTGCAGTTTCTGTTCTGTTTTGTCTACTCAACTAATTACAGTGGAAAAAAGTGGTGCCTTTCCTCTCCCAATTCTCTCAATGTAGGGCAATGCTAACATGGTTTCTAAAAGACTGAATGCCACTTAAACTCATGAATTTACCCAGCTCTGCTGCCAATGAACTGTCGCATTCTCAGTTGCACTTCTGATTGACGCTGCTCATGAGACACAGCCTATGAATCAGGAAGCAAAGCTGTCTGTGATCTCCCTCCTCTATCCTGAATTTGATATGAGGGCTGGAGAGGCCTCCTGTGTATATGGGGGCAGTTTAGTCATTTGCAGTAAATACAACTTGCCATGAAGCTATCATCTGTTTCTAATTAGATCATAGAGCAGTTAGCTCTTCCCTCTCTTCCCTGAGTATCCATGGTACCAGGGAAGTTCAAAAAAGCAGAAGCCATCACCTCTTTCATCTATGTTATCCAAGGAGGATGCTTTCTAAAGTTAGAGGCTAAACTTCAGGCAGAGGAACATTTTAACCAGTGCTGAGGAATTTATCACACGTTTGTTTTTGTATTTTAAGACTATCATGAAATGATTGTGTAGGGGATCAAAAATACCCCTTTCTTCTCTGTGTCTAATTATTTAAAATACTTATATCTGGAATTATATCTATGATTTTAGGTCACAGCACATCTGTTTAAAAAATTAGCTATATTCAATCTAATTAAATGCCTGTAAGACACAGGTATCTGAATGTTGTGAAAGGGAGGATCAGATGAACCAATGAGGTAAAGATGTTCCAAATGCAAGACATCACAACCTATAAGGTCCTGTCTCTAGTCAGCAGCACATCAGCTCCAAAACAGAATGAATTCTGAATAGGTAGTCATATGAAGATCTTAATAGGCTGCTACACATAGGAATAGGTGTTCTTTCACCTACCCCAAATAAGACGCATTTAGCATTTTATGAAGCAATGATGGCCCTTCAGATAATGCTCGGAAACATAATTGGTGAAGTGATTTAAATAGGATATATTTTCTATTTTGAAACAGCAGAAAGGCTCCTACCTTTGATTCTGATTATGTTGATCTTTTGTAATTGTCTTCAAAGAGGCAGCTCTATATAAGACATGCTGCAGTAATCCAACCTCAGTGTGATCAGTCCATTGAACTTTGGCCAGATGTCATTTTTTCAGGCAAACAAGACTTGATATGCCAATCAAACCTAGGTGGAAGATCTGAAAGACTCCTTAGGGGACCATTACCAAGCTATTGTCCTGATTCAGACCTAGAAGTGTACAGAAACTAAGGCCATTTCCGCACTACACTCTTACAGTGCGATTATTCCACTTTCAACATCCTATGGAATCCTGGGGTTTGCAGTTTCGAGAGGGGCTGGCCGGCCCCTCCCGAAACCACAAACCCCAGGATTCCATAGGATGTTGAAAGTGGAATAATCGCACTATAAGAGTGTAGTGCGGAAATGGCCTAAGACTTTAATCATTAACAAAATGCTATTTAAAAAAACCTGACAGTTGAAAATTGTAATTAGCAAACGGACAGATCTAATATGGTTGTAAATTAATTCTGTATATTTCTCTTACTCTTGCTTTGTCCTAGTTTCAAATCTGACTTGTGGTCTAAAAAAAAGGAAAATATTTTTAAGTTCTGTTGGTTTCAATAGAAGATTGAAGCACATTCTTAAACTAAGTCTCATCCAGTCTAAATTGAGGAGAATTAAGTGCCACAAGTGCAGAGAACTCTTATGTTTTAATTTCATTTTGCTCCTTCATTTTGATGGAGGCCCCTTCACAGGACAGTTATAGAACTATGATTTGATTACCATGACTGCATCCTAAGCAATCCTGGGGTTCGTAGTTTGCTGAAGCACTATGGTGCTCTGGACAAGAATTCCAAATACTCCTCAATCAGAGAGTTCTAATGCCTCACCAAACCGTAAGACTTCAGGATTCCATAGAACGCAGCCACAACAGTTAAAGTGGAATCAAAGTGCTATAACTGCGTAACATGAAAGGTCTCTTGGAATTTGAAGGGTGGTGAGGCACTCAAATTCTCAGCCAGACTACAAATCCCAGTCAAAGTGAAATCTATAACTATAACTGGGATGAAAGGGCCACGGGTTTCGAACTTCAAGACAGGGCAAATTTTGAATGTATGTGAGGGAAAGAGGTTTTTTGGAAAGGCTGAACAAAAACAAATAGAATGGAGCTTACTTGCTTGTTATGGAACTTGCAACTGAATTGGTATTCAATATGAAACTAGGTGCACTTTGTATGAACTCTGTAGCCCTGATGTAACATTTTCAATTAATTTGTTTATTGGTTTTAATAGCCTTCTCCTATTACATTTATGGGACTGCATGGACTTCCTCTGATGGCTAATTAACACCTTTTTACATTTTTGACCAAAGAGTTGGCTTGTCTGCTGGATAATACAGCAAACTTTGACTTATCAAGCTTTGGACCCAAGTTGTTTTATGGGGAGGGCTAGGGTGGGCTAAATGTGGTCAATAAATAATACCTTGCTTATTATCTGTCTTTTCTGTCATTAAAAATGCACAGTAAATAAGCTGTTGCTATGTCAAATTTTTCATTTTTAACATAATCCCTTTTATTTCGCTTTGGTTTTTAATGATGCTGTTTCCAGTTATGAGGGTAGTGGGATAATTAAACCTGTTCTAACTGCCTAAGCACTTCAATAACCTGCCCCTAATGCACTGGTCTGGTTTTGCTTATATTCTGTAGAGCATAGAGAGGGGAGGGGGATTAAACATACAACTCACAAAGCTATATCTTGGCCACCATATCTTGAAAACTGACTGTCTTATCATTGAGTTTCTATGGGAAGCGCTCCTACCATCGTTAAGGACTTAGGGTGTAATCCTAATAAATGAGATCCACCAGCAGACTGATGAAATCCAAGACATACTACCAGTACCATGTAGGCTGAAAGTCTTCAGGAAAAACTGTTCCTCTGGCAAAGACACAGTGGTGGAACCAATGGAATGGATGAAATTGTGAGTAGCTCAGGAAAAGTACATGCATATACCATATGCTATATCCCTCAATTCATGGCTGCACCACTGTCAACAGTTGGAAGTCACACCAACCCTTCCTGCTCGCCAAGCCCTGGTCAAAGAATTTCCTTCTCACTGATTTCTGGGGAGACAGAAGGCAAGCACTCTGTAGGAGTACCAGTGGTGGTGTGGTTAACTGTTGTGTCTGGCAATTACAATGGACATTCGTATAAAATGAGCACATCCTAACCGCCTCCCACACACAACATGCAGGGGAGAGGCTTCATGCTGCTGCTGCTGGGAGATGGACAGCTGGAGGATGGACAGCAGATGCTGGTGAATCTGCTCCAGACTTTAGCCTGAGGTTAAGAGGAACTACCCACTGTGCTCAACCCCACCACTCAAATATATTCAGCATGTTAGACAGTTCCATTAAAATTCAGTTTAAAACCCAACAGCAGATTTACAACCACCATGGGCTGTAAATAGTACAACAGTGCAGTTTTTTAGCCCAGGGAGGATTCTGATGGAAGCCATGTACTCCCTAAGTGGTGCACCCACTCACTTCTCTCCTCATATTTTTCTGGATCTTTCTAGGCAATATCAGGATGTGAAGTCTGTGTCATTATCTGAACCAATGCCTCCTTTGTACCCATATGTATTCATTTCTGCATCTTTCCAACTTTACTGGCCTCTTCAATTAATTATGACAGGAAGGAAGGAAGGAAGGAAGGAAGGAAGGAAGGAAGGAAGGAAGGAAGGAAGGAAGGAAGGAAGGAAGGTCTTCTATGTGGATTTGACCAAGCAGCCTCCCGAGTGTTTTTGTGCCTGAATTAACAGATGTCACCACTGAGTTTCCTTGGCTAAACATGGTGTCTGGTTTTCTGTGGTTCTTGCATGGCTTAAGTATGAAAGTGCAACAGATTCAGCCCTCACTTTCTGGGACTGGAAATGCACAGCTAGCATTAGGAAGTCAGTTTTCTTTTTCATGGGTCCTGTCAAAGTTTCAAGTAAAGCTAGGCACACAGTTGCTGTTTTGAGCCATTATTCAGTTGGTTGGCTGGTTTCTGCCGTCTCATGATCTTCTACTGCTCTCCAGGCTGAGCTGCTATAGAAAATGGTGGCAGCTCTGCTCTCAGGATGCCCACATATCTGCATTCCCACATCTGTACAATTAGACAAGGGGTGGGAAAGTGCAGCCTGTAGGCCACCAATAACCCTAGGAGTCTCATTTTGTAGCCTCTCCTACAAACCCCTGAAGCCCTCAGACTACCCCCCCCCCATTTATGAAGCCCTCACATCATCTAGTGTGTATGGTCTTTACACACTGATTCTGTTCACATAATATTGTTGCTGACCCTTAATTTTACATGTTTGCACTTGGGCTAAAAGACCACTGATACTTTTAAAAACCATATTACACTTTAGTGAAACATTGGCTTAGGTTCCACGATAGCGACATGAAAGTATTCAGTCTCAAACACATTCCTTCATGAAATTCATATGATGCACAGTAAATATTTACAGTATTTTAATGCAATGAGTTTGACCTGGAGAGAAAGCTATAAAACAGTTGAACCAAATCCTCTGGGATGTGACTGCAGGCAACACTGCCAGCTCTCACCATTTTATCACAAGTCTCATAACATTTGATCCTTTTATTATGTCCCTAGATCTGTTTATTTCAGATTTCATTTGAGGGTGAGAGGGGGTTGTTATTACCTCTTGTATTAGTGGAAACAAGCTTGAAATTAAAGGCATGGTACTACCTAGTAGTTCTTACAAAACCTTTATATTTCTGTTTACAATTAGAGCACATTCATTAGTAGCATTAGTATTATTTACCAATTTTTGAGTGACAGCATTAAGTATTTCATTTCCATTTTATTTTAAAATCTAAGCCTGAACATATATGCCACAAGGATCCTAGGCAACCATGCCTCACCAATTTATTGGTTTCCTTTTTCATTAATTCTATGCCACCTTTCAGGCAAGCCATACCAAGGCAGCTCATATGCGTGGTTAAAATGTAAAATACCATTAGAATTTTTCAAATAAAAACAGGGGCTCACACATTGGATAGGACTGTATCACAAATTAAATAAAATCATGTAAAACAGGGACAGATGCTGGTTTAAACAAATTTTCCTGTTATACCAAGACCTTCTTGTGTGTTATTAAGATCCACTGAACACACATGGACCTGTATTTGACTAGGCTTTTGTAGGATGATACCATAAAATACCCAGCTAAATAAGCTAATGGAAAAAAGGACACCTTGTCATGCAAGCTTCACGTGCCGAAATTCCCTCTGCCCACACAACAGTTAAAGGTACAGAACCCTGTTCACTTAATCACCTGGTCACCCTAACCCAATCCAGAATCTTAACTCGGGGAGGAAAAAATTGACACTGAAACAACTACAGCAACAAAATAGTCAAGGCTCATTTAAAAATGGGTAAAAGGAGAGCAAAATACAGCCACACAAATAGAGCATCAAGACCAACACCGAATTAAGAACTGCAGCAAGAGTATATATCTATATTTGTATCTACATCTTTATCCATCTCATAAATCTTAAATCTTGATGTTCTGTTTTAACTGTTATGTGTCAATCAATGTTGTCCCCTGCCTCAATCCAGGTAAGAGAGGCAGGTAAGAAATTATTATTATTGTTGTCATCATCATCATCATCATCATCATCATCATCATCATCATTCTTAAGCCAACTTGCCCAGATACAGCAGTGAAGATCTATGCACAGAGACAGGTTTCTGCACAGTCTTTGTATTAAGAGTGCATGTGATTTTAACGTTGCTCATACTGACTACCTGCCTTTGAGGAAGAATGCGCAGGCTTTCTTCCTGCTCTTATCCCTACAGATTATCAGTATTTTTTAAACAGACCACTCTGCCATGGCTAACTCAAGGCATTTTGCTGCCTGAGGCAAGGAATAAAATGACATCCTCTTACACTCTCCTATTCCATGTATAGAAGCTGACCAGATTGGTAGTTTAATGTTACTTCAACTCTGATAAGAGGGTAGCATTTACCATCATACCTGAGGCTAGCAGGGTACCTTAAGGAACACATATAGCTCTATCCTCCATCATTTTTGCCAAAACTCCCTTCTTCCCCATGCATCTTGTGTCTGAAGCATTTATCTCACTCTGTCATGATAGTGCTAGCTTTGGTATTGTCTGGGTTGAGAATATGTTGACACACAGATCTCTGGGTTGGGACTAATATGTACTTCAATGAAAAGAGGAAAAAGAAGCAATAACTATTTATTTTTCAAATGCAACACATATGACAAACATTCTCTTCCTCTCTCTCTCTCTCACACACACACACACACGTACACTCCACCAAGGCACCATGAATTCATTTTCTCTAGGACACTAAAGGCTTTCTTTGACAAAGAATGATTAATAAGTATTCATAACATCTTCTGACATAAGACATTTCCTTTCAGTCACATTCAATTCTTTTCTGTCCTGTTGAACTTAGATCACATCAAGCCAGCCCTAGTCAGGTCTTCTTAAACATGGAAGGTTACAGATCTGTGCATCATATTGTCTGAGAAGAATAAATGGAACCAAATTAGAGTGTAAAGATTTTTTTTCCTTTACATTTTTGTACACTAAAAAAGGTGTATCCCACTCTTCTAGTGTTTACATATCACTCAGGGTGTGTACCAGCTATGAAAACAATAAAAATAAATACAATTAGAAAATATAATAAAAAGAGATAGATAAGGGGCTAAATGCAATTACTAGTCCCAACCAGAATAGAACTTTTGAGTCAATAAGAATTTAATAAGCAAACAATTATGTAAATTCTATTGACTAAGTAGGTCTGCTCCAGCTGGTACTGACAATTGGACTTTGCCTATTCTAAATAAAATATTTTATAAAGAAGAAAATGCCTGCCTGTAGAGGAAAATCTTCAGATCTATGCTGAAATGGAATAAAAGAGGGTGCCAATCTAGCGTTTCAGGGCAAGAAAAGTCTTTATGTGACCACTGAGAATCTCTTTTCTCTTGCACTCATCAACCATACCTCCACTATCATTGGGAACACTGAGGAGAGTCTCTTCATCAGATCAGGCCTACATACACCTCCTCAAAAAATTTACAGTTTCTTTCCCCAAATGTCTTCTACGAATGGGAGGCAATTTCTCCATGTTTTTGATCCAGATGTTCCCTTCCTGTTTCAACAAACAAACAAACAAAATTACTCCTGGGCCTTGGTGGCTGTTTGAGGCATATGGGAAGAAATCCCCTCCTCCAAAAAAAGTGAAGAGAAAAGTGGCCAATTGCAACAGGCTGTATTGATTTTCAGAATTCTGTTTGCCTGATGTAAGTTCTTGAAGCTGTAATAGATGTATATTAGATGACAGTATATTATGAAAACAGATGCACACTAGCTCCAGGCCTGTAGTCAACCTAATTATAAATAAAGATAGGTTTGAAAGCTTTAGAGGAAATGAAAGTAAATGACTGGCTTATAACAAACCCAACAGTATAGGGTTATTGTCCTAGTACCAGCTTAATGTGTCAAGCAAAACACTTGTAATCAAGATGAGAGGATGCCCAGTAGATTTGGCTGAGGCTATTTCCATATGACGGGGCTGTCCCACTATGGAGCAGGATAGTAGCAGTCGGCTGGTCATGCTTCCACAAGATATTGTCACTGGCACACTGCCATCCCATCCCCATGCATCATGCTTGCGGGGTATTCGCTAAATGGATAAAATTCATTTAGTGCCTGCAATTGTGAGACACGTCCATACCTACCTGTCCTGCGGAATGACAGGAAGCATGATGGCAATCCTTCCTTCTCCAATGCAGCCTGGGAAAGTGCCAGGGTGTGCTGTGCAAGGAAGAGGCATGGCCATTGTGCTTCCTTCCACAGGGAACCGGTACTGTGGCTAAGGGAGCATTCCTGTCACATTCCCTTCCCTGTCAGGACTGCAACAGGACAACTCACAAGAGCCCTGTCATGCAGAAATGGCCTGAGAATAAACCTTCTAGCAGGTGCATTGGCTGATGCAATCTGGATAGCAGGCAGCCAAAGATTCCAACTGTCCCTCAGGTGAGGTTATGGCTAAGATCTCTATTCTGATTGGAAGAAAGGTATGATCAAATAGTTTATAAGGAAAGAGCAGAAGAATTATTCAACTACTTGTATTCTGTGGTAATTTCTGGAAGATAATCACTGTATCTAGATTCTGGATATAGACTGTAGCGAATCATTGGTCCAACCAAAAATATACGAATTGATCCAATAATTCAAAGAAAAACACTTTAATAAAAACAGTTTAACCATCAACTTCAGCAAGATTAATTTTGCTGATTATTTGGCATGTTCATTTGGTCCAATAATTCAAAGAAAAACACTTTCATAAAAACAGTTTAACTGTCAATTTCAGCAATATTAATTCTGCTGATTATTCAGCATGTTTATTTGGGGACAAGTCCTACTAAATTCTATACGACTTTCTTATAATTAAATATGTATTGGGAGAAGCTGTTAATCTCTGATTCCACAGCCATTCATATTCCATATCCTCCTCTCTAAATAGCATGGGACCCCTTTTTAAAATTTGAACCAGTTTCCTGATAAAGCATTTGTGGGGGGGGGGGTTCACAAGACATTTTTATTTTTAAAAAATAAAAGAAATAAGAACTTTTTAAAAAGCATGTTTCCTAGCAATTTGAAAATCAAAAAAGAGTTGCATGGACCACCTCAGTGTGACTTTATATTTTTAACAAGCCTGCCCTTTCAGTGGAGAGGTATTTAACACTGGACCTTTCAAATAAAATTAGCCACAGGAGGAATAATCAACAAAATTGTTCATTTTTCTCTAGATATTTAAACACTATCTACTATAATGACAGCCCACAGGGAGTGGCAAAGGAGGCAGTAATTTTTATGGCAGCATCCATTTTGATTTTCCTTCAAAACAGGGATTTCTGGAGAAACCAAATGGCAGCTGCTGCCAATCTCTCCCCTCTCCCTCTGTGGAGGGTGGGAATTTTGCCTTATTCTGAAATACAGAGCAAAAAACTGGTTTCAAATTGGGTGAAATGACTGGGAAATCTTCCTTGTCAATATGGTGTAGCCTTATAATATTAATACTAGCATAGAAATAATATAAATATAAAGAGGATGATGATCAGTATCTATATGCATTGTACAAAGGAAAGGAAGGCAAGAGTGACTTAAAAATAAATACAACAGATTTTTAGGCAAAGTCTGGGCCATAGAAGTGCCAGACTAGCTCAGCACAAAATGCTGAAGAAAAAAAACTATTGGAATAATTTGGCAATTTCCTCCTTTGCGAAGGGCGGCAACACATCTTCCGTATTTCATAATAATTGGATTAAGAAATGTGGGTGGGAGCACAAGTCTTTCCAGAATTTGATGAATTTGGCAATTAAAGTAGAGAGCAGAGGACAGTGTAAACTACATTACTGTGATATGCACATTTCCTTTATGGTATTATTTATACTTGTGAAATTGTTGCCTTTATTAACTAAGAGGTTAATCACTTGAATGAGATTGCTTAGCAGTTCTTTACAATGCTGCCCACACAGAGAAGCAAATTGGCTAGTTTTATGCGAAGAAAATAACCTGGTAATTTTTCTAGCACTTAGCTACACTGTACAGTTTAATAACAATTACTGCGTGAGAAATGATTAAGCAGTACAGAGACAGAGTTCTTCTGTGACATAGGCATTCTTAAGGGGGTACAAGTGTTGATGGAGGAAGTTCAGCTGTAAGACAGATCCAGATGTAGGTATATGCAACTAGTAGAGCTTGGAAATGTTACATTTTACACTTCTGATCTAAATGTAAGGTGCTGGTGATGATACTGAAAGTCCAGAATTGCTTGGATCATCAATATTTAAAGAACCACCTTTCTATAAATATGCCTAATCAGAAATCATTTGTGATCACAAATGCCACCCCCAACCCCCATAGCTATACTGGATAAGAGAATCTGTGAGCTGTAACTGTGGAACTAACTTTCTCAAGTTCTGCATGACAGCCAGGTGAACTCCTAGTTTTCAGGAGTTTTTGCATTATTTTTATTTTTTTTAAAAAGCATACTGCCCCCTCTCCATATTTCACAGATGAAAATCGGGACACATATAACCAAGCAGCATCAGTGTATGCTCAAGAAAGCAATAGCTATTAACATGGAAGAATACATAAGCCAGGAGAGGTGGCATCAGTTTGCTCTCTCTTGAGCCTATAAGATTGTGTCCCTCCGCTCTTCTCCCTCTGCTGAGATGGGCCATTTCCGCTCTACACTCTTATAGCACGATTATTCCACTTTGAACATCCTATGGAATCCTGGGGTTTGCAGTTTCGGGAGGGGCCAAGTGGCCCCTCCCAAAACTGCAAACCCCAGGATTCCATAGGATGTTGAAAGTGGAATAATAGCGCTATAAGAGCATAGTACGGAAATGGCTTTAGTTGAGAACAAACTGCTTTTGAACTCTGAACATAGTTTGCAGCAACTAAAGAAAGTGGATGGCAAAGCGGGAAAGTAGGAGAAAGAGAGGGAAATGAGGACATTTTTAAAGCTGGAAAAGTAGGATGACGGAAGATTAGTGATGACTGTTTCTGACAGATTGGGACAGTTAAAGGTTATGTCTTCCAGGGTAAAGCATCAACTGAAGATTTTCTCACAGGCCAAATAGTAACTGGTGGCAGAGGTTCAGACTGGGACTGTGATGAGGATAAAGGCTTCACTGTTGGTAAACTGCAATCAGTCCAGGCTGGTTCCAATGCCCTCACTGAGGTTCTTACTTATATTTTTTTAAAAATATACAGTTTTTAGGAAGTTGAGCACTGAAGAGCTCACCAAAGATTTTGAATCAATAGTCAGAATTGTCAGAAGGAGACTACAGCCCAACAATATCTAGAAGGCCACAGTTTCCAACCCCCCACCCCTGGGGAAAATTTTATCTGAATTTGCCAGTGGTTGGACAAGGGAAAGCAGAAAATGTATCACAGAAGTGAAGCCAAAGTCAAGTTTTGAATAAAGTTTTAAGGCATTTGCTATGCTATTAGTCATATTAAAGTGTCAAGTCCATCTTCTTCTACTTCAATGGGAAAATCTGAAATAATTTTATTTCATGCAAACTTTCTCAGCAAGTGCATAAAGTCAGGAATCCAGACTTCTAAAAAGATGTGACATTACAGTTTGTATTTATCTCCCATAAGGAAACCTTTTCAGCTTTTGCTGTGTTCTAGTGCAGATGTTTATTTTTCTGACTGTGATTCAGCCACATAATTTATTCATTCAAATTCAATCAATAATTAGGAGACATCTCCTTGGGTTGTTTTACTTTAGATTGTCTTATATGTTTCGCTGTGATATATACCAAAGACTATAATCAGTTAGTTTCCCTCCCCCTTAATTAGGAAACTTATTGTGTAATTTCTGTGCATTCTTCCTGCTTGTTGCTTGCATCTTAAAATTATATTTCAAAATAGAATAGTTATGTTTCATTGTGTTTATTTCATAATAAAATCTTCTTGTTGGAAAAAAAAATCAAAAGAATGTAAACAGACATTCCAAAGCAACTGGCCAATGATGAAAAAGTTTTGTTGTTCTTCTTCTTGTTGTTCTTTTAAATGTAAAATCTGAAAGGAGATTTCATGCCACCAATGTCTATGCTGGCTTGGAGCAGGGAGTGGAGCAGAAGGATGAGTACTTGATTTCTGTAGTATTTTTCAATGTGCGTAAAAAACTGCATTATATCACAGGTTATAAAAAATGACCCATGTCCAAAGGAGCATTCATGTGTGCAGAATCAAATGTGTTCCACCTAAGGACTAAGAGCCAGAAGATGCAATGTGAAATAAAAGTAAGGCATAATCAGATAAAATAACATAAAATGACACATAACATACATTTCTTGTATTATGGGGCTTCTCCTGACCCCAGTAAATTCCAACACCTTTCCTCCTACTCAAAAAGAGAAATTTCAGTTTCTCCCAGACGGGACCAACCTACTGACAACCAGACCCATTGTAGTGCTGGAGGGTTACTTTGATATATTTATACTGCTGCCAGCATTGCAAATGCTGTTATCCATTTATTCAAAGGCTAGTTTTGATATCACTGCTGTGATATAGTTGTCATTTTCTGTTTTCCCTTCCCTAAGCAGTGAGAAGCTCAAAAACAGCATTACAACAGGGGTGGACAATTGTGGCCTTCCAGATGTTATTTGACTACAACTCCCATAATCCCTCACTTTATTACATGCCCTCCAAAATTTCAGAGATGAAAATCAGGAGACTCGGAGCCAAAGCAACATCAGAGTTGTGGTCAAAATGGCAAAAGTTATTGATGAAGAAGAATGCCCAAGCCAAGAGAAGCTGTGAAAGTTTGTATTTTGTTGAGTCTCCTGGAAAGGACAAGAGTTTGCCCCTCTTCCTCCCCATGGTGACTTAATTCAGTGCAAACTACTTTTGCATTTTGAACTCAGTTTGCAGCACTTGAAGCAACGAAGACAAAGGGGTAAAGCTGTAAGAGAGGGAAACCAGGACATTTTTTTAAACATTTATTTTTATTAAGATTTCCTATATAAAATAAAATTTGAGCAATTATCAAATATGTTTTTTTTTAAAGCAACGGAAAAAGGGCCAACAGAGGATTAATCAGGATTGTCCTTGCCAAATCAGAATAGCTGGAGAATGTGCTATTGACTGAGACCATTTCTGCACTATACTCTTATAGTGCTATTATTCACTTTCATTCATATACACTTATAGTACTATTATTCCACTTTCAACATCCTATGGAATCCTGGGGTTTGCAGTTTAGGAAGGGGCCTTAGGAAGGGGCCTGGCAAACCCCAGGATTCCATAGGATGTTGAAAGTGGAATAATAGCACTATAAGAATGTAGCGTGGAAATGTTCTTGCCCTCACCAGATGACTGGGACTAAACTGCATATCACCCTACCAGCATGTCCATTGACTGTGCTGCCTGGGAATAATAAGGATGCAGTCAAATACATTTCGGCAGCATCCAAATCTTCTTGCATGCATTAACACTGTGACTAAGCAAAGTATATCAACAGATATGACTTAAAGAAGCAACAAATACAACCAGGATTTTCAATAACATCCATTGTATGCAGTCAGTGACTGGGTAATAGGCATATAATTCTTCCTTTGGTAGAATGAACAATTGATGTTTCATAAATTAGATAACATTCATTCTTTCACTCACACGTATTTTCCTTCAAACTATTTATACCTGTTCTTTGGTCCAAAGACTCCCAAACCAGCTTACAGATCAATAAAAACAAGACAGTCTCTGTCACACTCTGTAAAGATGTAATACACAAGGAAAATGGAATGGGAAGGAAAAGGAAACAGGAAAACGCAAGCACATTTTTCTAGTGTTGTAAAGACATTATTTTTCAGTCATTGCTAGTTTTGTTTCATAAAAGGTTCTCATCATTTTAGCAACTGAAGTCCAATTGCTAGTCTCAACTAAAGTAATCCTATTGAATCAACTGCTGAGTGGCAAGCCAACACTTAGGATCTTTCCACACTACACTGTTATAATACTATTCCAATTTTGACATCCTGTGGAATTCTGGGGTTTGTAGTTTACTGAGCTCTCTGGCTGAGAATTCTAAATGCCCCTCCCTAAACTGCAAACCCCAGAATTCCATAGGATGTTGAAGGTGGAATAATAGCATTATAGCAGTGTAGTGCAGAAATGTCCTTAGGCAAATCCTACTGACGCAGTGAATTTACTCTAATGAGGACTTGCTATTGGATTCAAGCTTTAGTTATTCCTTGATAAATCTGCCTATTAATAATTGAAGTAAATAAGTAAAGAACAACTTTCCTGGTATTTGAAAAAGGCTGACTTATTAGGATGGAAAAAGCAGAATCTGGGGAGTGGAATTTAGCAGATATTCTGCTCAAAATATGCCATGGGATCCTTAATGACCACAAGTGGTCAGGACCTCAGTTTTATGTCTCTTAGGAGACAGGAATGGCAGCCTTTATAGATTTAGGTACACTAGCAGTGAACAAAAGCAGAAACTTTTAGATTTAATGAAGCTCAGGATCTAACAGCAAATAGCAACTATTGAACTTGTTATGGACAAACCTAGAGTTTGATTAAGTCCATGGAGCATTCATATATAGAGAGAGAAAATAGAAAAGGAAGACACCCTAGTTTACATGTCTAGCTCCCCTCAAGAATAATCGCTATATTTTGTGTTTCCTTGGGGCACAAAAATATTAAAGAACTGTAGAATTGAAAGAGTCCTAATTGGTCATTGTGACATTAAGGCGGGGGGAGAATGCCTATGTTATTTATGTTTTTCACTTTTATTAGTCACTCTATACCTAATAGCTCTCAGGGTGATGTACAATAAGAAAATTAGATAAAAGCCATGTCAATCAAATCAAAAACAGGGTAATAAAAGAATCCATTAAAAATGGCAATTAATTAAAAGCAGCAGAAACTAAATCAGGCATTGCATCAAAATAAAATATCATGCAGGTGAAAATCACTTAACAACAAAACATAACAGCAGTAATGTAAAATGATTAAAAAGCCAGAGTTGTTTTTGGCCCTTTCTGCAACTCACCTTTTTGCGGAGCTGGGGTGCGGGGATCGTGTGAGCAGCCTCTAGCAAGAGGCTCTCATGTACCGGTTCGTTCAGCTCCGCAGCTGCTCCTGCTTGTACGAGAGCCCCTCCTCTTCCTTCCGCAGTGCAGCCTTGGAGTTTCCCAGGCTGCGCTGGGGCAGGAAGTGCAAGCGCCGCAGCTCCAGAGCTCCGCATGTATGGCAAGTGTGCACGGGGCCCCAGAGCGATGCGCAATCGTGCACCATTTTCAGCTCGCAGCTGAAAATGAAATAGTGCATGATCGGTGCCTTCCAGGCCCTGGAGTGTCGTGCAATTGTGAGTGCATCATGTGGAACGCTCCTCGCAGTCACTCAACGCTCCAGGGGCCCTTTTGCATGGCAAATGCAGTGCGAAAAGGGCCTTTTGTCTAGTGTCAAAAACACACCAATTGCCAGGTCAGCCTCTCTGGTGAGAGTATTGTATAAGTGAGGGAGGGCTACTGCTCCCACCCCAGATTTCGGGGGCAGTTAGAGAAGAATCTCAGCTATGACTGCCCTCACATTCTGAGGTGGGGATCAGAGTCGATGATTGCAGGGATCATTTGGAAGCTGCATTTCTTAACCTCTAGTCAGGAAGAGCTTTGCAGCTTAACATCAGTCCTTTGAACCAGACCTAGAAACAAACTGGAAGCCATGGATGCAACCCTAATGAAATATGATCATAAGGCCCAGTTCAATTCTAGTTTTGGCTGCCATATTTTTGACAAATTGAAGTTTCCAGATCGTTATGACGGGCAGACCCTCTTACAATACATTGCAATAATCCAAACATATACTAGCAAACAGTGTTTGTTAATATTTCATTCATTTTTATTAAGAAAAAATAAAAACAAACAAGCAGGGGTGCTGCACAAGTAACATTCTTTCCAATGTGTTTCAATGTATTTTGAACTCCTGCTTGTTCATTTTTGTTTTATGATAGCTGACTGTTATTTTTAACATATGTCAGAAAAGACCTCCAAATTTCTTTGTGCTAATTTTTAAAATCCCATTCTTGAACAACATGAATTCTTCCTTTTATCTTGGATTTTACCAAATATTCCTTCTTAATCAATAATCACCTTGGTCATAGAGGGAGAATGTGCTACTACAAATTCTTCTTTGCTATATGTGTCAGGCTCTGACTGAAGTTATTTAGGAGTAAAGTCATTCTCCCATAACCTCTGTGACCTTTTTTGGCTTTTTAGAAAGAACTGCTCTAATGCTTTTTGAATTCTTTCTAGGGAGATTCTCTTGTTTTTCCATTCTTCAGTTTTTTACTTCTTGGTGATCTGGGTCCAGTGTGTAAGTCCTGCTTTGATTTTGAATGTGCTCTTTACTGTTTTTGGTCCTGACTCCTAGCAGCATTTTCTGTTATTGGCTGGGGGGTTTTTGAGAAATTTTTTAAAATATATTTTTTTGTGTCTCTCATATGATGCCATTTGATGTAGTCAGTTTCCCATGCTCTTTGCGCTGCAAGCTGGTTCCCAAACCTCAGAATCTAGCCCTGAATCTCAGGGTCTGGCCCCTTTTCTCCAGTCATAAGGGTAAAGAAGGAGGGATCTCAAGGCAAGATGTTTTCCTCATTTGTTAGACTTGGTGTTTTGGATCTGAATGGCATACTCTGTGCAACTGTACTTGGTGCTGAAGGTATCATTCTTATTGACAGTGCCAAGACCCACGCCCTGTGACATTACAAGGACTCTTCCCTTGACCTCAGGTTTTGGCCCTTGAAAGCTCAGGGCTTTATATAGCCTTGACCTGGCAATCCTAATTGTAAGAGATTAGTAAAACCCATTACAATGGGGGAAATGGAGCTTTTCTTTCATAATAAAATTGGCCAGTCCAGGAGCTGTCTGAATTTTGATCTAGTCAGTTTCCCATGCCTTTTCCCACAGAGTGAGGAAATTTCAGTTATTTATCTGAGGATTTCTACAGTATACAGTTATAACAGCCATGGTTCCATCTTCTGAAATCCTGGGATCTGTAGTTTTGTGGGATACTTAGTATTACGCACTAGTCCCCTCCGTAGCTCCTAGGATTCCGTAGAATGGAGGCATGGCAGTTAAAGTGAAATCTTTGTAGTAGATACACTCTGTAAGAGTGCTACAATAGCAGTAAAAAGAAGAGTGTTGTCAGAGCACACAGGGCGTAGCCAGAAAGGAAAAATGGTTTTGAGACTTTCCATTTATTCCCAGGATAGCATCCAAATACTTTCATGAAATATCCCAGGTTTGTCTCCTTCTACTCTCCCTTGTGTTCTTCCTCCTCCCCTCCCAATGATCATGTGTCACATCTAAGCCATTTCCGCACAAGAGAGGAGGAGCGGTTCACTGCATGTCAAGAGCAATGTTTTAAACTCCGATTCAGAAACTGTGCTGTCTGCACCCCTCACTTACATCATACTACCATGGAGAACAACAGTTGCTACATCCGCAACAGCAAGTCCCTGGTCACTCCCATTCCCCTTCTTCAGCCGGCCCTGCCACCGCTGATTGGTCTGTTTTTTTTTTTAAAAAAAAAAAGCCACACACACATTTTAAACACATTTTTGTGTTACTATGTTTGTGCGTAGGTATGTATGTTTGTTGGTACGTGAAAAAAACACATTTTAACAGTCCCTTACCAGATCCACTCTCTTCCTGCTGTCTGTTTAATGCATGAAAACAATTATGATGTATCCCGTCCTTTGATGGGCAGAAAGAGATAGGGATGGAAATGATGGAAGGCACAGCCTGGGAACACCCATAGCCAGCCACGTCTGCACTGTGAATCAATGCTACACTTCTACATGTAGACAAAAAATGAAGTACAACCAGTTTGAGAGATTTACATCAGAGTTTTTCCAGTTTTCACATACAGCTGTTTCTCATCACAGTGAACCACTCTAGGAGCTGAAAACATGCAGAACCACAAGGAAAACTATGATGCTAAAATGCTATTCCATGCAGACTGGAGGGTAAGAATCTGATGCTACTACAATGTATCAGCCTCATGCAGAAATGGCCCTAGACTCAGTTTTCAGAAACTGATTTTCAGCAGCTTCCACAGAGCCGTTTATTATTGTTGCTGTTGAGGTGTAGCCAAAGGGCTGAAGCACTTTAGCAACACTAAAGGAGTTAAGCATTAGAATAATTTTATTTTAGTGCTGAAACTCCTCTTTCCCTCACCTGGTCTCTGTTGAGTCTGTGTCCTAGAAACAATAGCTATGTTTTACTGGTGGCAGACAAGTTAGCTAGTTCTGTAATAATACAAATAGACCACCTAGATGAGATACATTTCTTTTTGGAAAATACTAGGTTGATTTAAATTTATCTGAGAAGTAGGAACGAGAAGTCCTTCATAATGCTGGGAGTACCCAGAAAAGACATGAAGAAAATGTAACACGAATATCTAAAACAAAATCAGTTTGTACAGGAACAAAACCTGGGATTTTTAGGAAAAAAATTTTCTCATCTCATTAATACATACACAAAGCCATGAATTGTATCCCTTTTCATATTCTTTGAGAGGCTAATTGCATTTTCAACATTGCCATCATAAAAAGCATAGTGTTTAACTTACAGACATGCAAAATCCATTTAAAGAACCATATGATCTTTCACAGTAGCACTACAAGGAGAATATTGATAGAATCAACTAATGATACTACTATCTCATCTTCACTTTTATTTCAGGGGTATTGATGTGAAAAACTATCTGCCTTTGAATGTTTAAGAATATTGTTCAAAATACAATGCTGATATATTTAATCTCTTCTTTGAAAAATCATATGAACATTGTTGAACCAATCTGATTTTTGAAAAAATTCTGTCTCACACACACAAACACACATATATGAGATATCATACATATATACAAAAAAAAAACCCCAACCAAAATAGTATGCTTCATTATATTAAACAAGAGACCTTAACTACATGCTAAAGAAGGAAGGATCTAAATTAAATTTCATTGTTAGCCCCTATGGAGGCATTCTCTCCAGTAGATAAAATTCCCTTCTGTATTCTCTGCAGGTGCAAACGGATATCCATATGGCCCAATGAAAGTGTAACACCAATTTCTCTGTTGTCAGATTAACAGCGCAGCCTTTGCATGGTTACCCTTTGGTGCTAAATTCCTCTTTCACTTGGGGAGTTAAAACAGCCTTGCACTATCCAGATGTTTAGCCAAATGAAAGATTAGCTCTTCTTGTTGCCACTGCTCTTTCTCTCCCCCACCCCCTCCACCTTTCTCCAAACTGATATTTTCTTTAGGTGTTTGGTTTGAATTGAAGGAATTTCTTCCCTGAGGTATATCAATCAATAGGCAACTCTAGAAGAGGAGCAAATTGTTGAACAAGTGGACCTCACTACTATGAATTTGTTTATGAGGGAACAGCTTTCTGTTGAATGAAGTATGCATCCCAGGGTTTCACTTTACCCTTTAAAACAGTGGCAATCGTTTCTACTAAACAGACAAGGAGCCTATTTTTTTCTAGAAGCATTCTTATTAATTTTAGTGCAAAACTGTCTCTATTTCTTTCAAACTGTGCATTAAGTGAGAGGGATGGATACTAGAAATATGGCGATATCAAATTCCCAGTTACCATAAACAATGGCTTCCCAGGGGAAAAATGAGAGTGCTGGCCAAAATGGATTCCACTCAATGAATACCAATTTAAAATCTACTAGACCTGTCTTTTGTATACATAGGCATGCTCAAGTTCCTGCTGTTCCACAAGCCGCTCAAGCATAGAATAAGTAGCATTCCAATGAGACAAACCTTCTGTCTCAGCTGATGTTTAACAAGCTGTTTGCTTGCTGAGACTGGTTTTCAGGGCATGAGAGGCAGGTCTCACTAGGAGGACTCAGGTTATTGCTAGAAGAGGTGGGTGCCAAAAATCTGCAAAGAGTAAACAAGGGCAAAACTGTAGGGTCCACTCTACCATTAGGCAGACTGAGACTAAGGGCCTTTCTGCATTACACTGTTATAGTGCTATTATTCCACTTTCCACATCCTGTGGCATTCTGGAGTTTGTAGTTGACTGAGGACAAAGAACTCTCTGACTGAGAATTCTAAGTGCCCCTCCCTAAATTGCAAACCCCAGGATTCCATAGGATGTTGAAAGTGGAATAATAGCACTATAATGGTGTTGTGCAGAAAGGTCCTTACATCTCAGAGTATAAGAGTGGAACTCAAAGTGGCTTACAAAATAAAAAGAAATGCAAGTAAAATTACACATAGCTGAAAACATGCAAAAAGTGAAGATATAAATAATATTAAACTGTCCATACAATCAAAATTATATAAAACATTAATTTAAAAACATAAATTAAAAAGAGCATAGCATTAGAAACAGAAAGCCCATTATATAAAACAACTAATTTCCAGATGCATTCTGGAATATAAAGTTCTTCATCTGACAATATAAGGCTGCCAGATTGGATCCGGGACAGATCTCCTGTAACTTCAATCCTTAACAAATTGTGGAGCAGGCTGGGGTGCTGTAAATTGGATCAAAGATACCCATCCTTCCTTGCCTTCCAAATTCCAGCTTCCAGTCACAGCTGTCCTCCCCTCAACACAGAAAGAGTCCTGCCAATGGAGCAGGAAGGAGCCAGTCATGTAGGGATGAGGGAGTGATGGGAGTGGTTTGCCCCCAGTGGCAATGTTTTTGGGAGATCCCGGCTCATAGCCACGCCCCCACATACCACGGTCATGCCCCCATGCACCGTGGCCATTCCTCCACACCGTAGCCCCACCCTCTCCACGCACTCCAAGCACCACTGCTGGGAGGAGCACCAATTCTGGGAACTGCCAGAAAATAGGGACAACAGAAACATAATTTGGATTTAAAAAACAAAACAAAACAAGAACTACAGCAATGAATACTGAATTTTCTTGACAAATTTGTCCTGTGTGGAGAAACGCAAATACAGGAAGTCTACAGTTTGTTGTTAACTGCCATCAAGTCAACTTTGATTCATGGTGACCCTATAGATGAAAGACCCCCAAGTCACCCTATAATCAACCACCCTGCTCAGGTCTTGCAGATTCAGGAATATGTCTTTCTTGATTGGGTCTACCCACCTGTAATATGGTCTTCCATTTCTCCTGCTGCCTTCTACATTACCAAACATTATTGCTTTTTCTAGTGAGTCATGTCTTTTTATGATATGGTCAAACTGCAACAGCCTTAGTTTAGTCATCTTGGCTTCTCCATGGAATATATGTGTTTGTTTCCTGACAACATATCCTTGCCGTCACAGCATCTCTTCCTGAAGTGCTGTGGAATGATTATGCTTGAGCATGTGATTAATAGTTATTGTTGTGTACCTTCAAGTTGTTTCCAGTTTAAGGCAACCCTAAGCCAAAAGCTTCTTAGCAAGAGTTGTTCAGAGGGGGTTTGCCATGGCCTTTCTCTGTGAGGTTTGGAGAGAAGTGACTTGCCCAAGGTCACCCAATGGGTTTCCATAACCCTGTGGGGATTAAACCCTCGTCACTCAAACCACTACATCATGCTGGCTCTTTGATTCATGGTACTATCTATAATTATCAAATTGTTTTATCAAAACAGGAAATAATTCACCAGTAATATCTCCTAGAGAACCCTCTCCCCAAAAAATAAATGCATGGGACACAAGTATTGGTTGTGCTTTTGTGCTGATCAGTCTCCTCTGACTCTGGCTTCCAGAGGCACATTTCCAAATGGGTGGGATGTGATTAAAATCAGTTAGATCTAACAAAACCTAGTCACAAAAAACAACATTCCCTTCCTTCATCTCAATATGATTCCTCACCAAAACTTGTCAGACAAACTGTTTGGGTATTCACATCAATCAAATCTTCCTATTAATGCCAGCCTTCCCCAGTGAAGTGCCCTCCCAGTATGTTAGATTCCAACACACATCATCTGCAAATAGCATAGTCCCACATGTATAGTTCTCATCATAACACAGTTCTGGATCTTCTGTAGGTTCTTATGCTTTCTGCTGAAATGTGGAACATGTCACATTTGAACAGTTTATTGCACAGACATAATCTGAGGATCACCTCTTGTATGATTGTGATCCAGAAGATATCAGCCAGCAGCAGTTTAATCATGTATGTACCTACTCAGAAGTAAGTTCCATTGAATGCACGGAGCTTACTGCCAAGTTGCAGTTATAGGATTGCGGCCTAAGTGGGCAACTGGCTCTGCTTTGCAGCAGCCGCAGCTTAACTTCTGAGACATTACAAAGTGTGATCTTACAGTCTGAAATACATAATAAATCATTTTCACAGGAGCTTTGAAGTATATTCACTTCTTCTTTTGTTATATTGTTTTAAGCAGACTGGTAAATTCTGGGAGGAAGCAAATTTTTCAGTCTGCTGTTTCTTTTAGATTGTTGTTGTTGTTGTTGTTGTTGTTGGAGATTGAATGTGATTTTTTGAATTTTCAAGCCAGACTGGGAATAAACCGAGCTTTGATTCCCCATCCTACCCCAATCTTCATCTACTCATCATGTTTGCTCACTTACTCCTCAGTGTTGACATTGGCAAATACTTATTTATTTATTTATCTGCAGAATGTCCATGTCTTGGTCTAATCAGAACTGGCCACAGGATGTCACTATTACTCTACAAACATAGAGCAAGTGATGTTTATTTATTAAAGGGCAGTGCTTGATGTTTTTATTCAGCAATCTCTGGACCCAGTCTGGGAAAGTTTCCTGTGCACACTCTGTAGAAATAACAGGAATAGTTATTGTTATACTAGATCCATTCTCAGTAGAATTTACACTAGAGAGAAACATCTGATGGGCTGTATTCCCTTGCTTTAACTAGCCACTGACATTTTATCATCATCATCATCATCATCATCATCATCATCATCATCGTCTGTATCATTGTTGACTTGGCTTTTTGAGAAAATGTCAAGTTGTGTGCTCATGTGATGCACTGCCACACAGAGGTTGTTTTACATTGCCTCATGTAATAGCTGGTAGCCCCACTGTGCATAATGAGCCTGAAGCAGATTTCTTGCCTTGTTCTTTATGCTTTGTCTCTCAAGAGAGGCACATAGTGATGCACAGGTCTATCCCCAGCTGGTGGCAGCAGCCAAGCAGAGAAGCCTCTACTATCACAAACAGCTGTCAAAAAAAAGGAGAAGTTATGTGGAGGATGGGCCTGAATATTTCCTTTGTATCACAGTTAATCCTGCTAGCACAGAAGTGAGAAAGCTGTAACCCCCAGATGGTATTAGACTCCCATTCCCATTGGCCCCAGCCACAATGGTTAAAGTTCTGGGGTGATGAAAGTTATACTTCAACAACATCTGGGGAGCCATGCCCTTCCTCCTCAAATTTTAGTGAGCAGAACAGTTTATAAAACTTTCAGAAAATCTGATGGCCCTGGAATGAATTGAGGACCAGTGAATCATTGGCCAACCTTTTGTAGTTCAATTCATACTGGTACAGGCTCTCCTTCAGAAAGGGAAGAATAATATTTGGGTAGAAATAGTGAACTGCAGCTTCTCCAGAGGTACTGTTTTATCCATATTCTCTCTCTCTCTCTCTCTCTCTCTCTCTCATTCTCAGATTTCCAACAGGTATACACTGTTTCAGCACCCCTTCCCAATTCTTGTCTTGTTTTCATGGATCTGTTCCTCTATATACCTTCACTAATATTTTCTACAATTTCATAGGTCACTTTCAGAGTTGGGAATCAACACACAAGTCAAGTCATTATGGTATCAATTCACAGTTTTTTTCTAATGATTAGGGATGTAATTCTTCACTAATTTTCTTCTTGAATGACGCAAAGAGTAATTTTTGCAATTTTCTTCCGGCTGCAAGAATGCTAGAAAATCTTTGAAAACTTATACCAGGACAAATTTGCACATCATTGTTTTGCTCAGAAAAAGAATGTTCTGCACAGAAAATGCTGTTTCCTGAACAGAAAATTCTCTGCAAAATTCACATGTAATTGCTTTCGGTAGAAAACAACATTTTCTAGAAATATTATTTTCTGCACAAAAAATGCCGTTTTCTGAGAAAATCAACCAGAGGCAAATTTTGTGCTAAATAATTCCTGAACTGCAAAAATTATCATCAGTCTAGGATTCTTCTTGTCAGAATTTCTTGACACTCAAAAAACTTATATTTCAGCCATTTAAAAAATATTTTTGAATATTTTCAATATTCATGGCCCTTGTTGTCTCCTCCAGCTTTATGATTCGATGTTTCTGTGAATATTCTTTCCATCCCAGCTAATGATATTACCTAACTTCTCAGTTATTTTATTATTATTATTATTATTATTATTATTATTATTATTATTATTATTTCTATCACACCTCTCCCTATGGATCGAGGCAGCGAACAACAATAATACATTAAATACATTAAAAAATACCCAATCCTCCCCACCCACCAACCCATCTAAAACCAACCCCCTAAAACACACAACAATTAGCAATTAACAACAATCAACTGACTGTTAAAAGAACAGCAAGACAGTTGGTGGGAGGCGGTGGAAGTATTAGTCTGGGAAGGCCTGTCGGAAGAGAGCAGTCTTGACTGCTTTTTTAAAGCAGTCAAGACTGGTAATATGCCGGGTCTCTTCCGGCAGGCCATTCCATAACTTGGGAGCGATGAAGAGAAGGTCCTCTGGGTAACTGCAGCCAACTTAGTTCTGAATGGCTGCAGTAAATTCCACCCAGAGGACCTTAGTGTGCGGGGTGGATTATATGGGAGAAGGCGATCCCGCTGGTAGGCTGGCCCCAAGCCATAAAGGGCTTTAAAGGTAATAACCAACACCTTGTACTGTGCCCGGAAACTAATAGGCAGCCAATGTAACGACTTCAGAATTGGTGTTATGTGGTCAGTTTTAGGTCTACCAGTGACCAGCCTGGCTGCCATATTCTGAACTAATTGAAGTTTCCAGACTTAAGCACATGGGTAGCCCTATGTAGAGGGCATTGCAGAAGTCAAGCCGTGAAGTTACCAGTGCATGAACCACTGTTTTTAGGTGTTCCAGCTCCAGGAAGGGGCGCAGCTGGCGTATCAGCCGAAGCGATAGCAGGCACTCCTGGCCACCACATCTATTTGAGCTGTCATCTGAAGTGGCAAGTCCAGGAGCACCTCCAAGCTGCGGACACAAGTCTTTCAGGGGAAGTGTGACCCCATCTAGAACAGGTTGACAAACCTCCATACCTGGGCTAGGGCCCTTAACAGTGAGTACCTCTGTCTTATCTGGATTCGGCTTCACTCTGTTTTTCCTCATCCAATCCATTACTGCTTCAAGACATTTGTTCAGAGGCGAGATGCCACCCTTAGTTGATGCTATTATCCAAGACATGGAGAGATATATCTGGGTGTCATCAGCATACTGATAGCACCTTGCTCCATGCCTCCTGATGATCTCTCCCAGCGGTTTCATGTAGATGTTAAATAGCATTGGGGACAGGAAAGCGCCCTGAGGGATGCCAGATTTAAGCTCCTTTTTCGAGGCACAGCTGTCCCCAACCATCACCATCTGGTATCTACCTGAGAGATAGGACTGGAACCACTTAAGTGCAGTGCCCCCGATCCCCAGCCCTCTCAGGCGTTCCAGAAGGATACCATGGTCTATGGTATCGAAAGCCGCTGAGAGGTCCAAGAGTACCAGCAGGGTCACACTTCCCCTGTCGATACCTAAGTGAAGATCATCCACTAAGGTGACCATGGCAGTCTTGACTCCATATCCTGCCCTGAAGCCAGTTTGAAATGGGTCTAGATAATCTGTTTCATCCAAGACAGCTTGGAGTTGAAGACCAACAGTCCTCTTGATCACTTTGCCTAAAAATGGGAGATGGGAGACTAGTCTATAATTATTCATATCCAGGGGCTCTAGGGAGGGCTTTTTTAGAAGCGGCCGTAAAATTGCTTCTTTTAAACAAGCTGGAAAATTGCCCTCTCTGAGGGATGCATTAATAATATATCTTAAATGGGTCTTAATTACAACTCCCCCTGGACAACCAGCCATGAAGGGCAAGGATCAAGAGGGCAAGTTGTCTTTCTTATATTTCCAAGGAGCTTGTCTACGTCCTCAGAACTCACTGACTGAAACTGATCCAGTATAATCCTGTTCACGGAGTCGCCAGACACTTCATTTGTAACCTCTGCTATAACACCGGTATCCAAGTTGGCTCTTATCTGAGAGATTTTATCTGTGAAATGATTATTCAAAGCATCACAGCACTAGGTTCTAACAGTGAGTTCAGGGGAGTGGGTAGCTGAGTCAGATCCCTTACCACTCTGAACAGCTCTGCTGGACGAGGAGTCGCGGACGCAATACATGCAGAGAGGAAAGTCTTCTTCACTGCATCTATTGCCACTCCATAGGAATGAAGAAATTCTCTATAGTGTGTCCTGTCAGATAAGAGTCCAGATTTCCGCCAGTTGCGCGCTAGTCGTTGTTCGACCTGCTTCATAGACCACACCTTTTGACTGGAGGTTGAGAAGCAAAAAAGATGCAGCGATTCAATTGTGCAAAAAAATATTCTGCATATCCTTAAAGACGTTCACAAACGCTAGATTAAGAACTCTCCACTGTTGATTCACTGATCGGTCCTTGTAGCTATTCACTTATGGTTGTAGGTGCAGTGGATCAGTGCCCTCTAAATAAAATAAAATACTCTTTAATAACTTTTTTTTAATTCTCTTTTTATTGATCTGTTAAAACAAAAGGAAAAGAAAAAAGAATAGAAAAACTTCAAACAAAGCCTATATCCATGAACAATTGTAAGACAAAAAAAGCAAACAAACCAATTTCACGTACAATGATAATAGAAAGAAAAAAAGAAGAAGAAATGAATTAAAAATTTTTAACTTACAACATCATTTCCGTAGAATTGTGATAACTGAAGCCCCTGTCAGAGCTGCTGATGACGAGCAGCAGCTGTTGGTCCCTGTGGCTCTGGCTAAAGATGAGTCCTGCAGCTCAAGAGCTCCCCCTGCTGCCATGGACCAAGCAGGCTCAGATGTTCCCCTGCCTGCTCCTTTAGGGCAACAGGGATCCAGCTGTGATCCCGAGGATGCCCTGGAGCCTGTGCCAATCAGCCCACAAACAAGGCGGAGACTCAAGAGAGCTGAGCAAAAGGAGGCTTCCTCGATTAAGTTCAAGAAGCGGTGACTGGCCACACTGTGCCTGGGCTATATAACTGCCTGCCTGGAAGCTTGTTGCAAACTTTCTACAAGCCCTCTCCTTGCCTGTTCTTTGCTTCCAGCACCTGGCTCCTGATACTTTGGATTGATTTCTTGGCTTCTGACCTCTGGATTTTGGACTCTGACTATGGCTTTTGCTTGTCACTCAGACTTAGGTAAATGGACTCCCTATGAGTAACTGCTTGCTTTGACTCCTCCTGGTGGGACTCTACTATCTCGCCCTCTCCTTTCTCTGGGCTGGCTTGCTGCCTGGGTCTCTGACCTTGACAGAATAAGATATAAATACATGTCTGATAATCTTCCCTTATTTACACTTCTTATTTCATAGTCAGTTATATCTTATCTAGCATTTACCAACAAAGTTTAACATTTATTTAGTATGTCAAAATAGAACTCTACCTCAACTAGATGTGTTAAAGCTACGTCAAAAGGATTCTTATCTCTCGAAGTTTCAAAATCCATTTTTAGGTATATTTTTCAATGAGTGGTTATAACTTTATAATCTTAACTTCACATAACAAACAAGGCTTTTGAAGAGTGGGTAAAGTGTACGTGGTGGGAGTGGAAAAGAAAGAGAGATGCAGATGACTGAAAAAATGAACTTAAGAGGTTGTAAGATGGCATCCATGCTTTGGAACAGTCTCCCCAACTTGAAAGTTCCCAGGCATGCTGGGCTGTTACCAGTCTCAAGCTACACCCCTATTAGTCCATGTAGGCTTTCTAGTCCACATGGGGAAAAATTCCAAGGGTTCTACACAATTATAGTGCTATTATTTCAATTTGACTGTCATAGAATCCTGGGGTATGTAGTCTGATGAGGCACTGGAGCACTCTGGCTCAGAACCGTAAATATCTACTCCCTGAAAAAAAACCTATCAATCCCAGGATTCCATAAGATGGAATCGTGGCAGCTGAAGCAAAATAATAGCATGATAATTGTTTAGTGTGAAAGGGAGCCAGATTGGAGACAGGACAGATAACTTTAAAAGAACAGAAAGAGCCCTTTCCAAGAGTCCAGTAACAAAATTTGCTCCCATAAGGTCGACAACAGCAACCTCCATCCCGTTCTCTGTAAATTCGGAGGTCTGGACCCACACTAATGTTTTGATCTGTGCATAGATTAATAATGTCTTGTGCTGAGGAAAACGCAGGATATAATTTAAATAAGTTAAACAACTTCTGCCATAGGCATTTATGATAACTGTGCAGTTTCTCGTGTGTGTGTGTGTGTGTCATCAAGTTGCCTCTCAACTTATGGTGACCCCATGAATTTTATGGGGCTTTCTTAGCCAGGTAATATTCAGAGGTAATTTTGTCAGTTCCTTCTTCTGAAATACAGCTAACAGCACCTGGCAGTCATTAGCAATCTCCCAACCAAGTACTAACCAGGGCTAGCCCTGCTTAGCTTACAAGATCAGATAGCATCTAGTGCCTTATTAATTTTCAAACCTAATGTAATACTTACCTAAAATGTGCTTTTCTGAATTCTTCTGAATCTGTCTAATTCTATTATATAGCAAGAGTTCAGACCCTTCTCCCCTGGGATCCTTCATGTACTATTACCTTGAGGTTAAAAAAAATGTGCTATGAAGATTTCAGGTAAGAACACTGTACCAATATTATCTTTTCCATCTTTACCTTCTGGGTTAGTAAGAGACTCCATGAGATTCTTCTGCTGACTGCTTCAGGTCTCAGTTTCAAGAGCATTAAATGTTTATGCTTCTTATCATTCAGAACTTTGTTTATGTCCCACTTGGTTCTGTTACCCAAGGTGGTAAATATTTCCAGTAACAAATAACCAGAAAAAATGCTGTCCTGTTTTTAAGTTATCATAGATCCCAATCTAATTCCAAAAACACCAGTTTCATACACCCCAAATTTTTTGGGAGGTAGTGGTGGAAGCAGAAGATAAAGAAGGGGAAGATGTCCATTTAGGTCTGCTTTACAGATAAAGGAGAGAAATGAGGGGTCTTGAATTTTCTCATCAACGGTTGGCCCTTGGGTAGCAGGTCTCATAATTCCTTATTATAAGTTACACTGGTTATCGAAAAGAAAAATCTAGAGAGCCAAAGTTTCCTTGCCCTATAGTAGAATGTACTTCTGTGTCAGCATTCATAGTCTGGTATCCTGTTGGTTAGTTCAGCCAAAGTAGACCCATTCAGTCAACACATAGGGAAATCCCATTGATTTCATAGATCTATCTCAGTCAGGACTAAGAACAGGATTTAGGTCATGATATTGTAGTGTCAGTTATTCACACTTGATGTCTGGTGGCTAGATTGTTTCTATTATACAATATTGTGCTTAAGGCAATGTCAGACAATACATCAATTTTCTCTGTGGTATTGGGACTGTCATGGCTGTCTCACACATGCAATTCATCACATATAGCAGTCATCAACCACATGGATTTGCCTATAGAGGATTTGAAAAGGTATTTTTCCTCTCTTTTTAGTGCTCATATCCTAAGATTTTATAAAATTTTGCACCGATAATGTTGTGAGGTGTTTTCTGACCTTAACGAGAACTTCACTTATTGAGGTTTAGCACTAAGGATAGCAACAGGGTTATCAGAGTTAGGATTTTATGTATTCCTCTGGTATTTCTTGATCCTAATCAATCTTTACCAAAATTCTTCACCTAAATGGGCTAAATCAACTGATAACCATTTCTACATCATCATTTAATGAAGAATGGCACAGGACTTTCGTCTTTCTTTTTTGAGTACAAAGGGACTGATGTGGGTGGAATTTAGAAGCAAAATGTCAGAGTCACTAGGACATTTTCCAAGTTGTTGTTGCCTGAAATTTGAGGACCATATGTACAGCTGAGAAGGTGACAATACCACAGAATGCCAACATTATTGGTCTAGTGCTGTCTTGGTTCTGTAACAAACTATGATGTGGATCTGGCGCTTGAGGGTTAATGAATACTGTTAGAATTCTCAGCTTCTATCAGGCTATGTGAATTCCAACAGAATGGCTCTCCTGATATGCAGGATTGATTGTAATATTGTATCTTAGCTGTTTTTGGAATAATGGTATTTTAACTAGCCTGGGGAAAGTGAACCATTTTATAATATATTGTCATCTTCTTTTCAAAGAATTGACTGTTTCTCCCAATAATTGACTTGTCTTCTAGCTATTTTTGTATAAATTAAAATTAAATTGGCAATGAAGACTGAATAATCAGGCAAATTTGTTAAGAGCTGTAATTTAGATAAAATATGATGCCTTGCATGTTTATGTATGGCTTAAATTTAAGGAAAACAAAGCACATGATTTAAAAAGCTTGCCATTTTTTTTTATTGTTCATCTATCCTGTCATTAAAACTTACAACAATACTCCTACCTAAACATATCTATCCACATTTATTGCTACACCCATCTCCAGCAGCCAGGTCTACATTCATTAGATTTCTGTTCTTCCCTTGTGTGTCTTTACCAATCAATTGGAAATGATTGATTTGCAAACAGAATATGTCTCTTGAGCTAGAAGAAGCTCAGAACCTTAATGGTATCAAGGAAAAGAGGTACAGTAAGTTTTGTTTATATCTTTAAGTGAAAAGTCACTTCAGGAGATACATATGACAGTCTCTTTGTGTCTGCATGTGATTATTCATATGGAAGAGCCATTATGTGTAGGAACAGAGTGTCTTAGAGATTTGCATTCTAGAAAGGTTAAATGCCATAGAAATAATTTTACTGTTTATCCACTAGATGGTAGCCTCTCCTTATCATTTCCAATTTGTCAACTGTGTGGGGGCATTTTTATTAATTTTAGTAATCTCTTTCAGCAAGTCCTTTATTTAGTTCATCCCCAGCACACCCAGTCATAACCTCTACTGCTTTTATATAGAAGGTTAAACTATATAGAAGGATATATGATGGAACAGACTGTCTAACAAAGAGGAGGACTTTCTTTATTGGAGGTCTTTGAATAGAGATTTCATGGGCATCTTTCAGGAATGCTTTAGTTGTGTATTCCTGCATGGCACAGGGTTGAACTAAATGGCTCTTGCCAATCAGCATAAGTAGCTATGCATACTATCATTCCTTCTGTTAACTTGGGTGTGTCTGCAATGATCATTTTCAGCATTGATCAAAGTGTGCAGTCATTTATATTTTATGTAGCCATTGGATGAAGACAAAGTGTGAGTCTGTGGGTAGAACCATAGAAACATAATTCTCTCTGGTTATCATAAACCATGAGTTCTAGCTGAACCTAAATTCTTCCTCACATAATAAACAGCCATAGCATATTATGTTTATAAGATGTATAGCAAGGCAGAAGACATAACAGAAGAATGCCTGCCACAGCTGTCATAGCTAAATAAGCCAGTATAATGTAATAGTTACAGAAGGGTCAAGTCCCAGCAGCCATCACCGGCATAGCCACTGGTGAAGAATGCTAGGAACTGCAATGCAACATCTGAAGGACCACGTGATTTCCACTCCTGAACTGGAGTGTTGGAGCAGGACTTTAAACATTCAGGTTCAAGTTCCCACAAATTAGCCAGTTGCTCTTTTTTCATATAACCTACATCACATGGTCATTGCAATTAAGGCTTGATTATCAATGGTGCAAATGGATCAAATGATTTAGGACCTTCAGTGTTAGGGGTCCCATGTTGTTGCTAGGGGCACACTTAAATATGTACACACACACACAACCTGTTTGGGCCGTGATGATGTTGAAAGAGGGATTTTCTTGGGGCGCTCTCTCTCTCTCTCTCTACAAGGGTGATAGCATTTCCTGCTCACTCTTTTCATGCTTCCAAGATGTGGAACAATTTAAGAGGTGAATAGTGTGTTGTGGTCATGGCAGCTTGGAAAAGGACACCAGGGATACACAGCTCTGCCCCCACCCCCCCTGCCAAATCAACCTGGAAGGACTTTACCTTGGTCCCAAGGAAGGCTCCTCTTGACCTGGCTGTACAGCCAAGTGTGATCTGTCAACACAGATCAATGGGCTTAAATATGTGCACAAAGGAAGCCATGTTTTTGAAAGTACTCACAGCCCTAACCTGTCCTTAGAAGATGAAGTAGGGGAGAGGAGAGCCATGAATACCACCTTGAGGGTCATTGGAGGAAACATGAGCTATAAAGTGTCACATAACACAGAAGCAGGGAAAGTGAGGCCTGTGGGCCATAGTGTCCTGTGGACTGCAATTTTGCAGTCCACATATACCCCTGTCATTTCCCCAAAGCTCCCCATGTTTAAAATTGGGTAAAAATTTCTCCAAAATTTCACCAAAGCCCCCCACTTTATGGAAGCACACAGAAGACTCTTCTTCAACCCCTCACAACCCCTTCACAACTGCTGCTCCCTTCAAATACCTTCTTTTCCCTCTGTTTCTCCTTCAAAAGGCAGAAAGTGAGGTGATTTCATTTCTCATTGCCATTTTGAAGGAGAAACCGAGAGAAAATATGATATTTTGGCATGCTCATGGGCTTGTGGTCTGGGAAATTGCTTTCTTTCCCCACCATTTAGCTGTCCACACTTGATGCAATGTGTACATATATAATATGCAAACAAGAGCCAAACCAATATATATGACCTACTGTGCCCAAGTATCAGAACAGGAATGGAAATCCAAAGAAGGAGTAATTACATATTACACAGAAGCTCTCTTAGGCCATTATAAAATTCTACACATGGAGGAGAGATGGGAATACCTGTCCAAACTCAAGTTTCCCATGCATATGAGAAAGGTCTGAAGCATAATTGTAATCACATTCAATTTAACCACTGTGTAATCAGGAACAATCCAATTTATGTTTTAGAGGGTAGAATTTTGGACAGGAATCCTTAACCCTTTCCACCTCCCACCATTTCTATACTCCAAATTAGTACCCCACTCAGCATTTTTCCTCCTGTGAGTTCAAATTTTTCTTTGTATTGTGGCACTGTGACATATTCATGCCTAACAGGAACATACCTCCAGCTGGGCCAGTTTGACAGCATCAGACCCAGTTAATCCTCTGTCATCCCACTTTTTTGTTTTCTGTTAAAATTTCCCACTTTCATTCTCATTCTTTCACTTTCCCCTCAGCTTACTTCAATTACTGCAAACTATATTCAAAGGGTAAAAGTAATTTGCATACAGCAGGAGGAGAGGAGAAAAGAGGGCAGAGACTTGCCCTTCCCAGTGGGCTTAGGCATAAGCAAACTGCTGTAGTGTCTCCTAGCTTGTGTGTTCTTTCCGATTAATAACTTTTGCCACTCTTATGTTGTTTGGCCATGTGTCTTGGTTTTCATCTGTGAAAAGTTGAGGGTATGCAAGAAGTTGCTCACTGAAAATCTGCAATTGTTTCTTAGTACAATGGTGGTGGCGGTGATGGGAAGAACTTCCCCAATTTTAAGGCAGAGATGAATAAACTTTTTTTTTTATTTTAGGCTGCACACTTATCCAGGAGAAAGTACTATCGACCACTGTGAGACTTCTGAGCAAAAATGGATAAGATTGTACTGCAAATCTGATACCGGAAATGTGCCCTAAAAAAAAAAATCTGCTTCCAGCTATGACAATGGAGATGGACAGCAGTTTTTAAAAATTAGAATAGAGACATCTTTTCCTGTCATGTGCGCAGTCTTTCCTTTTTATCCCCCTGAAAAGTCTGGTACAGAGGAAACTGAAGCATGGCAGAAACCTGTGAGCAGAAAGAAACGGCAGAAAAAACAAACAAAAATTTGAAATTAAAAACTACAGCAAAGTAAGGCATATGTCTGCCATAGGCAATGATACCTTTGCCACCTCTGAAGTTTCCTCCTCTAAAATCATGAAGCCACCAATGTAAAGCAAAAAAAAAAAAAAAAAAAACAGTTGGCCCTCCACATTAACTAGGGTTGGGGTACAGTACCATGGCAAAAATGGAAAAATCGCAAATATCAAAATGTATATGTGTGTCTGGGGGAAGGAAGCCAAGGCATGGTGAGGAAGCAGGCACCCAGGGTCCAAACCAGGGCCGAGTAGCCCCTCCTGAAACTGCAAGCCCCAGGATTCCAAAGGATGTTGAAAGTGGAATCATAGCGCTATAACAGTCTAGTGCGAAAATGGCCCAGGTCAGGGAAAGGAGAGGGAAAGGGCTGGGCTGACTCTTTATTCCACTGTCTTGCCCATGTCCTTCCTTGGGTATGGGAAGACATCAGGAGAGGGTTTGTGGTGCTGAGAAATCAGACTGCAATCCATCCTTGGCTGGTCAAACAGTGGCTGGTGGAGAAGGAGGAAGAGGACCAGTTAAAGGGCTGTGCATCCTGGTCAGAGACACCAAGAGGGAAAGATCCCAGAAAAGAAGCACTTGTGGTTAGGGTAGAGGTCTTGGAGAAACTCACAAATAATTAAATGTGCAAAAATGAAATCCACAAATGTGGAGAGCCAACTGCAATTCAAACAGAATAAAAACATATTTTAAGAATTAACATGAAATCAGCTTAATGGGTTTAAACAGTTTCAACCATGCACCTGTATATTTGGGAAGAAATCAATTAGGCCCAACACCTTCATTCAAAAAATGTTTTAATGATGCTGAAATGAATCCAACATTGGTGCCAGTCAGAACTGCAAGGGGAGGAGAATCCACAAATGGGGTGTCATAGTGGAGGAGGCCCATCCCATGAGTGTATTGCTCTGATGGTGGGAGAAACAGGAAGGACCCTCAGATCATTCTTTTGAACCACTTTGTTTCTGGAGGTCCAGATGACATCATTTTCTGTTTGTCAACCAACTATGTCTTCCCACTACTACTTCTGTCCTTTTTCTTAACCTTCCCCTCCCCCCAAAAAAAAAACATAATAGGAGGGGAACATGGAATAGCCATGATAAGAATCTTAATCCGAGGAGCCTTCCTCTGGAATTTGAAGTTGAACATTTTTAAAAAGATTAGACCAGTGTAGAATGACACTGGCAGGCTCTTTTTTTCCTTCTCTGTTTTTTTTTTAGTTTGGCTTTTAGTTAGAGGACAAAAAAAGGAGGGGATTCTGAATGACCCATTACAGCAGCTTTGTCCTGAATTGTACAAAACAGCTGAAAACACTTCAGTAGTTTCAGCATCCAATTTGTGTGATACAGGGTTGTTAACTGAACATTTAGGAAAGTTATTAAAAACACTCATTCTGTGCTGCATATGCCATTTTTATATTATTATACTAAGGGGAGTAAAGCTTGCTAATGTAACACAGAAAGCCCTTCAAAGTTCTAACTAGAGTACTTTTCTTCCTTAGCTCATCTCATATACTGCTATTTTAAATGAAAAATAAGTGCAATATTTATTGTAGAGTTCTTCAGTTTAAACATGGGTTTGGCATGATGGACCCAGTGTAAGAGTTAATAACCTTTGCATTCTTATTCCTGCTGATTTCTAATTTGCAATGTGGTAACTCCCTATTTGTCTGTTTTACCACTCCTCTTTTGTCCTGCATCACTCTAAGGTACAGCCATTTTCTTCTGCTTCTCTCTCTCCTTTGTTAAACACTATATTTGATTGCAAACCACTATTTTCTAAGTAAAGTAACTTGTATATGTTTGTATATACAAAAGCAAGCTGATTTATTTTCTCTGTTATAACCTATGTATATGAGGGTGAGCATGGGACTGGTTGTTGTTCAGCTTCTGCTTTGCCTGTTAGATTTCTCCACTGGAGACATCCAGTAATATGGCCATTTCCACACCGCACTGTTATAGCACAATTATTCCACTTTCAACATCCCAAGGAATTCTGGGGTTTGCAGTTTAAACTGCAAACCCCAGGATTCCATAGGATGTTGAAAGTGGAATAATCGTGCTATAACAGCCTAGTGCAGAAATGGCCTATATCTCACATTTGCCAATACCCTGAAGAAAAATTATGTATTCATACCTCTAGAGTGCTCCAGGGATCTCAAGACATATTATCACAATTTTGCTGAAAACCTGTGTTTTCCTATCACTGAACAGCTCACAGTTTCCTGGTTGTGGCACATGTAATGAGAGCCTATATGCTCAGCTGCCAGGTGTTACTATAGGGTGCTCCTAGAATGCCAGTTAAAAGGCAGCTACTCTTCCTTTACCCTTTTAACTAATTGTTTCCAGGAATGAAAAAGACAGAAGCAGCAGTGGGAAAACACAAGAGGGTTACAAATTTAAAGTGACAACATCTGGCCCCTCTACAAAATTCTGTAAACACAGCAGAGCAATTGCATGATAGAAGTGCCCTGCATATGATTTTCTACAGGGAAGCAACATCCACAGCAGAATTCTGTAATATCTAAGACACTTCTGTTTTGCTAACATAAAGATGAACAGTTAGATATGCATTACATGTAATGAGATAAATAAATGTGAATTGGAAATAAATTAATATTTCCGCACACACTGGAGACAGTGAGCATTTTAATTAGGGTATCAAGTACCAATCACTTGTTTTGCACTCTGTCTTTTATTAACTGCTAATTGGTTAATAAAAAGATTAACATAAAAATGATAACACCACAAAGAAGTGGTTCTTGGAGAATAATGTACCTCGAGAAGAAAACAGTTTCTTAGGACTCAGAGGAAGTAGCAAACCTATTAGCCTTCATTCAGCCGACTGAATTTGCCCAGGCCGAGCACATGTAGCTTGGTAGAGGAAAGCATGAATTTGGAACCTGGTAGAACATTTTTAAATTCCATCAGCCAATAATAAACTTAATGCATTAACCCTTCAGATGATGTATTTTATTAATGTTAAACATTAAAAAGCACACAGCTCTACCTGCGATTGTCATCTTGGCTTCTGTCCCTTCCCTATGAAGGATGTATTATATTGTAATCTTTCATTGTACTGTTTCTCAAACTGTGTTTTAACTTCTTTGATTGTATTTTTAAATTGTTGTTAGTGTTTTAATTGCACTTTAATGCTCATTTTCTGTAGACTTTTAACACTGTTGTATTTATTTTAATTTTTAAGACTCCTTGATTCCCAGTTCTGGGGAAAATGAGGGGTATAAATTGGTTATGGTGACAGTGACGGTTCTTGCTTACTCCTTTCTGAAGTAGCTTAAGCCATTTCCGCACTAGACTGTTATAGCGCTATTATTCCACTTTCAACATCCTATGGAATCCTGGGGTTTGCAGTTTCAGGAGGGGCTGGCTGGCCCCTCCTGAAACTGCAAACCCCAAGATTCCATAGGATGTTGAAAGTGGAATAATAGCGCTATAACAGTCTAGTGTGGAAATGGCCTTAGGCTTTCCCAGGGTCCATCTCATGAGAACCATAAGTGTGGCAAGTGGTTTTGCCCACCACCTTTCCTGGTGTGGCTGAGCTGCTACATTGCTCTAGACTACTTTGAACAACTTCATTCTAGGAAGAAGTGGGGTGCAGCCAACAGCAGAGGAGGTCCTTTGCTGCTCAGAGTGGTGTAGCATTCTTATTTCTCAGAAAAAGGTAGAAGAAACTCCCCCCTGGCCATTCTCCATCATTAAGGTAAGTGGCAACACTCCCGTCAGCCAGGCTGCTCCCCCAGTGAGTAATGTTCCAAGAAAAAAACATTATTGATTATATCCCAAAATGTCATTATTTTGATGGTTATTATATTACCTTAGAAAAGGAACATCATTAATCCCTCATTATCAACTAAATTACCTTATTTCAAGTAAGATCATTATCTGTGACACATTACTTCCAGGCTTTGGGGATGGACCCCTTTATGCTGTTTCACATATATATGCCATATGCTTACTTTAAACTCATCAGCTATACATCTGTGTAGGAATTGTTTGGGTTTCTCCCCACCCTCTCCAAAAATAGCAGGCTTTGCTCTAATATGCACCTGGACACATTTTATGCAGTCATAAAATAAAATGTGCAGTAGGAAATAGCTGTGTCTGCAGTTGGCAGTATGGCAGCATGGGCTGTCATGATGAAAAAATATAAAGAAAGTTGAAAAGACTACTGTGAAGCTCTTACTCTTTATCCTTATACTAATAGTATATTATTAGCACTAAATACTTAACTGCTCCATCTATGACCAAGGGATAAGTACCTGAAGATAAGTCTAGATGTTTGGGATCCTCTTGCATCATCAACTGCATCCAGCATTCCTTTTGTACCATGGCTGCATGGCTCACTGGCATTAGTCATATACAGTTTTACATCACTAGATTTTAGAACAATTGTCATCATTACATAAATTTTGTCATTTATGATTCAGTCTATGATGCCATCACATTCGAGTGAAACTGCTGATGTAATTTCAGGGAATATCTTGGTGAAACTGTCAATTTTTATGACACTGTACATGGTCATGCAAAAATAATATGACCTAAGCTTTTTCTTAGGGCCTTTCTGCACTACACTGTTATAGTGCTGCTATTCTACTTTCAACATCCTTTGGAATTCTGGGGTTTGTAGTTTACTGAGGCCAAAGAGCTCTCTGGCTGAGAATTCTAAATGCCCCTCCCTAAACTGCAAACCCTAAGATTTCATAGGATGTTGAAACTGAAATAATAGCACTATACCAGCGTAGTGAGGAAAGGCCCTTAGTCAAGGCTCTTTGACTTCTTCTACAATAGGGGGGAAAGCTTAGAATTCACCATGCCAAATAACATATTCCTTTTCTGGGTTTTCTCACCCCTTTCTTAGGCACAGGGAGAAGATCTATATCTTCTCTCCATATGATCTGTTTTGGAACTTTTCTGTTAAAACTTGAACTTTGCCTGCTTAGATTGTTACATGGCTGGTAAACTATAAGTTTATTTTCTGATATTTCATTCTTAATGGCCAATCTCTCTGAACCCTAACAAAGCCACTGTGTATGTGTTCCCCTATGTCTTTCATCCCATTCGTGTTAGACAAAGGAGGCAGACTTCAGGTTTGCAATCCTGATCTAATTAGTTTTTACCCCATATTCAGAGTCAGTGAATTTTTTTAGAGACCATTGCTGAATGGAGCTCATAATCTTTCCCATAAACATCCACTCCTGGTTATCTTATCATTCATTTAGGGAGATGATGAGGAAAGCCATCTTGTTCCTTCTATTGTTAAATAATTGGGAGACAGAAGCTCTTGATGATCTAACGAAAGTCACCCAGAGATCAACTCATATGAGCTGAATGAAGTTCCTAATCTTTCCACATAAACATCTACTTTCTGTTTACCTTACCTTTTGTTTAGGGAGATGATGGAGAAAGCCATCTTATTCCTGCTATTGGTAAAACAATTGGGAAACAGAAGCTCTTGACAATCTAATGCAAATCATGGAGAGATCTACTAGATCTCTCTAGATCTATCATGTGTCCACAGCAGCATTAAGTTACAAGGAATTAAGGTCAAAGTCAACCTTAGCCAAAGTCATGTACCTGTAGTGGTGCACTAAGAAGGAATCAGGGGAAAGCAAGCAATCTTCCATCACCCCCTGTGAAGCTGGAAATGTCACCATGTGCTGCTGGGATGTATATTCCAGCCTGTTATGAATTTTAGCTGTTAATTCATCTTCGCTGCCACCACCCATTGAATTATGAATTCCTGGAAAGTACAATGGGACACTATCCAGGACATGTCAATCCCTAAGCTTAAGTATCTTCCTTTTCCCCCAGTCTATCTAGCATTGGCATGGAAAGGAGAGAAACAGGGTCTTTTACAGAAAGTATTTATTAAAGGTATGCAAATAAACAAGGCAAATTACCACACATGGGAAGCTCCCTCCTCCCAGGCATGCTTAGTTACAAGTAGTTACAAAAGAACAGATATCAAAGCACAGATACATTCTTTAGATCAGCCAGCCTCCAAAATAACAGAGAAGTCCCTAACGCGACTAGATAACTATTTCTAATTACTCACAGTTTTTCCTAGGCTTAGATGTTCTAGTAGGAAGGGACCAGGAGGCAAGGCTAGGCCTCAGCCTGCTACTGGCAGTTCCTTTGTTGTTTCTTTGTTGTCCCCTTGATATCTCTCAGCCACATGGCCTTGCAAGAAGTTTTATAACTTCTCCTTGGAAGCATCTGGAAGCATTCTGAAGATGCTCACCTCTTTCCTTTTTGATTGTCAAGTCTTACCCTGTGACCTATGATGCTGACCACACACTAAAATGTAATCTAATCCCAACACCTTATTAACCCTTGGTTTACCTGAAGAGGGAAGTGTCCCCCTTTTAGCTAAGTCTAGATAATGGGAAGCCCCATTATCACACCCCCTATCACCACAGAGTAAGTATGCTAGTGCAGACTTGTACTCTACCAGCATGCTTATCAGATCTTGGCCAGTATTGCCAGCTTATATACATCAGTTGGATGGTGGAGCTATCCCACCATTGGCCTCAAGCAGAAAAATGTCTTAGGCTAATCCTTCCAAAATAGTTACTTGTGTGTAGATTCCCTTTTAAGTCAGTGATATTTACATAACAATTTAAACCAATAGGAAATATTCATAGATGCTCTGCTATCCTTTGATGAAGGATGGATACTACTACTAGTAGTATCTAATAGTAGTAATCTAACTGCTCCTACTACTAATTGCAAAGGAGTTAGGTGCAGGGGTTTTTTTTAAACACAGTAACCAACATGTAAGAAATGTTTTCTAACAGTGTAGTAGAGTTAGCTGCACTGTTGGCTTTGCAGCTGTTCCCTGCTTTTTATTCTCCTTATATCAGTTCCCAGAAATTCTTCTGTCCTCCCAACCTGTTTCTTCTTTTGTTCCTTTCAGCTAAATTACAATCATTTGTCCTCCTGCTTTCTTATTCCCAGTGTCCCTTCTTCTTGCGTCATTCTGTGATGAAAAAAGACATTGCAACCACTAAAGAGAATCCCTTGGAGCTCCCGATATCTGAACAATAACAGACAGTGCACCGAGAGAGGATACATGACAGTCTGTATAGTATTATACTGGCAGGTGTTTGAATGGATGTTTTACTCTCAAGTATAAATTAACTGAAAACCCTTAGGAGAAAAGTGCTCCAGCAGATCTGCAGGCCCACACAAAGTACCTATTGTTGGATTATGCCACTCCTGACTCTAGGAGGAGGTGTCTTGTGTGCCTGTATGCATTCCAATTAAATAAGATTCTTGAGGGTTTTTTATAATGTCCCTTTTCTGGACATAAAAATCTTAATATCTTAATATCTCAGAAAGAAGTATTCTTTCAGACATGCTCATTTCCAGGATGCAGAGATGGTTTTTGTTTGTTTGATGTGATGCCATTTAAAAAAAGAGGCACCACATTCATCATGTAAACCTAATTATTGTGTATTTTTGAACATTTTGTTGTCAGAAAGCTTTTTAGCCAATTTGTACATTTTCAGATATTTTCATGACTGAAATGAAACCAAAAAAATGCAGTTCATGCCAATCTCTGAAAAAAAAAAAAAGAATTGAAACAGAGACATGGAGTTCGGAGACAACAAGGTAACGTAATTTCCTCTGGAACACATTCCTCAAAGTGATTGCTCACCATGTTTCATTGTAAAGGTATGTTTTGGCCCATGATCAGAGACAGCTTGCTGTTGGACAGAATAGATATTGAGACTGATGCAGCAGAAAAGCAGAGCACTTCTATACGAAGACTGGCCATGGGCCATTTCCACACTAGACTATTTTAGCACTATGATTCCACTTTCAACCTCCTATGGAATCCTGAGGTTTGCAGTTTCGAGAGGGGCCGGCCCCTCCCAAAACTGCAATCCCCAGGATTCCATAGGAGGTTGAAAGTGGAATCATAGCGCTATAACAGTCTAGTGCGGAAATGGCCATGGTTTCAAATATAACACATGAAAGCTAAGAAATGAATGTTTAAGCATTTCCCACCCTTTGTGGTTATTACAAGTTGAGCAAGTCTCTCCTGAGGCATCAGGTTAGATTAGTGGGTCAGCGGCAGACCATTGCTGCTGCACAATGAAGATGCTACATGGCTTTGGCGTCCTATTCAGTTGTTTAAAGCATGTGTGAGTTCAACATGCAAGGAGGGAGAACATAGTTATTTAATAGGAGAAAAGCAAGCAAAAGAAATGTTACCCAACTCTGTCAGAAAGCTTGTATGGTTACAGGTACAGTCTATCATGCCAAGCCAAGGCCTTGCAGAGGCCATTTACTTGCAGGGTCAGTTGTCCCTGAGGTTTTATGCTACATGAAGTTATGGCCCTGAACAAATTTAAGAGGAATTTCCTATAATATGTGGCAATTTCCTATAATATGCAGCTATAAAAGGGGTTCTTGGTGGGCAGTGAGAGGAAGGAGGGAATGACAGAAAGAAAAAATGCAAAAAGGCAACATCATAGCGCAGTGAAGCTACAACCAAGCAATTCCTTACGCAAATAACAAAACTTGTTTACTCTATGCACACTACTTTTGTGTGCTTATAGAATAAACATATTGCATGCATTTGTGCAATTGGTATCTAGCACTTCAAAAACAAACCAAGATTATGGGATAGGGAACCCACTCTTATGAAGTGCAAAATGAGCAGACAATTCACACTCACAATTTATAAGGTATTTGGCAGGGGTATGTCTATGGAGGCTGCAAAATGAGAGCACTGACCTTCCCCCAATAAGATTTTTTTTCTTTGCTCCTCAAACCTCTAGCACTATAGGGAGTAAGGCATTGAAAATTGTTCATACTGAGAACTCATATATCTATATCTATCTATCTATCTATCTATCTATCTATCTATCTATCTATCTATCTATCTATATCTTTCAGTGCCTAAACTGTATTTCTAAATGCTCAATTGAAAATTTAAGTTACTGCAGTGATGTAAATTTGAAGACTGAAAGAAGCTATCATGGAGAGGGGGGCAGAATTGTTATTTGGTGGGGCAGTACCCAGATTTTCATCCCCTTATATCTATTCCCCTTGGCATTAGGCTTCCATTTTGGAAACTGAATCTCCATACACTACAAATGCATGTGCACCACCATAGCACAAGCACTCTTTAGAAATTATTGATATAAGTATTAACTAGATTGTATATGCTGCCCACTCAACACACACAGCACTGGGCCAAGATCTACAGAGGTAACTGTAAGTACAAATTAAACACTGTAGGAGAATGAGGAATGGTTAGTTTTTAGAATCTGACAATGCTAGTTTGGTGAATTTACAAAAACACACTGTTGTCCTATTCATCTCTTCTCTCTCATACAGCAGCATGAACAATAATGGTCTCATTAGATTAGAGGCAGATATTTTCCAGGGATTCCAGAATCAGTTTTCCAAATTCAGGACTCACCGCAGGGTGCATTAGCTCTGAAAACACAGGGGAAAAAGAAAGAAAATCAAAAATGCAAGTGGCTGGACATACGCTTGTAGATTTGTTTTTGGGGTGGGTTGGACAAGGTTCAAGGGCATTCCTTGTCTTAGTGCAAAATTACTATTTCTAGGGATTTCCTGAAGCAGAAATCAACCTGTTCGTGCCAGGTGTTATTTTTTCCTCTGAGATAGTGTAAAAATGACCTTGTGGTTGCACATAGCCTTTTATGCCCCCCACCAAATCCTCATCACTTTCCGATAGCATAGTTAGACAGTATTTCATTTGATGTTTGGGGTGCTTCCAAAGAGACAATCCCTTCTGCTATGAGATCCTGCAGTGCTCTTTCATATTTCCTCCTCAATGCATTTTATATAGTTGAAAAAGGATGTAAGAAGTGATGGGCAAACATAGCAAGTCGTCAAGTGGAAAGTGATGACAACATCTGGAACCCTTGTTTAAAAGATCTGTGAAGAAGGCAGAGCAATCACACAATAAAACCCTCATGTGCCAAAACACCTTTGGCAACTGCAAGCAGCCTCTTCCATTCCCATCATCTTCCGGGAAAAGACTATTCTTTTGATCTGCAGGGAAAAATAAATTTATTCTCCCACCAGACTCAGATGTTCAACTGGATATTTGCACAACATATTCAGTTTTACACAACATATTCAGTTTTGTGTATTTATGAACACGAGAAGCTTCATTGGCCTTGATTTACTTTTTTTCTTGTTGCAAAATTCAGCCCATTTGGACACTTCAAAATGTTTCTTCCAACTCACCTGTACCTCTCCAAGTGTTAAACCAGACATTAATTAAAATATGTATTCTCTAGGATTCTCTAGGATTAACCTACTTCTTCTCCCACCATGGGCTTGCTCAGAGACATGTGCTTCAGCCAGAGGGAGGAAATATTTCATTTTTCTAATTTGGTAAGTTACTTATTGCAGTACAGGAAGCCCCCACCTTTTGACACCCCATTCTCACTCTTTTGATGCTTCCAAATTAAGGACAAGTTCCATTGATTGGATTAATTCATCAGTTCTTCTTGCCTACAGAGGCTTGCTTGGAACCATTTGCATGCATGCAGTGCCTGCAAAGAGGGGAAGAAGGCGCTAAGCTGGCTGAGAAACTCTGCAAGCAGCACATATGCAGTCAATAAGAAGTGAGCTTCCATAAGTCCTTCGTATTCCTACAGTGCAATACAGGGCTTCCACTTTTCAAACAATTCCTGTTTCTGACAGTGCTCCAGTCCCTAACTTATCAGATAAGTGGGAGAAGCCTGTAATAAGTATGGGTGAAATTACTTTTTGGCTCATAATAGCCATGGCTATAATTTTCTACTTTTCATGGGACAGAAAGAAGTAATCTGCATGTTATTCATTACTTGGTGTGTCTATTCACTCAATCTGAGCAATGAGACTATAGAAATCATATCAGTGGTTGTCTCATGCTGCATGCAGGAAGGATTGCTTTGCAGTGTCATTTGCATTTTTGCTAGAAAATTTGAATTGATCATGCAAGGGCATCAGATATTATTTCCCTGTATTTTCCAAGCACTCAATAGTAGCAGCAATGATAACTTGTTACTAACAAGTAATCCAATGGTTACCTTTCTGGATTGCTGTAACAATTACAAATAATGGCTCTAGGATGAATGGAGTAATGAGTAAAATAACTAGGATTTTTTTAAGTAACTATCTAAGCTTTAGCCTCAGCCTCTGTTTACAAAACAAACTAACTGCAAGACACAGAATCGTAATTACGCAATCCACTATGCGTAATAGAAAATATTTGAGTGACACTATTTGGCTAAAGTGAGAGTTGCTGACACCATTGCTCCACTGTTATATCCTGGGTTGGTTCATTACTTGAGTCAAAGTGACAGGGAACAGTCTGGTGCTCCGCATAGACTACAGTGTTTCGTTAATCAGTTATTCAGTTAGCCTTTGCATCAATTAACAAAGTGTTGTAAAAGAAAGAACATTTCAAAATACTTACAAAAAATTACCGGCAATACACACCAGTAACAGACTCTTTTACCCTCCTCACACATGGGCAGAGGAACACTTTTCTAAGAGAATGCATGCTGCAATGCATCATGTACATATGTTGCCAATACTTCTGCAAGATGAACTCCATCAAGCTACTTTCCCAGTGGTCACCAGGCAACAACACATATGAAGATGTGTGCTTGCATTTGTGTTATTAACCACAGACTCTTGCTCCTTGTGATTTCTTTAGGGACTGATCAGATAGATCAGGGAGCAGTGAACACAATAAGGCATGATGGTGTGGTTAGTGCCCTAAAGCAAACAATGGAGTGACTGAATTTCCCTTGACCCAGAGATTTATACTAATTATTTCCAGTCACAAGCATCCCTGGGTGAGGGCAAGGTGCTCAAGAGAGTAGTGGTAACCCAACTGCAGATGCTCTTAGATGAACCTGATTATCTTGATACATTCCAATCGGAATGGGCCTTGGTCACCCTGAGAGGCTTCCTGTTTTAGAACAAAGACAGGAAGAAACCAACCCTCTTACTCCTTGATCTCTCAGCAGCTTTTGGTCTCATTGAGCATAGCATTATTCTGAACCTTCCCAGTGAGACAGGAGTTGGGAGCATAATTTTACAATGGCCTGACCAGTCGCGTAGGGATGTGGGGGGGGATTTGCCCTGGGTGGCAATGTTTTTGGGGCATCCCAGCCTGTACCCATACCCTCATGCACCTTGGTCACACCCCTGTGCACTGTGGCCATGCCCTTTGTGCCATAGCCCCGCCCCTCCCCCCTCCACACACACCAAACACTGCCACTGGGCCTGACTCAGTGCCACATAATAGGTCAGTGCCACATAATAATATTGGGCAATTGTGGTTTGTCAGCTTGGAAGTGGAACTGTTCTGTCTCAAATGTTATCTGAGTCATTGAGAGTGGTTATTAGGAGCTTTCAAACAAGACAAGATGGTACCCACTTCTGTTTCTCAGGAGTGACCTAGATACTATGAACCTTTGGCTGGATGCAGTTATGGGTGAGATGAAGACTAACATACTAAAGCTGAAACCTGTTATAACATAAATTCTGTGGGTGGGCAGATCCCAGATGTGAAAATTAGGTTGCGTACAAGTTTTAAGTGGGATTGCACTTTCTCTAAAAAGGTATGTACAAGTTTGAGGTTGCTCCCAAATCCATCTCTGACCATGGGAGGACCAGGTGCCCTCAGTGGTCTGGAACACCCATCACCTGCTTCAACTGGCGCACTGACTATATTCTTTTGTGCATAGGGGTATCCTTGCCATTGTGATTCATGCAATGAAAACTGCATAATTAAACTCCATAATTAAACTCCAGCATGATGTAATGGTTTGAGCATTTGACTATGACCTTGGAAATTAGGGTTTGATTCCCACTTGGCTTCCCAATTAGGGTTTGATTCCCACAAGGCTACCACTGGGTAACCTTGAGCATGTCATACACTCTCAGCCTCACACACAACATACAACAACACCAGTATATTCTATGTGGGTCTGCCCTTGCACCTGGTTTAGAAGCTACAGCTACTGCAGAATGCAGCATCTAAAATATCCAGTAGAGTACCAAATTATATACACATTAAACCTGTGCTGAAGGAACAACACTAGCTGTTTAGTAGGTGCTGAGCTATGTTCAAGTTGTCAACATGCAAAGCCCTAAAAACAGCTAGCAAATAACTTTCTTTTGTGTTTTTTCATTCAGTCCCTGAATCCCTGAGGTCTTCACTAGATACCACATTGGTTGTTTCACAACATAAAAAGTTGTTGCCTAACGTTGGAAAAATGGGCCTATGTGTGAGGAATTGAGTGGGTTCCTGCTGAATGTGTTAGGTTCTGAACCAGAGAAGAGCAAATAAAATGGTGTCTCGCAAGGCATTACTGTGGGAAGGATTTGGACTGTGAAGCAAGAAAAATAAGGAATGCTGACTTGGCCGGAAAAGAGATTGCCAAAACAAGGAGGAATTTGAGTGAACAAGGTGTGTTCTGAGTCCCGGGTTGCACGAAACATCAAAGACAAGATAAGAACTGGACATGATACAGACTGTTTTGACCGAAAACAGAGAAGATGTTGGCATGTTCTGGAACTATGACAACCAGGAAAACATGTTGTTCATCGAGAAGTGAACAAGATGGGTATCTAGAGGGGGAATTTTGGACCCCTTGTTGTTGGCTTTCCACCGCGGCTGCAAAGGTCATCCATTCCTTTTGACAGCGCCTGATCAACGTTCAGCCAAAAGGACCGTTTGTGAGTATGTTTTGTACGATTGAGTGTGTGGAAGAGAGCTCTCTTGATACTTATGTGATTTTGTATTCTATGTCTTAATAAATGTTACATGCAAGGTGATTAAACCCAGATCTGGTTTCCCATGTGTCTCTATTGTGAATCCTATAGTCTGAGGTGGCTGGATTTCCCTCTGGATCAAAAGAGTACCTATGATCTCGGTGCATGACATTTTCAGTGGTGGCGCTGTGAATGGAGAGAGAAACTGTGATGAGTTTTAAGTGCTTCTTGAAAATACTGATTTATGTTGCCTATCACAGGAAAAGATTCCAGTTTCAAACTTAAAATATTCACACTGCTTTTTATACCATCATGTACAAAAGTAAGTCCCATTGACTTAGTGGAATATATTTTCCATGTTAATGCTGACAATATCAGCATTAAAATGAAGACAAATTTTTTGGAGTGATTTCTCTCACAGTTTTCGCATTCTACAGTGCCACTTCAACTTCCTCTCTTCCTGTGCTATTCCTTCTCTCTTCCTTTTAATGAGAGTATTATTTATCTTTAGTAAATAACCCCCAATGCTTTTTGCAGGGTGCATTTTATAAATTAATTACTAATTACATTATTAATTGTTATGAAGTTTCATTTCTGGAAGGCTACAGAGATCGTTTAAATGCAGGAATTCTCCTGAGCTTGTCTCACTGATTTTTATAGGCCTCATGTTTATGCAATGCTATTGATTTTTCTCATGTCCTCTAGTCTAGACTGACTTATTTTGTTTTAGGCAGATGTTTAAAGCATGCGTAAGAACTGTGAGGCCCTCCAGATGTTCTTGAACTGCAGCTCCCATCCATACAGTCAGTGCAGCCATTTGTGAGGAACACTGGGACTTGCATTCCAACAATTGGATGGCCTCATAAGTTCCACTCCTGCTTTAAAGTATTCTTAATTCACATTTTAAATAAATTAGTGTTCAGGCAGGGGGAAGAAGGAACCTGATGTACAGCCATACCATGTTCCATAGCTCCTGCAATGATTGGCCATTCGTATTCTACAGAAGCACCAAAATTGCAATTAGAGTCTATTAAAAGATAAGGAACTTTCCAAGTTGCTATTCTACTTTATACCCCTGCTGCTGATGAATATGAATAAGCTAAATGTCACATTCATGGATTCTAGGGAAGCCATCTTTAAATATCTGGTGGGGTGCTGTGTGGAAAAAGGAGTGAGTTTGCTTTCTGCTCCTCCAGCGGACAAGACTCAAAATAATAAATGTAAATTACAAGAAAAATGATTCTGACTAGAGATCAAGAAAAGGATCTTGATCATAAAAGATTATAAGTGTGGTTAGGGAAAACTTTTATGAGTTCCTGTGGGAAAGAACAGGCTGAAATTTTGCATTTTTAAAATAAAACTCACATAGGTCTTATATTGTTACTAGGACACAGTACATGGTGGACCTTCTCTCCAGCTCAGCACAACAACCTTTCCTTAAAGACACACTGTACAAATGAAGAAACAGGCCAGCAAATCTAATCCTACCAAGGTGTTTGGGGACTCGAACAAACAATACTTGTCAAATTGCTGGAGATCATTCATCAATTTTTAAATTTCTATAATTAAGCCATTTCTTATTCCTTGTTCCTCAAATTTCACTCAGGTTATCCTCAAACCTATCTTTCCTGCAGTATCAAATTTCAGATCCATAATTTGAACAATTTTCTAAAGATAGGCCATAGATCTATTGTCCCTGAAATTCCGACAATAACAGAGTGATATAATGCAGCTGGCTCACCCTTGACATAGGGCTCAGACTGTGGTCTTTTAAAGACATCCCATAAATATGACATTTGAAATTTTTATCTCAGCATCAGTATGGACCATCTCCAGTCCAGTCCTTCCTAAACTTCTTTTAAACAAAAGAACGCAATTCTTCCAATTCATCAGTGCTACAACTTCAACTGTATACTACCAGGTATATAAATATTCTTAGGATGGAATTTTGCAGAGAAGTCTGATACTAATTTATAGAAGATTCCATTTAATTCTGTTCCAGGATTCCATAAAACATATGTGCAAATGTATAGGTCCTCTATTTAAAAAAAAATGGTTAAAAGCAAACTCATCCTTTTAGATGTTAAAACTTGATTTCTGCTTTCATTCCTCTCCTGTAATATGCTGTTTCTTTCTCACTTTGTTTTTAAAACTATTGCAAATCTGCCTTCTTCAAACCTTCTTCATTCCAGATGCACTGGATAAGCAACAACTCACATCACCAAACCAGCATGGTCTTGGCCATATTGATTGGAGATAACTGCAGCTACAGTCTGACCAACACATCTGGAGGGTGTCAGCTGAAGAAGACTGTCGTACGGTATGTGCTAAAACTATTGTCTGTTCTTAATCTTAATTGTGTAAATTGTCCTCAGGAAAGATTTTTGATGGGCAAGGTACTGAAACCTAAAGAAGTTAAGAAAAAGAAGCATTTTTCATATACAGTGAAACCTTCTTCCATATTTTGGAAACTTTAGCATTTATGAAAGGTGAGTGGGCAACCATCAACCACCTAGAATGTGCCAAGGCTTATTTCTGGCTAAGGCTATCCCAAGGACTACCTGTAGCAATCAAACAACTCAACAACCCAGCTTCAGTGGTATCATCAGGAGACAAAATCATTGGGGTTTCATTTGAGATGAAAGTTCAACTGTGTTATGTCTGCAAGCCCAGGATACCAGATGTCTCCCAAATCATGTTAAATTCAGACAAAAGGCTTGGCAAGTCAAATGTGTAAGCAGAACAAAGTGGAAAGCAACATATATAAAACACAGCAGGCCTAATGGTGACCCTCTAAAGGGATGACAGAAGTGACCCACTGCTTTCTTTAGCCTTGAGGGAATAAGGACACCCAGGAGGCAGCAGAAACAGTGGCTTGTAAAGACTACCTGCTACTACTTGTGTCATGCTGATGTTCTCTTCTGGGCTTCAGCAATTGTCACTCACATGATCCTTTATCGCTTGTTGTTTTGGTCTCTTGCAAACACTTGTTTGTTGTCAAATAACAATCACATAGATCATGATATAAGACTGATGGCTAGCAGCTCTTGCAGCTTCCTTCAATTGCTCAAGCACGAGATAGCCACAACTTGCTGCTACTGGTCCTCTCCTATCACTCAATGAACTTCCAGTTAATGGCAAGTAGCTGGTTATATATTCTCTAGCCCAAACTTTAAGCTCAGTCCCTAAAATGAATCAGAGGCATCTGGCTGTTTTGCTGTCAGTGGGTAATGATGCAGCCATGTCACAAACCCAGATGTGATTCTACATTTCTGCAGCTGTTCTGATGGGAATTTCAATACCCAAAACATCTGCTACTGGGAATCAGAGGCATGGTACACAGACAACCTTTCAGGGCTGTTATTTTGGCTTGAGTTGGTTTTCTTCTCCTTTCAAATTTTATTTTCTAGATAATCCTCACCCCCTTTTTTTCTAAAAGGTTGAAAACCTTCCTATGCAAGAATAAATAAATGACAATAATCTTTGATTCATTACTACACAGTACAAAATCCCAGAAGCCAAGTGATACACATTCATGTGGCTGAGAAATGAAGCTTATAGAGACTGACATGATAGGACACTGTCTGTCATGTAAATAAAGAGAAGGAGAATTCTTAAAATGAAGCCATTATTGTCTGTTGCATAAATATGTATTTAGATCATTTTAATAATGCAGGAATGTTAGTCTATCAGGTAATTACATATTTAAAATATGGATTGGACAAAGCTTTTTGAGGATCAGTTGTGTTTCAAAAGTTGTCAGCCATTTTGGTGTATCAAATCAAAAGTAACTGGAGAAATGCTTTGTCAAACAGTTACTTATCAAATAGAGGCATAACAGAAATACCCAAAATAAACATGCCCAGTATGTGTGCCTCTATGTCTGTATGACACACAAAGAGAGAGAGGGAGATAATATTCTATAAGCTCTAGTTAAACCATTCCTGTTACATCTTTTATGATTGCATGGATAAACCTTTCTGAAAATTGTATTTCAAAATCTAAAATGGTACTCAGAAATCAGGAAATAACATGAAATCAATACATTTCTGTGTTTCTAAAAATGCTATTTAACCACCAGATCTATTTGTTTAAATCAGGAGAAATAGCATTGCCTAAAATATCTGCATGCCAAGTTCAGTTCTGGAATAAGACTTTATGACATAAATACAATAAAAACAGAATTTCTTGTAGAAATGCTGACTTGGCAAAGTGGTCTGAGCAGCCTCTGTTATAATTCTTTGATTTCCTGTAAGTGAGACACTTAATAAAGGGAAAGCAAACACAGGATATGAAAAATCAATATAAGGCACTGTAACGTTACAGCTGCAACAGCACTGCTAATTACTCCTGGGGAGGCGTGTCAGGTTAGGGAACGATTCTGCATGGACTTGCTGGTGCCCAGTATCTATGCACCATTTTCTTGTCCCCAGACCTATTTTGGAAAGTTCATATAAAAGAAAACCTCTAGATACCACAAAGGACATGGTCTACTAAGGCTACCGCATAAGTCAGCTTTCCAACATCTTTCAGAGCAATAACAATGAGATCCCAGCTGTGATTTTTATCTCATGTTACCATAGAGACAGAATGTGCTTGCAAAATGGGGGCTGCACAGGTTGCAGAAGTGGCCTGAAGAGGTGAATGAGACATTATTAACTATGATGTAAATTTCATGAACACAAAGATAATTAGTGGCATCTCCTGAAACTTTTTTTTCTAACACATTTGCTGGTTAAGCTCTCAAATGCTGTTTTTCTGTTCTCAGCAATTGCTAAAGAAGCTTTCCTGGCAAAAGCTCTAGAGTGTAGGTGGATGTGGAGACTAGAGCCCTGGAAGCGAACACCTGGAAAATGGAAGTGAAAAGCAGAGCATGGAGGATGTCGTATCAACCCTATAATGCAGATGAGAATTGGTGCAGTGTAGTGTTGTGGTTTTCAACTGTAGGCTATCCCTCTGCTTTTAGATTTTAGTTCCTCCAGTCCCAAATATTGGCCACATTTGCTGAAGCTTCTGGCAGCTGAGATGGAAAATATCTGTAGGATAAGAGGTAGGGAACCATTAGCATTGTGGCTAAGAGACCAAGGTTTGGATCAGGAAGTACCTCGTTCAGATCTCACTCTTGCCATGACTTCATTAGACAAGCCACTGTCTTCCTGCATTGGTCCTTCCCTGTCTAAGAAATCAGGGATAACAATGACTTACTTTACAGGGTTTTTGTCAGTTCTAAAATAATGCATGTGAAGTGCTTTGAACTCATGTGAGTAGAGCTTCCAAGTCAGGACTATCTCAACCCTTGAAATCTGATGGCTGAAACCTGAGATTCCTTGTGATGTCACAGAGTGTCATGGGGCAGTCCCTGGTGATGTCATCAAGTATGATAATATTGAGCATAAAGCCACAGTTGCACAGAGTGTGCCACTCAAATAAAAATCATGAAATCTAACAGATGAGGAAAATATTTTATTCATTTTGAGTATTTATATCCCCACCTTCAGCCAAAAAGGCTCCCAGGAACAGCTTACAAATTGTTAACATACATACACACTTTTGTCCTGAGATTCCTCCCCATCACCTGAGAGAAGGGGATCCAAGAAAGCCCTGAGATTCAGGGCTAGATCCTGAGAGCTGAAAACCTCCTTAAGGGTACTTCCTTATGAAATGGAGGAAGGCTGATTCCCTCCCACTGCTATAAAACTGGCAACCTATTTTAGAGCCATAATTAGGATGGAAGTTTGTGAGGGGCACTGCTATTTCTCACCTTCCTCAACCAATCAGTAATAAAAGTGGAGCAAGGAAAGGAAGGAAACCTTCCAGATGAGCTTGACCAATGAAAGTGAGAATCTGTGCAATCTTAGGGGAAAAACCCACATAAAAGGACTGAGTGTATCTAAATGCTGCAATCAAATCTAAGTAAGTGGGCTGAAGGAGGAAAGATGTAAAATAACTTTTAAAGTCCTAATATTTTTAATGCCCATGGAAAAGGAGATTTACAAATCTGCTTTATTTACCACCCAATAATAGTATCCTAATAAAACTATTTAAGGTGGGGGAGGGAACATTCATTTCCAGAAGCAGAAATAAGGTTTGAGATGAAGGCACACCAACGTAAGCAGAGCTAAGTTTCTGCTATGGAACCTCAGTCAGTGGCAATCATTTATACTGCTGTTCCTCCTTAATAAAATCCATCGTGCACTCCAAAAGAGTAACTAGGACACTTAGTTTTTATTCCACATGCATCTCATTTGTCTTCAGCAGGTTCTTCCATAATCTCATCATTATTGCTATCACCCTCTGAGGACAGCTGACTTGCATTAATCAGCTAGGCCTCCCTCATCCCTCACTAGATTCTTTGCAGCTTTACTGTGCCCTTGGGCATCCTAACTTTACTTGAAAAATTAATAAACCTCCCCTCTCTTATCTTACCTTATTAATGTCTGTCTTTGTAACCCATTATCCCTGCATCTCATCAGTGACCATTTGAGGATGTGGTGATCACCAAAGGATTGTGCCCTGGTGAGGCAGCCCACAAGAGTGCCCTACATAAATGCAAAAGAGGCAGTTCAAAGCCCGCCTTTGTTGTTTACGAGCCTGAATGGTTGATGAAGTGAATGTATGGGAATTGTTAGGATTCCACTGAAGGCCATTAAGGCACATCAGACAACTCCCTCCTGCCATATCCCACTCTTTCTCTTCTTCTTCCTCCTCCTCCTCCTCCTTCCTCTGCACCCAGCACACCCCATCCCAAATCTTTCTCTCTCTGTTACAAATTTAGACTTCTTAGTCTTATAGCATTCCAAAACACTGGTACCTGGATCACTTGTGTTTGCACACAGGGTTTTTTTTTTCTTTTTTTAGTGCAGGTTGTTGGTCATGGTTTGTAGTTATACTGGCTGTCTCCCTTGCTTACTTAAAAGTACAATCCAATTGAAAATAAAGATTTTGCAGGTTTGCTCATTTCACACAGAGAGAGCAGCTGGTAAGTGTCTTTTGCAATTCATCAGAGGCCTCCCCGACCACCTGCTCTTGGCATCCTGCAAACAGCTGGCTCTGTGTATGTACCATAAGCTATTATCTTACTCAATAAATAATGAAATAAAGAAAGGAAGCAGGACAGAGTCATTTCTTTGTAAATAAAATAAAATTGATCGCCATCTATCTTTTCCTTTTCTAGGAAGAAGAAGCCATCACGTTAAACATGTTCCTTGTATAAACAGTGCCTTATACCCAGGCGCGTGCACACACACACGTATGTCACATTGAGGCAACAAGCAAACTCTCACATAGTGTAGTCACTTTTTTTCTGAAAATTGCTGCATTTTATGAAGACCATGGGGAGGCTTGGTGGAACTTCAACTAATGTCACCAGATGTCCCTTTTTCAGTGAAGGAAAGAGCCATGTTTTCCAAAGACTGTCCCACTTACCTTCCTCACAATCATTTTCTGACCTTTGGTTCTTAATATCAGGTCAATCTTCTTTCTTTTCATCCTCTGCTGATGCACTGCATCACTGCCGTGTTTTCTGTCTCCTTGGACTCTGTTTTGTAAAATCTCACCAGACATACCTATTTTGGGCATGCCATCCTCTGCCATGTTATCTGCCACCATAATTATGCTGCAGAAATCAGTAAAAGAGTCAAAGTAATCCACTGAAATTGTGCACCACCTAGCACAGCTGCCACCAAAACTGCCCAGGTTATTGCAGTCTCTTCAAAGATGCATCTGCATCTGCCACTTTCCCCTGCTTTCCCCAGCCCTCACTCCTGAAATCTCAACTCTTTTCTCTGCACTTCTTCCTGCTTTTTCCTGATATAGTGTAGAAGGCCACTCTGGTGTCCTCTTGCCTGAAAGAGAGCTACCATGGTTGCTGCTGAACGATGTTGTCAATGGAAATAGAAGCAGGAAATTCCGCAGCCAAAATTGCAGCAGAAGTTGATGGAGGTACTTCCCTTGTCTATGCATTCTGGGAGTCCAAAGCATCCCCTTGATCTCAGGGAATTGGTCATCCTGAACTAGGATACTGAGGGGCATGTTAGAAGTCAACTCAGGTCTTAAAATATCTTGCTTTAGTGAAGGAGATGTGCACATCTGAAAAGCTGAAAAATATCATTTTCCCTCAAAATAACCAAGTTCACAGCCAATCTATCAATTGCACCAGAAGATCTGTTCTTGCTTTTTAAACTGAATGAGTATACAACAAGGAACCTAATGTGATCAAGTAAAGGACTTGGGGCACATGGGTATTTAAAACATGCCTGCTGACAAAATAACTTGATAGGCTGGCATCCTATATTATAGCTATGGATTTGTAACCTAGCATTATGGATCCATAACTGATTTCATATTCTGTAAGATTATTTAGTCTTACTGTAAAACTACATAAGTCTCCCCTGCCCAAAGCCCACCTGAACAGCCAGCAGCTGCATCAGAGGCCTGTTCAGTGCTAATCAGAATACAAGGAGCAGGACATTTCCAGTTCCTTCCCACTGGCAAGCGAGGCTGCAACACTCAGAAGCAGAAGCCCTGTTGCAATTCCTCATTGCAGACTCACTCAACTGCTTGGAGGGGCTGAAAATCTCATTCTCCTTGCATCCTGATTGGCATCTGAGCAGACCTCCTTTGCCTAGTGTGATCGCTGGCTGTTATTGTGAGCTGGGGAGCACAGTCAGATCAGGAGACCTTATTTAGTTACACATACATCACTAAGTAGCCAGTGTAGAATATCAGCTGTTATCTTTAAGTCCTATAGATCTGGACTTAGGTAAATGGCAGTTCCATTAGCTGTTCCATCACAGACAGAAGAATGTCTAGTGCCATTCTTCCTGGTGGACTCTTTGAGAGAGCTGCCTCTATCTTCTGCTTCACTGAGGACGGAGGCAAAGTAGCAGACTGCAGAGACAGTACGTACTTTTTCAAATGCTTGATGGACAGAAAGGATTTCAAACATTCAAATAAAATCTGATTTGTCTGCAGCCTTCAGGTGATGCAACCAATCAGTTCTAGTTTGTTCTTGCTTACCTAAATTTTGGGCCACAATAAACATATTTTGCAGCTTCCCAGTGTCAAGCATCTTGTGTACAAATGGTAACAACACCAGTTAAATCCATCTGAATCCCAGGTATAACACAACAGAATGTGGGAAAAGCCAAAGTTGGTGCATGAATACTTTTGCAAGGCACTGTATTTGAGCTTGCAAGGTACATATGCTTCTACATCTCTATAAGAACAATTTTTAATCTGAAATGCATCCCTTGTGGACTTTGCTATTCTGGAACCAAAAGCAGCAGATAACTGATTTTAAATCAAGTATATATTCTCCTCCACATACATTTTGCCTTGAAGTACAAAATCTAATTTAAGTGACAATTTTGAAAATAACCTGCTAGTCATGTACCAATTTATCAGGATTTTATAAAAAAAAAGATACTAACCTTGCTCCAAAAAGCACAAAGGGAAGAAAGACAAGTCAAGAGGAGAGAAGAGAGAAAGGTTCAGCAACAACATCACAAGCCTTCTGTTAAGCCAAGTAGTTACAGATCTATACTGGATGATTGGGTCTCACTGTTCAGGGCATGGAGAAAGATAAAGAGCAACAAAATTCTTACAAGTCTAAACAATATCACCCAAATAACAAATATTCTGGATCTGAGAGCTTTATTCTATATTTAGAACACAAGATTAATCCCACTGGCCAAAAGTCTTCCTAGTCCTATTTCTGGAGAGGCCAGCCAGACATCTATGGCAAGCCCACAGGCAGGACATGGGGGAAACAGGTTTCTCTGGTCTTGTTGCCACCTGGCATTCACAATGGCACAGCACTTTTGATTCTGGAAAGAGCTCATAGACATTGTGGGTAGCAGTGAGTGGCAGCTTCCATATCAAAGAGGATGAAGAATCTGCTTGAGATTTTAGTCTGAACTTTAAAGGAGGTATCCAATGTGCTGTATTTATTTTGGTGGACAGGCTTTAGCACCTTTGTCAACTTCTTCAAAGTCTAGACTCAAACCCAGAACGGATTCTACACCTTACTGGCATGGAAGCCACCAGCTGTCATTCCTAGTAGCCATTCATTGACATTCCTCACGAATTTGTCCGCTCATCTTTTAATACAGTACACTGGGTCTTTGAATGCAGCACATAATTTTTGAACAATGTGTCATGCAATTCTTAATTCATGTGTCATTCCCACACTGTTGAAGTGGAACATGTCATGCCATTGACTTTGTAAGCATAATGATCCACTGAAAAGCAAGGACTTCCATGACTGAGTGAATCCCAAGGCCTGCAGGAACGAAATTGTTAAAATGCTCTTGTGTGACGGAGAGTGGGGAGGGGAAAAATCCAGGAAGGAAAAATGAGGAAGCAAAGGGCCAAGTTGCCCACATACCGCATAAGCATATTCTAAGCACTGATGACAAGAGTAGTGATGGTGACTCTTCCTCTGTGCAGAGAGAGGAAGGAGGAAAAAAACAGGTGGAAAGAGGAAGAGGATGGGGAGAGCAGAAGGAAGAAAAAGGGAAAATGATGAAGTAGAGAAAGTAGAGGATAGCAAGAACACAGTGCAAATATTTATTTATTACAGACGTCACTTGTTCCCTTTAACAATGAACTCATATGTCTGAATGCCCTTTAGTTTGGAAGAAAAATGGGGCAAAAATAAAGCCATGTTTTTTATAATCAGTTGGCCCTTCATGTCCACAGACTCAACCAGCCACAGTCTGAATTTAAAAAAAAATTTCAAAAAAGCAAACCTTTGAGTTGTTCACCATTTTGTATAAGGGGCACCATCTTACTGCGCAATTGTATATAATAGGGCTTGAGCATCCTCAGATTTTGGTATCCATGGGAGATTCTGGAACCAAACTCCAGCAGATACTGCAGGGCCCACTGTATTACGGTGAATCCCTGGCTATGAAGAAATATTAACATGTGTGTATTAAAAGAAAAATATACTTCAGAGAGAAGAGATGGCACCAAACATCCTGCAGCAGGCCAGTAGACTTCTGCTTTTACGAAATTTTGGTGGTGATTGTTGAGCCAGAAAGCCCACCAACTATGTAACTCAGTGGTTCTCAACTTTTTCTTTACCGGAGACATCCTGTAAATACAATTTGTTGATGGGGACCCCTAAGACTTAACTCAAGATTTAAATATTTAAATTTAAATACATGTATTCAAATATTTGTTTAAATATTCAAATATTTATTTACTTTATTTGTTTATTAAACACTTCTGGAGATTAGGATACAAATCCCTGCTCAGATATTGGGTGACCTTGGGCAAGTCTCAGGTTCACAGGAAAGCAAAGGCAAACCTCCTCTGAATAAAACTGGCCAAAAAAAAAAACCTCTCTGTGATAAATTCACCTTACATTGCCATAAGTCTGAAATAAGTTGAAGGCACACAACAGCAAAGTGCCACTGACAGAGGGAGGTTCTTTCTAGTTATCATGTCTCTCTCTTTTGAAAACTGACTTATGATGACCCTAAGGCAAACCTACTTGGGGGTTTTCTTGGCAAGATTTATTGCCTTTTCCTTTCTCTGAGGCTGAGAGAATGTGACTTGCCTGAGATCACCCAGTGGTATTCCACGGCTGAGTGGGAATTCAAACCCTGGTGTCCAGAGTCATAGGCCCTTTCCACACCTTACCTTCTTCCGGCGCTGGGGTGCGGGGATTGCACGAGCAGCCTCTGGCAAGAGGTTCTCGCATCTGGGCTCCTTTGGCTTTGCACAAGCTGCCTGCTCGCGTGAGAGCCCCACCTCTTCCTTCCGCAGTGTAGCCTGGGACCTTCCCAGGCTGCGCTGGGGCAGGAAGTGCAACTGGCACTGCTCCGGAGGCTCCGCACACCAGTAAGTGTGTGCGGGGCCCAGGAGCAATGCACAATCATGCACCATTTTCGGCTTCTAGCCGAATTTTCTAGCTGAAAATGAAAAGGTGCACGATTGGCGCCTGCCAGCCCCTGGAGTGTCACATGATTGTGAGTGCATCATGCAGATCACTCCTCACAATTACGCAACGCTCCAGGTGCCCTTTCATATGGAAAATGCCATGCAAAAAGAGCCATAGTTTGGGAGCACACACACATGTCTGCTGCCATTTCCCTTTTGTCAGGGACATGTAGCTGGGGGCGGTACAGGTGCTGAAAACAACTCTCCTATTGAAACTGCTCTCACACACACACACCTGCTGCTGTTGGTCTCCAGCAGCAGGGCTTCACAGACTCCCTGTGAGGGTTCCCTAGACCTCAGATTAAGAACTACTGGTGTAACTCTTATAATTTAAGTCTATACTTGCAGGCAACTGAGGCATCTAACATTTGGGTGTTCATTGTGTTAACTGTCAGTTGAGGGTGGGATGAACTTGGAGTGGCAAGAGAAATAATTATTAATTATTTTGCTCAAATACATATTATATATTTATATAGACATTTATGAACCACCTTCTAATGTTTTCACAGTTCTCAGAGTATCATGCAAGAAATAAAATACATCATTCTTGTAATCAAACAATAATATAAAACAGACCAGTACAGAAATGAAAGTAGGTAGAGCACATACAGATCCAAAATGATGTTTCCCATATAAAACATCACTTATCTGGTAAACAAAAAATGGATGTAAAAGAGCAAAATACTCCATAGTCTAGGTAGTAATTTTCAGAGACAGCAGTTAAGGGAGTGTACTTAGAATTGGCTCCCATCTTCAGCAAATTGCAGTTCCCAGGATCCATAAAATGCAGTCATGGTATTTAAAGTGAAATCATGGTGCTTTAGTTGTGAAATCTGGAAAGGACCTCATAGACTTTTTTAAAAAACTATAGGGAAAGGAAAGGTAAAAGAGTAGGAGTATTGTGGTAACTTTAAGTCTGTTTTAGTTTAGAATGACCTTTTGCAGATCCAGTTGTAGGGCCCTTTCAGACTACACAATTATAATGCTGTGATTCTACTTTAACTATTATAACTGCATCCTATGGACTCCTAAGAAGTGTAGATCAGTGAGGCATTAGAACTTTCTAGCCGAGAATTTTAAATGCTCCTCCGTAAACAGTAAACCTCATAGGATGTGGCCAGTTAAGGTGAAATCATAACACTATGGGCCTTTCCACACTACACTGTTGCTATTATTCCATTTTCAACATCCTGTGGAGTTCAGGGTCTTGTAGTTTACTAAGGCCAAAGAGCTCTCTGGCTGAGAATTCTAAATGCCCCTCCCTAAACTGCAAACCGAAGGATTCCATAGGAGATTGAAAGTGGAATAATAGCACTACAACGGTGTAGTGCAGAAAGGTCCTATAACTGTGTCGTGTGAAAGGTTCCATACTCCAAAAGCTCATGTTAGTCTTAAAGCTACCACAATACTCTTTCAACCTCTTCCCTTCTTTTCTTTTTTAAAACATATCAATAAGCATCTTTATCTCATCCCAACAAATTCTGCTTCTATTACAAGGAAGATGAAAAAGACAAGCCTTTCCATGAGGTTTTAGGAGCAGGCAGACTGGGAAAAAGAAGGTAACTCATAAGGTATCCTGGGGCCAAGCCATGTGGGATTTTAAATGTCATCTTCAACACTTCATATTGTGCTCATCAATGAATTACACCAAATGTGCAGCTGTTGCAGGAAGAGTGCAATATGGTAGCATGGGCAAGCAACCACTAACATCCTTGCAGCTGGTTTGTGAACTGACTAAAGCTTCCAAAGAGTCTTAAAAAGTTGTCCTTGTGGATCACAATGCAATACTCCATTCTGGGTATTATCTAAAGTTGTGCTACCATGGTCAGAGCTGATCTTAGAAAATGGCACATCTAGCACACCAGACTAAGATGGGGGGAGTATTTCTGACCACAGTTGCCACTGAAGCATCCCACTAAAAATCTGAGTGAACATTCAAACTACAAATCTGTCAAGAACAGGACTACTCCATCCAAATACTCTGTCCCTATTTCAAAGTCCATCTCTCTGTCTAGACTAGGCAGGTATCTCTTACTTGAATTAAGATTCAAGGGATGAGCCCTTATTACACCCATTGTCGTCTCCAGGAACTGAGGCAGGGCACTGATCTGAGTATTCTGTGATTTGTCTAGTATTAGCCCAGGACTTCAAGGAAAAAATCCAGTGCTTCATTTGGCAAAATGAGCAGGAATCCCCACCCCTATGCAGCAGGGTTTATTCAACTCATTCCGAAGTAACCCACATTGTCCTCTGAAAAGGATGGACCCTGTAAGACCACCAAGTCCAGAGATTAACATTACCCAACTGTGCCCCTACTTGCAAAAGTCTTCCTTTCCCAAATAACATTTATCTTGCCTTCTTTAGAGAGCCAGTTAAATTAATCTCTCATCTTCCTGTAAGTCCCTCTCAATATATGTTTCATAATGTTAGTGTGCATTCACTTTACAATGATGCAATACATAACGAAGTGACTAAGCACAATGATCCCTCTGTAAGACTCTGGAGCAATTAGCCATTGCCTGCACTCCTATCAGATCTCCAATGTGACAGGTTTGCCTGTTAGAGATTGAGCAAACAAATGCCACACTGCAGACACAAGGAATCCTGAAATGGAAAATGCAGAGAGAGAGGGAGGGAGGAGGGAAACAGTGGTGATCTCCCTGGCATCATGGCTGAGTTGCTGATGGTTCACCTGATAATTATTGCAGTCAAACCAGCGGAAAATCCCCCAATTCGTTCAGTGATTTCATTGCACCAACCAAGGCCTTTTTTTGACTTGCACACCAGAGCCTAATATTCCATATGAGTACTGCAGTGCGCATTTCTCTTTTCTCAAGTGTTATCATTAACTAGGAAATGCAACATATTTTTCAATCTGTCTGCAATTGCACTGGAAACCCACATATTTTAGTTAAAGACTGAAAGTAAATCGAGGATATGGAATATCAATGGGAGGTAGCACTCCAGCTGCTAGTGCAGCACTGTTAATTACACAATACTTTTATGGAGCAATTCAGTGGTAATTCTTACTGCTATTCCTCCTTAATAAGATCCATTGTGCACCATAAAATAGTAACTAGGACACAGTTTGTATTCCACATGCATCTCACATCTCTTTAGCTGCTTCTTCCATATCCATAATCTCATCATTATTACTATTACCCTCAGAAGACAGTTGACTTGCATTAATCAGACAGGCTGCTGTTCCCTTGCCAGGATTTTTTTTCCTGCAGTTTTATTGTGCTTTTGGACATTTTAATTAACTTGAAAAATTAATTACAAAATCCAGCCTTATTAATGCCCATCTCCACTCCTCTATTTTTGTAATCCATTACCACAATTTTATTAGCAGTGACCATTGGAAAGTCAGCTCACCAAAGAAGTACAGAGAAGATCATACATAAATGACCTTAACTGGGCACAAGAGCCCATCTTCATGGCACACCTACTATTCAAGATGGGACTGCTTCTAAACCCTCAGATGGAGGTGTGATGTAATAGCCTTGTGCTGGTAGAAGCAACTACTGGCATTGTCCTTATGTCGATATGGCTTACCAATGTAGGGGGACAGCTTGGTGTAGCTGGGAGGCAACCAGAGGAGGTGTGGTAGTAAGTCAGAAAATCACCTACTGGCTCAAATGACTTCCCTCCTTGATAATCATATAATGTTATACATACAAAGCAGGTGGCATCAGTTAGAAGAGTCCCAATTTGCAGTTGATGAATAGACAACTGCCACTTCCATCTGCCCAATTCTGCGCCCGTACTGCCAAAACTCTCTCTCTTCCCCCTCCCCCTCCCTCCCCCTCCCTCTGTGTGTGTGTGTGTGTGTGTGTGTGTGTGTGTGTGGTTTATATCCTACCTTTCGCTAAAGGCTGAGACTCAAGTCAACATGAGCACACATACAGAGAGAGAGAGAGAGAGAGAGAGAGAGAGAGAGAGAGACTTATGCTATTAAAATCATATTTAATTTATTGAAAAAAGATAGATCATAAGATAGGTCAAGATCCAGATCCTTAATCACTGTGATTGCTATGACAGTCCCGTGGTACCTGGTGCCCATTAGGTCCAGTGTGATGAAGAGGCACTAGGCATCCAGTGGTAGAACAGTCTTTTAAATCCTCAGAAGCCCATACTACAGAAAGATACAGGAACTTTAAGGTCAGTGCTAAAAGCCATGAAAGAAGAATACACACAGTCACACAAAATGACTCCTTTGGAACCACATTCTCCCATTTCACAACAACTCCCATTTCACAGAGAAGTAAGTGGCCTTAAGAAAATGAATGCAAAACTTTATGTATGAAAGGCGATAAATTCGTACATCCAAAGATCATTGTCACTGTTGTTACGAAAAGGCTGATGTTATGACAATGTGGAAAGCTGAGTGTAGACAAGGAAAGGATGTTGATGGTGGTGATTTCAAGGACTCACAGAAAAGCAGTTTTGGAACCTAGCAGCAGATTCTAAGAGCACCCACAATCCACTCTTGCACATCCCCAAACCAATCCTCGATATGTGTACTCCAAATAAACAGTGACAACTAACACAGCATAAAAATTCAGTTTCATACCTCAAGTGCCTTTTTTGTACAAGAAGGACTAGACTATTCAGGAGTAAGGCAGAAAATTCTGAACTTCCAAAATATTTCTCTGTTTACATGAGCAGTCTTCTGCATGCCAACTCAGCCATAACAGTATAAAGCAACCCGGGCAAAAATCCAGTTTATGCATGTTGATTCACAAATAACAAGGATTTCATTACTCAGGAAGTACAACCACAGGCAGCAGATTCTGTGAGTAGCACTCCAAAATCTTCTCCTTTGAATCTACCCCATCCAACCGTTGCTCCCCAAGCCCACTTGATTGCTCAGCCACTCATTCAGCGGGCACATGGGTATCAGCAAACTTTTTTCCCTTTAATTATGTGGGCCCAAGTTCCAACTGCCATCTTGTTCCATTGTGCCATAGTGGAAGTTCAGACAAAACTCAGATTACTTCCAAGTGGCGTGCTACACCGGTGCAAACCTAGCTGGCTGAAGATGAACAACATAGGTTCTCATTCTCAAAGAAACATTTCCAGGAAAAGTGCTAGACAGCCAGATCGTGCTTAAGTTTGGCAGCTGGAGGAAGAGGTCCCCCCAACAATGATGCCTCTGACTGAGACAATTTACATGAAGATGAAGGAGGAACAGAGTTTCCAGACTTTGACGGACTTTCCACATAGTATTACACTTGCAGTTCTTGTGAAACTGGAAGATATGGGAGAGGGAAAGGGGCTGCAAGTTGTCACTGCTGTGTTTGTTACCGCACTTCATTCATACCTACTATCATATCAATTCGGACATAGGCCCTTTTTGCACGGCATTTACCATGCGAAAGAGTGCCTGGAGCGTCATGAAATTGTGAGGAGCGATCTGCACGACGCACTCACAATTGCGCGACGCTCCAGGGTAGGGCACTCGCTCGTGCACTTTTTCATTTTTGGTTTTCAGCCAAAAATGGTGCACGATTGTGCATTTCTCCAGGGCCCCACGCACACTTGCCATGCATGCAGAGCCTCCAGAGCTGCAGCAGTCATGCTTCCTGCCCCAGCGCAGCCTGGGAAACTCCCAGGCTATGCTGCAGAATGAAGAGGTGGGGCTCCTACACTGCCTACTTGGGAGCAGGCAGCTTGTGCAGAGCTGAAGCAGCGGGGATGTGAGAGCCTCTCGTTGGAGGCTGCTCGCGCGATCCCCACACCCCAGTGCTAAAAAAGGTAAGCAGCGGAAAGAGCCATAGAATCATCTTTCTAATGGAAATCTAGCATGCTTACTTCAAAAATTCTGAGAAATGCTTTTTAAAAGGGAGGGAGGAAGGGATTAGTGAAATAAATGAATTATAAATTAGTAATATGAAGCTTAAAAGTTACTGATGTGAACGAACTTAGAACATAAAGACATTATAGCTTCAGAGCTATATAGAGGATAAAGTTACCCTGATTTCTGGGGTCCCGCGAAGGACACCTCAATGTGCTCCAAATATTGGGGAATGGGAATTAGCCAGAGCACAAGCTATAGCAAAGCAAGAGGCAGGGCAACTTAGCGAGATCTTAAACCCAATGTTTACGGGGTCAGGCCAAGTCACAAACTAAGCAGAAGTAAATTATAATTGTTTTCTTTATTAAAAGACAGTCACTGCGCACATATACATTCACTTACACAGACCTAAAAAGATAAAAGTAGGAAATTTGATAGAGGATTTTGAGAGGGATTTTTCAGGGGAAATACTACACCTGATCCTGTAGCCCGGGTAGTCAGAAGAAAGTCAGTTGGAGCGGAGATTCTCAGCACGTGGAAGCTGAGGGGAAGGCTCAGTGAGCGGAGTGACAGCAAGGCGGGATGGAAGCCAGGAGCGATCCGAAGAAGCACTCAAAACCAGGGGTTCTTATAGGGGGAAATGTGCCAGTAGGGTAGTCCGTTCCCAGGGAAAACAATGGGTTTCAAGTTGGAGACAAAGCCTTCGAAAGGTCAATACTTAGAATGATTGGATTTTGACGGAGTTGTCAATAGCGCAGACAGTATGCAAATGGAGAGTGCTTGACAGTTGGCTATTCGTAAGCGCTAATCTCGTCAAGCCGGCAGTTCGGGGCAGAGAATCTTTTGTATGCTTGATGCATACTTAATGTAGTTTCAAAGTGTACTTTCCTGGAGGTCTCCTGTAGCTGCATGCCAGCAAATTACTGGCCTGCCTGGATTTACCTTGTATTTTTCAGCTTGTTCAGCCATGTCCGTGTGCATGCTTGTTCGGGGGCCTCGCAAGCACGTGAAGAGGAACAGTTTGGAATGACCAACCTTTAGATATCAAATTATATTTAGTAGACCTCAGGCTTGGACTATAAACTACAGTACCAATAATGTCCTAAAGTTTCAACTCTATTCATATTTACCTGGCAGTAGGGCCATTTCCGCACTACACTTTCAACATCCTGTGGAATTCTGGGGTCTGTAATTTACTGAGACCAAAGAGCTAGAGAATTCTAAATGCCCCTCCCTAAACTGCAAACACCAGAATTCGATAGGATGTTGAAAGTGGAACAATAACACTATAACAGTGTAGTGCGGAAATGGCCTTTGAACATAAGGACATTGCAGGTGTCAAAGCTATACAGAGGATAGTGTCCTAAAGCTTCAACCTTATTCATATTTACCTGGCAGCAAGTGTCATCAAACTCAGTTGGGTTTACTTCTCAGTAAGCTTAGATGGGTTTGGATAGAACAGTTCATCAGAATTGATCTTAGGACCAAATTATACACTCTTGTTCGGTTGCTATTTCTGTAACTGGGCTGTGTAATCCTGTATTTGGTGGAATTAGTCTCTGTTTCTAATTTCCAAGTGGCAAAACCAATCACAAAAGAGTACAGGGAATTCAGATGTTACCAGAGTTTGGCTGTGATGACAGTTCAGCATTTCAGAACATTAGCTTAAATCTTGATTTAATTCCACTGTCTATAGTAGTAATAATTAATAAGCTGGTATGGTTCTGAGGGCAGAACGTAGAGCTGAATGTTCAGATTCAGATTTGCCTTATCTCCGAATGCACTGCTTGTCCTGGGCAAGTCATGCATTGAGTCTTAGTGCTGAATACATCTTATTCTGTAACTATGAACAAAGTCACAGTCTTGTTATAAGGATAAATGAGAGAGGTTTGATCTATTGAAATCAATGGGACTTATATTAGTCATGCCTCACTTAAGCTCCATTGATTTTAACCTATTTACTAAATGCATGGCTAAGTTTAGGATACAACCCAGAGGAATTTTTCCACCAGAATTTAAATTTGTATGCACACTTCACAGGTACAGTCCAAAAGGTGTTTTCTTTAGCAACTTTCAGGGGGGGAAAACAGGCAGGCATCTTCTTGTCACTAAATGATAGCCCACTCAGAATTATATTCTCACCCACAAAACTTTCCTTTTGCCCAGTCAACATGGCCTCAAGCTGGGACTGTGCTGTCTGGTGACCACACCCATAGTGATGCTTTGTGAGTTTTTCTTCTCTGTCAGTTTAGAATGGCGATATATCTGAGATTCTCCCCCGCCGCCCCACATCCATGTGATATCACTGCCCTTACGGTGGCAGAGAGAGTGGAAACCAATACCTCGTGTGGCTTCTCATTCTGAAGGGCACAGAATGCGAGAAGCATCCAGAGTGGAATCATTTTTCAAAACATACTTTAGTAGATTAGAAGGAGAGACACTAGTATGCCACAAGACTTGAAACATGTAAACTGTACAGAGAAGTAGGCAACCTCATGCCTTCCAGACACTTCAGGTGACAAGTTCCACTAGCCAAAGCCAGCACAGCTGATGTTCAGCTATTACATAAGCTGGAATCTAAAAGATCTGGAACATACTAGCATTCCTACACTTGAATGATGGTATACAGAATTGTTCACGCAAACTTCACCCAACTTTTCCTCTAGATTTTTAAATCACAAATTTAACATAGGAAAAAGATATTAAAACTGCAATGTCTATGTTCATATGAACAATTTGCAACCTATGCAATGGGGAAAATGCGCAGATAGAATGAAACCATCTTATGGACTTTCTGATTGAGGCCTTCAGAGTTGTTCCCATTCACAACACTGCCAGCTGTAGGGATTAATGCTGAGAAGTAAAACACTGAATCATAGGAATATGCCATTATTTAGTTCTGGTACAGGGGATTGACCATAGGGAGAACATAGACATAGCATCTTGGGTCCAGTCTATGAGCCTCAAATCTCCAAGCACAAAGATGCTCAGGGAATAAGTGATTCTCTGCATAGAATCCTGGAGACCTGCTGCAATTCAAAAGAGATAGTATTGTACTAAATAGACAAGTATTCAGGTATGACATCATCTCTGCTTCAAACACTTGCAATATGAATGCTAGCTAGAGTTTTGTTTTGTTTTTAACACATGATCGCACTTTCAATGTTTGAAACACAAAAGTTTCTAATTAAAGCCTGAAGGCTAAGGAGAAGGCATAATTGGGCCAGGAGATATAGAACTGTGCCCCAAAAACAGACAGTTGGAAAAGGCCCTACCAGCCATCAGGCCCAACCGCGGCTCAGTGCAGGATTTCCAGCTAGAACATTCCCAGCAGGTAGCAGGTCTAGCCTCTTTTTGAAGACATCCAAAGAAAATCCTGCCACCACTCTAGGCAATTGTTTCTACTGCTGTACTACTCTCACTGTCAAGAAGTTCCTTCTAATGTTCAATCAAAATCTGCCTTCCTGTAATTTAAAACTGTTAGATCTAGTTCTACCTTCTGAGGAAACAGAGAACATGCTTGCACCTTCCTCTTTGCAGCAGTCACTGAGGTATTTAAAGAGTGCAGTCATGTCACCCCTCAGTCTTCTCTTCACAAAGTTGAACATGCCTATCTCCTTCAACCTCTCCTCATATATTTTGTTCTTCATACCTCTTATCATCCTTGATGCCCTTCTCTGAGCTTGCTCCAACTTGTCTATATCCTCCTTAAAATGAGGCATCCAGAACTGAACACAGTACCACAGATGAGTCCTGACCAGTGCAGAATATAAGGGAACTGTTGTTTCCTTCAGCTTGGAAACTATGCTTCTGTTAATGCAAGCTAAGATAGCATTTGCCTTCTTTGTTGCAGCATCACACCACTGGCTCATGTTCAACTTACAACTGTGTGTAAGTAAATAGGTTCTATAAATTATCCACAACAGGCCATAAGACAATCTTCCTAATTGCATTGTTCTTTCAACCCTTTTCTTCTGATCCACAAAGGGAATTGTTAGATGCCTTCAACATATCTCAACCCTATCCTAAGGTCTCTTGGCAACCTTTATTCTGAGGAGGTTTGCCATTGCCTCCCTCTGAGTCTGAGACAGTGTGACTTGTCCAAGTTCACTCAATGAGTTTCCCTGTCTGGGCAAGAATTCAAACCCTGGCCTCCTAGAGTCCTAGCCCAACAGTTAAACAAGTACACCAGACTGGGTCCCACCCTACATGCAATTCTCCTCTAAAGCTTCCATAAACTATGAGAAGATCAAGAATCAGCTCTTAGAGATTCCTTCCTCCTTAGTACTTGGCAAGACAGCTGTAATTCTACAAGACAATTGTCTTTAAGGCTGTAAGAGAGGTGTGTGTATGTTCTGGAGCATAGCACACCACCCAGTTTCAGCAAGTCAGGAGCTCTGAAGGGCCACAGTATGATTTCCTGACTGCCATTTTGGGTGACTGGAAATGATAATGTGTCATTCTCAGTTATCTTTGGGACTGTTTGGAGTTTGAATTTGTTTGTGGTTCTGAGGTGTCATAGGGCAATACAGAACTTTTAAGCATCCCAGTCAACTGTTGGGATTTTTTTCAGGGGTTCAGCAGCAAGGGGGTCTAGTGGTGGTCCTAAGGGGCACAATCAACTCCTCCAAAGGCTGCCTAAGGCCTATGCCCCATGTGATTCCCACCCCACCTTAAGACAATTAGATACAAGGTGACATAATCCATGAAAGTCCCTCTGTGTCTATAAGCCATGCATAGGCCATATTATCTTGTTTTGTTTGCTCACCAGTAGAATGTTTTCTCTTCTAAGACTTAAAACCAAATTATATATTTTAGTATGAAATCAGAAGCACAGGATCAGATACCCAGAAGCACACTTTTGGCTACATTTGGTCATCATAACCAGAATCATCAATATTTTCCTTGATGTCTACTGTGTAAAATAACACACCCATGCCCTACCTCTTATCTATTCTCAAAAATTCTTTATGACTTTAAATAGTACTGCACAGGAAGAAGGACTAGCCTGAAGTAATTTAGCCTTAAATATGTGCAAAGAAACAAAAGCAATTCAAGATGACTTTGGATTTTTATCCAAAGCAAATGGGTTTCTTGCACATCTCCTGAGACAGGAAATAGCAATAGAAGAAGCATGCCTTGTCCATCACCTTTCTCATGAACATCCCAAGCCATCCTAGAAACCTCAGCATATGAGCATAAAGACAATGATAAACAAGTGGAAACCTGTGCAGCTTCAAAGCTGCCTATAACTGGCTTGGTTTCCCCAGAAGTATGCTGGTTGTCCTTAGCTACCTGTTTTGAAATAACATTTTTCTCCTTCCACAAACCCTCTTCTTCCAGGCTTATGCTTGTGCAGCCCTTCCATCGCATCTATGTAACAGTACATAGTCTAAACTAGCACATATACACAAGTCTCATATCAGTAGCTAGATGACTGTGAAATTTGCCATACTAACAGATACATTCTAGAAATCCTTCTCTGGTAGAAAATCATATGTCAGGACCCTCAATTCACGTGTTTTTAAACAGTTCAATATGAGTTCATAGGAAGCAGTGTTTTGTGGATCGTAGTGGATTTTTTAAAGAAGATACTGCTTTTGTGAGTGACCGTGAGAGAGAGAGAAGCTTTCCAAGGCAGTTTAAAGTTACACATCCTACTGCAACCTGGAGAGGAGCTACTGAATAATTTAATAATCTCAGACTGTTCAGAAAAAAAGAGAGAGAAAGAGAAGAAACTCATTGCCTGGGTCCATGGGACTTGGATGAAGTTGTGTGGGTGGAAGTATATATTTATTCACTATGGACTTTGATAAATTATTTACCAGTTCAACTGCCATTAACAAGATCTCTGAGTGGCAAGGTCTCTGCTGGAACGAAATTTAATCGCTCCCTTCATTATTTACACAGGTGAGATCCTCACCTTTTAATATAGAAATCTGGTATCAGGTTCCCTAAAGTCACCTGAATAATTGGAACACCCCAGGCTACCAATTTAATTCAACTTCTTCCAAGTCACTTTTCTGGGGCTGGGCCCAATCAGACTTGCCTAGCATCAAATAAGAGAGAGAGAGAGAAAGAGAGAGAGAGCGCGCACTCACATGCATAAGAGCTGTAAGATCAGAATCTCATTTTGCATAATTTGGTTTATACTGCAGGGAAACAAAGAAAAAATCTGCTGGAAAGTTTTAAAATGTATTATTACACAGTTCTAATTGTCCAGACACTGACAGACTTGAAGCCAAGAAGACATAAATTGAATTCACTACTGCATGCTGTGGTGATGGCCAGTAGCTTAGATAACTCTGAAATGAGATGAGATAAATTCATGCAGGAAAATCCTTCTGGTGGCTGTTAGCCACAGAGGCTATAGTCTAGAGCTCCAGAAAGGATCTGAAGGAAAATACTTTAACAGAGCCTGGAGATATTGGGGGTGGGGACCAGGAGCTGGGCTGCAATCCCATTATCATGAGGAGAAAAATGAAGTTAAGATGCAGATCATACCAGACCTTGGAAATAACTCATTAATTGGCTCGTGATTTATTAACTTGTTCGATTTTCTGATGATGTGACCTAATTCACTAGTTTTCCTGATTAGTTTTTGAAATGTTAGAATTCATTCGAGTGAGTGGCTATGCCTCTGGCAGATTAAATAAACAGAAAGTTGTGAGAGAAGAATTAGGATTGGCTGACATATGTCATATGGTTGGATTATCTGGTAGGAGTACCTAGTTTAAGAATAGCTGGGAAGTAATTGAAGATCCAGGACTGAAGAAAAATAGCACCTCTTGGCTTCTCCTCCTCTCTCAACTCCCCATTCTGCTTTCCATCCTTTCCCTGATTCAGTGGGTCACACACTTTGGTAAGGGTTATGATGTCGGAGCTGTTAGATTGGAGCCAAAAGATTCATTTAACAAACCCATGTCCTCCCTGTGTCTTCTGAGATGTAAATTCCCTTAAACTCCTTTGTAATCCTTCAGTATGTTTATTATTGCTTACATTGTTGTTCTGTGCTTTCAAGTTGTTTCTGACTTTAGGCAAACCTAGGCCATTTCCACACTAGACTGTTATAGTGCTATGATTCCATTTGCAACATCCTATGGAATCCTGGGGTTTGCAGTTTCGGGGTTTGCCAGCCCCTCCCAAAACTGCAAACCCCAGGATTCCATAGGATGTTGCAAGTGGAATCATAGCACTATAACAGTCTAGTGCGGAAATGGCCCTAGAGTGAAGCTATCATGGGGTTTTCTGGGGCTGAGAATATGTGATGCACCCAAGGTCACCCAGTGGATTTCCATGGCTGTCATAGTCCAGCACTCAAACCAGTACCCCTCTCTGGTTGTCATTGCTTACATAGTGCTTGGCAATTGTCTGATTAAGTGGAAAGTATTCTTTACCCACCCCACCTGTTTCTGAGTAGATGTAGAGAGGGTATGAGTTTAAATAAACAAACCTTTCCGCTCCTAATTAATCACTCTGTCCACAACAAACCCCTCTTGCCTTTTCCTTCTCTTTTGGCTTCTTTTTCCCCTTCTCCCTCTCCTTTCCTTCTGCTTTTCACACACACATTGTTCTTCAGTGGATCACACACTTTTGAGGGGATTGATAAAGTTGGAAGGTGGAGTGAAAAATATGCAGTAGGTGGCCCCATGTCTTTCTTTAAAAAAAAGAAAGAAAATTACTCAGAAGTAAGTATCATGAGGAAAATATGTGCCCTCCCAGTGATGTGGGGCTGTGGGGCCATGGTCAAGCAGAAAACATACAGCACTTTGATTGTTTAGAAAAATGTAATTCAACTGCTCGAGAAATTTCTGATTAGGAATTGTCCCTCCTTGATTTACCACATGATTTTTGTAGGCAAACAATTATTGCTGCACATGCAGTAGATCAGTGGCCACAAGCTGAACTTAACCCATCATTCCTTATTAACCTTTAACTGAGGAGTGGGAATCATGTGGCCCTCCAGATGTGATTGAACTAGAACTCCCAGTAGGCCTAGCCAGCACCTAGCCAATAAGGTTTTGGGGTAAATAAAAGAAATACATAAAATTACAGTTGGATGACATTTGGAAGGGGGTATAATTCCTATCCCTATTTTAAAATTCCTCCTTATTAACCTTGAGTTTTTAAAAAAAGAGTGTTGAAAGGACAAGTGAATAGTGTACATGTTGGGGAGAGGGAAGGAGAGAACAGAAAAAGAGAGAACTACAAATCAGTGATAAAACTTAAACTAAATAGCTTGTAAGTTGAGAAGCCATATTTTTGGATAGCCTTTCCCAATCTGACAATTTCCAGACTTGTTGAAGTCCCTCCATCCTCATGTAACAAGTGTATTGTGAAGTTTACCAGACTTGGATTCCATGCTGAAGGAATGTAATTTTAAAATGAGAAAAAGAGCCCTTTTGAAGGTACCAGCAACAGAATTTGCCCTCTATGGCTAATGGTGACAACCTCCATGCTAGCTTCTGCCCTGGAAACTAATGTTCTAAATAACAAGTTAATTAACAATAATGCAACCAATTAAATGATTTCAGTTATTGGTGATGGTGGTGGTAATGAATTAGTTTCCCTATTTCTAATGTTTAACATTGTCTAATTAATTTGCAAGTCTAACATTTAAGTGCTGAGCATACTTATGACAACATGTTCCCTATTGCTAATGTCTAACATTCTGATCTTGTGAGATCTGTTGGAGACAGTCAGAAGCCATGTTAGAGCAGAACAGGCAATGTTCTGAATAGTAAGTTGTGGGCCTAGGCAAAATTTCTCTAGAACCAAGAGTGTTTTTTGTTTTTCCTCCCTGCTCCATAAAGAAAAGAATATAGTATTTCTCAAAGAACCATTTCTTAGTGGTCTCCTGCCACATTCAAAACAATCTTTATTCCCTTGGCTTTATCTGCCTCCCACTCCCACTGAGTCTCTGCCAAGACAAATTTCACAAAACCCAAACTTATAGTTAACAAGTAACAACATTTTTACATTGATTGTGTATCTGGATGAAGAGACTTTTCACATTGCACAGTTATAGCACTATGATGCCACTTTATCTGCCATGGTTCCATTGTATGAATTTCTGAGATTTGCAGTTAAGTGTTCTCAACCGAAAAAAACTCTAATGCCACATCAAAATATATGCTTCAGCATTTCATAGGCTGATGCCTGAGTAGTAAAAGTGAAATAGTATAATTGTGTATTATGAAAGAACCAAAGGCTCTCCAGTTTTAAAGCTTCTAAAAATATGTTGATTAACAACCAGGAAGCATTCAAATAGGATAGCATTTTCTGGACATAATCTTCTAGAATATTATCCTACATGTGCTCCACTAAAATGTGCATTCTTGGGCAGAACCTATTCATTTCAGTAAAGCTTGCACAGAACATCTCAGCGGATTGTGCCTTTTCTATGCAATGATTTGGACAGAAGAATGATTCAGTCAGATCATGAAAGATGGATGGAAATGCCTGTGTGCATATCTGTCTTTTTAAATTCAGGATGGTCAGGTTGTGACAGCCACTATGGCACTGCCATGTTGGGATGTCATGTTCTGTTGATGTCAGGATTCTACCTGGAAATGAAACCTGACATTATCAGAATTATGATATTTTTAACCATAATGGCACATCAAGGCCTTATACAAAAGTACCTGTGGCATTATCATGTCAGCCCTTTTCCCCCATAGGAGAGAGAGGGGAAAAAAACATCTTAAAGGCAATCAGAACTTGTGAAGTAACTGGAAGAATTTAATCTCATCCTGCCCATTAATTCCATCTTCTGAAAGGGTGTAACACACACACACACACACACGTGTCTCAAGTGGTCATAGCAGCAGGTAACACCTATATCCATAGGGTTGCGAATATGCCCCAAGTTTAGTCTGAACTTTAAAACAGTTCTCTAGTATGATAAGTCTGGTACCTCAAATATTTTCAGCACCATAGATAGTTCTGTAGAAGTTTGGACTAAAACTCAGAGTGAATTCATCATGGTGACATGGAAGCCCCCACCAACAGCCCCTGCCAAGCAGATTTTCCCGACCTCAGAGTTCAACATGTGGAAAGCCAAGGTGGGTATTTGCAGAGGCAAACAGATTTGTGGAAGGGACGAAATCTCCCTCCTTTGTTTATTTATTTAAATTATATTACAACTTTCTCCCAAAAGTGGGAGCCCGAGTGGCTAAAGATCCATATCCCAGTCCCAGTCACTCCTTCAGAAATGCCTGCTTCTGTGTAAAAAGAGCAACTGAGTCTATCACTTAGCTTCCCCTAGCCTGGTGCTCTCCAGATGTGTTGGACTATGACTCCCAGTATTCCCAGCCAACAGTTGTAATCTAATACACTGGGGGGAAACCAGAATAAGAAAGGCTATTATTATATGTAACATTATTATATTAACATTTGGTCTGCCGTTTAGTCTAGAGTGTATATTTTATTTTTAAAAGTTACTATGGGTATAGAATAAGTTCTTTGCCTGCTATATACGACACACAAGGCATTCAGATCTATTAAAGCTCTAGCCAAAGAACACACATTATGAACTTGGCTATTGATTTTTTCTTAAAACAGTTCTATTCAGGTACTGCATGTACCTGGAGAGCCTGAAACAAGATTTTAAAATGAGATGACCACCACATGCACACACCAAACCACATTGTAGAACCATCTCTCAGTTATTTCACTGATCTATCTTCAGATAATAGCATGCTTAGACAGTATGGCATCTGGCTTCACTCCATGCTGGATCTGTAGTATTTAAAGGGCCAGCACCATGTGGATAAGGCCAGTTCAAAAGGCCCTTTGGAAATTATGGTTAGTTCTTATCCTTATTATTTATCTTGGTGACAGTTGCATGGGAAGGATAAAGCATAAGAGTGGCCCTGCTTATGTGGCACCAGTAAGAATGCGGTAAGAAATTGCTTATTAATGATTCATAGAATCATAGAATCATAGAGTTGGAAGAGGTCCCAGGGGCCATCGAATCCAACCCCCTGCTATGCAGGAACACTCATCAAAGCATTCCCAACAGATGGTCATCTAGCCTCTCCTTAAAAACCTCCAAAGAAGGAGACTCCACCACACTCCAAGGCAGCATATTCCACTGCCGGACAGCTCTGACCGTCAGGAAGTTCTTCCTGAGGTTCAGGTGGAATCTCCTTTTCTGCAGCTTGAATTCATTGCTCCTTGTCCTAGTCTCTGGAGCGGCAGAGAACAAGCCTGCTCCCCCTCAACATGACATCCCTTGAAGTATTTAAACATAGCTATCATGTCCCCTCTTAACCTTCTGTTCTGCAGACTAAACATATCCAGCTCCCTAAGCCATTCTTCATAGGGCATGGCTTCTAGACCCTTCACCATTTTGGTCACCCTCCTCTGGACATGTTCCAGCTTGTCGACATCCTTCTTGAATTAAGGTGCCCAGAACTGGACACAGTATTCCAAATGAGGCCTAACCAATGCAGAATAGAGTGCTACCATTACCTCCCACGATCTAGACACCATATTCCTATTGATGCAACCAAGAACCGCGTTGGCTTTCTTGGCTGTCGCATCACACTGCTGACTAATGTTCAGCTTGTGATCTACCAAGATTCCTAGATCCCTTTCACACATACTGCTATCCAGCCACGTGTCCCCCATCCTATATTTGTGCCTTCCATTTTTTCTGCCTAAGTGCAGGACCTTACATTTCTCTCTGTTGAAATTCATTTTGTTAGCTTTGGCCCAGCTCTCCAATCTGTCAAGGTCGTTTTGAAATTTGATCCTGTCCTCTGGCATATTAGCAACCCCTCCCAGTTTGGTATCATCTGAAAATTTGATCAGCATGTGCTCCACTCCTTCATCCAAGTCATTGATGAAGATGTTGAATAGCACAGAGCCCAGGACAGAACCCTGTGGCACCCCACTAGTCACTTCTCTTCAGGATGAAAAGCAGCCATTGGTGATCACCCTTTGGGTTCGGCCGGTCAACCAACTACAAATCCAACTAACAGTAGCCCTGTCCAGCCCACATTTTACTAGCTTCTTTGCAAGAATGTCATGTGGAACTTTGTCAAAGGCCTTACTGAGGTCAAGATTCCTTACATTGCTGCTGTAATATGGGAAGCCCTTCTTAGTGTGTTCTGAATTGATGTTTGGACTCAGTGATGGAGTGGATGAAGTTAAACAAACTGAAATTAAATCTGGACAAGGTGATACTATTAGTTAGGAGGCTTATCCGGGCATATCAACAGTACACAATTATAGCATTTGGATCCCACTTTAAAAGGCATTGTTTCATCTGATGGAACACTGAGATTTGTAATTTTATAAGATACTTAGGCCCTTTCCAAACGTGGGGAAGGAGCTGCACGAAAACAAGACTCACCGGATTTCCTGAGCATCCAAGTGAGTCTGTCGGGATGAGGAGCAGTGCAAGCTTGTCGCTCTGCGCTGCTCTGGCATCCAAAATGGCGGCTTCCAGTTGGTGGAGGCTCTCCACCAACCGGAGAAGCTCACCAGCCGAAAGCCCGCCCCCGGAAGTTCTGCAGGCATGCACTTGCGCGTGCCTGCAAATCTACTCCAGAGCAAAGGGATAGAGCGACATGGAGTCGAGCACTCTGTGCTTTTTAAAAACCTCTAAAAAGAGGTTTTTAAAAAGCACGCTGCGCAACCAGTTCCAGTCACTCCGAACTGGACTGAGGTAGTCCGCCCCAGTCCACTCTATGATGCAGAAGACCTCCGTCGGAGGTCGCTTTGCACAGTTTTACTAGCCCGGTGCAGAAATGGCCTTAGACTTCTCTGCCTGAGAGTGCACTAGAGCTTTCTAAGTATCTCACCAAACTACAGATCCCAGGGTTCCATAGGATGTAGTGATGGCAGTTGAGATGGCAAGTGATATCAAACTGCTATCATTGTGCAAAGGGGCTACACCTCCAGTCCAGGAATAAGATGCTATATTGTCCTCAGTAGGATTTCACTTGCTGTAAAAATTCAGAGTTGTAGCTTGGGATGGAACTGGCCCTGCTACTACTGTAATTAGATGTCCAGGTGTCAGCTTTTGCCCAGTTTCTACCAGTACATCAGTTGCACCTGTTGCTTATTTATTCTGACCTGGCCTTCATCCCACATATGCTTGATACATCTCAACTGAATGACTGGAACATGCCTGGCCTACTTACTTTTGAAATCTACTTTGAAACTTCAGTTGGTGTTGAATAGTGCCACTCTAATCTTGACAAGAGAAAAGAGGTGAGGTCACATGAGGTCACCCTGTGTTTGGATCTGCTGCACTGGCTTCAAGCTCACTTCACACTGGACACATTCAGATGGAACTGGACTTATAACTCCCAGCATCCCCCCAGGCAGCATGATCACTGACCATGCTAGCTTAGGAATTTGGGGAGCTGTGTTCCAAAAAAGAGAACCAGGGTGGTGTAGTGGTTTGAGCACTGAACTACAACCCTGAAGACCAGGGTTTGATTCCGCGCTCAGCCATGGAAACACACTGGGTGACTTTAGGTGTGTCATACATTCTCACCTCCAGAAAACCTCATGATAGGTTCACTTTGCGGTTGCCATAAGTTGGAAATGACTTGAAGGCACACAACAACACAGCTCAAAAAAAGAGAGAGAGAGAGAGAAGAAAAAAGAAAAGAAAAGAAAAAAGAAATTTTCCAAACTCTAAATAAAAGAGGACTTAGACATGGTGGAAACTTTAGAATTGTGAAGTCTACTAGGATATTGTTTTCAGTACCTAACAACCTCATGCAGAAATAATATTGTGGAGGTAGAATTTCTCAGTATGGCGCAAGAGGTATTGCCAATGTTGCCTGGCATGAGAAATAAGCCCATGGTCATTGCCTCCTGAATGGCTATCCCTATTCAAAGAAAATACCTATTCAGTCCTACTGAAGGTGAACCAATCTTTTGTGGATTACCTTTTGTGCCTTTGCACAAAAGATTTGATTAAGACCATCATTAAGGGTGAAAATTCCAGTGCTGAACTTAAAATTTTCCAGATGTAGTATAGCAGAGCTAATGAACATACTATTCTTTAAAAGAGCTGAAATGAAAACACATCTGATACATGTCCATGCATTTTGCTTCAGGCAAAATACATTCCATTAAAAATTCTTTAGGTTACAGAAAATTAAATGTTCCCATGGAGGAATAGCTCAGGGTCAAAGGTAACAGTTCACTATGTAGCCCACATGTGTTTTTGGTCTGTTCAGCCTTTGTGATCAGCAAAGCTCAGTCAAGCAAGTGGGGGAAATCTGAGAGTGTACTGGGGGGAGGGGCAAGAAAGAAAAAGAAAATCCTTTCAAACACCAACAAACTAAAGTCATAAATGTATTTGTATTTCTTTGTGCAATAACAATCGGCGTGAAGATATTGATACTCTGTCTCATCTGCACAGCCGTCTCACTTCTGTCCAACATAACAAAGTGCATGTCTCTTAGAGGTAGCAAACTTAGCATGCCCAAATACTGGTATGGGACTGGTTTCTGCTCAACTTTTCCTTGTGAATACTAATTATTCTCCTTGTGAGATACTGTATATTACTATCTCTCACATTTCCTAATTATGGCCAACTCCGCACTAGACTGTTATAATGCTATTATTCCACTTTTCAACATCTGATGGAATCCCAAAGGCCCCTCCCTAAACTGCAAACCCCAGGATTTCATAGGATGTTGAGAATAGAATAATAGCACTATAACAGTCTAGTGCAGAAACAGCCTATATCTTCTAGTTGAACAGCAGCACACAGCATTAAGACCATGGGGAGAAAGCTAGTAACAGTCCCGTGGCATCACAGATGCAGCAGCCACTCCATCAATAGGACAACAGGAAAATGTGAAACCTCTGGATTTTCAATGCTTTGGCTTAGAGTCCGCATCAACCCTATCCATTATGACCAATTATAAGAGACTGTGGGAGTTGTGGTCCAAAAGATCTGAAGCACCAAAAGTTCTCTATCCCTGGATTAAAGAGAATACCCAGCATCAATGGCAGCCAGTAGCTTCCATGGAAAGATTGCAGTAAATCTTCTCCGGATTTTATTCCAGATTTAAAAGAACTATTGAAGATACTGAACCATTTTGTCAGATAATATTCAGCACTTGGGATAGTTTCTTCAAAATGTGAGATAAAGCCCACAATAGCTTAACTGCACCCCTAAAAAGGAATCTACCAACAGGGAGCTCAGAACTATTTTTAAACAGAGGGTCAAAAATTGGCAAGCAAGTTTTTATTAACTTTGTCTATTTGCAGGTGTGTGTGTGTTGTGTGCCTTCAAGTTGTTTCCATCTTGTGGCAGCCCTAAGGCAAATCTATCATGGGGTTTTCTGGAGCTGAGAATATGTGACGCATCCAAGGTCCACCCAATGGGTCTCTTTGGCAGGGAGGGGGGTCATACTCCAGTGCTCAAACCACTACACCAGGCTGGCTCTATAATACTTAATAAAACAATTAGAGAATGCATTTTTTAAAATTAAATAACATGAACAATCATCAGAAACAGAAAGCACTCTGACTACCATAAAAGCAATGGCAAAATAATATATGAAACATTACCAAATCTGAATAAATAAAAAAATACATTTTTTTATTTTAATGTAATGAACCAAAGAAAAATACCTAAGATCCTGTTGACTGAGTGCATTCAATATAAGGTGTCCTGTCACATCTGTCTCTCTACCATATTACTGTGAAAGCAAAAGGTGTGGAGATATGTTAGGCCATTTCTACACTAGCCTGTTATAGCGTGATGATTCCACTTTCAACATCATCTGGAATCCTGGGGTTTGCAGTTTAGGCAGGGGCTGGCCAGCCCCTCCCAAAACTGCAAACCCAGGATTCCAGAGGATGTTGAAAGTGGCATCATCGCGCTATAACAGGCTAGTGTGGAAACGGCCTTAGAAAGGAAGGCACCAGATCCCATCTGGTTTTGGAAACTAAGCAGACTCAGGCCTGGTTAGTACTTGGATGGGAGAATGCAAAAGAATACCAGTTACTGAAGCCTATATTTCAGAGAAAAGAACCCCCTCTGAATATTTCTTGCCTAAGAAAACCCTATAAAATTCATAGGGTTGCCATCAGTAACAGGTAATTTGAAGACACATACACACAGAAGATCACATACATAGTACTCTCACAAGAAAATGCAAAAACATGTATATTTACTATATGTCTGAGCTCTAAAAAACCAAGTGTAGGGCACTCGGGGGGGAGGCAAATTATTCCTCCAATTCGTTATTTTTCATTAAACATGAAGACTTCTACAAGCATAATGAGTACTTAGAAGTCCTCTCTGTGTGTTCAGGGTAGCTTAGTAAATGTGTATAAAATAGATGATATGCTGCCTTTGTTATTCAAGTGTGTGCTCTTGAACATGCAGTACATTTCTGATCTATATTTCCTAAAAGGGGGCACAACTACATCAGATTTTTGGGGATCCAATTTGCCTGATTAGTTTTCAGGGGAGGGGGGTGGCAGCACAGCCCACCCTATCTATTCTTGGGGCAGAGCTTGAGTGCTGCCTGCCCCCTCCATTCCCAGGCCCAAGTCCACCAGCCTTAACAGATGAGTGCCCACAGGGGTTCTTACTCCTTTTATGGTTGTTAAACATAGCGGAAGGTACTCAAACACTGGAGTGTTTGATCCAGATCCACAGCATTTGCTGAAAAGACAGGCGCTTGCCTTCCCTGCCTAACAGTGTCACTCCACCTACTGTATACAACCTTCTTTTATCTGCAGTTCATGTTTACCGTAACATGAAGAAATACTGCGTTAACTCTTTCTATAGTGCATGTTATTACAAAGTGATTCATGTCACCACTTCCCAGCATTATTCTTTCTTTTTTTTTTAAAAAAAAAAATTTATTGCTACAACCAGTGTATGACAATTGCTGTGTGTACATCACCTGAATCTCTTCTCTTTTTCTAAGGTTAACTATGCGCATTTGGCATGGCTGTGCCTTTTAATGGGGCTGCCTGAAGTGCTTTTCAACCCCTACTGCTTATCTGACTTTCAATATTCTCCAAATGGGAGAATTGCTGTTCTGTTCTTCAGGGTCAGATACAATTTTGCTGGCAGCAGCTGCGCCAAATCTTTAGGAAAAAAAAGAAAGAAGGAAAGAAATTCCTAAGTCTGGTATAAAAAAAAAAATTTCCCCCCCTTTGGCTCTTGTGTAGGACAAATCCTCAGTTAGGCAATTAACATCCTCATATTGATCTGAGGGATGTAACATAATTATATTTGTTGAAGTTTTTGCCTATGCAACAGTAGAAGCTTGCAACTTGTATTACAGTTGCAGCAGTCAAGGCAGTCAAGGCAAATGGATTGCAATGTGAAGCCCAGAGCTATATTTTGTAACAAAATGTTTTGTGAGCGTATTTGCATGAAACTTCCACGATGCATGCATTTACTGAATAAATCCTAGTGCTAGAATTATAGGCAAGGTCAAAGGTTCTGAGATCTCTTGCCTTTTTGGGACAACAGCCTTAATTTTTTGTTTCTGGAAGGATCCAGAGGGCATGGTCTCGCTAAAACTGGGCTTATTTGTGGAGTCAGACATGAGGATCTCATAAACAAATCCCCCTCACTCCTCATATAATGCAGTCAGCTTGGCTGAAGGTTACCAAAAGTCATTTCTATGATGTGTGAATTGATAATATCCATATCACCAGTAGTAACTCATTGGTAAGCAGGTAGCACCTCTCCTGCAGAGCTTAGAAAAGTTGTTTTTTGGATTAAAACTACTAGAATCCCCCAGCCAGCAGAGTTAGAATCCTGGCCATTTCCACACTATAGTGTTAAACTTCTGCTATTCCACTTTCAATGTCCTGTGGAATTCTGCGGTTTGTAGTTTACTGAGACCAAAGAGCTCTTTGGCTGAGAATTTGAAGTGCCCTTCCCTAAACTACAAGCCCCAGAATTCAATAGGAGGTTGATTGTGAAATAGCAGCACTTTAACACTGTAGTGCGGAAATGGCCCTGGTGGCCATGCAGGCTAGAAGGTTCTGGGAATTGTAGTCCAAAAATACAACCTTTACAAATTCTGCTCTCAGATGTCCTTGATTGTTAGGGATATCTTTGGTTTGAAGGTAAATCCTGAGGCTTTCCCTTCTGCATTTTGTTGTCATGTAATGTCACCCTGCCCCCATTACTTTCATTACATTCAGGATTTGGGTCCATCTGTCTCCAAATGGTTTTTAGAAATCATTGCGAGGATGGCCAAACTCAAAACCTCAAAACAGTATTTTAAAACATTCCTTTTGAAAGAACATACAGTTCTAACTCTATATTCCTCCCAAGATATCCTTCTGATGACCTACAACTCTACATAATGTGATGCTTTTCTAACCCAATATTTTTGATGTACCTCATTGTCTCTGTCCCTTGAAAGTGTCTTGTTCTTAAATTCATTTGAACTCCATGAAAGGTGGTTCCATTTCATCCAAGAGGTCACAATATTTCTCAATGATAAGGTTGGCTAACCAGAACTCTTTTTAAAAGTGCCATTCAAGAACAAACTGTTGAGCTAGAAAACAAAGTGATACAGTCTTTGTAAGTTGGAAAAGACTTGAAGGTGCACAACAGGGACTACCACGAAACAGCAGCAGCAGCAGCGTGGTCCATGAGGAGAAAAAGCAACCCTCCAAAACCCGCAGTTGTTAGGGGCCAGGGAACATGAGGTACAAAATAGTGAGCAAACGTCCCAGTTCTCCAGAAGTTTTTATCAGTCAGAATATTAGGCAGAAGCAGGTAGACCTACAGTCTAGTTTGATGTGGAAGTCATCAAGGCTGCAGTCAGGCACAAGCTTAAAGTGGACATGATAGTCATGGTACCATTCTATTCTGCTTTGCTTAGACCTCATCTGGAATACTGTGTCCAGTTTTGGGCATCTCATTTCAAGAAGGATATTGACAAGCTGGAACACGTCCAGAGGAGGGTGACCAAAATGAGGAAGGGTCTGGAGGCCATGCCCTATGAGGAGCAGCTTAAGAAACTGGGGGTGTTTAGTCTGCAGAAGAGAAGGTTAAGAGGGGACATGATAGCCATGTTTAAATATTTGAAAGGATGTCATGTTGAGGAGGGAGCGAGCTTGTTTTCCGCTGCTCCAGAAACTAGGACAAGGAGCAATGGATTCAAACTGCAGGAAAAGAGATTCTATTTAAACCTCAGGAAGAACTTCCTGACATTCACAGCTGTCTGGCAGTAGAATATGCTGCCTCAGAGTGTGGTGGAGTCTCCTTCTTTGGAGGTTTTTAAGCAGAGGCTGGATGGCCATCTGTTAGGAGTGCTTTGATGAGGGTTCCTGCATGGCAAGGGGTTGGACTGGATGGCCTCTGTGGTCTCTTCCAACTCTATGATTCTATCAGAAGAAGGGTGAGTTTAAGAGCTAGCATCCTGATTAAAGCTTACACTTGTTGTTCTGCACAATAGTACGTATGAAAGGGATCTAGGAGTCTGGGTAAATCACAAGCTGAACATGAGTCAGCAGTGTGATGCGGCAGTCAAGAAAGCCAACGCGATTCTTGGTTACATCCTTAGGAGTATGGTGTCTAGATCAAGGGAGATAATGGTACCACTCTATTCTGCATTGGTTAGACCTCATTTGGAATACTGTGTCCAGTTCTGGGCACCTCAATTCAAGAAGCTTGTCGACAAGCTGGAGCATTTCCACAGGAGAGCGACCAAAATGAGGAAGGGTCTGGAAGCCATGCCCTATGAAGAATGGCTTAGGGATTTGGGTATGTTCAGTCTGCAGAAGAGCAGGTTAAGAGAAGACATGATAGCCATGTTTAAATATTTGAAGGGATGTCATGTCGAGGAGGGAGTGAGCTTGTTTTCTGCTGCTCCAGAGATTAAGACAAGGAGCAATGGATTCAAGCTGTAAGAAAGGAGATTCCATCTGAACCTCAGGAAGAACTTCCTGATGGTCAGAGCTCTCCAGAGCTGGAATATGCTGCCTCAGAGTGTGGTGGAGTCTCCTTCTTTGGAGGTTTTTAAACAGAGGCTGGATGGCCATCTGTTGGGAATGCTTTGATAAGTGTTCTTGCATAGCAAGGGGTTGGATTCGATGGCCCCCTGGTCTCTTTCAATTCTACGATTTTATGACTTCCATTCATATAACAGACTTGAGCTATTTTTCCCTTCTGCCCTGCAGTCTTCTGTACAATGACAGACCTTGTTCATTTGTTCTGGGGGTCTCTCAACACTCTGAGGGAGTTAGGGACACATCCCTTCCTTTTGTAGATGCCATTTTCTCACTGGATGTACACTACTGGATTTTACCTGAAGTCTGTGAATAGTCTAGGAGTATCATGTTAACAAATCTTAGCTTTATCATAATGGATACACTCAGGGACTAAGATAAAACACTGTCTCAACCCCACAATTCCTTGCTGCCTTCACAATATTACAGGTCGACCTTACAGAGCTATTCTAATAAATATTGAATATATATACATATGGGGAGGCAATCCGAGAATTCTGAATATGTGTGTATACATACACATGTGCACTGAATTTCAAGAACTGGCTATTCTCACAACTTATGAACCAATGGAAGTTGCATTTACCCATTCAAGTTTGATGTTTAAAAGAACAGAAACCGCAATGGGGCAGTATTTTAAATTCTTCTCAGGTGATGACTGGGGGCGGGGAAAGAACTATGAGGAATCTTCCAATAATAGGCAGCAAACTCCTGAAAAGAGCCCACTACAAAGTGAAATTCTTCCCTTTAATCTAGAAATAGATTTTGGCCAATATTGCATTAGCTGCTCTGGATTTGTAATACTCTTTCTTCCTTACCATGAATGTCTGCAGTATGAATGTCATTTGGGAAAGTGCCCTTAGCAGCATTTTAAATTATACTCTAAATTCAGATGTTATCATTAACATACATTTTACATTACTTTTGAATTCCCCTTTCCAGTGCAAATCTACGCATTTGCTCTTTTTTTTTTTAACATACTAGATTGGAAATTTTCAAAGAACCCTACTCCTTTCCTCCTCCCTCCCTCCCCCCCACAATACTTTTTATCTCCTGGTACACCATTTTGCTACAGCCTCTGTTTTCCCCTTGTCTTTTTATTCGGCGTGTGACTCATCTGCAAGCACAAATTACCTTTGCTAAAGTATTCTTAGGAGAAATAATTAGCCACACAAGCACCTCCTCTGCAGGCTCCTACATATGCCTCAGAGACTGGGGCGCTTGACATAAATCATTTAGTCCTGAGCCCTAGCACACACCTCTCCCAATGGGCTCTGTAATTGGCAAAGTAGTTGCCAACTGGGTTTAAAGTGATTTGAAATTGTTTTCCATACAGCCTTGCTGATAGCTAAAGGTTTCCCCTTTACCTCAAGCATGAGTTACAGTAACATGATTGAATGTAACCAGTTATTCAGTTCAAGCTGTGATTCTGATACGGTATAGACAATATAAATTCCCTGGAGTTCTGTGCGGCCACCTCAACGGTCCATTTAAGTCCAATTCAATTAGGCTCACTGTAGTTCTTAGGATTTCACAGGTACGTTTGCAGCAGCCTTGAGGCTTGAATGTGAGAACAGTATTCATCCAGGACTTTTAAATTAGGTCTCAGGTGTCATCATTCTCAATGAATTATTACAGTGGTATGTTGTTCATGCCACTACAGTTAAGGTTATGTTAGTCTCTCAAGTCAGCCATTTTAACACACCAAGGGCTGAGAGATGCCTTGTAAGGTGCTTCTGTAACAGTAACTTTTAAAACCCAGTTCTTACAATAATTACATCATCAGAAAAGCATGAGATTACCATGTTTTATTATGTTTACTTATTTAAATATATGCTGTATGTCTGTATATAAAATGATGAGCTTCTGGATTATTCAAGCTTTCAAATGGTATTAATTTAGAAAAAGCCTGCTTGGGTAGAGTTAATAACATTTTTGCATGCCACAATGGAAAAAAAATGTATCTGCTCCAAACAATCAGCAATTTAATCCAGCAAAGAAGACAACATGATAGTAGTACTTACTGGTAGGTCCTATGGATTTTCTATAGTGTACCAGGGAGCATGTTTATTTCAGGCAATGCATAATTGAACTAAGGGGAGAATGCAGCAAAATATATGTGGAATGGCCAAGCAACATTTTTTTAATCTTTTCCTCTTTGTTTATCTTCTTAAGAATAATATTAAGTACCAAAAATAATGTATTAACCAATAACTAGACAAATAACAAAAAGTTTAGGTTCCCAAAAGAATAGGCACATGAGATTTTCTGAACAAAACTGAGCTGAGCTATAAACAGACTTTTCTACATTCTCAGGTGGCTGTGCAGAACCAGGGAGAACCAGGAGATGACTGTGTAGAACCAGGACAGATCCAAAAGAGAAAATGACAGAACAGCGCTTGTTGCAGACCATGGCCATTTCCACACTAGACTATTACAGTGCTATTATTCCACTTTCAATATCCTATCGAATCCTGGGGTTTACAGTTTAGGGAGGGGTCTCAAACCCCAGGATTCCATAGGACATTGAAAGTGGAATAATAGCACTATAACAGTCTAGTATGGAACTAGCCCTTGAGTTCCCAGCTAAAGCCAGTTCAATGCATCATCAATGATCTACAGCCCATCTTGTAAAAAGACAATTCCATCTTAGAAGACTTTTAAGCTTGCTTACAAATAATTCTAATTGTAGGGTGGAAACCTGTGGTACTTCAGATGGTGGACTCCAGCTCCCAACAATCTCAGACCACAAGTTCAGTGGTTGGTAACATCTACCATACAGATGCAATTCTTCACTGCTTTTTTCTAGAAGGAAGGCATGAGTAAAATTTGAGGAATTTGAGCAATTTTTTTTTCCTAATTTGAGACAAAGGCTATTTCTGTACCTGACAAGGTCCCCCTGATATCCCGTCATGATCCCTGCAGCACCTTTGCCAGGGAGGAAGCATGACAGGAACACTCCGCTCCACACTCGGCCAGCTCCCTGCAGAAGGGAGTGTGAGCGAAACACGCCTGCCTTCCTTAGTACAGTTGGCCTCTTTCCCAAACTGCGCTGGGGAAGGAAGTGCATGATCACATGATCATGGGCACTTAACAGATTAACAGATTTTTTCTGTTAAGCGAATATCCCACGATCGTGACATGTGGGGGGACACTGGCTGCACAACCACAATGACGTTGTGTGAAAGCACGACCCATGGACCACTGCTATCGCGTCCCCATAATGGAACTGCGACACCACGCAGGAATGGTCAAAGTTTCTAAAAACTGCACAGCATTTGAAGACAATTAAAGTTCAGGACTTAACCTGCCAAATTTTTTGCAGTTTTTTTTTAAAAGAAAACAACATTTTCTGCACAGGAACATTATTTTTTTTGTCTGGTTCTCATCACTCCTGGATTCTCCTCATCAGAGTCTAAGAACCACATTTTCAACCTTTTTTCAAATATTTTACTCCATCTGTAATCTCGAGGGCTAACTCTGCCCTGAGATAAAACTACTTAAGAGCAACAAGGGGCCACACAACAGAGACACAAACACAGGAATCAAAACGCTGCAATAAAACTAGATGCCAACTCTTGTCTCCACTTCTAGGTCAGACAACAGTATTATACAATCAAATAATGTCACCAACAACATAATGGTTTCACTGAACTCTTCATATTCCAGGGAGATATGTGCTCTCATTTGCCAATAATGTTTTTCTATATTCTGCATAGGATAAACAGTTAAATCTCTGGGCAAAAAAATAAAGACAAAATCTGACAGCAGCAGTGTCAGTGCTGAGAAGTATTTAAAAATGTTAGATCTGAATTTTATTGGTGGTGCCAACTAGGGTAGGCCCATTGAATCAATGGGACTTGCATAAATGTTGTTTTGTCAAGTTTCTATTGATTCAGTGGCTTTATTCTAGTTGGAACCAGCAATAGGTTGTAGGATTTGATCTGTCAGGTGCCACGAGACTCTGTTCTTTCTTTGTACAATGGATCTCCAAACTCTTTTCTTCCACTAACAGGCTTGTGGTTTACATGACAAACCAGTTCTGCATTTGCTTGAAACTAAAGTCCAGACTAGAAATATTTTGTCAGCCAGAGATGTTCAGGTAGTATACATACCAGAATTTTGCAAATTTCCTTGGAGATTTTAGAAAAATGTCAATCTGTTTCAGGGGTAGGAATCATGTGGTGCTTCAGAAGTTGTTGGAGTGCAGTTCCCAGCATTCCTCATTATTAGCTATGCTAGTTAAGACTGCTGGGAATTGCAGTTCAATAACATATGAAAGACTTAGTGATACCCACTCCAATCTACTTAATGGAAAATCTATAGTGGAAGCTTAGAACAATACAGCCCAACAGATTTTTTTTTATTGCAACTCTCAACAGTTGTAGCTAGCATAGCCAGTGATGAGGAATGCTGAGAGTTGTAATTCAACAAGGGACAGTTGGAGGCTCCCGTGCCAAGAATACAGCAATTATGCTTTAGGTTTTACTCCAGATTTTAAAAGAACTATTTGAGTTACTGAAGCTTATATCTCAAAAGCCTCAGACCAGCCCTGACAGTGTGTTGGCCGAGGGGAAATCTATAAATGAGCTGGAGTTTCCATGTTGGGACACAACAGTATAGAAACTGCAAATATGACATATTTTGGAAATCATAAATTGGAATAAATCAAGGTTAATTGAAAATACATGAATAAACATGGTGTGCCAAATACCAATAAGTGAAGTTAATGCTTGACCTCATTGTTTTATAGGGACAAAGATAGGAAACCTGTCAATCTCCAGATGTTTCTGGACCACAGCTCCTGAACATTGATCATGCTGGCTAGACAGAGTCCAGCAACCCCTGGAAGACCTGAGTTTGTTGGGGATAAAAAGTTTTCTAAGAATTTAGTGTTTTGTTTCTGAGTTCCTAAGCAATTCTAAACAAGTCATTTTGTCTCTTTGCAAGAACTGTGTCAGAAGCCAATTAGGATAACTGACCAAGAACATTTATTTGTTCACAAAAACAATTATACCTATGTTATAATGTTCTATTCTCTCTTCCCCTGTCTTGCAATTTATGTTAAGCATAAACTGTCTTGTGTGCATTTTCTCTCTCTTTGGAAGCTCTATAAAGATCCTGATGTTTCAATAAAATTTTGTCCATCTGATCAGACTACTGTTGCAGCCAAGCTGACAGCGGGGGCTGAGAAGATGCTCCTTCTTGGCCCAGAATAACGGTGTGGGTGCATGTGTGTAAGAGAGAGAAAGAGAGAAAGAGAAAGAGAAAGAGAGAGAGAGAGAGAGAGAGACTCCTTCCCAAATTGATTCAGGGCCCAATTTCAGCTCCATGATTCTACCTGGGAAACAAGGTTGGTATTTCAGTCATGCTCAACAAGTTTACCATACCTGCTCTTGAACAAGAAAAATGAGTTGTGCTTTCACATCAGCACTCTTTTAAAAAGAGTGCACTCTAGGATGGTTATATTATACTACAGTATCCTCACATGTTGTATATCTGCCCCTTCACCCTCGTTGAAACAATGTCTATAAGCAACACAAAAGTAAAAGGACAATCCATTAACTCCAAAGACAACCCCACTCAGCCTTGCTAAAATACTCTCAGGTAAGTGTGTTTAGGTTTTCAAGTCAAATCCCCACATACTCTATGCTTTTATATCTCAAGTTTTCCTGTAAGGAAAGAGTCTTGGAAGTTGAGAAAGTTGTCCATTAACTACTCTGTCTGTGAAATCAACACTACAGGAAAACTATTTTTTTTCTATTGATCTTCACTGTAATATGCAGGTGGAATTAACTCATAATCAGCATTTAAGTTTCTGAATATTCCTCAAATGTAGGCTGCATAGAACCTGTTACGGCCAAATAGGATGTAACTAAAGCATGTGCCATAATAGCCAGCTCAGACATCTCCAGGAACAGGCACAGCTTGCTTACCAGATTTTACGAATGTACTACTAACCACCACAGAAACCCAGGTTCAGAGCTGAATTCAGTAGACTCAAGCTGCAAACCTGTATCTTCAAGGGGAATGCAGCCCATCTAGCGCAGCTTGAATTCCTCTTCCTTGATTTACATTTCAGCTGTACAAGAGATCCTGAACAAAGCTTCACTTTGTTCATTAAACCCAACCATTACTAACATCAGACCCAGATTTAGAAGTAAAATAGTCTCAGATTGAGATGGAAAGGAGAGAAATGGAATTGGGTGTCATTTAAAAAAAATACTGTAGATTAATCCAGCATAGAGAATCAGTGGTCCTCCAGCTGCTGATAACTTTGTCCTGACATCTTTTCTCATCATTGGACCAAACTAGACATTGTCCCTGGTGGGAATCAGAGCTCATCATCTGATGGGTTACAGACCCCCACACCTGTGCATTAAAGTTAGAAGACTGTTGACTGGTGTGCTATCTTATCAGCATAACCCCCACTCATCTGTCAATTTCTTTCCCATCTTCTTCACCTCAGTTCTCCAAATATGTCCTTCTCCCACCCATCCCCTTTCATCTTATCACACAACCACAGCTTAAGATTTATTTCTGCCTGACATGAAATCCCAATGAGGCTCTTGCCTTCACCACTAGAGCCAACAATCTGCTGGAAAGACTGTAACGCCCATTCCTACATGGTGATACACTCAGCCATATGGCAGAGTGGGCCATGGTACTGTCATAGCCCATATGTCATGGGGATTAAGAAATATGTGGTCTTCTGAATGTTGTTGGACTAACTCCTATAATTTCCAGAAGCAGGTGAAAGGCCCTCTCTCCATCCCAGCTGCCACTACCCTAGCATTGGAGAGAGAGAACAAGAGGCAGGGACAGTTCCACCATGCCTCGGTCCAGAAGCAGATGAAAGGTCTTCTCTCCATCCTGGTTGCCATTGCCCTGGCTTTGGAGGGAGAGAAGAAGAGGAGGTATCTGCTGAACTTAATCCTCTCTCACGCTGTCATCCCCTTGTTTTGTGTGTTGTGTCTAAATTAGGTTGTAAGCCTGAGGTAAGGGAACCGTTTTCTTGCTCTTTTACTTATAAAGCGCTGTATACAGTGATGGTGCTAAATAAATACTAATATTAATACTAATACTAATCATAATAATAGATTTAGTCCAGAGATGGACATGTGAAGATAATGCAAGCATTGTCTTTTCCTCCCCCAGCCCCATGGTACCCCCTAAAAGTCAACAATAATCCAGCCAAAAACAACTTCAGAAGTAACTTTAAATTTCTATTTGTAGCCATTTTTTTGCCATTTTTTGTATGTTGGGAGCTGAATTGGGGGAGGCTTTTAAATCTTGGCCACCCCTGGAGGAGTGGTGCTTTACCAATTTTGAGTTATTTTCACCTAAAAATACTTGGGGGACTGGGAGGTTGGAGGAGTTTGAAGGCTTCAAAAAGTTCCCCTAAGGGCCCCCATGTGACCCATGGAACGCAATTTCCCCACCCTGATCTAGTGCAACAATGTATAAAGTGCCACCAATTTCCTATTCTTCTGCATAGGTAGACATTTTATATTCAGCACCTCTTGTCTTTGATTGCGGATGACGTGCATCTTAGTATTCTTTTAAGGTAACAAAATATTCTTGCAGTAAGAGAGCTGCAGAAAAATTAAATCCAGTCATGTTCTTAAATCTTAAAGAATTGAGATTAATAGCCTGGAGTAGTGTCTTACCACTTAGAAAGCATGACACTCCCAGCTTCGTACATGTGTCCTGTTTGTATAACTTAATTTGTCATTCTTTCTTAATTCACCAGTGTCCTGTAAAGGATGATATCTCTATATTTGCTATGGATGCTGAAATAGACCCATATGACCCCTTAATTTGGAACACAGACATCTAGTGTAGAACAACACTGACATCTAGTGGCCACTGCAATGCACACAGCTATGGATCTTTCATACTGGGGCATTGCTAGTATAAACTCTGGAACAGGTCAATTCCAAAGAATATAGTTTATCTGAAATTCTTTACACTTATTATCATATATCTTGTGAAACATTATTAAATAAAATGAAATGAAAAGTACTGAAATCAAATTGGTTATCCTGAAGGAAATGTGGTTCTAAAAGGGATGTGCTGTTGAAAATATTAGCCTAACTTCATCTTATGCATAGTCTAAGCCACTGTGATAATCTTTGCTGTCACTTCTAACAGCCCCGCAAAAAATTGTTTTAAATGAACTGGTTTATGGAGTTAAGTAAACATCTGTTCTCATCAGATACAAGATTGGTGTTATTTAATTAAAATGGCTAGTAGCTGGCACCCAGAAAACACAAAGAAGGTCCAGGGTTCAATTCCTGACATCTCCAAGACAAGCTGAAAAAAACTTTTGCCTGACGGAGACAGGTGAACAGACAGTGTCAGTAACACTGGGCTAGCTGGGTCTATAGTCTAACTCACTATAAGAGATTCAGAAAAATTAAGGTAGTGTGCAGATTATTGCTCGTCTTGCGCATATTTTTGAGGGACAATACTAGCAGCTTCAATGCAAGTCCAGTTTGCACTCACAGCATAACTGACTACATTTCATGCAAAGAACAGAGAAATCCTATATCATCAAACCTTGTTTATCATCATCACCATCACCACCACCATCATCATCATCTTGATGGACACATGCCAATACGTAGTGGGATATAGAAAACTATCCCTCAAAGAAAATAATAATAGAAAGGTAGAAACAGTCAAGAGGCTATGGAGAAAGATGGGATACTCATATTACCCAGTTTCTAACGATGCTAGTCAGCATCTATTTGAACAATTAGCTGGTCAGGATTCCAATCTTTCTTTTTTCTTTTCTTTTAAAGAAAGCGTCTGCCTTTCTGGAAGCCAAATTATGAGCCAAAATGTACTTGTTTTTTAAAGAAACAATGTTGCCATTGTCTTTCAGGGTTCAGACAATGAGTCTTATCTTATAGTTTAACAGAGGTTTAAACTGTAGTGACCTTCTTCCAATGATTTAGGTAAATGTTGTAGTTTGGTAAGGAAAGCTTTAATTGTAGAGAGTTACAGATCTATTTGCAAGAAGTGCACAGAAAGTAATAGAGCTAAGCCATAAGAATAAATAAGTAGAAATGTAACAGAACAAACTACACAGAGAACACAAGGCAAAATTTCATGATGCAACAATGAAATTAATAGTATTTAAGTGCTTTAAAAGTTACTGTTCTGGATCACTACTCCAAAAATCCCCTAGCCAGTAGAGATTCTATTAAAAAATGTTTTTCCAAGTTCTGAGTTGTGTAATACCACACTTGGTTGAACAGCTACCAAAAAAACCCAAAACATACCTGCCACAATAATGCTTCTGAATGTAATGTCTCCTTCAAGTAGGCATCTCTAAGCCAAAGTTAGTTCTGCTTCATGAGTATATTCTGTTTGCTGCCTTACTGGCACCAATGCCCAGCTGCTGTTAGGGTTCCTACATTTTGGAAAAGCCAAATATTGATACTTGTTCTTGGATCTTTTTAATTCTCTTCCTTCAGACAAGGGCTAGATCTATCTAGCTTTTAAGTTTTGTACAGAACCAAAGCAGGACCATTGGGAAATTGTGGTTCAACCCAGTCATTCAGTGCCAATCTCACAATGTTTTGCCATGGCCTATAGATAAGTCCACCAGGCAGCACTTTACTCTAGGACCTCTCACACTTGGATTTGGCTTTGCCTCCATCATCTGCCATACAAAAGTGTTGTGAGTTTAGTGGTTGTGGTAATGGCTGGCAACCTGGCCGTGAGGGAGTAAACTTTAAATAAGTAGGACATGCATTCAGAATACATCTGGCTTTTGGTACATTGGTATGGATGAATAGCATTCAGCTGATCCACCATTCCCCACAGCAAATCCCATACCTTTCTGATCCCTCTACTTTAGACCTGTAAAGGAAGTCTACTTCACACAGGGTGATTTCACAATCAATCCAATTTTGTGTTCTCTGAAGGTTACAAATCTGTATAAAATTAGCAGGAGGTACATGCAACTGAACGCAAAGGGATTTGCTGCTGAATAAACAGGAATAGGTAGGGTCAGCCACTGAATCTCCCACTGCACTCTGGATTTTACAGCTACTCTTTTGCAGCTGCACCAAGCTGCATGGCAACTACGCTGGTGCTAGACCAACTCAGAGCAGCTTTGAGATCTACAGCCTGACCACAGAAATAGGTGACATACTTCATAGTGTTGCAACACAGGGGGTGTTTGGACCTATGAGAACCAGTGAGTAGCCAAAAAAAAAACCACCTGTATATGTCTGTATATGATAGGGTAATGGGATTTTCAAATTCCAGTTTGACTAATGACTATGTCACAGACAGTACTCCTAGGAATCCAGAGGAATCTCTGTGCTAAGCTGACCCAGCCAAATGGAGAGTTTTGCTTTGTTGGGACATGAGAGAGAGGGGACACTCCCCGTCTTATCTTGGTGTGACTGTGCTTCTGATCTAGAAGCACTGGGGTGAAGGAATGGCAGCTGTCTGGATGTGTCAGATTCCAGTGTCTATAGGCCCCAACTAGAATGGACAATGGGAAGAGGTGAGAGAAGGAATAATCCAGGAATACCTGCAAAGCCACACATTCCCCACCTCTGAGCTAGAGGGCACAGTCTTCCCAAACAGTAAGTCAGCATAACCACTCGTCTTGTTGGTTGCAGTTATCAGAGTTGCAGTCCAGCACATCTGAGAAGGGAAGGAGAAGGCTGGGAGAGCGCTGGTTTCATTGGGAGCTGAAACCACATATGTTTTAGTGTTTTAGCTGTGCGGTTTTATATATAGTGTCTCCCTGGCTTGGAACTGCAAGTAGAAAGAAACTCTGCAGAAGGGAGAGGTAATCTATATACCTAAATGCTGGGATTCACTGCAACCAAGTGTGTGACAGCTGCTCAAATGGGTGGTTTTAAAATAGGATTACCTAAATTCATGGAGGCCATAGTCATCCTTGGCTACTAGTCAAAGAATCATAGAATTATATAGCTGGAAGAGACCATGAGGGTCAACATATCTAACCCCCTTCCATGCAGGAATGCAACATCAAAGTATTAATGACAAATGGCCATCCAGGCTCTGTTCAAAAACCTTAAAATAAGGAGATTCCACCACACTCCAAGACAGTGTATTCCACTGTTGGACAGCTCTTACCATCAGGAAGTTCTTCCTAATTTTTAGATGGAATCTTTTTCCTGAAGTTTGAAGCCATTGTTCCAAGTCCTAGTCTCTGGAGTAGCTGAAAACAGGCTTGCTTCATCCTCTGTATGACATCCCTTCAAATATTTAAACATAGCTATCATCTCGCCTCTTACCCTTTCTCCAGGCAAAGTAGACCCAGCTCCTTAACCACTCCTTATAGGGCATGGCCATGATGGCCAGATACCATTTCCAGTATCAGAGACAGTTTGCCTAATATATATCAATTGCTAGGGAATATAAGGAGGAATGTGCAGCTGCACTCATGTCACTCTGGTGGGCTTCCCATAGGCAAATGGGTGGTCACTGTGTGAACACAAGGTTGGATAGATCAGGGGTTATTCATGGTTCTTATGCCATGGACCACTTTGTTATGTGCAATTACAGTAATCTCAAAATAGTAATGAATGTGAATGATAACACAAGACATCTGCAACAACTGTAATACGATATGAAAATGTCTGTGATTTCTATTAGTGACAGATATTGTTAATAGTACCATAGTTTATTTCCTACATTCATAGTTAAAGGAAATGCTAAATTTCATTTAGAGAGGTTACTGAAAATAAAACTGTTTTTCCCCTCAATTAAATTCATCCCCCCCCAAAAAAAAATCTCACCACAGACTTTTTGTGGACCCCAAATGAGTAACCTCAGGACTAGGCAGACTCTTAGAATCATAGAACCATAGAAGAATAGAGTTGGAAGAGACCACAGGGACCATCCAGTCCAACCCCCTGCAGAAACACACACCAGAGCACTCCCACCAGATGACCATCCAGCCTCTAATTAAAAACTTCCAAAGAAGGAGACTCCACCACACTCCGAGGCAGTATGTTCCACTGACAGAGAGCTCTGACCATCAGGAAGTTCTTCCTGAGGTTCAGATGGAATCTCTTTTCCTGTAAATTGAATCCATTGCTTCTTGTCCTAGTTTCTGGAACAGTGGAAACAAGCCCATTCCCTCTTCAATATGACATCTTTTCAAATATTTAAATATGGCTATCATGTCCCCTCTTAACCTTCTTTTCTGCAAACTAAGCATTCCCAGCTCCCTAAGACACTGCTTATAGGGCATGGCTTACAAACTCTTCACCATTTTGGTAGCCCTTGATCTGAGGTGGTTCGGCTCTATGTTCTTAATTTCTTTCAGGTTCATGTAAAGTTGAGTGAAAAGTCTCAAGCAGAAAATTACATTTGTCACTGGGTTTTTTTAACCACACTTCATCCTGTACTTTGAACAACACCTTTTTTCTACCCCATGCCATTGATGTTTAGACTGGAAGTTGTCACTTTGAAGAAAAAGGTGAGATTTGTCTAGAGTATCAGAATCCCTTCCTTTAACTAGCTGTGTTTTGTGTTCCTCCAGCTTCTGTTCACCTGGAAAATTGACCGATTTGCTGTTGAATTTGAAACTTCCCAAGGGCCAGGCATGCTCCAGCTGGTGAGACATAATCACGTGTAACCTGCCCCCTATGGTAATGATATGCTAATTTATGCCCCCAAATCAAGCATCTGTGTTACCATTTGTGCTGCAGAGACAAGCAGAAGATATTTGACAGTTACTCAGGTGTTAACAGTTAAAGGAGAAAAATCAGATTTATTCCCCATTACTGCCACTGCAGCTAGAGCAATTGAGACTGGATTCCCCTTGCCAGTGTGTTTCATGATGGTATGTCAATAGTTTAGAGTCTTCTTGGTGATGCATCACCAAAAAGAAAAAGAAAAAGAAAAACTTTCCCGGCTGAATTATTCATGGCTCCTAAGCAAGATAATAAGAGATGGCAGAACCTTTCCTTCAGTCTCATGGGGCATATTCATATATTTTAAAGATTAGTATTCTGGCCAAATATATACTTTCCAAGATTTTTGTCTAGCTCTTTCAACCGATTCTATTGTTTCAATTTTGTTCCTGAGAAACAAAAACAACAGCACTTGCTCGGAAGACACTGTTTTGAAGATGAAATAGAGTGCTGGATTTCTCTCTTCCTGCCTTTACCTCCAGTAAGCCATAGCTTCATATGAGGAAATCTTGGCTAATCACTCTATAGTGCAAAATTGCTGTCATCTGAAATAATATTCGAACTGTGTTGCCTTCCAGCTGACCTGGAGCAACATCTGATGAGACATAGCTTTTGCAAATTGCATGTAGACAAGCTATGGGAACCTGCTCGAGTTAAAACCATAGCACACTGCTTTGTCAGAGGATCCAGGAGCCTTTATGTAATGCTGCTTAATTTCATTATCAATTTGTATATATCATTAACATATGTTTCATCTACATGCTAAGCCTATCATCTACAGGTCTGAACAGTAGTTTGAATAAATGATAGGCTTAGCATGTTTTTGTTTTTTTTTTAGAAGAGGTGCTTTTTTTTTTAGAAGAGGCTCAAATGGCAAGCAGTGTGTTTCCGTGGTTTTCCTCACCTACATTGTTACCCCAAAAGGTGGGAGACCTTGAGGTCCACGAGCAGTGCCAGTGTCTCCTTAGAAATTGAGAGAATTATAGCTCAAAGGAGGCCTGCTAGAGGGAGGTAACAGCAGGATCTTTTCACTTGTGTATACCAGTACTAACTGTAGGACTCCAATTAACAATTTAAACAGGGTGTTTTTATTGAAAATCAGCAGAAACACACAGAAGAAATCAAGCAGTCTCATGAACCATATGAGGCTAGTGAAGGGAGAAGCAAGAAAGGTTGGATAGAGAGAGATTTTGGGTGTAGAGGGTGATGTTTACCAGTCCAGAAGGAGGTCAAAGCAGAGTTGCTCAGACCGCAGTCCATGGGTAGCACAGAGCATGGGAATCTGGGGGCCAATGTTCTGAATAACAAATCAGGTTGTGTCCAAAGCACTACAAATTGCTGGAGTCAGAACTAGGGTTTAAACACCCTTTTTGCTACCCTTAAGGAGCGTCCTATCTCAGTCCTGGCCGCACAGCTGATAATTCAAACAAAACAAACTGAATAGCTCCTAGCTAGTTACTTCATTTATTCAGTAAGCACAAGGTCAAAATAAAGTCCAACAGGGTTCAAAGGCAGCAAGTTCAAAGTTAGTCAGAGTAATCCAGAGTCAGGCACAGAATTCAGCAAGGCATCCAGCAAACAGAGAGGTCAGATAAGCTCTGACAACTCCTGGAGGGAAAGGATGGCAGCTAAATAGCTCAGCTTTTGCCTGATCGATTGTTGGCGGTTATATATTCTCTGAGATAAGCATATGCTCTCTGTTGTCTGTACTCAGCAAAGGTAGGTACTGTTAAGTTATCCTCTGTATCTGAAGGGGCAAGACTCTCTGCTCAAGCTGGCACTGCCCCTGTTCTGTTTCTGGCACAACAACCTCTTCCTGTATTGCAGGTCCTGGCATGCCCCCTGTTTCAGCCTCTGGCATGCCTCCTGTTTCAGACTGAGTCAGAATTCATGTTCTAGAAGCAGGGCATGACAAGGCATATTAATAGGTTGTCTTACTTTTAGTGACTAAACTTTGATGGGAGTCATTACAGCCTCTTAATCTCTTTGTTGGGTAAGGTGAATAGAGAAGGTCTCTGTAGGAAATGTGCACAGCAGATGTGCTTGCCTGCAGTACCTGGATAATTTCGTTGACTATTGTATTCAGATGTTGGGTCATTGACAGGATTACTGGAAGCCTATTAACATCAGGCTTTCCCACCTAACTCTTCTTGACCTTATGACCTGGCCACACTGAGGCCATGCTGACCTAGCCTAGGCATACAGCCATACCATGTTTCCCAGCCATAAGTACTCAGTTTTTATGTTACTGCAGGTTAGGCCTCCTTGGAGATAGCATAAAGATATCATTTTTATATCAATAATTTGGCTGTCTTCCACCACACCTCTCCACGTGTTTGTGAGGCCCCCAGACAAGCACGAAACTAGGCTTGGCCACTAATTGCTGGACATTCCATGCTCCACCCAGGCAGGCCAGAAATAGCCAGATCACCGCTTTAGGAGACCCTCATTATGTATGCATGCTGTTTACAAAGGACTCCCTGCCCCAAGCAGGCAACCTGGCAAGCTGAATACCGAACTGCCAAGCACTGAGTATTTGCATACTGGCTACCTCTTTGTCAATTCGGACTTAACTCAATCAGGTTAAATTTTGACCTTTCCAAAGCTTTGTCCCGCACCTGAAACTCATTGTTTTCCCCAAGTATGGCATAGCCTGCAGTTACATTTCTCCCTATAAAATCCCCTGGTTCCGAGACCATCCTTAGATGGCTCCCGAGTTCCAGATCGCCTTGCTGCACTTTGCTTGGCGAGCTTCCCCTCAGCTCCGCGTGCTGAGCCACATCGAACTCCAGCATCGCTCTCTATTCTTTCCAGGCTTCAGGAGCAGGTTTCATATCACCCGAATCAACTATCCCTCTGAAAATCCCACTATCATACTCACACCTTTTTCTCCTTAGTTATCTGTGTGCTTGTGTTGCTTACATTGTGTGCCTGTATTTAATAAAGATCATTCATTATTTCCAACACGGTTTGCCTCTTGACTTGGCCTGACCCCGTAAACATTGGGTTACAAGATCCTGCTGCGTTACCCTGCCTCTCGTAGTGCCAACCAGTGCTCTTGACTAATTTTCCCATCATGTGTAATTGTAAAGTTATTTAGGTGTCCCTCCCGGGACCCCCAGTAAACAGGGTAACATTTATATGAAAATATTTCGTGCCAATTTTGCTGTCCCTCAGGATGTGGTATGTAAGAGGTGGTAACAGAATATTAGTGTGCTTTGTTTTGGCATTGGTTATTGGAAAGTATGAGCTTAATCTGCACGTCTGATTACTAAAACATACAGCTCTGAAGGAATCACTTGCAGTAAAGAAAACAGGCTAATCGTTGGGAATATGGATTCCCTTCAAAAACATTTTTTTCTGTATTTGGTAACTAAAGCAAGATTATTACATGCCAAAGAATGGAAAGAAGAAGGAGTACCAGCAATTGATGATTGGCTTCTGGGAATCTATGATTTAATACAGATTGATAAATTATCAATATTGTTGAAGGAGAAATCAATGAAAAGGTTCAAGAAAGACTGGTATTGTGTAAATAACTATCTTGAGAATATATGAGGTCCTTTATCGATTATTATATGGAAAGATTAGTAATGTCGGACAGTTATCCAACTGTTCAGTCAGAGGCAAAATTCTTAGAATGTAGGTAGAGAAGAAAGTAAGTCTATATAAATGTGTATGTAAGTATATATGTTAAGTGAATATATCCATAATGTATAATATATTCATAATAAAAGATATATTCATGCAAAAAAAAAAAGGAATATGCATTCCCTTCAACACCAGTTTGACCCTAACAGTTCTTCTACCTCAGCCCCCTCACATATGCAGCCCTTATTTGACCTGATGTCTGTTGGTCTCTTGTCTAAATTCTGCCCTCTTCTTCTTATTTTTAGAGTGTTCCTTCCAGGATGTAGCAATTCTGTTAAAGGGATATTGCCATGCATGTTTCATAAACAACAAAAAAACATAATTTATTGATATGTGTTTGAGCTGTGGTGAGCTTCAGATGTTCCTTCCCCATCCAATTCCAGTTGCAGTCTGCAACAAACCATAGGCTGTGATTGTGTCTACATGTAGAATGTAACCATGCCTTGTGGAGAGCACAGGATCCTATCTCTCTACTGTACTCATTAGTCCTATAATCTATACTATACTTGGCCTGTATCACTTCTGATTGCAGGTAGATGAGCTGCATAGTAGCTGATGTTACTACCTTATCACAATCAATCAGTGACTAAAAAGGTTCTCCTTATCATATAGATGCAATGACAAAAGAGCAGAAGATGAAGAAAATATCTTTTATTTTATTGAAGAGGAAATTGTGACTTTCTGAATTTATTGATTTAGCACTTTATCTGTTATTCTGTGTGGCTATCTGGAAAAGAACTATATATGGGCTAAAAACATGTTATGCTTCTACTCAGGGGATTGCATGGTTGAGAACTATTTTTACTAAAGAAAGAGCAGCTGCACATGAAGGTACACAAGAAATTTCAAAAGATATCCCTGACTTCATGCTGTTCTTTGCAGGTGCATATATAGCCCTCCAGGTTCAGACTTTTTCCAAGCCCCGTCACAGAGAGGTCAAGGAAGACAACTGTATTTAATAACAACACGCACTGGATCTGCAACAAAATGTGGCAGCAGAGAGAGGCTAGACAGAGTGTGGTGAGGGAAAAGGTATCTCTGTCCACTTTGGACACTGTTCCTACTCACCACTATTATGTGCTCTCCCCAAAGAAGTTACCTCTACCACCTCAGGAATGTGGCCCTTAATAGAAAGCGGGTTTCCATCCCTGTTAGGTGTTTTAGGTGCTTCCAGTAAAGAACCAGTGGCTTCTCTAGACAAGGATACATAACCAACAATATAGAGTCCTATTCCTTTTCACAGAAGGTGGTGGCAGCTGGTGTTTTGGGAGGATTCCTAGGAAAAATCTGGAAGGAGTCTGTATGTATGATCCAGCCACGTCAGGCTGTTTTCCTACATGTTCCATTAAGGGAATTAAAGAGAGCACACGTTGACACACCACTGCCGGCAAGAAGGCACACATCGAAATAGCATATAGAGAAAATTGTTTCTGTGCTGAAAGGAGGAATATCCACAGAGTTTGCTTAAAAAGACAGAATATATTTAACAGCCATGGATGGATTTCATAGTTAGGTCAACTGTACAAAAAAATAACTTTCAAGCTGGGAGTCTATAGCAGCAAAGTTTTAAAATGCATATAGTTCTACTGACATCTACTGGAGAGAAACACAATCAAACACAGTAGTTTTAGAAGCTCACTGTATTTTGCAAGGCCCAAAGCATGCTAATGTGAGCTGTTATATATTCTATTTCAATTAACTTCAAATGTGCAAAAGGAAACCCATGTACCTGAACAGAAGTCAGGAAAAGCATAAAATAAGTCTCCTTACTAAGAGGTTTGGTGACTAATCCAAATAAGGCATCAGTCTGAATCCTCTTGGCTCATCCTTATTGAAGTAACCCATTGAATCAATTGAGTAATGAATAAACTCATATATAAATCTCATTCATTTAGTGGGTCTAGTTGCAAACACTAGACTTCAGACAAATATATACAACTGAGAATTAACCTTCAGCAGATCTGGATTGTGTAGCAAAGGGTAATTGTTCACATGCTGTGCTCAACTTCAGATAGATAGATAGATAGATAGATAGATAGATAGATAGATAGATAGATAGATAGATAGATAAAACAGACAGACAGACAGACAGACAGACAGACAGACAGACAGACAGACAGACAGACAGACAGACTGACTGATTTGCAGACTTTCACATTTTTGGAATCCTTTGTACTCATTGTACGGTGAGAAGTTCCAGGGTAGCAGCACAACAGGGATTAGTTTCTCTGGATGAGAAAATGAACTGAAGATTTATGAGGTCTTTGCAATACATATATGAGGTCTTTGCAATACATATGTGTTTTATTAATAAATATGCCAGCAGCATCATGGAAGTAAACAAGCAAACTTCTGCACGATGGATAACTTCAGAGCATCTGGGACCTATTCTCTTTTCCTGCCCTGACCCATTACAGGTTATACCAACCCCACCTTTCAGATTTGTGTAGCCAGTTTGGGGGAAAAAATTACAGCAAAGGCAAGGTACACATTGCCCATTGTTTTATAGAAAAATCAAGCCCTGTGTGTGATGTCATGTCATGTCATGAAATTTCTATCTTTGTTGTAGAACAAACAAGATATACAGTACCTCAAACTTTCCATATGTGTTTAACTGTATTGTAAGATCTTTTTGCTGTTCTCCAGCTGCCTTCCTTATTGCAAATGACTGTGCAACAAAAGAAAATGCAATTTTTGGTGGAGAAAAATGCCTTAAATTGCTGTATATTTCAATGGTGGCCTCATTTTGTTGTTTGTTGTATATTTTAGTATTTTTATATTTGCTCTTCACCAGCAATAGCATATAATGTAGGAAGAACAAATACCAAAACTGGAAAGAATTTAGAGCAGGGCTTTCCAAACAGTGTGCCACGACATGTTAGTGTGCCACCTGAAGTTTGTAAGTGTGTTGCCTACAATCTTGGAAATGTATGTTATTATTTATAAATCATATATTTTAAAAAATATATTAAAGGTTTTCATAAGATATGTTATATCCCCATACATTTTGTTATTACAATTTATGTATGTGTCTGTATCTCTTATAAGGGGTTAGTTTAACCTCTGATTTGCTAGTAAAGCTGAATTACTGTGTTGCGAAATGACGCATGTCTACAAAAGTGTGTCACCAACATGAAAAGTCTGGAAAGCTCTGATTTAGAGAAATATGAACAATGGGGGAGGGAGAAGCCTCTGTCCCTAAGTGCTTACAAATGAAAGTGCAATAAAGAGAAGCAAAATCTGAAGTTGGGGAGAAAAGATGTAAAAATAATAAAAAATAAATATGCAGGAAACATTATTTGCAGAATATTGTAACGCCACAAAAAAGCAAAAAAATGACAGAAGATATACATGTTATACTTCTCTGGGAGATCATACAAGGAACTTACTGAGCAAATCAGTGACTGTCTAATGAAGAACTGAAATAACTCAAAATGCTTTGGGATCCACGTGTTATTTCTTGAACCCATTAAAATAACGATATGCTTTATTTGGTTCTGTAGTGCATTCTCACAGCTAATAAATTTCCCTTTCGCATCCTCCCTCCACCTCTTACATCTAATCTAGTTTTCCAAATGCTGACTTTGTTCACAATCTTTCACTGAGTCATAGAGAAAATAATGGATGAAGCGAAGAACAGGTTGCTTAGCTTCCCATTCCGATTACTAAGCATGCAGCACCCAACAGAACTGGTCAGCTACTGGGTGGAGGTTACCTCGTTTAACTGTGTTACAGTGACCACAAAACTGCCCTCCAAAAGCATTTGCAAACTAAAGAGATGGTATACCCAAACAGGAAAAAGTGTGGGATTCCTTACTGTTTTTCTCTGCATAGTATGGTAGCTGTGATTAAAGCAGAGGTGGGCAACTGTGCAGGAACTATTTTTCCAGCCTGCACCTGCCCAGCAGGCCACACCAGCATATTTTGGTGCATTCAAAGTGACATGTCACTTCTAGCTACCATTTCGACCTTTTTAAAAGATTTTTTTTGTGTTTGCAGGAGGTTTGGAGGATCAGGAGAAGCAAACCCCATCTAGTTTGGGTTCCTCGGGTTTAGGTGGATTTTGGGCAATCATCATCACCACCACCACCACCCCAAAATCAACCTGGAAAAATTATTTTTTAAAAAATTAGTAGGGGGGCTTTTGGGAGGCTTCAGGGCCACACTAGGGGGTTTCAAGAGATACATGCAGTCCACAGTCTGCATTTTGCCCATGTCTGCACTACTGGGAAATGACTGAGGCCAAAAACCTGTAACTGGATATGGAAATACAAGTGATATTTCATTGGTGTCCTCATATTAGGCCAAATCTGGTACTTTGCAGAGACATCTTTGCATCTATAGCATTTCTGTATGGACAATATGTTTCTTTGGGAATAATTTCTTGATCTTTAAAATACAGTGGCACCATTTTTTTCCTTTCACTCATATTTGGAATTATGAATTAACGTATGCTTCTTAATCTCCTAAAATATTTCAATTTAAACAAGGACTGAACATCTTTCAAACACACCTCTTTCACAAAATCAGCTTTGGGAAAGGGATACTTTTTAATAACATTCAGGGGATGAGATTGCCTTAATGATAAAAGTGCCTGGAGCTTTTAAATTCGTTACGGGTTTACCAATGTTTCAGGCAGAATGGGAACATGCTTTGTCGTGGTGTAGCAATGTTTTCAGTGACCCTTTCAAAAGGAAGATGGCAGGATACAGTATATGTGCTGATACGGTTCAAGTTTAGAACCAGATCTCCCTTAAGAAATCTGAGCAGTTCAGGATTTTTCAACCTGATGCACTGGACCAGCACTTTCCCCAATGCGTCAGGGACTGATACTGTATTTGTACTGTATTACTATATTAACAAAGTTTTCTGGAAACTCCCTGTAGTCGAACACCCAATGCCTCTGAGATTAGCATTGACCCATTTAAGTAGCACTGAAAGTAGTTGAAAAGGCATGACACATTCAGTTTGCGCTGTAGTCCAAATGCCCTTTGCCTATCAGAGTTTGGACTCACGTTTCTAGAGTCCTATTCTCACCTTAATATCTAAGCTTGCTTATTTAAATGCTTGTTTGTTTAAAACATTTATAACTTGCCTATTAGTCTAAAAGGCTTGTATAATGACTTGTAAGACAGAAAGCATTTCAGTCGGCAGCATTCAGTATACAACCTAAATCCCCTCACCCGTGGGGTGAGGGGAATCAGTTAACTTCAGTGCTTATGATGGCAGAACTAGGCAGAAATGGTTCAAGCATCCTGCTAGAATAGCTGTTGCTTCTTACTCTCCTTTCCCAGCTGCACTGTGTAGTCACATGGTATGATACCTTCTCAGGCTACTGTGCAAGCCGACAATAGATCCTTTTTGATGCCCTCTAGTTATATGCAGAGCCATGGGCATACAGCTGGCTTCGTCCAGTTGCTTTCTGGTTGTTTATCAGCTGAGCAATGCATGAAAATAACCCTTTCCACTGCAAGCTGGAGACAGCTCTCCATTGAGGTAGCAAAACCCGCACTCACTCTTCTAACGCTGGAAAGGTCTCTGCAACAGCTGGGCCCATAAAATACAGTGGTCTGTTCTTCTCCCTTTGTGCAGACTGGATATGGGATCAACCTCATCCTCCACTTAGGTCAATATTAAAACAGAATTAAACTAACCATAGTATTAAACAATTTAAAATACACATCAAAAACTTAAAAAATTAAAAACAGTTCATTTTAAAAACAATACAGCACTCTCTGAAATGCCTGTTCCTTAAAAACCTTCTGTTCTAAAAGCCTTTTGGTTTGCCTGTCAATGGGAAGACAGCAAGGAGGGGGCCATTCTGGCATCTATGGGAAGGGAGAGCATATATACCGGACCGGCAGCAACCACCCATCAATTGCACATTCATCAATTGCACATTCACTTGCTTTGAAAGAATTATAAAAGCATACCAGTGTACATTTCTTGGAATCCTCCAAACAATGCAGAATTCTAGCATTTTATGTTGAGGAATCAAGCCAGGGACCTGTGATGAACTTTTAAGTGATATACATATAGGTGTACTTATGCATGATGATATAAGAGATAAGATGCCAAACACAGTTGCAATTATGCCATATAGCAAATAAAATAAAGTTATATATTCTCACTTCTGAGCAAGAGAATTTTGTTTAATTCATTAATTCTAATGAAATTGATTTTTGTGATGCTATTTATTTATAAATATAAAATTTATTGATTACATTTTTATCCCATCCATTCTTCCAAGGACTCAGGAGAGCTTATGTAGATAAACTGCATTTTCAGCTGCATTTTCATCCTCACAACAACCCTGTGAGGGCTGAGCCCAAGACAAGAGGATTTGAGCCAGGGTCCGCTAAACCTCTATGCCAACGGGCAGCTGGCATCATTATTCCAAAGCAAGCAGTATGCTTACACACATACTATAGCCCAGCTCTTTCTGGCAGGATCCAAATCAGATTTGTTTCTCCCGAGTTTCTAATTGCAAACAGACTGCCTATTCACATACAGTGCCAATGCAAACAGCACCAGTCTAAGATCCCACCATTTATAAGTAGATTGATTGCTCATTAAAGAAACAAGCATTGTCCTCAGTAATCAATCACAAACAATAAATAAAAAAGGATCATCCTACTCTCAGATCTAGTTTGCCGGAAAAAAAATTCTGCTCAGTATTGCTTCTGCAAATAGTTCTTTGCAAGGACTATTTTTCTTCAAGTATAAGAATATTCAATTCCATTGAATCATGAAAAAATCAAAGAAATTTTAATGCATTTTAAATGAAATGTCAGAGGTAGTTTTTTACTCTTGCAGTTAATTGATATTAAGAGTGCCTCTCTCTGATTTTGGCAAACATGCCATAAATTAAAAAGCTAATCCAATTCATACGACTACACTTATGACACTTGGCAGAATTGGATAATAAATAAAAAAGTAAAAATGCTAATAAAATTCAGAGATTTCGCCATCCACAAAGAAATGTGCACAAGAAACAACTGTGTCAGGCACCACCAAGATAATTTTCATGTTTAGGCAATGTGTTTCATGTTTAGGCCAAGCAAGTATCAGCTTGGAAACTCCAAACTCCATGAGAAGAAAAGTAATTATCATTTAGAAAGAAACTTCTCAAAGGCATTAAAATGCCACACAGTTACATTTCAATTCGAAATATGCTTGAATCCATCATAATAGTGGGAAAAGCTGTTCAATTATTCTCACTTGCTAACCAGCATTTGTATGGCAAATTCACACAATGGCAGCACTTCCTCCACTGACTAACAATATTTTATAATTTTGACTATCAGGAAAAAAAAATCACATACAAAACTGCTTGTTTCCATCATTATTTTTGTGAATTTAACAAGGATCTCTTTCAAATTAGAAAATGTATAAAGATTTAGATAGACTTCACAGTTAAGTATATTGTGAAGGAAATACACAGATCCAAAGAAATAGCAAAAGATATTATGAGATGGAGAACTGGGAACAGATTTGATGGTTTTTATCCATGTTATGTTTTAAAAATTAAAAATCAAGTATTTTGCATAATTAAGGTAATCAGTTTTGAAAACTTTCACCTCCAACCTTATCTTTTGGTAATGAGACTCCTTCATTCCAAATACTAGAATTTAACTTTACTTGTGTTGGCAGTGGCTTCATACTGCTAAGGTAAAGGGTTATACTAAATTAGATTCACCAAATTACAAAGATACACCACATTTATCTGTTTCATGCAGACAATAGATTTGAACATATGAGTCACTCAGCAGTAAGCACTTTTACATCTCATTGTCTTCAGGAGAGGAAAACTATGTATTGTTTAAGATCAACATAATCTACAAGAGCCAGACAATAGCACAGAATCCTACTAATAAAGAGAACTGGAAACCAAAACTGCAGCACAGACCAGAACTTCAAGGAATAGTTTCAAGGGCATTCAAGATTCCTCTTTTGTGCAATGGATTCTTATTGCCATTTATTATCAGAAATTCCCCAGAGAACAGTGAAATTATGCTTTTTCCCATTTAATGATTTTTAAAAAAACAAATTAAATAACTCAATACAGGTGAAAAATAATTTGCTTAAGACCTCAGCAGCAGCAGCTGAAGCACTGGAAAAAGTAAAAAGAATTCTGTGGTTGAATTTTTTTTTACTATGAAGCATTTCTTCTTACTGAAAAGTGTGTCCATATCTTTGCAATAAAACATTTACCATTTCAAAAATTCTCTTCAGCAACTGACTGCCTGAATTCACATAGACAAAAGATAAAACATAGCTGTGCAATTTTCTAAAATGAATTAATGTTCCATTTTCTTCTTGTCTTTTCTTGTTCTTTTGTTCTTCCCCGTCTGCTTTGATAAATCTTCCTAGAGAAAGAAGGAGGGGGCTTAAATGAGCACAACTTCATAATTAATTCTTTTTGTGCACAGACCACCCCGCTTCTGAACAATGCTAGCATAATCACAAGGTTAATCTTACATACCCTTCACCAAAAAAAGGTATGGGGGCATATTTTATGACCTCACCGAAAATATTAGTGCATTGAAGTTTAAGGTGAGAGTTAAGGTTTTTGATAGGGTTTAACATTCCCAAAGAGAATTCTTAGATCCCCTACAAAGGAGAAAAAATTGATTTTTTCTGACTGTAGATAGCCTAGTAAACCACAGCATATCACTTCTGCTTTATTACATCATTGTCTACCAAGAAAAGAGCATGTAACATTTTCTGTCTCAATACTTTACACTGGCTGGGACAAAAGAAGTATTCCAATGGCTGAAAGCAACAGATGTGTTGGGAGTTTATGTCCCACCCGTTTTTTGTTTTGATATTCAGCAGTCTTCCATGTACAATCTGGGCTAACAGTTTATAGCTCCTGTACATACTCAACTGTAATTCAATCTTGTGCATAAGTCAAGGAAAGGTTTCGGGCCCAAAATTACAGAATTCGCTATGCCCTATGGACAAGCTGAGGATAAAACTTAGGGACATATAACAAAAGATGAAAAGGATAAAGCAAAAAAAAAAATAGTTAACTGTATTAGCAGTGATTCCAGCTTTTAAATTTAATTTGATAATTTTGCCTGATTTTAGCCTAGATCCTAGAAAAGCTAACAAACATACATAAATATCTTCAAAACCTGCAAAGCCTGATTCCTCACCACCAGGATTATCTGAACAAAAGGTAAAACTCTTCTTCAGTGATGTCATCAGCATAAACATCATCTGCACTATCAGAATCTTTTGAATCATTATCCAATGCTGATTCATCTTTGTCTTCACAGATCATGTGGTCTTCTGTACCATTCATAGCATTGCTAATGCCACATTTCAGGAACAACTTCTTCACCATTTCTAATAGAACTGAATCACAAACCCTTTACCCATTTTGCTACTAAATCAATGTCTGGTTTCATCAGGTTCCCTACTTTTATCAGTTTTGCTTGACCAGAACACATCCACTGTTGTCACATACTGCAAAGTCAATCTTTGAAAGGCTTAATGAGACAAACAGCTGGAGCATTGATGACAGATGTTTGGAGTCACTGCTAACATAGTTGCCATTTTCTTTGCTTTACCTCCTTAGTTACATGCATATGGAATACATCCCACACCAATAGTGATGGGCATGTTCTTAGCCCCACACCTGTGGTCATCTACTGCATACACTGTGCAGCCACAATTTGTTTCCCTTTTCATCCATCCAGCCTTTAGTGTAAACATGGACAGTTACATCTGTCAGAATTTTTAAGTTCTTTGGCATCCTTCTCCTTTTGAGTATTTCACTTGGTGCAGCTTTGTCCCATCCATCAGACAAGCAAGGACTATGAAATGGGTCTTTGCATGACTAATTGTTTTCACAAGTATGGTCTTCTCACCAACACAGTTCAATTACCAGTGGTGGCATATCAAAGTAACTGGGATTTTGTCCATATTACCAATGTTAGCCATATTGAAGTCATTCTTTTGTCTCTGCTTTATAACAATTTATGGAATGAAATGACCTTTTCATCCAGCTCTGGATGGTTTCTCAGGGACGTCAAGGGAGCCCATACTGCTAGGGGTTGGGTGTCAAGGGAGCAGATCATTGAAAAGCAATGCAGCAAACTCCTTCCAGCTTAAGATGCACAGAGGTGGCCTCTAGAATCTTTTTGGCAACCTCAGCTTCCTTTTCTTTCTCCCCTGAACAGGGCAGGCTAGCCTCTGCACACCTCAAATCTATAGAAGTTTGCTGGGTTGCTTTTATCTATTTCTTGACCTCTTCTCCTCAGAGGCCCGATCAGGAGTGACTGGACTGTTTTTCAGGAACCTCTGGGGAACCCATGCTATGGGGGAGGGGGGAGTTGGCATCGATGAAGCAGATTGTCAAAAAACAACCCAGCAAACTTCTTGCAGCTTAAGGCACACAGAGGTGGGCTCTAGGGTCTTTTCAGCAGCTTTGTTTACTTCTTCCCCTGAGCTGAAAAAGCCAGACTTGACTCCTATTGAAACCAGCATCGACCTGTGGATAAGTTAATCCAGGTTTCCAGGATAAGTTCTTAGACTAAAATTTGTCACCTTATAGTCACATACATACAGCATGTAGGTTACAATGTGAGCCAGTGTCGTGTAGTGATTCAAGCATTGGACTACAACCCTGAAGCCTAGGGTTCAATTCTCCACTTGGCCATGGAAACCCACTAGGTGACCTTGGGTGCATCACACACTCTCAGCCTCAGAAAATCTCAGACAGGTTTGCCTTAGGGTTGCCATAAGTCAAGAAACAACTTGAAGGCACACAAAAAAAACAAGACAACAATGTCACAGAATACCTGCATTGGTAAGACTAGTTTTCCTTCATTTGCAAACAAAAATAAAATATCCTATCTTGCTGCATAAGCAATAATAAAATTCATACTCTGGTCAAGTTTAATATACCCTTGCTTCCCTCAGTGTATTCTGAGGGTACAGCTATACAGTAATTCAGACGACAATATCATCACTGTCATCGTGGTCGTCGTCTTCTTCTTCATCCACCACTGCCTCCCCCACCCCCAAAATTGGAAATCAAGCAGGCTGACAAATGAAAACAAATACAATACGGAAAAAAAATACAAAAAGATCAACACTAAAATACAATTAAACCATTCACAAAATGTAAGAAAAATAAAAACAAATTAAAACAGTACAATTATCTGATTCTCTTCTAATGAAGAGATATTTTTCTACTGAAGAAAGCAAAGAAAAGACTGATCATTGCTAGGGATATTATAGATAACAATTCTGACTGTACTTGCTGAAATTAAGATCTATGTACGAACACTGTTTCCTTCCAAGTCTGAATGATAAACAATAGAACTGGAACTTCTTGCCACTTTTAGGATTTGTTCAACAGAAAACCAAATACTGCATTAAAGATGTCTTGCAAATAAATGTTACATGTTCACTGGCACAGTGCTATTTCTGTTTAGTACAATTTTCAAAGCATAATACTAGCAGCCATCAATCTTGTTCACTCTTTGTTTTATAACCAAGATCTTGCAACTACAATTCTCCCTCCACATTCGTGGGTTTCACTTTCATTAATTTGATTATTCGCAGGGTATCCACTTGTCCTTCCTTCTCCCCCTCCTACCCCATTCCCACCCCGCTTGCTCCTCCCATTCTTCCTGCCCCCAGTGCAAGCACACCCCACACCGGAGGCAGGAAGGTCTAGGGAGGGCAATCACCAGTTCCCTGTGCTCCTCTCGCCTCCCCTGCTGCTGCCGCAGGTGCAGGCACACCCGCGGGGGGGGCAGGAAAGTCCAGGGAGGGCAAGTGCCACTTCTCCGCACACCTCCCACCGCCTCCGCCCCCACCACTGGTGCAGACACGCCCGCATGGCCAACAGGAAGGCCCAGGGAGGGTGATCGCCATTTCCCCGGGCTCCTCCGGCCGCCCTTGCCCCCGCCACATGTGCAGGCACGCCCACACGGGCAGCAGGAAGGCCAGGGGAGAGCGACCACATTTCCCCGCCCTTCTCTGGCCGCCCCCGCCCCGCTGCATGTGCAGGCGTACCCACATGCGCAGCAGGAAGGCCCGGGGAGAGCAATTGCCAATTCCCCAGGCTCCTCCTGCCTCCTCCACGTGTGCGCCCCATGCCAGCGGCAGGACCGTCTAGGGAAGGCAATCGCCAGTTCCCTGCGTTCCTCCTGCTACCACAGCCAGTGTGGGCACATCTCACACAGGTGGCAAGGAGGTGCAGGGAAGGTCATGCTAGAGTGTTGTCATTATTTTTGTCACTGTTGCTGCTACTGTGTGCCTTCAAAACATTTTTGACCCGAAGGTGAACCTATCACAAAATTCGTTCAAAAAGCCTTTGCCTTCTTCTGAGGCTGAGAGAGTGTGACCTATCCAAGGCAACTTCATGGTTAATTCTCTCCCCTCTCCCCTATGAGTATTTAGAAACAAACATGTTACCAAGAAGGAACCATTAACATTAGGTTACCATAAACTTACAGCCGAATTAATGTAGTTCTTCTCCACAAGTATATTCCTGGCACAATTGTTGATGTGTTTAAAACGATCTGGTCCTAGCAGGATGCCACCATACCAGCGAGAGACCACAACCAAAACATTATGGACATCCAAGATCTACAAAATAATACACTGGTATTAACTATTCAAGCTGAGAACAGTTACTGAAAAGCATGTATTATACAATGTCGAAGCTCAAATGCATTGGACTTTTTACAGCACACAATATTCATCAAGGCTTTTCAAAGATTAAAATATAGACCATCAATAAGCATGAGGAGGATCATCTCGTCCTTTCAGCTATCACTTTTCTGTGTTTAAGCACTTCTCCTTCTCAACTCAATCCACAAATGTTTGGGAACATATTCCGAGTTTCCTTTTTTGGACCAACCACCACTACAGCTTGAAGCAAGCCAACTTTATGAATGATGGTTTGAGATTGACTTGTTTCAATAAACCACTGCTAAAACTAAGCAAAATTTTTTCCAAATTGTGATATAATGATAAACTGCAGTCAGCTAAATATGGACCTGAAAGCTAAGTCTCATCCTCCTGGTTATGCTGAAGGACAAAAGCATAGCTTCTCAGTGTGTTTGGATAGATGTTACCATTAACAAAGACGTTACCATTTTATTTTGAATGCCCTATCTATGTTAACTACCAGCTCTACCTTCATGGTCTGCACTACCAAACTCTAAAGTTTTCCCTGATTTTCTGTATTCTGTTCCATCCTTTGATGCCCATCTATCTAAATGCTCAAGGAATTAAACAATATTCTAAAATGTGCTGTATCCCTCCATACCTTTTAACAATAGATTAAGATTTGTAGATTAAATTTTAATGTTTATGCTATGAATTAAATGAAAAATGTTTTCTCGTATTCCAATTAGTTTCTTTTACCTGCATGAGATGGAGAAGACGACTACCTGCGGCTGTCTCACCATCATCTTCACAGTCCTGTAAGAAAGTCTGCTTGTCTTCACAATATATCCTATAAATTATTTAAAAAAATTGCTGGATACCAGTGTAAATATATCAGTTGTTTTTGCACCTTTGCTGGAATCCCATAAGCTGTACACCTCAAAAATTTGGGTCGTTTATGAAACTTACTTTTACTAAAATAATTTAAAATCTGTGAAAAACTACACTCAGTTCTAGCATATCTGAGAGTTTCAATCAATGTAATGGAACAGACACAACTGCATTAATCAACTTTTTTTATCATTGCATAATGATTATTGCTAAAATTGACTACTGACCTGTATGCATATATGTTGTGAGTAGCATTGGCTATTTTCTTATTCTTGTACAACTCAGCAAGAACATCTTTCACCTTGGAAGACAAAAAATGAGTCAAGCAACTAAAAAGATTTCAAAACTTCACTCAAAAGTCTTGAAAAGCACATTATCCTTAGTAAATTCTAGAATATTTGAATACAGTTAAATGAAAAACTAATTCAGCTTACAGTACACAGCTGAATTAATCTTTTTACAGCTTTCCGTTATTATATCATATTATCAAAGCATACTCTATAACCTGGTGATGAGATATAAGAAATTTAGATATATGGATGATAAACATATTTATTTGGAAGTGACCCTGAATTTAAGAGAACACACCAGTGAGAATTGTGTTTAGGACAACATCCTGGAAGTGCAAAACAGAGAAATCAACCAATTTGTGGATACTGTGCACATGCCCTTCCTTAAAGTCTGCATTTCCATCTGAGGTACATAAATATCCTTAGAATATTCAAGTTATCATATCAGTTACCAAAGACCAAAGGCCTGTATGTATGACAAAGATCTGTTCTTCTCCCCAGCCCTTTTCAAGATAACCAAAAGCCAGATGCAACTGGCAACTGACAGAGAGCAGAAGAGGCATCCATCAATTTTAAATGGATAAATTGTTAACCATTTTGGGAGCTGAACTTGGCAAAATATACATCTGGATCTTAAATTTGTCTCAATGAACAGAACAATGTCCACTGAATACAACTTTACTGCATCTCCCTTCCCTCTGCAATCCACCAAAAACCTATATCTGGAGTTTGGGGGAATGAATGATGTGCAATATAATGGCTAGAATCCCACTAGTAGCATATGCAGGCATATGTCTCTTTTTGGTCTATGCAGGAAGTGTATTTCCTTCTTCGTTCCACACTGAACCCAAAACCCCCCCTAAAATCTACTGTAAAGCCGCTGTGGTCCTCCTAGAGTCACTTCATGCCTGATAAGAGTTGTAAGGGACTGGAGAAGCAATCTGTTGCCACACATGAAATTACCTCTGAAGGACCTCAGCAGAGGATGCAATCATTTTACATCTGGCTACAGGGACACAGCTAGATGATTCTCCAGTCCCCCAGTGCTTTCACCAGGCACAGAATGGCTGAGTGGGGTGCAGAGACTCTATAGGAGGTCAGGGGGATTGATGAATTACCAGCTGCAGTGTAGTTCTACATGCAGAACTAGTGTGCCACATTGGATTGTACAGGATTGCAGCCACTGCATGGAAGTGCTGATTGCTGATAGAGAGGGAATTTGTGGATACTGTGCATATGCCCTTCCTTAAAGAGAGGGGGATCTACCATACAAGTCCCTACAAAAACTGAAGTAAAACTGTGGATAGAGAAAGGAGAAATAAAGAGAAGGTAAAACTGCAAAATAACCAATGGTTGTGGAAGGAAAAGCAGGCTGTGGTTCAGGAAGAACAGCCAGCCAAATACACTAGGCCAATCTTGGATCTCCGACATATCATAGAAGAGCAAAAAAGACCCTGGTATCTTTTATAGAACAGTCAGCTGATACTGATCAGATCTCACAGTAGTAGTATTAACTATCTCTAGAATCACAAGAGGTTCGTTGTCTAGCAAAAATGCAATATGAAGCAAAGATAATAAAACCATTAGTCCTTCCCACACTTTGACCTTTGGCATCCACACGATCTACGGTCTTCTAGACTGCCTTCCAGTATTTGGTTGGATACGGACTTAGTCATACCTAGAGTAGACCCAATTAAATTATTAAGGCATATTATGGCTAACATAAGCCTGTTGCCTTTAATAGGTTTATTCTATACAAAAGTAAGTTTAAATCTAACACTAGTCCTTCTCTCCTATGATTATCCAAGAAACTGAAATAAACAGAATTTTTTTCTTTTCTTTCATTTTTTTTTTAAATCTCTAGTTGCCTTCTGCCCAGTAGGCTACATAATCTAATGTGTTAATCACCAGAAACAAGCAAGACTCCTTCAATGCCTCTTTTACTCATTTAATCTATTTTCTGCACTACAGGCACTAAGAACTCAAAAATTAGATAACAATTTATTAGCTCTCCTTTTTGCCTGTATCTCCTTAAACATAGTAACTGTTTTTTTCTATTCTTATCAAATAGCATGTGCTTCCCTGTACTAGATAAAATGCTATGATAAAGAAACTGTTTAATAAACAATGCATAATTAATACCACTTTAAGCAAAACATTATTAAAGCTGTGAGAGATTCAGAAAACATGCCTGGCAAGCAAATAGCTTTTAATTCAAAGGGAAAAAAAGGTGGGGGGAGTCTTTTCTCTAGAGTTATCAAAATACATCTTCAATATTTATCTTTGCTGTATTCCCATTATTTCACTGCAAATTCACTTACTGTGGTAAAGAGAGAAACATTGCCATAGCACACACCCTCAAAAAAAAAGACAGTTCATAGCATCTCCAAAGAGAATTCTGCTTTGAAAACATTTCCTCCAATTCACAATATTCCTTTCCAAAGGGAAAAAAGCAACAAAGGAGGGCAGTGTAAACAACAAAGCATGCATATAATTAGCCAGAAATTCATCTGTAAAGATAGAACTGTTCCAGTCTCCCCACTGGAAAGGACTAACTTGACACAACTTGGTATGTGTATGTTGAAACCATAGTGCTATCCACATCTGCAGAGAAGTAGGTAATATGGAGTTCAGTACAACTTACTCCAAACTGTTGACTCCAAGTGGTAGGTAATTGTGACCCTCCCTATGTTGCCTAGCCAGCAAGGCTAAATGCTCAGAGCTTATGGAAGCTGTAGGTTATCATAATCTGGAATGCCACAAATTCCCGATCTGTGGTGTACAAAATTGCAGCTGAGGTATCTCTGCACTGAATAATGGCAGAAAAAGTATAAGCCATGCCCACAGAATGTCACAACTCAATGCAGTTCTTGATGGCATATGGCATATGTGTTCTTGTCCCAGAACCTTTAGGTACGTGGTGGGGAGGGGAATCACAGAGATAAAGACAAGAGTGACATACAAGCTGAACTTCTGGCTGCCATTGGCTAACAAACTTTTTTTAAAAGAGACAGCAGAAAGCATCTAGGTGGGTATTGGGGCATAATGGGATGGAGAGACCTGCCTTTCCTTCTGTGGGTGTGGAGACATCTCCTCAGAGCTCACAGAAGCTTTCTGGGGGGTGGGGGGTCCCTCAAAGTATGTGGGAGCAGGAGGAGGTAGAGTTTTAGCAAAAGGATGCACAAGTGAAAAAAAGTTGGGAAGCACTGCTTTAGAGCTATAGGCAATCATATTTTGATAATCTCAAGAAGATAATGTGGGCATTTTCCAACCCTTATCCTACCAACTGTGGGGATTTTCACTTGGGCAATCCTACCAGTGCTACCACTTGTGACAGTTCCTTTGAGATAATCCCACCACTGTAGCCAAATGTGCAGTTTCTACCACAATAGATAATACCTACATAGGTTTTAAAGTAAATTAGGGAGCATGTATGCCTTGTTTCCATAGCTTGGAAAGCCTGTTTTGGAGATGGGGGATGCACTATAACTTCCAGAATTCCCCAACCACCAAACAGTCTTACTAACCTGTTTTTGGGTCACTACTGGTGCTAAATGTGCCTGGAAAGTGCTTCTTCTGTCTGTAATTGGGTTTCCATGATAAACTGGAGGTAACTCTTCATCTGTAAATATGAAAATTCAGATCTCACGCATTGACCCATTCCATACCACCTCTCTAGCAGATTCAGAAGGCCTTTGTTAAATTAATCTCTCCTTCCATCCCACAACTATGATCAGTGATGTCGCCCTTCTACCTGTATTCCTCAGCATATTTTTCAACAATTTCTAAAATTTTCTTCTTCTATGGATCATTACAGTTTGGTTCCAAAGACTGATCCTCTTTTACTGGGAAACTATAAAACGCAGCTAGCTGGTTTCAAATGAAGTCATAAAATATTATTTGATTAAAACTAGAAAAAGTAACAGAAAATTGCAGTATGTGAGAAGAAAAGGACATCACTGTCAGACACTCACTCTTTGACAGGGACAGGGAACATCCGGCCCTCAAAGATGCTGTTGGACCACAACTCCATCAATCTTGGCCAGCAGATCAGCCCAGTAGCCCTTAGCTGATGAAAGATGACAGGAGCTGCAGCTCCACAAAGTTGAAAGGGCCAAATATTCCCTGCTTCAGTTTTAGGTTCTTAAATTAATACTGAATCAACTGTATCTTATTCCAATATACAGAGCACTAAGTGCCCTGGCAGCATCTCCAAGATTCTGGTTACATCTGTTCTTGCTCCCTTCATGTAGCCTAATCTCATCTAAAATCAATCTAAATCAATCCTCCTCCCCCTATCATGCACCATGTCATTTGCCAACTTTTTCCCTGTATACAGAATAGACTCATGCTCTAAACCTTTCATACAGTTTGTGGAAGGTTCTTCAAAAGGAGCAACAGGGTTTCAGAATCTGGAACCCTATGTAATCAAGATTCTTGCTCTTGTGAAGGTCTGCGCTCATAGGTTTCTCCACCTCAGATCTCTGTGACTAATGTACAGACATTGGAAAGAGATCCACAGAAAGCAGAAAGCCTTTCTGATATACATCTATACACATAAGCTTCTCTATTCATCAAATCTTCTTTAAGTTTTGCAAGACCCATTTTTTTTCCAGTTGAAGGACCACATTATTTCTACATTATGCATAACAACATTTTTTTGGAAATCTAACAAGCATTCAACTATAGAATAACCTGGCAATTTATAACATCTTCAAAGTTGCTTGCAAAGTATTTCGCTCTGCTCATGGTATCCGCTCAAGATTTAAATAATATAGAAAAGAACTAAAATGTGGTAAAACCAGCCAAAGGTATTCTACCTTCTTGCCTTTCAGACAGATCAAAATTAACTGTTAAAGCTGTACATTCTTGGAAGGGCTGATAATCCAGTGAAGATTCTTCATACTCCACATCAGTTTCTTCTGTATTTTTTTCAACATCCGGCCCTGCTGGTATAAAAGCAAGGACTATTTTAAGAGGCTTTCCTCATAGCTCCAGCTATTTCAGTGATAATAACTGTGGAGAAATCAGTAGTAAAACTCAACTGTTATGTTAAACAAATTCTGCAACTTAATGGTATTTTATAAGACTAGCACTATAATGAACATATATAATTTTTAAAAAAGAATTTCATTTCAGAATATATGAAGGAATTAATTATAAATATCAAAATCCTATAATGGACCACAAAGCATTTTAGACCTACTCTATTAGGGAATTTTCATTTGCCAAATTACACAGATATGCAGTTGGCAAAGACAAACGCTGTTGCATTCTTTTTCCAATACTCATGTGCTTTCCACATAGGAAAGAAGTTATGTGTGGCTTGGCGATCACCACTATATTTTTCCAGTTTTAAAGGAATGGAAGAATAATGCTTTTATATGCGTATTTGGAGAAAACCATATCATGGTAACCATAATATGGTGTTCACTTCCTTAGATGTCTGTGAATTCTAAAACGGCAAAATTATTTCTAGAGAACCACAGCCTGGCCTGGGAATGCAATCTATGAGTCAGGTTTTTTTTTTCTATGAGCCACACTCTCTCCAAAAATCTGGAAAAAAAATGTCCAAATCATCTCACAGACACAAGAGCTCAAAAAATTTCCTTGTTTGGATGACAGTTCCCAGAATCATCCAAGCAAAATGGTATTTTTCAAAGTCTAACCCTAAAGTTTCAACAATGACCTAAGGGTGAAGAAAGCAATGAGCTAGGCCCATTTTCTGGGTCATTATAATACCTCTTATACTGCCACAAGTCCATTTGTGTTTTGTTTGCCTGTTTGTTTTTTAACGATATGATGATCCCCTACCAAACTTATCAAAACTTACACCAAAATATGGCACAGCAGACTACAGAATATGGGCACAGCTAGATAAACAGCCACAGTAAGGATGTAAGAAATACCCTAGAAAAGATAGAGCAAACAATATGCTCCTCACACTTTCCAGAATTTGGAGTCCTATCAATAATTGACAAAAAAATAAGCAAGAGCAAACCACATTTAATACCCCTTTGTATATCTAACTCAGTGTGGCCAAGATTCCTTCCAGATGCTGCTAGACTCCAGTCAGCCCCAGCAAGCATTAACCAATGAGGAATGCTGGGAACTGCATTCAAACAAAATCTGGATAGCTGCACTTTACCCACTCCAGTCAAGCTGAAGTCTTATTTTGAATTTCATGGCCTAAATCCAATCGTTACTCCCAACTGGAGAAGACTCACAGAATCAACTAATGAACAGTAAGTCAACACCAGTGATGTACTTAAGTCTTTTATTCCAAGTCTCAAGTCAAGTCTCAAGTCTCTACCTTCAAATCTCAAGTTCTTGAAGATACTTTCAACTCAAGTCTCTAGTCAAGTGTCAAGTCTGGGAGCCAACTTTATACCCCAACTTACATTCCAGAATTTCTGGACAGAGTCAAATAAAGTCCGTTTTAACATTTTAAGCAGAGTCGGCCCTCCATATTTGTGATTTTGCCATCTCCAGCTTCAGAAGTGGGCAGTAGGATACTTCTTACTACCCTTCCCAAGGCTGAAGTCTTTTGTGCAAATGAGCATAAAAGAGTCTGCAGCTTTGAAAGCAGAGAATACATCCTTTTTACTTCCCATTTCCAAAGCTGGAGCATTTTTCAAAAATGGGAAATAAGATCCTTCTTACTCTCCATTACTGAAGCTTCAAATGCTTAAGGAAGGAAGGATCCTTCCCACTCAAGCTCCTTTCCTAACACATTTTCTGTTCCCCTCTGAGATACACGCCCCATGTTCTGGGGGTAAATCTTGTCTTCTGCTCTTAGAAAAAAGTTTTAAAAGGCTGCTCCAATATGCAGTGGGGACAGGCTGCTGAGCAGACTTCAAGTCTGCCTCAAGCCAATTGCCTAACCAATTTGCTGTTCCCCTCTGAGAAATGTGCCCACATTTTGAGCTTGAGACAGACTGTCATACAACCAATAGACAAAAAGAGATGGAAGCATTGTTCAAAGTCGTCAGGTTTCTGGATGAATGTGCTATGTTACTGAACCAAGGGCAACAAGTCAGTCACTACAAATAAACAAAGTCTCGAGTCGAGTCCAAGTCAAGTCCCTGAAGCAACTTGAGTCAATCCAAGTCAATCTACTCAAGTCTACATCACTGGTCAACACTACTGCAAATCTCATTGATTCAATGGGTTTACTCTAGTTGGGTCCAGCAGTTTGTGTTGATGACTTTTCAAGCCTCGTTAAATGTGATGGTGGGAGGGGCACAGTTATGTACAAATTGCCACCCTGAAAAGTCTCATTTATGTGTTTTGTCAATATGATAAGTACTTAATTATTAAGATCACACACAGCATAAGAAATTAATTTGTACATAGTAAAAGGAGCTTCAACTAGGACAAAGTAAAAATGGTTTGTCTATCTGGTTTGAATTCTACCACCAGATTACAGTTCAAAACATTTGCAAGATTATAATTGTAGTTCTAGGTTTGTTTTTTTTTCTTCAGACATTTTTCATGTAAAAGTTTGGTTTCAAATGCTTAGGGATGGGCTAAAAGTATGCTTTCCCCTGAACAAAAAATTCACAGCTTCTGAGAAGTGAGTTAAGAAATTAGTAATGTGAAGACTGCCATAGCCTTTCCTATATTTTACCACAAACCTTACCTCTACTTCTAGTAATTGTGCCACAAGGCTACAGATGGCCCTATACAACACAGACTGCCTAGAACCATAGATTTCTCTTTCTGCTGCAGCACTTCCAATTTTCCCTCTCTTTCCAAAATGTCTTAAGTTCTGTAGTTTTTCTACTGAATACTGTATTTTAGTAAATAAAAGTAATATCAGCTTAGCACATTTACCTGAATCAGAAGACTGTGATTTTTCTATCAGAAATTCCCGTATCTTCTCCACCCATAAATAAAGGATACTTTCACCAAGATTCTGTCTGAAAAAAACATACAACCAATTCCATTTCAGAAAAATGCACTGGTCTCCATATTGTTCTTGACATCTTGGATGAAAGTAGTCAGGTACCATAATTCTATACAAGTTTACTTAGATGCTACTCCCAGTCTACTCAACAAATCTTACTATCCAGTATGTGCATTTAGAATTTCAACCTGTGTCAGAATTATAGAATAATCTGTATGATATTCACAGCTTGACCACTGGTTCTTCTAGGAACATGTGCTGCTGCATAGACTTCATCTACTCTATTGCCATGTATGCACAGTGTGAAGTAGCCAAAATTACATGTTGTGTACACAGAAAAAAGCAAAAAACTAAATAAAGCAAATAGCATTAGTAACATTAATACAAATATTAACAATAATAGCAATTGTTGCTGTTGTTAAAATTAACAGCATTTTGACTCAGATGGCACAACAGATTGTAGATAATCAAAAACAAGCCAACAGATTTTGTGGAAGGAAAGATTCTCATGGCTCTTGCTTTTAGAACTGGCACAAGAGGATATAATCCAACAGATTGTGGAATGATCCTCTTGCACCATCCATAGAATTAACATTGTTTGATTCAGATGACAAAACAACTTGTTGTTAATCAAAAACAAAGATAAAAGCTTCCAAAATCTTTATCACTGTCGTGTTCAAAGACAAAATGGGAGAACATTCCAAGTCAGAGTTCACTGTGGCTTATTCACAGACAATACTGTAGGTAAGTGTGACGTCTGAATTCAGTCACATGTTGATTTGGCAAAGCAGACTTAAGGGCAGAGTTGAGTATTTTCAATGGAATTTATGGCCAGACTGATGAGATTATGCCTATAGTTCCTTTTGTAGAAAGCAACATTCTGCTCAGTATTTCTCTTTTCTTTTGAGAATGTGTCCAAACCGTACTTCATAAGAAGCTAGAGGAGTGCATCCAGCAAGATTTTAAAGCAACATTCAAAGAGTCATGCAACCAATGAGTCATTGCGTTCCTCCTTGTCACATGAATCTATCACTGCTTGACAATAAGGAGGCTTTCAAAAGGAGCACAACGGTTTGCTGTTAGAAACTTCACTAGTGGATTTTAAAGCATGCTGAAAGTAGCTCCCTCTGGATAAGATCCCTTGCTCTTAAGAGTAACTCTCCTGATGGTAAAACCCTAAATGCACTATACTCAATGGAAAAAGGAGCTATATGAACTATAGTCAATAGGATCGTCAATACTGTACACAGCTTAGTTCCTTTTGTTTTACTAGCAGTAGCTGATATATTAAAGTTCATTTAAATTAATTTAAAGTTCATTTTATATTTAAATATCACAGTAATCAAAGAATTAAGAGCATGGGATTTTAGTTGTTATTAAAGAGCAGATAAAATTAACAAATTCAATAATATTTGATTAAGTATTTTTAATTAATTTTAGCTGATTTTTAACTATATATCATATACATATGGTTTCCACATATCCAGCTAATTTTTTTGTATTTTTAACTAAAAACCTAAAACATTTAAAAAATATACTTAGCCAATCTAAAAAATGGTCTGAAGCCCCACACCAGTGGTTCACTCTGTGTAACACCTACAGACTTCAATTTCAGCAAAGTATTGCTTTACCATACCGTTTGCACTGTACTGCCATCTGTTGGAACTATGCACAAGACAATGTAGGACACTGTTCGGATTTTAAAAATATAAGTTTGAGAGGCTGCGTGTTTAAGAAAAGTCTAAAGAAATGCATCACTCACATATAGATCTCTTCAAGATTATTTGCTAGTTCTGCATACTCCTGTCCTTGAAGCCAGGGAGCGCTAGAATAAAAATGAACATGTTAGATGACTTATATCTGTTTCTAAATTGCTTGTGACTTAGAACTATAGACCCTTAGAGCTGGAAGGGATCACCAGGATCATCTAATTCAATCCCCGTCATTCAGGAATACACAATTACTGCACTCCTAAAAGACTTTAAAACATCAATGATGCAATCCAATACACACTTAAAAGGGGGAACTCACACTGAAATCAATTGGGCTTACTTCTGAGAAGGAGCATATGAGATTGCATGTAAAAGTAGCAAGTTATGATGATAAATTCTAAATACTCTGAGAAAGTAAGACCATGCTGAGGTCCCACCCCCACCACTTCCCTCTTCCTGCTAGGACAGTATCCACATCACCAAAGATGAGGGAAAGGGATTAGAAGATACAGCAGAAGCAGAGCAACTTCTTCCTGCTTTCAAATCCATTGTGGATTCACACTTACCCCCCTTTTCAAAAAGTTGTAAAACCTTCCTCAGAAAAATCATGTTCTTCTAACTGGTTCTTCCCATTTCCAGCTAGCCCTTGCAACATTTAGAAAGCTACTTGTATCTACTTCTCTCCTGAAATAATACTCCATATTTTAGAAAGAATTTTTTTAAGCCAAAGACACACACATACACACACACACACATTATTATTTTGAAGGCAATAATCCTTATCACTCTCACAATGGGTCTCCTTCATATATGCAATGTACACATGATAGACTGCATATATTTCAGAGAATACAGTACCCTCTTGACATTGGGTAGGTGTGGAAGATGGGGCAAGAAGTTACAGTCAGAATGTTCTTTATTTCCCCTCTTTCTTATTTTTATTACAGCAAACTAGTGATACATGATGCACAGTATCATGGGATAACGATGACTTGTGGGAAAATACATGAGAACACAATATTCCTGAAATGAAGTACCACTTACTTAAACTGATAAATAGGTGGGGCAGATGTTGGATATTCAGGTGGCAGAATCACCTGAAAGAAAATTAAATTAGCCAAGGAAGAAATGCCAATACAGAACAGTTCTGAAACATATTAAACAAGTAATACCACAGCTGGCATTAGGCTACATTTGTATATGCTGAGCAAAGTGGAACTTGCTTCTGCATAAAAATGCACAGAATGAATATGTTAATCAAATTTCCTAACATCTATAGAAAAGGGTGCTTCTACAATTTACATGAGGTCTAGCTTTTCTGGTTTAGCAGTACGGCATAAATAAGCCAGGTACCAACTTGAGAAGTCAGAACCCCAGAAATAGTTTCTCAATATTAACATACATTTGAAAAAAAACCAACTCCTATTTACAAAGAAAAATTAGTATTTTCATTAAAAAATAGTTATGCAACCCTAAAACGTCCTATTAAGCTGCGACTGTCTATACACTGTTGCTTTAGGCTGTTGTGGGTTTTCCGGGCTTTGACGCCGTGTTCTATTAGTATGATCCTCTGAAGATGCCAGCCACAGATGCAGGTGGAATGTCAGGAGCAAATACTAATAGAACACAGCCTCAAAGTCCGGAAAACCCACAACAACCTATGGATTCCAGCCGTGAAAACACTCAACTTTACACTGTTGCTTTGTTTGAGAATTAATTTTATGTTAAGTAACATTACATATAAAAGCTGTGAGGACAGAAATGAAATAGCCTACAATCCATAGGGATGCATGGCAAACTGTGCAAACATGGGAGAGTAAAAGAGTCTTTTGCCTCTCAACAGCATTTTGGAATGTCACATTTTGGAATGTCACATGACAGGCCACTTTTGAAACTCAGGAATGTTTCAAAAGTAGTAGCAATGCAACAGAAGGTGTTACTGCTGGAAAGGAAAAGGCAGCAAATGCTACCATGCATGTAGAAACCAGTACATGTATCTTTGCTCTTTTGTGAGATAGAAAACTACTTGTAAGTGTACATCAAACTTTTGGTGCCTACTTTTAGAAACAGAAAATACAATGTTATTTGTTCATGATCATTCTTTAATACAAAGAGCATGAGCAAACCAAAAATCCCTAAGAATATGACATACTTGAATTTATCTGGAAGCTTATTGCTAAAACCCCTTTTCCCTAAAGTAACTTGAAACAAACTTTGATCTCAGGCGTCCCAGAAAGCACAATTCTTTACAAAAAAATGATTTACTTCAGCTAACAAAGTTTATAGTGGTTGCCCTTCAAAACATAAGAAAGAAACAAAGCAAAGTAACACCAATTCAGCCAGTTCTCCTACACAATATCTAGATATGCTTAACTGAAATTTTGACAGGTTCTGAAATTATATACAGGACATAAGCCATGACCCAACACACAAGAAGTTTGCTGTGGCCATGTTGAGTTTCCTCTTTTTTCTTTAAACTACTGGTGGTGGGGGATGGTGGTGAAGTAAGCTCCTCTTCACTGCATTCAGAGAATTAGTTCCATAGTTATTTGGTACAGGGACCTAAACTTATTTTCTAATCTATCTTAACATTTTAAGATAAAAAAAACTTGTCAAAGGCTTAATTCTGACTCATAAAACAGCATTCTATCTACATTGCAAACTTCTTCTCTGAAAGCATCCTGTTGCTAACTTGAGGACAGATTATTTAAGAGTAAACCTACCTGTAGGCAGAGAGTCCACTTTGGCTCTTCCAGGCATTCGCTAACCCGAATACAGAATATTTTCTCATCTTCATCAACAGCACACCATTCATCACCATATATAGCAGACAGGGCTTCAATTTCTTCTGTCTGACAGAAAAAGATATTAAATTATATTTCAACCTGCCCTGTACCATTCACATGGCTAAATAATTACCAATTAGTCATAAGACACATACAGTATCAAGATGATTATCTAAATATGTCCATAATACATTGTATATTCAAAGCACTGGTACACACTTATTTTGTCCAATGTAAGAGCAAGCTATAAGAAGTTAACAGCTCTTACTCCAGAATCACATCAGCATGCTTACCACTGCACCACTTCTAGAAATCTCTGTACTTACCCCAAAATTCTCAAAATCTGTGTGCAAGGTTCACAGAACTGCTTCCCTATTTTATTTTATCTTATTCCTACCCTTCTGTCAATAGTAGACCCAAGGTAGCTCACAATATGAGTTAAAACAAAATACTATCAACAAAAGTTTTAAAAAAAATAAAATAAACAATCAATAAAAATTAATTTAAAACCAATTTAAAAGGCCATTAAAATATAATAATGATGATTATTACAGTCAGGCAAGCCCTGTGGGTACTAAGATCAACCTATGGACAGTAGGCCCAACTACTGTCTTAGTGACACTGCACCACTGCCAATTTGTTCTACCTGTTCTGCAAAGTAAATGTAGAATAGGCCAGATCATCAAAAGGGAACTGGCTCAAAGGCCCTGCTCCAAGATGCTCAGTAGTTAGCTACCCCATGACTATGACTCTGTTTTCACATAAAAACATATGCTTGTTGTATTGTGATGCTGTTAAGAGAGAAACTCTTCTTGGGAAACAGGAACTATAGGTTTCTCACACCCAACCCTTCAAAGGTTGATTGCATTTACCAGGCCATAACCTCCACTCCCTCATATGGTTTAATTGGCAAAAATTAATTGGCATGAAATATAAACTGTATCCTGATAGGGCTGGGAAGCCTGCTAGCAAAGAAAAACTGGCTGCACATGCGTGTTGCAAAACTAGGTCAGATGGGGACCTCAGGGCATAGCTAGGTCATAGTCAGGGGAAACTCAGTGACAATGGACTTGCAGATGTCCCTCAACGACTTGACCATAACACCCAAAACTGTTTCCATGGAATGACTGATTGTCTTCGACCCTCTTCCTTTGTCCAGGACTCTCCTTTTGTCCCCTCACCTGTCCCATCATTAAGGAGCTACCACGATTCCCATCAGTCCTTTGTTACCTAAAGCTAAAGCCATTAGCTCATTCCAGATCCCATTGTCTACTCTGCCAGAGAGCCATTAACACCTTCTCCCTCAGGGTGGAAAGAGTATTCAAACCATGGCTCTGAGCCAGATAGCTTGTAGGACTCTGGACAGAGGCCATCAACCTGCTGCTCCAATTCTTATTCTGGTACTACCCTCAGACTCTTAGTCTGGGCCACATCACTTCATCTCTTCTCCCCGGATTGGTAAATATCACTCACTACATCTTAATTTCTCGCTATCCAGTTTTTCCTCCCTTTCCTTTAGGTAGCCTTGCATGATAGCAAGACTGTTTGGATCTTGTGTGCATGTGATTATTAATTCCCCCAATAAAACAAATATTCTTTGAGTTTCCAGCTGATGTCCCTGCATTAGTACTGGTATACACAGATGTAAAAGAACCTGTTGAGTTGCCTCCCTCTTGCAGGCCTCCCCTTGGAGTTAATATTCCCCCACTGTTTCACAGAGGCACTGGCATCGCAGATGGATCCCTGAGTCTCCCATGTTTTGGGGTAATTCCTACTCCTGTCTCATTTCCCAGTTGTGGAGTGAGTGAAGAGACAGGTGGTATGTTCTGGGTTGCTGCCTCTGAGATGGTGGTTTTGGTCATGCCTGCTGGGACACAACCATGGGGCTACTCAAAGTTGCCCCCTTCCCTTAGGCCTGAAAAGGGACAGCTCTGACGCTAGGGATAGCTCACCTTCGGCTGGCAGAACCACCAAATTTAATTCACTGCAGCATGACACTAACATCTCCAATGGGGGAAATTTGCACCTGTGCATAAGGGGTTCCTATTTCAGAGAACTGCTCCAGGGCCCCAACCACCTTAATAATGGACCTTTGGTTAGTCTGGAAGCAGTAAGAAACAACCCGATGTCTCCATTTTAAGAAGAGCATTTCATCTAAGATTTGGGGGGACAGAGACTTGTTGTTGTTGTTGTTGTGTACCTTCAAGTTATTTCCAACTTATGACGACCCTATCAGAGAGTTTTCTGGGGCTGAAAGTGTATGATGTGACCACGATCACCCAATGGGTTTCAATGGCCAAGCAGGGAATCAAATCCTGGTCTCCAGTGTCATAGTCCAACACTCAAACCACTACAAAAAGACCTGTAACAATTGGAGGTACACAGTGACTTCACTTTAGTTAAATCTGTACAAAGCATATGTTTGCCCCATGGCAGTCACTCCTTAAGATTAAAGAGTTATTACAGCCTTAATTGCAAGGAAACAATCAAGATTTAGCTGTAATGCCTCCAAATGGGTAAATGAGACAATTCATAAGTGCCATCCAGAGAACAGGAGCAAACAAGATGCAACTGATCTTTTCTATAGATGATGTAGCAAGGTCTAATTAAAGTAAGTGCTCCAACCCACATTTTGTTACAGGTGGCATAAAGGTAGGATGTGCCTAAAGCCAGCCAATTCTTGGACTGTATGAGAAACACAGCACTTGAATCCAGATCATAACACAGCTGTGTCATTTTGCACTGCATGTATCTACTCAGCATCAATTTGACAAAATTCAGTGGCGCTTATTATGCCCAGATAACCAGGTATCAGTTTATCCATTTAGCCACCCACTCATTTCAACAAGTCAGGCAACGGTATTGGTGTAGCAGTGCAGATTGCAACACTGGGAATACAACTTTGGTAGGATTTGCTTCTGCAACAAAGCACACGCTTGTGTATCAAGCATATATTAACATATTGTGTAACCATCTCTACCAAAACCAGAATATGATTAATACACATTCAAGCTCAATTATGCCATAAATTATATGGCACTCCTTTCCTATAACGATGACCAAGCAACTCCTCAGACAGCCATAGAAGGCAATTTGGCATATTCACAGAGGACTGGTTTATCAACAGCTGTTAGCAATGATGGCTAAATGGAGCTTCCATATTCAGAGAAGTAGTGTACCTCAGAACATTGGTGAGAAATGGGAAAACAACAAAGGCCATTTCCACACTAGGCTGTTACAGTGCTACGATTCCACTTTCAACATCCTATGGAATCCTGGGTTTTGCAAAACCCCAGGATTCCATAGGATGTTCAAAGTGGAATAATAGCACTATAACAGTGTAGTGCAGAAATGGCCAGGGTCTTGCCTGTGGGCTTGATGGGGGCACCTCACTAATCAACCGCCGGGCTGCAACGACCTCTGGTCTGACCAGCGCAACTTGTCCCCCGTTTCCAACGTGTGAATAAACCCAGCTGACCAAGGCACATAGCCTACTTCCATGCTGAACACACTTTATCCTCCCGCTGCCCGCACTTGAAGAAAACCCTCGGGATACACATTCCCTTCAGCGCAGCTCCACGCACTCACTTGCTTCTGAGCCGTTTCCGGGTCAGTGGCCGCCATTACATCGCGGATAGCACGAAGCACCCCTCCCCTCAGAGAGCGGTAGGAGGGAATTGCTGCCGAGAAAAGAGGCAACAACCTGATAGTTGGCACATGCGCGGTAGGAAGATCGAAGGTCTGCCTCATACTGCAACAGGGACCGCTCGTCACCTCTTCCAGGAGCGACATAGAGATAGAAAGTGGTAGAGGGATTCTTGGATATTAGCAGCGGGAATTAAGGGTTTGCGTCTGTACAAAATAAAAGAGATGGGTGTCAGCGGTTGCGATGTAAAACGGAAAATCCAGACGCAGGACGAAATAAATATGTATAAAAATAGCTGCAAACTGTACAGAACGGCGGTATCTTAGGACCATCCGACGGGAAAGGAATATAATTCTGTGTTATATAGAACTCTTCGGAATCTCAGCAAAATGTGTGCATCGTTTGCCTTAGAGGGAAACTGCAAAAGCAATTTGATTTTTATTAAGTGGTGGCCCTGATTCTGAACACAATCAGCTTAAAAGTCCTGTTGATTCAACAGCATCTACTTTTTATTGTTTTTTAGGATGTTTGGCTCAATTTCGATCAGCGTTGTAACGATACGCTGTTGATTTTTAAAAACAAAAAGACTAACTCAAGTTATAAAAAATTTATATAAACTGGCTATTTATTTATTAAAATCTGCGTAAGCTAGCCTTTGATTGTGGTGTAGTGCTCAGAACATCTTGCAGTAATGCATTTTCAAAGAGCTGTGTTAATCTGATTCAGTATAAAAAAGAGTGAGAGGAAGAGAAGAGGAGACTTTTGACACTTCTAAAAGTAACAGGTGTATCTTACCATGTGCTTTTGTGGATAAACAGTCCACCTCAGATGCTTTGATGTAATAATAATAATAATAATAATAATAATAATAATAATAATAATAAAATTTATTTTTATCCCGCCTCTCCCAGTGGATCGAGGCGGCATTAAAAAAATATATAAATACATTAAAACATTAAAATGTACCCCATCCTCCCCACCCACCAACCCTTCTATCCCTCTAAAACACATTAATTATTAAAAACAAATTAAAAACAAAATTAGTTCAGATGAACAATGTTCAGATCTCAGGTACATAAACACGGTTGTACCAAGAATAAACAAACAATTTCCACACAAATTAATAAATGTGGAACTAGGAGTAGCAAATAAAACATTTTAAGAGCAAAACTCAGTGAAATGATAGGGGGGGTGGATATATACACTGCCAGTACAGAACCAACTTCTGCAAAATGCAAGAAATCTATGAGAGAAGAAGGTTTTATTGGCTATGGCTAGCAGAGTCACAAGAAATACTCTCATTATAGCATGAATGATCCATTAGACAATCACATTTACTGCCTGTTATGCTGCAAGAAGATGGAACCCACTAGCTGGTTTATCATCCAGCTGGGACTATGGCCATTTCCACCCTAGACTGTTATAGTGCTATTATTCCACTTTCAACATCCTGTGGAATTCTGGGGTTTGTAGTTTCCTGTGGCCAAAAAGCTCTCTGGCCAAGAATTCTAAATGCCCCTCCCTTAACTGCAAACCCCAGGATTCCATAGGATGTGGAATAATAGCACTATAACAGTGTAGTGCAGAAATGGTCTGAATGTATGACAAATGTATAAAAGTATATTTATGAGTGTATGACAACCTTGATAATTAGAGAGTATGTGGCCTCCACGGTTTACATTTATACATTGGTATTTTATAAGTATATTAAAATGAAATCAGAGGAAGCATTTACAGGAAAAAATGCTTAAGTCTGTGGGCATTCTATATTTGCTCCATCATGTTTAAATGAACTTACTACATACACTGGTTTATTTGTGTGTACTGTCTCCATGCATCTATTAAGCCTATATGGCTTAAGATGAAAATCACATTTAGAAGAACATAAGAAATTATTTTCTCTGTGGTCCATGTCCCATCTGCTTTAGATGTGGCAATAGTACTAGAGACCGAGAGTAGGAAGAAACACACAACAAGGAATCAGTTGGAGAGAAGGACCCATTCTCTTAAATGTCTCTATACTAGTGCACACTGGAAGGCAACTATGATTTAATAGGCATCACTGAAACCTGGTGAGATAAGTCTCATGATTGAAACATTGTAATGGAAGAGTATTACTTATTTCAAAGAAACAGATCAAATAGGAAAAGAGGAGGAAGAGTATTCTATGTCAAGGATATGTATACCTGTGAGAAGATTCATGACTGGGAGCATGAAAAATAGGTTGAGAGCATCAGGGTAAAAATTAAAAAGGAGAGAAACAACAGTGATCCCCTCATTGTGGGAATCTATTATAGACAAACTGAAGACTAAAATGACTAAATCTTCAAGATTAAATATTCAAAAAGGAGAGATACGGTAGTAATGGGAGACTTCTAGAAAATCACACTTTGCCAAGAATGTTTGTTAGCCTTGCAGACGATTTCATTGTACAAAAGGTGGAAGAAGCAACAAGGGGATCAGCTAGTTTGGATTTGATTGCAATAGAGAATAAGAGATAACAGATATGAACTGGGTAATGGCATGGACACTGTGAATTATCTTTGGGTGGAAGTGACCACGTCTTCTTCAGATTTGTTATAAAGTGGAAAGTAGAAGCCAAATATTGTTAGAAACACACTTTAGACTTTTAAAAAGTTGATTTCAGTAAGACAGATATTGGGTAAGGCACAAAGGGAAGGGAATTCATGATGTATGTGAGTTTCTTAAAGCTGAAATATTAAAGGCACAGTCGCAAACAATTCCAGTGAGGAAGAAAAGTGTGACAGGTCTAAAGAAACCGGGTAGATGTACAAAGAATTTTCATATTAGTTGAGATTTAAAAGAAGCATGTACAGAATAAGAAATCAAAAAAGGGGGGAGTTACCAAAGAGGCATAAGAACAAATAGCTGGTAATTGTAGCGGAAAAGTTAGGAAAGCTAAAACTCAAAATTTGCTCAGGCTTGGCAGAATAATGGAAGAAACTGGTCCTTTTTTCTGTTATGTTTGGAGCAAGAGGAAGAACAAGGAATCGATAGGGCCACTGCATAGAAGGGGATGGTGAAATGCTAACAGGGGACTGAAAGAAGTCCAAAATTCAAGGTTCAGTATCTTCTTTGCTTCAGTTTTCTCTCAAAAGAAAAGCTGTGCTCTAAGTGGTAAAAATAGAATAAATCATGCAATTAGAGAACAACAGCCCAGAATAAGTGAAGAGGTAGTAAAAGAATATCTAGCTATTCTAAATGGATTCATGTGTTTGGGAGCAGAGGAACTGTATCCAAGAGTACTAAAGGAACCTGCAGATTTAATCTAAGACCACTGTCAATAATCTTTGACAATTCTTGGAGAACAGGAAATTGGAGGAAAGCAAATATCATCCCCATTTTCAACAAGGGCAAAAAAGACGACCTGAGCAATTAACTATCACTCAGCTTGATGATGACATCAGGAAATGTTCTAAAACAGATCTCTAAACAATCAGGGCCCAATCACGCTATACTACTATAGTGCTATTATTCTGCTTTGTCTGCCATGGCAACATGACATAGAATCATGGGACTTGCAGTTTAGGAAGAGGCATTTAGAATTCTCAGCCAGAGAGCTCCAATGCCTCACCAAATTACAGACCCCAGAATTCCACAGAATGATGTCATGACAGTTAAAGTGGAACAATAGCACAATAATAGTGTAGTGTGATAGGGCCCTTAGTCTGTGCATACTTAGAAAGAAGGGCTGTGATTACTAAGAGCCAGCAAGTCATGTCAAACTAATCTTACCTCTCTTTTTTTTATAGATTTACAAGCTTTGTAGATCAGGGCAATGCTGTGGATGTAATATATCTTGATTTCATAGAGGCTTCTGACTAGGTCTTCCATGATATTCTTGAAGGCAAGCTAGTGAACTGTAGAATAGACAGTACTACAGTTAGTTAGATTACAGATTAGTTGATAAACTGAACACAGGGAGTACTCACCAATGGCTGCTCTTCATCCTGGAGAGAAGTGACTAGTGGAGTACCACAGGGTTCTGGCCAGGGGTCCAGTGTTGTTCAACAGCTTTATAAATGACTTAAATGTTGGAACAGAGGGCATGTGTATGAAATTTGAAGATGACATCAAATTAGGAGGGTAGCTAATACCCCAGAGAACAAGGCAAGAATTCAAAATGACCTTGACAGATTGGAAAGCTGGCCCAAAACTATCAAAATGAATTTCAATAGGGATAAATGTAAGATACTACAACTAGGCAGGTGTATAACATTCAGATCAAGCAAAGTAGTAGTATTTTTGTCAGACCTCTCCTGTGTCCAGTTCTGGGCATCACAGTTCAGGAAGGATATCAACAAGCTGGAATGTGTCCAGAAATGGACAGCCAAGATTATCAAAGATCTGGAAAAAAAGCCTTACAAGGAACACCTTAGGGAGCTGGGTATGTTTAAATTGAGAAGACTCAGAGGTGACATGAAAGTTATCTTTAAACATCTGAAGGGATGTCATGCAGAAGATCAAGTGAACATTATTTTCTCCTGTTTCTGAGACTAGAACACAAACAAATTAGTTCAAATTAAAAGAACAGAGATTTCACCTAAACATTAAGAAGAATTTTACTATAAAAGTTATTTGATAGTAGAATAGACTGGCTTCGAGAGTGATAGACAGAGGTTGGATGGCCATCTTTCAGGTGTAGCAGTGTACTCCTTCATGGCAAGGCAATGGACTAGATGGTCCTTACAGTTCCTTCTAACTCTGAGATTCTATGAGTCAACATCAAGGATTTTTTTTTTTAAATAATCAGCATGGGTTCATACGATCTATCCCACTATATCAGAAACAAGAAACTTGTGGGTCTCCAGATACTTAAATTCAACTCTCATCATGCCTGACCATTGGCTTTGCTAACAATGATAGTTGGGAAATGTTAGATATATCTATATTTACATACTTCTCTGCAAAAGCTATATTTGGGAGTAACATAGTTTTCCTCCTGCATTTTGTTCTAAGATCCATTAGCAACAAATGATTCCTATTTCTTGTTTGAGTAAAAGAACTATTGTTTTACTTGTAGATATTTTATGCAATGCTAACAGGAAGGATATTTTCATATTTTCTACACTTATATGATTGCTTTGGAGAGCCCGCATGGAGCTGTGGTTTGAACATTAGACTATGACTCTGGAGATAAGGGTTGAAATCCTCTCTCAGCCATGGAAACCCACTGGGTAACTCTGGGCAAGTCATACTCAGGCCATTTCCGCACTAGCCTGTTATACTGCAATTATTCCACTTTCAACATCCTCTTGAATCCTGAGGTTTGCAGTTTATGGAGGCCCCTCCCTTAACTGCAAACCCCAGGATTCCATAGGATGTTGAAAGTGGAATAATCTCACTATAGCTATTTCTGCACTAGACTGTTGTGGTGCTGTTATTCCACTTTCAACATCATGTGGCATTCTGGGGTTTGTAGTTTAGTGAGACCAAAGAGCTCTCTGGCTGAGAATTCTGAATGCCCATCTCTAAACTGCAAACCCCAGGATTCAACAGGATGTTGAAAGTGGAATAACAGCACTATAATAGTATAGTGCAGAAATGACCTTTAACAGGCTGGTGCAGAAATGGCCGCAGTTTCAGAGGAAGGTAAAGGCAAACCTCCTCTGAACAACTCTTGCCAAGAAAACCTGTGACAGGTTCGCCTTAAGATACCATTGGTCAGAAACAACTTGAAGGCATACAATAAATATAACTGTTTTGATTAAATATTTATGTACTTTAAGTAGTAATGATTACCTTATGTGTGACTTAACACATTACTTCCTGAAGGAATATTACTGAGACAACTGCGGAGCCCTCTTAGAAGCACTGAAATCTACATAATGTGCATGACAGTTGTGAAGACAGGATAGGGAACACTTCCTTCCCCAGTGTTGATGCAGTGTAACAGTGGATGATAAATTTACTAGAGGGAAAGATAGTGGCTAATCAAATATCTAAGGAATTTTTATTTTATTGTGGCTTCCCCTAAAATCTAAGCCTATTATCATAATAGGTCTCCCTGCATAAATTGTTTCTTTTAATCCTGGTTTTAATTCTGTGAGTACTTTTACTTTAACTATACTTTAACTGTGAAAAATCTTTGGCAAGCGGACCTGAATTCAAAGCATTGTTCTAAAGACAGTTGAGTTCAGTTTCATAGGATACATGTTGATAGAGGTGATCCAGAGGGGCACAGACTTTGGACTTGAGTAATTTTTGGTTTTAGTAGAAACCAGACATTCACAACCTGCATCTATGTGCAAAACTACGTGCTCATGGTAGGTAGACATACACCAAACATTAAGGAACAAGGTCTCTCTGGGCACATCCTATGCCCATGGATTTGTGATCAGAATAAGAATAAAACTTAAAAATCCATTCACACAACATTTATTCTTGGTTTCTGCCCAAAGCATTTTTTTTTCAGGAGTCTAAGTTTGTGAGTGATGGGAGCAGAGTTAATAGTCACAGATGTTAGACAAGTGGGACTAAAAAACCCTTGCCAATTTTACCTGAGACCTAATAGTAAATCCCAATCTGTTTTTTTCCAATCCATGATGTCAACCTATGGAGATACTTGTTTATTGTGCTGAAGGCTGAGATGGTAAACACACTTAAGCTGTAATTCTGTGGCCAATAGCGAGCTATCCTCAGAGTCACAAGATTTTTTATTATTATTCTCTTTCCAACAGAGGAGATAGAGATATACCTTTGGAAAACAAGCATGAAGAAAGACCTACTGCTGGTATTTCTTTGATGTCAAAACTCCAGAGCTGGAGACTGTAAAAAACTTTGTTTACTTGTTTGCAAAGCTGTTCAAAATAACATACAATAAAAATAAATGTTTAAAAAGAGGATGTTTCATGTACGCATTGGCATTCCAGAAGAAGCGATGGGTCCACAAGACCTAAGTGCCACCTTTGTCCTCAATAAACCTCAAAACTGGGTGGGTAAGTGAGCATAAAGGAGCAATAGATCTATGCCAGCCTTAGAATCAATGGATGGGAACTGCTTAGGGGTGAGAATCGGTCCTCCTTCCCTTCTATTAGAAGGGCCTTGGATAAAACAGTCCTTTTACTGTAGGGATTCCACACACACCCCTTGTTACTTCTGCAGGGTTTTTCTGCTTAATCTTTTTTAGGCACTCATATTTGCTTTTTCCTACACTTCCTATCATGTCCAAAATAGAATTTTATCATTACAACATATGCTTGCTACTTCCAGTGCTGAGAGTTTACACATCACCACTGGTGTAGGTTCAAAAATTCTATTTTGTCTGTCATGAAAAACCAGAGGAAACAGAAATATGAGGCAGTCTTTTGAGTCCTGTTCCTTATGTCTCTAAGTCACCAAAACATTCTAAGAGCAAATTCAAACAGAAGACTCCCAACTGATTGTTTTAGGAGCTTCCCATCTCAGCTTAAGTCACCATTTGTGAAAACTATGCCTCCACATGGTTGCTATATACAACGGCCCCAAATCATATGACTTTGGTAACAAAATAATTTGAAATTACCACTGCTAGGAATCTTGGCCCCTTCAAAAACTAAGAGTCATATAAAACATTCCATTTACATCACTTTGTTCTATTGTTGTTAAGAATATTAAAACTGTAACCAACATGTATCTAATACTTGTAATGCTAACTACAAATGAAGAAGTCTGTGTTGCACAACCTTGATTCCAGGAGGTGCTGCACTGACTAAGCAGTAAGTTTCAAGATAATGGGAACGGTATTGCAAAAACAAAGCTAAGCACGATTTTAAGAAATCATAGAGACAATCTGAAATTAGAGAACCTGAAACATGGAAATCTTACATATTCAGACTAAGGATGCCTGTGATCTATCTACCACTGTATTCTGGGTAAAACAGCATAGCACAGCCTTTTGTGTTAAAAATTCTATAGGTATGAGGGTGCAAAGTCTGGTCCCCATAGCTAGGTTCTTTTGAATATCTTGGTGTTATTAACTTTGTGAGCTTGTTTAAACCACTTCATTTTGTGTGTGCGTGCTTTCAAATTGCCAGTTGACTTATGGCTATACTGTTCCTTTTATTTGTAAGTTTTGTGATGTATTGGATGCAACTTAATATCCTCTATTGGTGACTCATTTTGCTACTAAGATTATTTAATTGGAAGGTCTTTAATTTATTCTGTTCACTCTTCAAAGCACTTGCAATATTCTTAACTTTCCCCCTTTCTACAACAAAGTGTTCAGATTCTCTCATATCTCTGTAATGCTACACAGTTATAGCACTTTGATACCACATTATCTGCCATGGCTCCATCCTATTCAATCTTGGGATTCATATTTGTTGGGGTTGTTGGAATTCTCTGCCAAAGAGCTCTAGTGTTTTCACCATGCTCCAAATTCCAGAATTCCACGGAATGCTACCATAGCAGTTAAAGGAGTATCAAAGTGCTGGAATCATATAGTATGAAAGAGACCAGGTACACAATGCTACATTTACATTCTCATCAGTTAAGTCTCAATGACCTTAATGTGTCTTACTTTCAAGTAAATATGCATCACGTTTGGCTGTATGTTCCTCTCATATGGAAAGCCTTCACTGCCCTAAGTTGTTTTATAGCCCTTCACAATGCTTTGCCTTTCCAGTATTCTCACTAACAAAGGGATAACCAAAACTTTACAGGTACATCAATACCATATAAGTTCTGTATAGTTTGGGTTAACACATATAACATCTTATTATTTATTGCTTTTTCAGTGCTCCTTTTCCTTACTACCTATATTTTAATAACAAACATAGTTAATAAAAATCACCCCACACTTTTAAAATAATTTTTTATGCATCATCTTGGTTTCTTAATAGATGGTACAGGTTAAACATGTCCTGCAAGACTGCTCTTGCTGAGATTGCTTCACACCTACTCTGAAGTATTTTATCTAATGGAAGATGAAACTTTCTGTTTCAACACCTAGGCACATTTATCATGGCACACAACTATAGCAACACTTTTTAACATGCTTCTCCATTGACAATTTCAGCAATATCATGGAACCATTGCAAAATTATCCTCAGTACTGATGGCACAGGCAACCTTAAAGTTTGATATTTATGAACAGAAACCACATGTAAGGAAATAGAAGCAAGATTATACAAACGGTCTGGGATGTATCTCAGTGCATTCACCCATCCATTTTTAACACACAACAAAGATCTCAAGTAAGAAATTCTGAATGCTTACAAATTTAATCTGTTAATTTATAAATTTAGCTGCCTACCAATCATTCTGTTTATTTTTGCAGGATTGCTGCTATCACATCAATTACCTCTATTAGCTATCCCATTAAAAAAAAAAAAAAGGTTTTCCTGGATAATAGTCAATCTGGTTTAAGTGAGATGCCTGATACATCATAAATTCATATTATAACTTATTTATAATATAATATATATAATATATAATATAATATAATATATAATTTTTCCTATGTTATTTCTTTCCAAAGCATCTTGAAGAAAGTTCTTGAAGATACTAGTAAAAAAACCTCATAAATTAGAACGTTAATATTACATGATAAAGTTTTGTTTGGTCAGTTTGAGGCTTATCTTTTAAAACTTTGTGAGCTTGGTTAAGTCTTCCTTCAGAGTTCATGAACTAATTCTGATCATATATAGAAATGTAGAAAAACATCTACTGTTATCTAGAAACTCCAAAGAAAATTATATTTGTTCAAAATATTGTACCTTCTTAGACACAGGTGCTTTCATATGATTTAATTAGCAAGATATATTAATTGACAGGTATGTTGCATAAAATATAAGTTATACACATTTATGACTAAAAGGCCATGTGGAAAAGAGACATTGGAGGGAAGATGTGCAGGTCAGAGGTAATCTCAGGTCAGAGCAGGTCAAAGGTGACTTCAGCATGGCCAGGTCATAACTTCACTGAGAATTAGGCAGGAAAGCCTGACAATGGCTCTAAGCTAATCATTTCAACAATAGTCAAGTCCACATGCAGCAGGCAAGCACCACTGTTGTGTGTGTTTCCTATTGAAACCTTGCTCAGTTACATTACCCAACCAAGACACTGAAACAATCAGTCCATTCCAAACTCACACCACTTCAGGGAGGGAAATAGACTATATAAACCCTTGGTTTTAAGCAGACAGATGCAGTACTTCGCTTGCTGGTGGCCATGCTGTTGCCCTGATTGCTGGTTGTGTACTGCCCTTGGACACTCAAGTCTAAGCCACTCCACTGCTTCTTCACTACTCTTCTGGAATTGTAATTATAACCCAAAAACCTCAGCCTCACTATCCATAATTTTTCCTCTCTTTATCCTTTGGTTAGCTCTTGTATGAATGTGTGACTGTTTACATCTTGTGTGCATGCGTGAGTTAATTCCCCTCAATAAAACAGTTTTAGTTTGCTTTTTAGTCTCTGGTTGGTTCTTTCCTACATAATCCTGTAAATGTTGGTGGAAAGATCTTGTTAAATTACCCCACTCTTGCAGCTCTCCTAATTTTGAGCTAATTAATTCCCCTCTGTCACATAGGGCTACTTGCATTGCGGTGTTATTTCAGCCATGGCACCCTCGGTGAGGACCCCCAGATATCTTTTGATATCATTTAATTTGGCCTTAGCTGGACTGGCTAGTGATTACCTCATTTCACATGTTCGCAAAGTTCTCCGGATAAGCACGGACAGAGAAGCAGCCGTTAATGGTTTACATTCCATTCCTCTTTGTAGCCAGCAACCCAAAACTCGCCCGAAGCTTTAGGGAACTTCCCGCCACAGACTCCTCAATAGCCACGCGGCTTTTAGTCAAATTACTCTTATTAGTTGGGCCATCAACGTCTCGGCCAAAGGTATTGTTTCTACACACAAATCCCATCACGCGAAGCCTGACCTCACCAAATCCTTTTGTCCAGCACCGAAACCTCTTTTGTTCTCCTTTGGGACTGCCATAGCCGAAAGGCACGATCCTCCCTATAAAACCCCCTCACTTTTAACCGATCCTTGGATCACCTTGACTGCCATCCCGCCCTGCCGTTGGTGTGTTTAAGGGACTCCCCTCAGCGCCCCACGCTGAGTCTTCTTCCCCAAATCTCCAACCTCTCCCCAGGACTACAGAACAGGTCGTATTGCCTCTCCCCGCAACTCTCTTTCTTTTCTAAGTTAGTTAGTCTATGTTTGTCTTCTGTGTTTCGTTCTTAATAAAGAATTGTTTATTGTTTGGAACCACCTTGTCTAGCCACTCTCTAACCCGACGCTGTAGACATAGGGTGAAAGATCTTGCTTTGTTATCCTACCTCTCGCTAGCAAAACCAGTGCTCTGAGTTCTAATTTCCCCATCTTTGGTATTTTTAATTGGCAAAGCCGGGTGCCCCTCGCGGGACCCCCAGTTTTCAGGGTAACAGAGGGTGGACCCCTGAGTCACCCACATCTTGAGTAACACACGCATTTGTACCTCATTTGCAAAATGGAACGGGTAGATAGAAATAATATATGACGATCAGCTTTATCCCTAAGTTAATCTAAAAATGCCATTAACATAAAACAGCACTAATTACTATTTTGGAGTGAATAACCCTTTCCCTCAGCCAGGGAAATCAAAATCTTACTCAGTATAAAGCCCATGATCAACAACTTGATGTATCCTTCCCCCAGCTCCATTTCCCATCCTAGAACTCTTACAAGGTTTTTGTTGAGATTCTGGTTTGTTGTTAATTGCCCTCAAAATGGATTTGACTTGCAGTGACCCTCTGAAAGAAAGGCCTCCAAGAAGACTGGTAACTCAAGGTTGCAGTTTCCTTGACTGAACCAATTCACCTGTAATGTGGTTCTAAACTTACTCATAAATATGGCTTTAAAATTTTTTTGTTTGAACCATCCAGTCCACAAGTGTGTGCTGTAATTAATGTCTCAGTTATCTATTAAGGTGCCATATGACCATTGTTTTTGCTTAACTCATTAACTACTCAGGCACGCCTCCTCTGCCCAGTTTACCATCTTACTACAACATCTGACTGGACAGCGAGAACCCTTTCACACTGCAGTTATAGTACCTTGACACCTCTTTAATTGCCATGATTCCACCATAAGGAACCCTGGGATTTATAGGCCATTTCCGCACTAGCCTGTTATAGCGCGATGATTCCACTTTCAACATCCTCTGGAATCCTGGGGTTTGCAGTTTCGGGAGGGGCCAGCTGGCCCCTCCCGAAACTGCAAACCCCAGGATTCCAGAGGATGTTGAAAGTGGAATCATCGCGCTATAACAGGCTAGTGCGGAAAGGGCCATAGTCTGGTAAGACACTAGAGCTCTCTAGTAGAGAATTCTAAATGCCTCACGAAGCTACAAATCCCAGGGCCATTTCCACACTAGACAGTTGTAGTGCTATTATTCCACTTTCAAAATCTTATGGAATCCTGGGGTTTGCAGTTTAGGGAGGGTGCTGAAAGTGGAATAACAGCACTATAACCGGCTAGTGAGGAAATGGCCTAAGTTTTATTGTCGGCGGAGCTTGGGTCTAAAGCTGAAACAGGGCTTTATTCATGAAAACAAGCAAGCAAGTTACACAGGGGCCGCACCGGTCGCAAAAGAAAGTCGCACGAGGCTGGGCACTTAAGGGGCTTCCGGAAAACAACATTAGCCTCTTGTCTGGCGCCTTCCTCGGTACCGGCAAAAGGGAAACTGAGGCCATTTCCGCACTGCACTGTTATACTGCTATTATTCCACTTTCAACCTCCTGTGGAATTCTGGGGTTTGTAGTTTCCTGAGGCCAAAGAGCTCTCCCGCTGAGAATTCTAAAGGCCCCTCCCTAAACTGCAGACCCCAGGATTCCATAGGAGGTTGAAAGTGGAATCATCGCGCTATAACTGTCTATTGCGGAAATGGACTGAAACGCAAGCCGAGCGACCGGGCCGCCTCATGGAGTTCGCCTTGGCCGCCGCCTGCGGCTTCCCTCAGGATTTGCCTCTCTCCTGGCGGGCGGGGTGGGGAGAGAATGACACGGAGGCGTGGCGACGACGCCTCCCGGCCAAGCCCGGTACGCTGTCACGTGCGGGCGGGCCGAGTATAAAAGAGCCGGAGGGGCGGGGCGAAGGGGAGGGGACGCCGAGCGAGTGGCGACGCTTTGACGGAGGGGGGGTCTTTGGTTGGCCGAACCGAATTTACTGCCGGCCTGGCGCTGCCTGGAGCGGTGAGAGACGCGGAGGGAAAGGGCAGGGTGGCGGTTTGTGTGTTTATCTGCCTGCGCGCGCGGGCAGGAGTCGCGAGGCGCCGCGGAAAGAGCCCGCGCGCGCTGGCTCGCTGGGTTGCCGGCTGTGCTGCGCGCCCGGCGTGGGAAGCCCTTTCGCCCGCCTTTCCGCTCGGAGGCTTCGCGCTTGAGGCGTCGCTCGGGCTGGAAGCTTCTTGTGGGGAGGGATAGAGACGGTCTCTTTTTCGCTCGGCGCCTTGTGCGGCTGAGCGCGCCCCTCCCATCCCGGCTTAGAGCACGGCCGGGGGCTGGCGGGTAGGTGGGGCTCGTGCGTATCCCAGCAGGCGCGGAGGGGAAGAAGGGCCGGGCTGGGTCTTGCTGTCTGCAAGCCCCCCGGGGTTGGTGGCTGGCGAATCGGTTCCTTGGCTGCCCACAGCAACAACAACAACAAGGCTGGGGGGCCGTTTCTGGTCCCTTTGAAAGAGAGCGGGGCCACTTCCGCACTAGGCTGTTATAGCGCGATGATTCCACTTTCAACCTCCTCTGGAATCCTGGGGTTTGCAGTTTCGGGAGGGGCCGGCCGGCCCCTCCCGAAACTGCAAACCCCAGGATTCCAGAGGAGGTTGAAAGTGGAATCATCGCGCTATAACAGCCTAGTGCGGAAATGGCCCGGGTTTTTGCCAGCGCGCCCAGAGTTTGCTTGGAAACCACGAGCGTTGCATTTTGAGGATCTCGCGCCCAGGAGGGGGAAACTTCCTCCCTGTGTCAAAACAGTCACGGGCATCTCGTGTGACTGGCTTCTGAGTCTTTGGTGCTGCGTTTGCAGAATTGTTCGGACTGGCTGCATGGTGGTGAAGTTACAGGGCCCATGGAGGAGGTTTTTAAAGAGCAGCCAGCTTGTATCTTTATGGGGCAAGAGAGTCCTGGAGCAGGGACGTGACTCAAGCTGGCTCTAGTGGTCTGAGTTTTGGACTACGATTTTTCTGGAGGCAAGGGTTGGCATCCCCATTCAGCCACCCAAACCCGCTGGGTGACCTTGGGCAAGTCACACTCTCTCAGCCTCAGTGGAAGGCGAAGGGAGACCTCCTCTGAACAACTCTTTCCAAGAAAACCCTGTGATAGGTTCGCCAGAGGGTTGCTGTAAGTTGGGAGTGATTTGAAGGCCCACAGCAATTAAATGTTTCAGAAGCTGAGTTTGGTTTTGTCACAGCAATTCCTGCAGACCTGGCACAAAATAAGGTGGCAGCTCCCCTAAGAAAACTCAGTCCACAAACTGGATTCATTGTGCAGCTGACATTGTGCATGTGCGTGCAGGCAAGGGTAACAATGTTATGTTTGTATAATGTAAGCTCGCCAGTGTAAATTGCATGGTGAAGCATAGATACTTAAAGTGAAGAAATCAATTTAAATGATTTGTTTTAAGTGCTTGAAAGGAAGCACAGCCTCTGAAAGTACTGATTCCCAAATGGTCTTGGAAGTTAGGCAAAGTTGGTCTGGTTAGTACTGTGCTTGCATGGCGGAGTATTAAGGAATACCAGGCTCTGTAGGTTACAGTTCAGAGGAATTCAATGGCAAACCATTTCTGAGTATTCTTTATCTTAAAAATCCTTGCATTCTTTGCAAGAAGAAAGTGGGATGAATAATATAAATAATATGAAATGCCTGGGTCCACCATAAGTCAACAGGCAACTTGAAGATGCTTATGCATGCACACACACACACACACACACACACACGTTATCTTCCTCTAAAGCAGGATAGCTTACGTAAAGTGGTGGCGATGGAACTGACAGTGTAAAAAGAGCTAAGGACAGAAACTTTTTAAGATTCCTGATTTGGACCACCAACATTTTTCTGCTGCTGCTTGTTTTGTTTTAGATTTTTACTATTTAAAGTAAATTGATGTTGCAGTTCATTCAAGCTTCACTTGGACATGTATAATGGGAGCAACAGCTGTGACCTTATGTCTTAAAAAAGAAACGAACTGCTGAACTGAAAGGATTAATTGGTTACTAATTGTACTACATAACCAGAATGTAAAGTTCAGATGCAGTGGATGCTCCCTTAAACTTTACATCTTACAGTCAGTTATAAGTTCTGCTTATTTAGTTTAGTTCTCTATCTATTAGAGAGAGAAAATAAAATCATGGCTCAAGTGAGAACTACAATTTGCCGGTTTCCTCTGAAATCACACAACAGCTTTCATCACAGTTAAGTCGTCTTATGTTATATTTGCACTTGCCCAGGACAGATGGTTCTTAGATGTCCTAAGTTCTAGATTGGCCTTAGTTCTTCCTTGTAGCTGCATTACAACTTGATTACCATACCATTCAGGACAGGGGTTTCTCAGATTCAGTGGTGTAGTAGTATATTTTGAAGTTCAGACAGTGATCATGATAGTTTCTGTGGCCATGCCCCCAAAGACAGTTCAAAAATGCAGATTGTTCTCTTGACCCATATCTGTCTATATCCAGCATTGTACCCCCTCCAGAGGAAAGAAGTTTGTAGAACAATATGAAGTTCATTAGGATCAGATGAGAGTCATAGAACAGTGATCTGGCAAAGGGCAATATAATGGTAAGACTTTTTCAGAGAATATCTGAGGTTGCATGAGAAAGAGAGGCATAGTATTGCCAAATGTAATTAGAATGCCAACTCATTTTTCCCAAGGGCTTCTTTTCCCAATAGTAAGGAAAAGATTAGCCTAGTGGTTGTAGCAGTGAATTCATTTTTGCTGACATTAATGTCAATAAACCTGTTCTGCAGTTTTCAGGAGTAGCTCTTTTGTAATGCTGATTGCTTATTCATGACCAAGGCATATCCCTAGTAATTATACCAAGGATTGCTGACAAAAATAGCTTTCTAGGAAAAAAAACTCCACATAGGCTGCTATGAGAATTGGAGCTGAGCTTAGAGGGAACAGAGGTGGAAGTAGTAAGATGTCCTGGCTCTATGGCATCGTTATTCAGATTTGCAGTTTTTGATTTTTGGTGCCAAGTTTTTTTTTCCAATTTATAATTCTGCAGAGATATTTGAAGACAAAAGGGAAAAGTTACAGTTCTAAGGCAGGATAAACAAAGTGCAGTCCTGGGACCTCATGTGGAGTCTGAAGACTTTTGATTCCTGGCCATTCTAGATTCCTTGGTTTACTCCTTTTCTGATAAACAGAAAGAACTAGTTGCATTTTGTGAAAGCATCCACAAGCAGGAATTCACCTTTTTAAACAGGAAGCAGCCCCCTCTCCACACTTTTTTTGAAGCCAGAAGTGGATTAGTAGCCAGAGCTGAAATTTGAAGGAGGCATTTTTGGCACCCCAAATGGCCCCAGAAAATCTTTGCACCAAACAGTTGTCTCTCAGACCCTCCATAGTTCCCCCTCCTTGTTTTAAAGGCATTTGTTAAAATTGTTTTAATGGCTTTTAATCTGTACTGTTTTAAATGTTAGATGGTTTAATATGCTTTTAGCTTTTACATTCTCAATTTTAAAAAAATGTTTCAAAGTGTTCCAAGTTAATTGTATTGCATGCTGACTTGAGATCCTTGCATTTGGGATAGAATGTAAATATTTTAATAAAATAAATAACGAATACTTGCTATAGAATCTCTCTTTTTAAGGTCAAACCACCAGCATCCTCAATTTCTTAATGTCTCTAAATGACAAGTAATTAAACAGACATTTTGCAACTGGAAGGGACACAGATTTTTCCTTTAAAAAAATCAAAATACAGCTGAAAAATAAGTACTGTCCACTACAACAAAATAAGTTACTTTGTCATTATTTTATGTTGGTTAGGAGGATTCTCCAGGTGAAACATTACAGTTCTATTATGAAATGTACAGGTTTCAGCAAAAATATTGTCACTGGCCATGACTACATAGCTTATCCAACTATTAAGTCATGTCAAAGAGATTTCAGGAAAATACAGAAGAAGCATTTACTGTGATCATATCCATGAGCATGCAGTGAACCTTACCAACTCAAACTTTCTATGTGTTACATTCAGGTTTTTCCAACCTTATGAGGATCCCAATATTCTGTAGAAATCAGATGTGATTACTTACTGTAGTAAGTCAAACTATGAGGTGCTCTTTCAACATATTCCCCTGTTAGACCTCTTAGCAATTCCATTTGGCAGTGTCACTTGCCCTCCTCCAGAGATGGGAAGGAAATGATATCTCTAATCACTTAACTTCTCTCTTCTGGACTGTAACATTTTTCCTAAGTTGTATTCTTCCCACCATGACATTTCAACCAAGTATTTGTAAGGACTGCAAAGATGGACAACTCATATAAAAACAATAATTCATCATCATGATCATTATTATTACTATTTATAGCATGCCTTTTTCTTGGTCTGGGATTCAAGATGGCTTATAAAGATTAAAACAGATAACAGCTTTAAAATTCATGTCACACACAAAATAAAAATAAAGTAACAAATAAAGTTAAAGGCAATGGAAATGCAGTTATGAAAATAATAAAGCTATATTAAACAACATTGTTATATGCCTTCAAATTGTTTCTGGCTTATAGTGACCCTAAGGTGAACCTGTCACAGTTTTCTTCGCAGGATTTGCACAGAGCAGGTTTGTCTTTTCTTTTCTCTGAGGTTGGGAAAGTGTGACTCAACATTGATAGAAATGAAAAACACTGCTATAATGTAAATACCAAATTAAATTAATTTAAAGTGTTCACTGCCTTCTGAAAAGTGGAGAATTTTGGGAGTAAGCAGAGTTCTAAAGGAAGAGCATTTCACAGTTTAGAAGCAAAATAAGAAGTTGTGCCTGACACACAGGCCAGCATAATGAGGGATGTTCTTAAAAGGGTCTCATAGACAGATTTTAATAACAGGACAGATTTGTATCAAAGTAGGTGGCCCCTCAGATAGCTTACTCGAAACTTAAAGCAGGGGCGGGCAATTTCTGGAGGGGCTGCATGACTCCCTGTGAATACCATTAGAGATGTACCTCCTGTTCCGTGTCACTGAACTGAAAGAGTGGCAAAAAAGTCCCTCTGATTTTAAAACAGAGTACGTGGAGAGTGTGCACCTTGTTTTTAAAGTTCGAAGTGATATTTGACCACTCTGCTGCTGCAATTCAGCAGAACAGCACCACATCTTGGAAAGTCAGGGGCCCCAAAATAGGTGGGGGCATATGGGGTCTGCCAGGCATATGCTTCTCACTCCTCCTGTAACGGGTAAGAAAACACATTCAATTAAGTTCATTCATGTTTATGCAATTCACACAGCAATATTCGGTACAAGTAAGCCCAATTAATGCAATAGTACTAAGGGCAATGCTGTAAATGAATGACTCCTTGGTTGTTTCCTTATCTTTGGATATATTTGCAGAGTCACAATTTAGGGGACTATGACCGTGTTTTGGTGAATACCTGTATTCCAGGCATGCATGATACTTCAGCCACTGTTGTTGGCTGTTTTGGCAGAGTAGAGGGCCATTAGAGTTGTGCAAAAGGAACAGTTTCCTTCCTTCTTGCAAGCTAGATAGAGAATTTGGGGGATGGGTGCATGAGAAAAAATGTGCATTTCCCAAGGATGTTTCCCATGATCTAAGTCATGCATTACAGTGTCGAAATGGGAGTGCACAGACATACCCCAAGGCATATTACAAAATAAGAGGCATTATTTAAATTGAAGGTCACAGAACAGGGAGTACATAGAGTGAAGTTACATAACTTGTTCCATTTGGGTACGTCCACAGTTGCATTGTCATCACAACTACTACCACCACAATAACTAACCCAACCTACCTTTCTGTGTCTCTAAATTGTACACTTAATATAGGGTACAGAAAACCGTAAAATACAGTTATGCAGTATAAAATAACATCACCAGCAGATTCATCATCTAGCAGAGGACAGCATTTCTAAAATCATTCAGTCTTTTAAGTGCAAATAAACATTTAATAGATATACAAAAGGAATAAAATCTGCAGTAATGAGGCAGGTAAACCAAAGGTGAGAGTATTGCTTTAAATGTTTTTGCCTGTTGTGCATCAGCGAGGTGCGGGCTGGTGGGCTAGGAGTTAATATATAAAGACATCAGACAAAGCAAGAGCAGGTGAGTGACATGCAGCCTTGCAGCACTTTGTTCTAGGCAAAGGATAAAAACCATTGTTTCAGTCATTGGGTAACTGACAGAGACTACAGAGAAAGAGCAATTTCAGGACTTGTTTTTGGAGCAAGAGCAAGAAGACCATCAGCTGGAATGCCAGGGGCAGTGACAAATGTTCCTTGAGCAATGCTTTCAAGTCCTATTAATTTATGACAGATCAGTATATGGGATATTGAAGAGGATGTTAAAGGAAGAAAATAAAGCTGAATACTTCTGTCTATTTCTTTGATGGGGTTTGAATAGTAATACTTCAGTGTAAGATTGTATTTCTAATCAGAATCTTCAAAGTTGTATTTCAGTTTTGCTGAATATCTTTTGCTAAAGCTCAGTGTGTTTTATAAGTTGAACTTGCACTGTCAGAAGTAAGCTTCAGAATAACTAGGCATGGGATTGTGGTCATGCTGATTGTAATAAATCTGATAACAAGTGATGTGCAGTAGTTGCTGCTGTTCTGTTCGTGTATGTATGTGCATGCGCAGAAACATACATTATTAAGTTGTGTGCCTCTATACACCACTGCCCTACTGGTCTCAGCTAAAACTGGCCAAGGCTAGAACAAATAATAGTAGAAACAAGCACTGGTTTGAGTCACAAAGAAAAGGATGAAAATACAGTCATAATGTACTTTAAGAATCAGATTTTTAACCTTAGCCTCAACCTTAAGAGAAGCCTTCTGTGTTCATTGTTGAGTGTTCAAAAAATGCTCGATTCATTTCTATAATTCCATGCAATATTCCTAAGACACGCAATGGAATTTAGTAGCAGAAATGTTTTAAGCTGCTTTCTAGAAATATCATGGTTGAAGGACCAGTATACCTTGATGATACAGAAACCCTGAACTGCCAAGCTTTCAAGATAAGCCAATGCTACTTTAGAACAATGCATAAGAAACCCCCCCCCAAGATCTGAAGGTAATTGTGCAAACGTTGACAAAACTCCTGAAGAGCTTACCAAATAATGTTGAATGGCATTGTAGCTAAGAGACAGGGGAACAGCAAAAAAAAAGAGAGAGAGAGAGAGGAGGGAAATATGTGATCTAGAGTTCTCTGACAGACCACATGTTTTCTGTGCAGATGATACCTGCTTCTGTCTCTGGTAACTTCAGGGCTTCTGCCTGAAACTCTGGGAGGCTGCCACTAGTCAGTGTAGAAACTACTGAACTTCATGGATCAATTTGTTGACTTTATATTTATTTGTTATTTAAAGTATTTAGGACTTCCAAGGTGATGCCCAACAAATGCATTTAAAACAGTACAAAGATTTTTAAAACTTAAAAACTCGCTAAAATACTCTTCAAAAAACCTTTTTAAAAATAATAAACCTTGTGTATTATTTTAAAACAAAGCAATTAAAGCAGAACTAGACATTGAGTCCTGAAGTAGGGGAAAAGTGGGGTAGAATTAATGTAGCAGTAGTAGCAGTAATACTAGGGCTTTGTAGGTGAACATCAGTGTCTTGAGTTGAGCTTGGAAGCAAATTGGAATTCAGTACAATTCTAGCAAGACTTCGTTATGTGATCTCTGGCTGCTGTGTTATGCATTAGCATGATACAGTGTGTTCCTGTGTCCTTCATTCTTCTACAATCACCTTTAATATCCCTGCTCCCTAAATCAAACTGCTTTGTGTAGCACTCACTAAGCACTAAGGGACACAAATGCTGCACAAAAGAAATGTAAAGTGTCAATGGAGAATGTGAAAAGTGATTATGAGGAGCATATTGTTAACAAGAGAGGGCCAGCATGGTGTAGTGTTTTGAGCCCTGTCGCATTAGACAATTATAGCGGTATTATTCTGCTTGAACTGCTGTGGCAGCATCCTGTGGAACTCTAGGATTTTTAAGTAGTTTAGGTAGTTAGAGGTCTCTAACAGAGAATTCTAAATGTGCGTGTGCTTTCAAATCACTGGTCGACTTATGGAGACCCCATGCAATTCATAGGGTTTTCTTTGGCAAGGAATACTCAGAGGTGGTTCGCCTTAGGGTTGCCATAAATCAGAAACAATTTGAATAGACACAGCAGGAGAGAACTCCCTTGAGGCTTTTTAGTTGGTTGAGATGTGTAGGAGGAGAAATGATAGAGCTGGATAAAATTATACATGAGATGGAGAAAATGGACAAGGGAAGTTTCTCTCCATTTTTAATATTCCCAGAAGCTGGGGTCATCTGACAAAGCTGCATAGTGGAAAGTTTTAAGACAGATCAATTCAGAAAAAGTCTTCCTTTGCTCAGGTCATAGTTAAAGCATGGAATTACTGCTGATTACCAATTCTGATGGTATTAAAAGGTAATTAGAAAAAATAAGGTAAGATGAGGCTATAGAAAACCAGTGGTCCAGTAAAATGTTTTGCATGGAGGAGGGATCATAGACAAACTGGAGAGGCAGGAAGGTTGGGATCACAATAAGAGAGGTTACTAGTAAAAAGGTTTGCTAGTAATAATGGCAAAAGTACACCCCAGTTTGTACATTTCAGTTAGCAACTATGAAGTTTGCAAGAAAGTGAGTAATTTAAAATCATGTTTTGCAACATGAGAACTACATATATCTCTCTGAAGTATATGTTCTAGACTTATCTATACAAGTATACATACTGCTCTAGGGGAAGGTCCAAGGCTAACGCTCTTTCTTAATTGGCTCCACCAGCAAATCTCACACATCAACTGAGATTTTACACTGGGAAATATCTTGTAAAATTCTGCCCAGGAGGAACTACAATACATGTGTCCTCTCCCCCCACACAGGACTCACTTTTCTTCTGTGAATTCCTCCTCCACTGCCATGTGATGTGATGGCTGGTGGAGAGTGGGAGAGGAATCATCTGGTTATATTTCTATTCAGATGCACAATGGTGACATCATCCTCTGATTCTACCAGAGGATCCCTAGGAATTTGCAGAGGATGTTTCTATCATTTTGCATCTGGCTGTAGGTGGAAGGTGAGCCTTGCAAGGCTTTTTGGCCATTCATGAAGGAAGCACTGAATTCCTCCCTCTGCAACAACCTAAAAAGTTCAATACTGCAGGTATAATTTTCAGTTACACCTGTGTGTGTCACTAGCAGGATCCCAGCCACTGCATTTCTGTAGTAAATAAGTATGAGAAAAATAACATAAAGTAAGTTGTTTATACCATGCACTTGTATAGTTGGGGTAGAGGTCTAACTCTGTTGCAGGTAAGACTGTAGCCTAGTGGTAGGCAACTTTGCTGGGCCTGATGCCAAATATTCATCTTTAGCATTCACATGGAAAATTCCTAAAGTTGAAAGCTGGAGATGTGTAATATCCATTTCCAGGTTTAATTTTTAAGACAAGTTGGGGTTTAAAGGGATCATCTAATGCTGTCATGCAAAAACCCAGTACTCCTGAGGATGAGAATTTTTTACAACTTGATTTATTTGTTATCATGGGGGGGTCTGTTCTGACACTGTACTTCTTAAAAAAGGATGTGAAATGGAACCAGCTTAGAAGGATATTAGAAGCTGTTGATTCTGTAGGAATGGGCTAAGAATTTATAAGACAGATTCATTGAGTTCATAGAATTCTGACAAACTGGCTCCCATTTCAAACTGCTTCATGGAATCTGGTGTGGTAATTAGAGTATGTGCCAGTAGAAACTGTGATGATGAATGTATGTGAAGGGCAAAAATTATACAGCAAAAATTATACAGACTGTTTAGTTTACATTTTAATGGTACAAGCAGACGCTTGTATAGTATGGGAACTTTTAAAAAGTAATCAATACTCTCTCCTCAGTTTCTTATTGTTTGAGCTTCAATTTTTTAAGAAAGTAATTCTTTTATAAATAGCTAAAAAGTAGATAATTTTTGCTTTTTTAAAAAATCTTGAATGCCATAAAACACTAGCTTGTAAAAGAAAACACACTGTGTTCTTGCCTGCCTTTTATCTGACCACCCAAAATGAAGCTCAAGGTAGCAGCACAGGCCAGAAGGTGAACCTCATGATCTTAATTTGACTTGCAAATTGAGACCTTTAAAATCATCTAAACTTCTGCCTCTGCATTTTTTTTTATCTCCTGCATACTGTTATTTCCATGGTATGACCAATTAATTTTGCCATGCCCTCTGTCTTTGAGATCCTACGTGCTAAAGTTCTCAGTTGTTTAAATCACAGAAATTTGTGAACTGGAAGAAAATTTCAGATGGGAATAGAATTGTTGTTTGGGGAAGACACTGCCCTTATTTGCTTCCCTGTCTGGGTCACACCACTGTCACAGGCACATTTTATGAAAGCATGAGAGTGGTGGCTGCTCCCAAGCTGAAGTACTTTCTTCCTTCTTTCTGTGATTCTTTTGCTGGTAGGCAAATACCTTTTCATTGAGACAGGTGCTTAGCCATTAGCTGATTGCTATAGGAAGGTCTTTTAGTGGTGTGTGTGTGTGTGTTGTACTTTTATCCTTATTTTCATGTTTTAAGTGCTTTGAACTAATTTTTAATTAATGTTATTTTTAATAGTACTGGTTCATTTAATGTTTTTAATGTTTGTTTTTACTGTTTTAGCTGCATTTTGTTTTAATCCATGTTGTGAGCTGCCTTGGGAGAAAGTCGGGATATTAAATAGATATGCCTCTGTCAATAGCTACTAGTTCTGATGGCTCTGTTACCTTGAGTACTGGAGACCTTATGCTGCTTAGTTTCAGTATCTGCAGAGCACATGTGGGAAGATGTTACTATGTTTGCTTCCTGTTTGTGGGTTCCTCCAAAGCAGCTGGGTGGCCCCTTGGTTAACAAGATGCTGGGCTTGATAGGCTATAGGCTTGACAATCTAATGTGGCCCAGGTCATCTTGCAGTTCTTTTTGACAGATCATCTGAATTATTACCTTCTGGTTTAGGCCACTCCAAGAAAGAGAATAGATTTTTAGAATCTTGTGTTTCAGTTATAGAATAGCCCTGTTAGATCATGCCAAAGATTGATTTAATCTTCCCCAAAGTTGCTGGCCAGATAAGTGCACTGCAGGACATGGTAGAAACTGCCTTTCCACATTGCTTGCCCCACAGGAACTGTTAATTCGGTAGTATATTGCACTTGCAAATATTTTAAAGAAATGCTCTTGTCTTAATGTTGCACAAAAGCTCATGTACCTTTTATTTGTAAAAACATCTTGTTTATATGCTGTAAGACAGAGAATCATGTGGCACCTTAAATGATCATGGCTACACTGGTGAAGTTGGATGCAAGTCAGAAAAATGTGTGCCAGAGAAAACCTGAGAAGCATGGGCAGCATGACAATGATTAAATTTGTGAAGGTTAAATGTGTGAATGTGGAGGGAGGACTATGTGTGAATCTGTATTATCTGAGTGGTACATCTACTAGGATGGATGACATTTCTGATCAAGTTGCACTATTTACAGATGCCTGTTCATTGGCAACTTTTCAGACCAAGTCTATGAAATGAACCTAAATGAGGACATCTGTCATGCTATTGCTGACTTTAAAAAAAGGTTTCCTTTTGTGGATATTATTGTGCATGCCTACTTGTTACATTATTGCATGGCTACTTGTGAAATTTGTTCATAGAACTGGATCTAAATGCTGCTATTTTGATTAGGTAACATTAGCATGTGCCTGTGGGCTTCCATTGACCTAAGAAATGTGTGCACCCGGGCTTTTGTTTCTAGATTCCATTAAATCCTGATTAACCTGTTGAGAAATAATTCTATGCAACTACTGCCTCATTGCTCTTGTCTAACATTCCTGGTCTGCAGGCCAACAGTATCAGTTTGGTTGCCTCTCTTTAGTTTCCATTGTATCTGATGAAGACAAATTCTAATTGAGTGAATTCTTTATCAGTCTTATTTTAAATTAACTCTGTCTTCATTGTCTATGATATTGTTCCTGTATTTGAGGTTTTGTTTTGTAGCTTTTTGTGTACATCAGCCATACTGAGCATTGCTTTGTGACCTGTGATGTTTGCGAATGATAGCTGACTAAAGCAATATTTTTATTTAATAAAAAGATAGGCTGTAAATTATTCAGATAAATAGCTATGAAATCACATCTCTATTTTAGCAGAAATGAACACAGAAGCAGAGCAGCAGCTTCTCCATAATGCAAGAAATGGAAAAAGTGAAGAAATCCGGCAACTCTTGGAAGCTATGGACAAGGGAATGGTTACCTTTAACATCAACTGCAAAGGTTGGTACAGATTACCCCTCAACTAATACTTGGGACATGGAAAAGAGAGCTGGTACCAAGACTTCATTGTAGACATTTGCATGTGGAGACAGGGTTGATGGGTGCTCAAGAGAAGGCAGGCTTGAGGCAGCATCTCAGTTGTGGAACCTGCTTCCAAGGGAAGTGTGATGGCTACTTCCTTATATTGCTTTTAATAGGTAGGAAATATTAGTCTGTCCAGCCTGGCTTTTTAATTCATAGCTGTATAACAGGGGGTTAGGAAGCTGTGTTCCATGGGCCACATGCAGCTTCAGCCTCCCTGAAATAAATTTAAAAAAAAAAAAAGCCCCTTGCACCCTCTGGGCGGAGGGAGCAAATTGTGGCCTATCATAAAGGTTCGTTGGCAAGATCTGTTCAGAGCCTTCCTCTGAGGGTGAGAGGGTGTGACTTGCCCAAGTTCACCCAGTGGGTTTCCATAGCTGAACAGAGATTTGAACCCTGGTCTCCAGAGTCATAGTCCAATGCTGAAACCACTACATCTTGCTTGAGCCCCCTACTACCCCCAAGACTACAATTTTCATCTTCAGACCTTGTCAAAATGGAAAAAAGATCACTTCCTGACACCATTTTGTGAGAGACTGCAGAGGAAAACAGAGATATTCAGGCCTGTTTTGAGGGTATCTGGTCCAATATGAGAGAAAACTGACCCTGACCCCCAAGCAGTTGCCCACCCCTGCTCTAGAGTGCAAGGGGGCAATTATTATAACAACTATTTCAGATCTGAGAGGTTGTTTTTTTCATACTTGAATGTCAGTTTTGGTTTTGAAAAGGGCCCCTTTTGTGGACCTAAAAGATCAAGAAATTGTCCCCCACGCCCTCAGTGGTCACAGGGAGCCTTGTTCAGTAAGAAAAAAAATGAGGGGGGGTGCAGAGAGAGGTGCAGGCCTCTGAGGTATGACAGAAAACATGCGCTGACCCCAGATGGTTAGAAGTTGTCCACCCCTACTGTACAATATTAATCTTAAGCTCTATTCAAGTTTTATGGTATGGTTTTCTTTGTTCTGATGTTCCTTCTGTTTCTTTGTCTTCTCTGAATTTTAATGACCTTTTTATTGTACATTGCCCTAGGTGTCTGATAGGTATCTGCAGTTTATACATTTAATAAGAAATAAGTAAATACAGTACACCTGGAACTCTGTTCTTCTAGAAGTGGCCTGCAGAAGTAGCCTTCAGGCAGTGTTTGGGTGAATGTGATATAATAATGTATAATATATAACAAGTATTTGGAATACTTCAGACCAGATACAGTGCAGTGTGTACCTGCTTAGGTCATTTGCGGGAAACAGCTAATATAGAGAAAAATGATAGAATAACGGCAAGTCACACTGCCAGCATTGCTTTGCTATTAGCAAAATTACTACCGGTAAGTACACTGTGAACAAAATTGCTTGCTGGATTATGACCTACTTCCTCTCAAATGCTAAGTAAACACAACTCTTTCAGCTTTGTTCTCTCCTCCTGTATTCTCACAAAGGCCTAGTAAAGCCTTCCTTATTCTGGTGCCCTCCAGATATGTTGGTCTACAACTTCCATAATCCTCAGAAAGGATGATTGTTGATGGGACTTGTAGTCCAACACAAATAAGAGCACCAGGTGGAGGAAGGCTACATAGTCATTTCTGAGGTGATAAATCCAGGTTTCTCTGTATCTCTTCAGATGGCTATGGTTATTCATCTGCCTCAGTTCTTCTTTGTATGCTGTGTCTATATCAATATATTGCACATAGAAAATTAGTTAGGGAAAGTTGAGGTTAGAACTTTTCCTTCCTCAGCTCTAATTTTCTATATAGAGGGATTTTCCCTACTCCCACTGTGAAGGAGTGATTCATTATGCTTATTTCCTCATTCTGGATACTATGACCCTTTATCACAACTGTAAAAATTAGGCCTTATGTGGAAAATGCAGGAAAGAATCCCCTGCTGTACAACAAATCTAGCAATAAGCTGCAATGTTTGGTAGAAATTGCCTTTCTTTTGGCCTGAAATGAACAGATAGCTTTGCTCTGTGTGCAATCTCCTATCCTGCTTTCACTTAGAGTTTGCTCAGTTCTTGCCTGTTGTTGAAAGAGCGCTCGTGAGAATTATTTGCAGTTTTTTGTTGGATTCTGGAGTGCCGAATATTCTCATGCTGGTTGTACATCTTGACCTCTCACTTTATATTCCATCAGAAAAGTTATCTGAAGACACTAAAAGCCTAAGATTGTATTGTTGAAGAAAGAGTTTTAATCAGAAAGGCAAAGGTCTTAGAATTCATCATGCTCCAGCCCCCAGATACTGGTTGATAATGATGGGGGTTGTAGTCTGAGCAGATTGAGTGTGCAGATTGAGGAAGGTAGCATTATACCAGCTTGCTCTCAAGGATGACAGAAATAAAGTTCCTATCAGACATGATCTTAAACTGGTGTCCTGCATAATCATTAGGAATCCTTTGCCATCTTCCTGAATGTAAGAGCTTTTGATTACATGAAAAGATGCTTCTGTGTTTATTTGTCACCTTTGATCTTGTACCTTCCAGGCACAAGCAAATCAAACTTGGGCTGGACTCCTCTTCATCTTGCATGCTATTTTGGGCATACCAATGTTGTTCAGGATTTGCTGAAGGTATCACCTTTAACTTGTTATTTTCCACATAATATTTCTATATAGTTGAGAGCATTTGTTCAGTTTAAGATTTTTGGGCACTTAACCTAGTCTGTAAATTAAGTAACATGAGTGTCTGAATTAGAAAACTAGGAAGCCAAGCTGGAACACTCAGAAGTAAACCCAGGAGCCTTTAGGCCATCACAGACATCTGGAATAGACTCCAGGCCTCCTGCCTCTAATTTTGAATTCTGTATAGCTATGTAATTGTTAAAACCACATAATCCAGTTAGTTCTGCTGAATGTGTAGTTTGATGTGACTTCTTTGTAACCCTTTTAAGAAAAATTGAGCTGGTGCCAATTTGAGCAAACTGGATTAAAGGTGATGATAAAGTAGACCGACACACTGAATCTGCCCAAACATGGTGAAGTTTAGAGGCTAAATTAGCTTGCACTTGGCTTTGAAGGCAATAGCAAACAGATGGGGGAAGAGGAGATTAGTCAAACTGCTTTCATTCTGAAAAGTTTTATTCCCAAGTGCTCACATTTATTTTTATTTATTGCCCATGTGGAACAAATGCATTGTAACTATGCTATCTAAATTCACTATCTAGAAATATTTGTCTGTCGTTTTCCTAAAACTCTCTCACACCATCTTCTTTAAAGAAAATTCCAAATTGGAAGAAACCACCATTGAAACAGTTGAATTGTATGAAAAGTCAGTGTCTAGATCTCAAATGAAGGTTTAACAGATTGCTATGAGCACTTCAATTTGGTTAGCCTCTAACTATTTAGAATACTAAAAGGCCCACTTGCCTAAGAAGGCTTTCTGGAAAAGGACTAAAATAATAGGTCTCCTGGTGACTGATCCATGCCAGCCATATTTTAATAACATACTGACCTGGATGCCAAACACTAATGAGCAATCTTTCTTTATAGGCTGGTGCTGATGTAAATATGCTAAATGATATGGGAGACACTCCATTGCATCGTGCAGCCTTCACTGGGCGCAAGGTAAAATGAACATGTTTTGGTTTGCCTATAGAACTTAAGTTCAGAGGCACACCATTTGTCCCTGTGGTCTTTTCTGCATTATTATAGATATCTTATCATTTTCTGACTTCCTGTTTCAAAGCTTTTTGTGTTACCTTGTCAAAATGTATTCCAGTTAATTGCCTGTGCCATTCTCTTTCCATGTTGACAGTTTTGAGAGAGAGTTTTAGATTCCGTCAGTATAAAAAGTAAGAGTCTTGTGGCATTTTTAAGAATAACCAATTTGTTTCAACATAAGCTTTTGTGAGTAGTCCATATCTTTAAATCAACCAATCAGTCACATTATATCCTGCCTTTTCCTCAAAAGTGAGACTTAAGATTATAAGATGAAAGCTTACACTGAAATAAATTGGTTAGTCTTAAAAATGCCCCGAGAGACTTTCTTTATTTTCAGAATGAATGTGTGAAGTGAAGCAAAGCAAAACAAGAAGAAAACCCTAATCTAGATAAAAGCAGGGAGGTCTCCATAGATAATGGATACTGAACTTGTCTTTCAGGAGGTGGTTCTGCTACTTTTGGAATCTGATGCTGACACTTCCATTGTTAATGGGAATGGGCAAACTGCAAAAGATGTTACGCACAATAAAGAAATACGAGAGATGCTAGAAGGTATCCATTCTGTACCAAATGTGAACTTAAGAGAATTGGAATTCCAGTAAAGATGCTTTTCTGCTGCAGTATCTAGCTTTGCTGATCATTCAGTATGTAAAGTGATGATATCTTGTTACTTCGATAATATTTTGACAAGGTGACTAAGTATTTCTTCTCATTCAGAGAGGCTGCTTGATACTGTGCCTGCACTGAACATGTATATGGCCTGATCAAAGGCTGCTATAAAATTTTTCCCTCTTACTACAACGAATATGTTGGTGATGGAGAGAAAACTGCTTGGAAGGGGCCAATTCCCATTATAGATATATGCATGCCAGCAGTTTGCTTATGGCTGCAGCTTGTGATGGCTTCCACACTTCTGCTTGCTTGTATGGAGTGGACTCACAGTTCAGATTCAGTGACAAACAAAAGAAAAAGAAAAGGAAAACCTATGCTCACAGAGTGATCAAGGATTAGATGAGTTATGCTAAGAAAGCTTGGAAATGCAAAACTGAAACTCCCATATATGTTACTCATCTAGTAACCATATTATTCACCTACTAATTGTGATTCTTTATTTACTAAGGATGCATAGGGAAGACTGGACTTACTTAACCACGGCATCAGACAGTAATGACAGGGTATTGTATGTAAACCAGCATCTCATTTAAATCAGGTTGCTCAAGTACATGTTCATCATTAGCATGCTGGGGATTTTGGGCTCCATTGGACACCATTGTTGCAATTATAGAACTTGTGGACACCCCTGAAAGAAAGTATGAATTACCTTATGTGATACATGCTTGAAACCAGTGCCATTTTGTGTAGAAATGTGTTCGCAGACAGTCAAATATAATACAACTTCAGTGGAGTTGACCAGATCAGACACCCTCAAACTGCTTTCATCTTCAGTATGTTCTGTTTGCACCATAAGTTATATGATATATTTTGTACAGCAGTGGTTTCTAATGTACACAGTCCCAACTTTTACATTTAGGGTAGTGTTTTACGGTTAGTTGCCTGTTTTATATAAAGGACCATTTGATCATCTTGCATGGTATATTTATGTGTTTCTCTTATGACTAGCTGTTGTGATACTGGAATGTAGATTCCAGCCTGTTATTAATTTTAGCTGTTAATTAATCTTTGCTGCCACCACCCACTGAATTCTGGACCCTTGGACAGCACAGTGGGACGCTGTCCAGTACATGTCAATCCCTAATCTTAAGTATCTTCCCTCCCCCACTCTTCTGGATGAGGAAGTCTATCTAGCGTTGGCGTGGGAAGGAGAGAAACAGAGGTCTTACAGAAAGTATTTATTCAAGGCATGCAAATGAACAAGGCAATAACACACATGGGAAGCTCCCCCCTCCCAGGCACGCTTAGTTACAAGTAGTTACAAAAAGAACAGATATCATAGAATCATAGAAACATAGAAATTCAGAGTTGGAAGAGACCACACAGGCCATCCAGTCCAACCCCCTGCCATGCAGGAACACCCTCAAAGCACTCCTGACAGATGGCCATCGAGCCTCTGCTTAAAAACCTCCAAGGAAGGAGCCTCCACTACACTCCGAAGCAGCAGATTCCACTGCCGGACAGCCCTGACTGTCAGGAAGTTCTTCCTGAGGTTCAGGTGGAATCTCCTTTCCTGCAGCTTGAATCCATTGCTCCTTGTCCTGGTCTCTGGAGCAGCAGAAAACAAGTCCCCTCCTTCCTCTACGTGGCATCCCTTCAAATATTTAAACATGGCTATCATGTCCCCTCTTAACCTCCTCTTCTGCAGACTAAACATACCCAGCTCTCTAAGTCTATCCTCATAGGGCATGGCTTCCAGGCCCCTCACCATTTTGGTCGCCCTCCTCTGGACTTGCTCCAGCTTGTCAGTATCCTTCTTGAATTGGGGTGCCCAGAACTGGACACAGTATTCAAGATGGGGTCTAACCAAAGCAGAGTAGAGTGGTACCAGTACCTCCCTCGATCTAGACACCATACTCCTATTGATGCAGCTGAGAATTGCATTGGCTTTCTTGGCTGCCGCATCACACTGCTGACTCATGTTCAGCTTGTGGTCTATGAAGACTCCTAGACTCCTATGAAGACTTTCACACGTACTGCTATCCAGCCACATGTCCCCCATCCTATATTTGTGGATTCCATTATTTCTGCCTAAGTGTAGGACCTTACATTTCTCTCTGTTGAATTTCATTTTGTTCGCCCTGGCCCAGCTCTCCAATCTATCCAGGTCATTTTGAATTTTGATCCTGTCCTCTGGCGTATTAGCAACCCCTCCCAATTTGGTGTCATCTGCAAATTTGATGAGCATGCCCTCTATTCCTTCGTCCAAGTCATTGATAAAAATATTGAACAGCACTGGGCCTAGGACAGAACCCTGTGGCATCCCACTAGTCACTTCTCTCCAGGATGAAAAGCAGCCATTCGTGATCACCCTTTGGGTTCGGTCGGTCAACCAATTACAAATCCAACTAACAGTAGCCCTGTCCGGCCCACATTTTACTAGCTTCGTTGTAAGAATGTCATGGGGAACTTTGTCAAAGGCCTTACTGAAATCGAGATATGCTACATCCACAGCATTCCCTTCATCTGTCAAGCTAGTAACTATCATAAAAAGAGATAAGATTAGTCTGGCATGACTTATTTTTGAGAAATCCATGTTGACTTCTCGTGATTACCGCGTTGCTTTCTAAATGATTAGAAACTGACTGCTTAATGATCTGCTCCAGGATCTTTCCGGGAACTGATGTCAGGCTGACTGGGCGATAATTATTTGAGTCCTCTTTTTTTCCCTTCTTGAAGATGGGGATAACATTTGCTCTCTTCCAATCTGCTGGAACTTCTCCTGTCCTCCAAGATTTCTCAAAAATTATAGCAAGCGGTTCCGAAATGACCTCTGCCAGCTCTTTTAATATCCTAGGATGCAATTCATCTGGCCCTGGAGACTTGAATTCATCCAATGTGGCCAGGTATTCCTGTACCACCTCTCTACTTATTATGTGCCTCATTTCCTCTGCTTCCTCCCCTGCTCCCCAACCGCCAGGTTGAGTGCTTGTATCCTTCTGGGAAAATACGGAGGCAAAGAAGGTGTTAAGTAGTTCTGCCTTTCTCCCCCCCCCCCGTGAGTAATTCGCCATCTTCTCTGCGTAGCGACCCTTGTGTCTCCTTCTTTTTCCTTTTGCTGCGGACATATTTTAAAAAAACCTTTTTATTGTTTTTAATGTCTCTGGCCGGCCTAAGTTCATTCTGTGCTTTAGCCTTTCTGACTTCCTCCCTACATCTCCTAGCTACTTGCTTAAATTCTTCTTTGGTGGTTTCCCCCTTCTTCCATTTCCTATACATGTTTCTCTTAACTCTTAGCTCAGCTGAGAGTTCTTTAGTCAACCATTCTGGTTTCTTCAAATGCCATCCATTTGTCTCCTTAATGGCACTGTTTTAGACTGTGCCTTCAGTATGTCCTTTTTAAGGAGCTCCCATGCCTCCTGAACTCCTTTCCCTTTGACTATTCCTGACCACGGAATTCCAGCCAGCAGCTCCCTAAGTTTACAGAAGTCCGCTTTTTTAAAATCTAAGATGAGTGTCTGGCTACCCTTATCTTCTCCTTCCCACTGAATGCTAAATTCGAACAGGGCATGGTCACTCCCCCCTAAAGATCCAACCACTTCTACCTCATTCACAAGGTCATCCCTGTTGGTCAAGACCAGATCTAGAATATTTGATCCCCTTGTGGCCTCTTCCACCTTCTGGACCATGAAGTTGTCTGCAAGACAAGCAAGAAACTTGCTGGACCTTGCTGTCTTGGCAGAGTTTGACTGCCAGCATATATCTGGGTAATTGAAATCTCCTATTATTACTGTATCCCTCCTCTTTGAATGTGCAGTCATTTGGTTGAGGAAGGCGTCATCCAAGTCCTCAGCCTGGGTTGGAGGTCTGTAGTAAACCCCCACCAGAATATCCCTATTGTTTCTCGCTGCCTTAATTCTTACCCAAATGCTCTCTACCTGGCTTTCTGGGTTTAAGTCCTGGATCTCTTCACAGGTGAAAACATCCTTGACATACAAGGCTACTCCTCCTCCTTTCTTGTTTGGTCTATTTTTACAAAATAGGCTATACCCCTCTATTCCTGTATTCCAATCATGAGACTCATCCCACCAGGTCTCAGTGATGCCTATCAAATCGTATTTATTTTCTTGTACTAGGAGTACAAGCTCATCCTGCTTGTTTCCCATACTCCTTGTATTAGTGTAGAGACACTTAAGTCCCTGGGCCCTTCCTGCAAGTCCTGTACTATTGATTCTACTCCTCCCGCCATTGGCCACTTGTACTACTTGTCCAGTATCATTTGGGCCTTTTACCCCTGTGTTCTCTGAGTCCTTGCCCTGAATAATATTGTCTCCCTCCCCAGTGGAACTTAGTTTAAAGACCTCTTAATCTTCCTTGCAAGACTGTTAGCAAAAACATTCCTGCCAAGTTTTGTGAGGTGCAGCCCATCCCTCGCCAGAAGCCCATGTTCATGGAAATTCAGGCCATGTTCCAAAAACCCAAACCGTTGTTGGCGGCACCATGTGCGGAGCCAGTTGTTGACCTCTACTATTGCCCTTTCCCTACGTGCGCCGTATCCTTGAACAGGGAGGAGAGATGAAATGACCACCTGCACACCAAGGTCCTTAAGCTTCGTCCCCATACGCTCGTAGTCCTTTGCAATGTGGTTTAAGCTGCTCCTCGCAGTGTCATTGGTTCCGACATGAACCAAAATGAGGGGCTTATAGTCAGTGGGTTTGACTAGCCTGGTTAGCCTCTCCGTTATGTGGTTGATCCTGGCCCCAGGAAGACAACAGACCTCTCGATTGAGCTTGTCCGTTTTGCATATAAATATATATATATAAAAGCACGGATACATTCTTTAGATCAGCCAGCTCCAAAATAATAGAAAAGCCTAACGCGGCTAACTACTTTAGTCTAGTACTCACAGATGGTTCTCAGGCTTAGATGTTCTAAGAGGAAAGAAGCCAGGAGGCGAGGCCTAGGCCTGCAAGCCTGCGACTGGCACAGATCCTTTGTTGTTTCTTTGTTGTCCCTTTGTTATCTCTCAGCCACATGGCCTCGCAAGAAGTTTTATAACTTCTCCTTGGAAGCATCTCGAAGCATCTTGAAGATGCTCAGCTCTTACCTTTTGATTGGTCAGTTCTCACCCTGTGACCTATGATGCTGACCCACAGTAAAATGTAATCTAATCCTAACACCTCATTAACCCTTGGTTTACCTGACGAGGGAAGTATCCCCCTTTTAGCCAAGTCTAGATAATGGGAAGCCCCATTATCACAGCTGTATAGCCAAATGACTCTTAGATGCCACATACAGTCAGCTTTCTATATCCATGGATTCTATATCCATGAATTCAACCAACCACCATTTGAAAATATCCCCCCTCCCCAAAAGAATCCGAAACTCAGATTTTGATTTTGCTATTTGAAATAAAGGAACCATTTTAATACACCATTATACTTGACTTGACTTGAGCATCCACAAATTTGGTATCCATGGGGGCGGGGGGTGGAACCAACCCTAGTAGATAATGAGGGCCCACTGTATTAACAAAACACCCCAAAAAAAAAACAAAAAAAAACAACTAATAATGAAAGCAGTGGGAATCCCTGAAATACAAAGTCAGAAGTAAAAATTACATATTCCATTACTGCAAATAGAACTATTGTGAAGCTGCTGCTTCTTATTCTACCACTTTCCCCACCACATGTAAAGTTCTGCCTAAATCACTGCTGCCACCATATGTGAAGACTTCCGCAAGTGCCACTTCTATCACAAAGAGTGAGGGCTTTCCTTTTGTCCCCACCTCTGCCACCAATGTAAAGATTTCTTCTTGTCCCAGTGCTGTAGCCATCAACATTGGGCACCTACTAGATGCACTCATGATTCCTGTGTGGATTATTATGCAACTTCTATCCCCACTGGGCACCAACTCTTTTTATCCTCTCTTCTCTACAGTGACCACAATGTGTCTGAACCCAATTCACATATATGTAGGGGGGTGAGGGTGGAGGGTGTCTGTGTAGCATTCCCAGAGGTCAAATAATAAACAATATTTTATTAACAGACATTGAACATAAGAAAACAGTGAATAATTTAATAAATGTGTTAATAATTTAACAGATTTAAAACAATTTAATGCATTTAAAACAAACATTTCACTCTCCTTCACACTCTTCTCTACCAAAACTACTAACTAGATTCTGAAACCCCACTCATTAATTCCAAACCTGACTGACTCTCTTAACCCTAATCCTCACTGAGTCACTTCACACTCCGCACCTCTCTCACATTCTACCAATCACCACTTCCTCTCAGCATTCCATTCGCCAACCTGCTTCCACTGGCTCCTTACCCTATTTCCTTTGTTATTCAATACGTACAAAACCAAATTACATGAATACACAACCCATATTTTACAAAAGTCAGTGATACCACATGTATACCACAGTTAACAAAGTAAGAGACGGTCCTACACACTACATTTTTAATAGAAAATCAGAATAGAGATAGGTTCCAGTACCACAAAATGGAACAACAGCTCAATATGTTTTAGCAAAAGTTTTATTCAAAATTAACAATATGCACATATGAATTGAAATAATCAGGTCAAATAATCTTTACATGAGTAAACAACAATATTTTGAATCTTCTAGAGATCACTTGAAAACTTCTTGCAAAATGCATCCAAGGACATTTTTTTTCACCAGCTTCTGCCTTTCTTATGATTTCCATTCTAGTGGCCAAACTTACAGGTCTATGCCCCTCCCCCCCTTTTTTTTACAACCTGGAGTAGCTGGTAGTTTTATCTGCGCTCCCCCTTTGTCTCTGTGTTGCTGTTGGCACACGCTCAGTAAAAGATTCAGAAGACAACAGGTTTAGCTTGCCTGTTGTATACAGACACAAAGTAGGATTGGCTGACATCGAATCCCATTCTTTCACAGCTCAAACTTAGCGCTTTATTTAGTGCAAATATGCTGCTGCAATCTGATATCAGAAGTCTGTGTTTTTCCAGCTTCCTTTCATCATCCTTCCGGTGATGATATTGGTAAAATAAATTCCAGCTCGGTAGAGAACAAGGAGGAAAGGGCATGCTTTGTGGATGTTAAAAAAAAAAAAAAGAGTTTGTTAAAAGGAGATTCTTTGTCAGAGGTTTTGTCAGCTTAGGTATGCCTGTAATTCAGTCCTAGGCAAGTTTGTTTACAAATTGAGCTAGATTCCTGCAGACTGACCTATTTAAAGAACTTGATCAAAGCATCCTATTCCTTTGTTTATATCTTAAGGCATATGGCTGAAACCTGTGCTCTGTGCGTGCATGCATGTGTGTCTATGCACAGCCTCCAAATCTTAAACTATTCACTTACAACAGAATGCATAACATGGGTAGTAATACATAGACAAGACCCTGCCACAAACCCAGATGCCAGCTCTATTCCTACATCCACTCTGGGAACAAAATTACAGATGCCATTAACATCACTCACAACAAAAGAAGTATATTTACTTGGTCTTCCTCCAGTGTGATAAATGCTGTTCTATGCCAACAATGCCCTCCTTCATTCTACATTGGACAAACAGGACAATCTTTATGCAAGACAATTAATGAACTCAAATCTGACATTAGAAATTGCAGTACACAAAAACTGGTTGTAGAACATTTCAATCTTCCTTGACACACAGAGTAACTGCTGCACAGGTTGCAGTCCTTGAAAAGGAAGACTAGAAAGTGAAACTGCTGAATGGGATTATATTCACAAATTCCAATCCATTAGCAGAGGTGTGAACAAAGACAATGACTTGATAGTACACTTCATATATTAATACTCCTCACTCCTTCACATATAGCAAAAAGAATCTTCTCAGAGAATGTTTGGAAGTTTGGGGAACTGACATTTGGTAAGCTGGTTTATTGCTTTCACGCATGAACACTAACTAACCACTGAAAAAATCTGGAAAACTTATATCACATTATGCAGGTCTTTGAAAATTTGAGCCAAGGGTCATGATTTACATCTTTCTGGATCCTATTACATCCCATTCCACTCCCATAACTGTACAAATATGCTTTGTATCTGAGGATTATTATCAATTGGTACTGCATTCAAAGTAGATTTATTTTCATGAAAGCTCACGTGAAAATAAAACCAGGCTTAAAGATGACTCCTCTCCTCCCCTCTCCCCTCCCCTCCCCTCTACTCTCCTCTCTTCTCTTCTCTTCTTTCTTTCTCGTTCTTCCTTCCTCCTTTTCATGCAGCATAATAGTTAAGACTCCATTGCAGGATAGTGATGCAGGTAGCAGTTGCTCAGTTCTGCATTTCCTTGTGCTTTGTAATTTCAGTTGTCACCAACATCAAAGTGAGAGAGATCATGTTGGGATTTGTTACTGAATTTCTCTGTGTACAATAACAGATGCTAAAGACACACATTAACATGCCTATTAAAGCATTTCAAGCTGTACTCTGTGGTTAATGCACGCTGTGTAACATGTGGTTGTAAGGTCAGATTGCATGTGTTGAGCCTGTTTCTTTGGCCATTATTGGGGCACAAGAAAATTGCAAATTCAGACTGCCTGTCCAGGTGGCCAAAGAAGCAGTGCAATCTCTGCATGAAATTCCCAAAGCTGTGCTGACTGGGGTCTTTCTTTACTGGTAGCACTGGGGACTGAATCAGGGGCTTTGGATATAAAAAAACAAATGTTCTCCCACTGAGCTAGCCTTGGCCTACATTGTTCTGGAGGTTAAGAGGCTTCAAGCATAGGGAAGATTAAATCTGTTGCCTACAGCTGATGATAAGGAAGGGGGATCTGCAAAAAACTGTTTATTCTGTCATTGAAATGAAGTAATAAAATAATTTTTCTTGTAGGAGAATGCTATTTTAATTAATTCTTTATATTTAGCTGTGGAAAGGACTCAAGAGAGAAAACTTGAGGAACTCCTCCTAGGAGCTGCACGAGAAGGCGAGACAGAAAAACTCACAGCACTGGTATACATGATGTTACCATTTATTTTATATTGCAGGGTCATAAATATGATTCCCAGATGTTAGTTGCTTAAATCGAAAGGTGTAGGCATCATGAAAGAGCTAGATCCCTGCTAATGGGATGAGTAGTTCTGGATGTGATTCTTGCTTACACGTGTGTAACCAGAATAAACATTGTTTGTTTAACTCTCTCTAGTTAAACAGGTCAAATCCTCCTGACATCAATTGCACTGATCAGATGGGAAATACACCATTACATTGTGCAGCATACCGTGCCCACAAGCACTGTGCTTTGAAGCTTCTAAAATGTGGAGCAGACTCTAAACTAAAGAACAGAAGTGGTATGTAACACTGTTTCATTTAATGAGTTGAAACATTCCTTTCATCTGAAAAGCAAAGGGAATGTGTGAACTGCAAACAGTTCATTTTTTTTAAAAAAAATCCAATTTTGTCTATGTTTGTTCTTGAACACTGTCAAGAATTTGTAAATTGGCTTTGTATTACAGAATTTTAATCTGGGTTTAAGTTGCCAGTGAATAACTGCCAGATGCTGCTGCAGATAAATACCCAGTAATCCTATTGTAGTTCTTACAAAGCCCATATGCTCAGCCAGTTCTGTCAACTGCTTTCTGATCTTGCTGAAAGTAGTGCTCTTGCTTATTTTCTACGGAAGTAATGGTGAGAGGGAGAATCTTTCTAACATTCAGAATTGGCCCTAATTCAATAAAATATTTTGGATCAAAATAGCCCAAGAGAAATTGTCTATAGAACAGTGCCTCAACCCCAGACAGCAGCCTTAAAGCACCAGACTCATCTGTGAAATGCAGTTGCTGTTGGTGGTGTCATCCTGTGATTTTGAGTCAGATTTGATGAAGCAAATCTGTTTGCTCTGTTTGACAGGTCAGACACCCCTCGCTTTAGCCCAAGGTGCAGACATGAAGCAAATACTTGCAGGAGGCATTGGGAAGGTAGGTACACTGTTTTATGTATTAACACTACTATTAACATGGGTAGACTTGAGTTTAATAACATAATTCTTTTTTTTTTTTCAGATAATCAACAAACCTTTGAAACGATTTGAAGGACTACTTTGGAAGGTCCTCGTGCTGCTCTTTTGTGTTGTGTTTTCAAGAGTCAATGCCTTAGGATAACCACAGTTGTCCTCATACTAGAGTTCAGCATGCCCCTTTCTTCCAGTATAAATTCCTATCTCCTGTTAAGGCATTTCCTTCCTCAGTATGGCTGATCTGTTTCCTAATTTTATTGGGATAATAAAGGCAATAGAGGTGCAAGCAAATGTCCAGTTCAGAGAGTCAGACTTTGGACTTGCTTACATAACATTTCTCTCTCTCTCATTCTCTCTCTCTCTCTCTCTTTTTTTTTTGGGGAAACACAGGCTGCCTTAATCTCTGCCTCATATCTTATGTATATTGAAAGCAAGATTGGGACCCCTTTAGATCCAAATGGGGTTAGAACTAAATCCAAGGCTTGTCTACAAAGAATCTTTTGTAAGAAGGCATGCCTAAATAAACAAATACATTTTGTCTGAGTAGGATGGTCTTGACAAGGAACCTACAAGGCATGATGAAAATGGGCAGATCAGTAGTTGCAGCACCATGGAGAGTTCCAAGTGCCTAACGAGAATGAGGAACATAGTGGCACCCTAAAGACTTACAACGTATTTTAGCATGAGCTTTTGTGGATTTCACTCCACTTCCTCAGATGCAGTGATGGAGTACAATATAGTAAGCCCTCCTTACTTGCAACCTCTATGTTAACAGTTTCTAGATCATGCGAAAGATCCCATCCCTATACCTAAAACAGTGGTGACATGCACATGAATGCATTGAAGCATCTGCATGCACATCACTGCCATTGACTATAATGAGATGTGAGCATATGCAAATTTGGCTATTCACAGGGGTTCCTGGAACAGAACCCCTGCATATACAGAGGGCCTATTGTACTAAAAACTGCAGGTTTTTAAGCACAGTTATGTAGCTGTGGGAATAGAATCACAATATCATGGGCATCAGAAAGATACAAATTGTGACACTGGCCATAAACTTTCAAACGGTAATATAAGGTGATAACAGGTCTGTCAGGCAGCTGGCCTATTAAGCCCTCTGTACCTTCAGGGACAGCTCACCATTCCCAGGAACTAGTCCTTCCTGGAATGCAGGGCAAGGCCTTAAAGTTACAAGTCTTTGTTTTGGGACCTAGCACACCTCATCATCTCTGACTTGTAGTTTTGTGCCTTCAAGTCATTAATGACTTAATGGTGACCCTAAGGTGAATCTATCACAGGGTTTCCTCAAACCACTACACCATACTGGCTGTCATCCTCTCTGACATCCCGTTTATTCTTGTTGTCTATGATAGTAAAGTGACGGGGATGGATATTCCTGCTGTGGAGGTCAAAGAATCAGAGTTGGAAGGACTGTCTAGTCCAACTCTCTGCCATGCAGTAACATACAATTAAGGCACTCCTGAAAGATGACTATCCAGCTTCTATGTAAAGACCTCCAAAGAAGGAGAGACTAGTCCTTTCCAAGGCAATTCATTCCATAGTCAAACAGCACTTAACACCAGGAAGTTCTTCCTTAGTATTCATTTGGAATCTCTTCTATAGTTCCATCGATGAGTGAAAGCCTGTATGTAAAGGTCTCTGGTTTTTCCTTGGAGAAAATGTTTTATTCTTATGAGTGAATGGTGTACTGTATGTAGTGTAGTTTAATCATCATGATATAGAGTAAATATTTTCTTTTTTCTGCCTTAAAAAAGCTTGCTGTCAAGATCACTCAGTTCTACTCCATTTGTGATGATAGTACAGGCTCTAGAAATAAATCTTTTGATCTTAGTTCTAAGACAGTTAAACTCTGCAAAAAGGAGTATGTTTATTTCATATGATGTGAGGAAATCAAATGTCAAAGAAGCACCTTCAAAACTTGCCGTTTTGAGGACAAATTAACCCCATTAAAAACATACTCTTTAGCACATTGTTTAGCAATGCTTCTTGCTACTTGTTATAATTCACTAAGCAAACATTAGTTGTTGAAACTGAATTTCTTTTTTCTTTAAGAGTTCACGTTTCTTTGGGTGGAAACCATATTGGGTAGTACTGGAACATGGAGTCCTTTCATGGTACCAAAAACAGTAAGTGTAAAATTGAACCTCACTCCAGAAACTAGAATATTGATGATTATAATGAGTAATTGCTTGTTCTCCCTTTTATTGTTTTTGGAAGGGCTGATATTGGCAACAGTAACCGTCGCCAGGGATGCAAACACCTAACACAAGCCATTTGCACAGTAAGCAAACTTGGAAATATCTGTTATGTGGGTAAGCAAAAATGATCTAGTGTTTTCAGGTATAAATGTGGGTTCCTTGATTCAAGTGCACACATTACTTTCTTGAAGCAAAATTATTTTTTTGCCACAGCACCCATATGTTCTGGTTTTCTGTATTCTGATTTTTATTGGTGAGCATTCTGAAACTTTACAAGAAAAGGTGCAGTGTATTTCATATTTGGGGAGCAGGGAACTATGAGACATTCTGCATGTTTTTGGACTGCAAATTCCAGTTTCCTCACCATTTTCTCTGCTGGTTAGTACTGTTGGGAGTTCAAGCCTTACCATGGCTGGAAGGAAGCATGACACTTACCCCCTGTTTTATATGGGTCAAGAGAATTGAGATTACTCATTCTCAGATCTCTATATAGATTATGGTGATCCTTGTTGTTGTTCCCAGTACTTTCCTTCTTTTTAAGATTTATCTCCTGTTGTTCTAGTTTAAAGAATAACAATCAGGTAATGAATATTACACTTTGTAGTTTTATAACAGGTTTATAACAGATAAACAAACTGATGCACAAATGTACATTTCAGCTTTTACTCAAACTTTTACTCAAACTGGTTTAAATCCAGTTTGTAGCCCAATCAGTGGGAACTTGGTAAGTACAAAAATGCATAAGTATAATTGATTAAATGTATCTACTCTTATTAGTATTAGCAATTGGTTTGGGGACATAGATTACATGTAGAGATCTAAGAATTCTTAGTGTGATACCTCCTGAAATATAGTTGCATGATGCTGAGGCTAATACAAAGGGAGAAACATGAACAGAGATACTGCAAATGTTGTAAACAAACAAACAAAACTTTATTTTATGATCCATAGATGCAACATAACAACATCTGAATTGTACAGTATTAGGTATAAGAAAGGTACATCTCTAAAAATAGGATAAATATAGGATAAAATGCATAAAATAAATTAAAATTATAGATTATTAGGTAAAATATAGATAGGCATTCATTAATTCCATCTTATTAACACAATGAAATTGGGTTGATCTTACAGTACATTACCAGTATCATGACATAGTTTTCATACTTTTCTCTCTCTAATCTTAATAGCCAATGACAAAAATTTGGCAACTGATAGGATTTTATTTGGACAAATGTCCTCCAACGGGTTTTTTACATAAACCTTTTCCAAATGGTATACAGCCTGGTATACAGCTCAATAAGGGAGAGATCAAATAATTGCGACTCTGACTATAAAAGGTAACAAGATAGTAGAATGTGCAACATTGTGTCAACATTTTGCAATCTGCAGAGGCAAAGTCTAGCAGAAGTGGGCAACACAGCATATCTACCAAAAAGTAATTCTAAGAGAAAAGCGTTGCATCTGGCCTTAGTAAATAGTATGCTATAGTTTGGTATAGTTAAGTTATTTAAATAGGTAGCCTGATGGAAGGATCCCACAAACTGGATATTTAAAGCATTGAGTGAGCGCAAATGTTGTAGTAAAAATGAAGTTCACAGTCCACATTTTCCTGCAAATGTTGTAGTAAAATGTGGACTGTGATCTTTGTTTTGTGTATTAAGTGCTATGGCCTGTACAGTATGCAAAGCTAAGTATGTTGTTATGATAATATTATTACTTAATAGTGCAACTTGGGTTTCTAGAGATGCCTTTATAATTTAGAACAGACCTTTGGAAATTATATGTCCTTGCTGACATTTAAATGTTATTTTTCCTCTTCTTATACCAAAGAAGGATTTCTCATATAGATAAGTAGGTGCACTTTTAAGTGGGAAATAAAATAACTCCATTTTGGTTTTACAAAATCATTTTGCTTTTCAGTTCTCACCTTCTGCTGAACAGTAGCAATTTAATACATACACAAGATTTGTTCATTTACAACTATTTATGAATCACTCACGTTACAATATTCTGAGTGATATACAAATAAGTGTTTAATAAAATAATAGTAATATACAATTAAACTATAAACTGATAGTAACATTAACAGCATCCAGGCCAATTAGAGATCATAGTAACATGATGAACTTAATTCATTCACTTCTGATTTGTATGCAGGTCTGTTCAACAGGCATACCTCTTGATTTTGCTTTCTGTTAAAGGTTAAAGGGTCCGATGGCTGTCTCTTCTCTGTGAAGTGCTTTGATAATACGGTTCACAGTTTTAAAGTTCCCAAGACCAATCAACAACACTCGAGAGAGGTGCGTGTCATGCCCTATGCATTAAATGTGTGAATTGGAATTATGAGTGAAAATAGGTGACATTTCCTAGGGCTGAAGTTTTGTAGTCAGTATGATGATATACTAGAAGAAAGTAGTTTAAGTAGAACTGCCATGGTGAACAACACTGTTCAGCTTTTTTCTTTCCTTTTGCATCACAGGCAACTTGAGACAATAACTAATTTACTCTTCTAACACTGAAATTTTTCCTTCAAATATTCTTAACTTCCTTGTTACTTCCTCCACATGTCCTTTTGTAGAAGACCATGGAAACCTAGCATGAAATATATCACAGTGCAGAATGCAAGATCAAATCAGAAGATGGAAGATGGCTCTGAGGAATTACAACAAGAAATGAAAAAAATGTTAACACTTTTGATTATATTCATTTGTATACTGTTGATGGCCCGCAAGGTTTAATTAAGAACTGTATTATGAACTGCTTGCCACATGCCCTGTTGGTCTTAAAAAAAAGTTATCTCAAAAAACCCCTTAAAAAAAAAATAATTCTTGAACAGTCCTAGTTTCATCCCTGCAGTTCATTCGTTACTAGCTAACTTTCTGTACTCCTTCTTCGTTGATGGTAACAACCAAGATTCACCCTCTGAGGCCAGAGATGAAACCAGAATCTTGACAGAGCTCTAGGTGATTTGTGGTAGATTGGCTAAGGTCTCAAGTGCCCAGCTGAACCATAGACATTTTGAGAACTAAACTAAATCAAATGTAGATTTATGTATGAGGTCATCTCAGGGTATGGCTTATGGGATGCAGTAGATAATTGACTCCATCTCAAGTTGCTGGGTCTTGGAGTTATTGTTAAAAAACAAACAGAATAGATTTAGCAATCCTGCTGAGTAGGAACTAGGGTGTTTGATGTAAACATTATCTGAAAGCCTGTATCTCCCTGTATCAACCTGCCTAACTCTTAACAATCTTTTCATTCAACTGCCTTCCCAGGCTCAGTTGGAGGGGATGTGGGAGAGAGCCTTCTCAGTTGGCTGCTCCTAGGCTTTAAGATCCGAAGGAGGTTCAGTGTGCCCCTCTCTACTGTCTTTTTGCTGACCGTAGGTCTTCAGACTTGGCTGACCAGGCTGGAGTGATGTGTAACCAAACAAACCATTTGCTGTTTTAATACGTACTGTATATTTTAAGCATTTTAGGTGTTTAAAATTTTAAAGTTTTAAAAATGGTGTTGTAATTCAGTGGTTCTTCACTTGTAGTCAGTGGACACCAGCAGTGTTCTCATAGGGTGTCCACAAAGGCTTGAAGAAATGTTAGGTACTTTTACACTTGAAACAGAAAGAAAGAAAGGACAGAAGAAAGACAGATGGACAGACAGATGGATGGTCATATACTAATCTCAAAGCGCAAGAGTCTTTTGCTGCTGATATACATCATACATGCAAAGTTTCATTACAGTATCTCAAATATTGCAACATTACAGTATTACAGTATCTCAGAATAACTGTTTGATAGCAAAACATGTACTCAGTACTTGCTACTTCTGCAAGTGGTGAGAATGTTCAAGTGAAGGATACTGAGTGGCTGAGAGCACAAGACATCTAGTGTTGTCCATGTTGTGCCACCACATTCTCAGAATGTCTGTGGCTTCCCAGAATTCTGTAGCTGTGTCAGGAATATGATCCATGGCAACCAAATATATTTAAGGGGAGTCCATGGTAAAGAAAAGGTTAAGAACCACTGTTTTAATTGAATATATTATTTAATGCTTTTTTAAAACTTTTGTACTTCATATTGTTTTAACTGCTCTCTTTTATACTGTAAAGCAGGATATAAATTAAATAAATTAAATCAGTTAACATTAGCAAAGTATGTTTTCTTCTGTTCCGTTTCTTTTTCAGAACTGGGTACATGCAATAGAAGATCATTCAGCATACAGCACACATTACTGTACTCAAGAACAACTGAGTGATGATGAGGAAGATGATACAATATCAGTGGCTGAATTACAAGACTCCCTAAAAGTAAGAAGTTTCCAGTTCTCATAGGCTGAGGGTAGGAATCAACTCCCAGAAGTGCTAATCAGCATAACTGGTGATGAGGAATGCTGGGAGCTGTCGTCTAATATCATTTAGAAGGCCGCACAGTTCCCAACCCCTATTATAGAATATGGAACTTTCTTGGGATATAATACTAAACCAAGTAATGTCTACTCACAAACCTTCATTTGTTCTCAGACAGATCATGGCTAGTTAACTGGGTTGGGCTTGGAAGTATAAACAAACCGTAATTTGTATGCATCAATCAGGTTTAATATTGCATCCAAACTGTTACTCTATAGTGACATAACACCTTGCCTTTTTAGTGTCAATAGATTAATTCACTGATGTGTTCATTGATTTCTCATAATCCTCTGCATATACCTCTAGAATGCTGCATATTTCCTCTTAGAGGTCTGATGTTTCTGGAGGGTAGTGGCTATGATCTTTGAATAGTTGCTAGGTATTCTCACCAACAGAAATATAGGAAGAGATTCTCAATAGTAGTTCCTAGGTATCTGGTTGCTTTCCTTCACAGTCTATTAAGACTTGAGGCTGGGTTTAGACTTAATGGTAGGGTTACAAAAATGAGTCTCAAGTTTGTTACCTCCCCATGTCACTCTTCAGCTGTGATGCTTCCTTAAGAAAGAGATCACAAACTTTCTGTTTACTTTTCACTGAACATTGCAAATATTAAACTGTTGCTAATTTTAATTCCAGTTTATTAGAGTATTATAAATCATGGTCCAACTAACTACAGTCAGTTTTTTCAGATTTGGGCACAATACTAATATGAAGTTAGTTAAAGTGGAGACAAAAGCTTCTGATGCTCACAAGGTGGCATGAAGAATAAAAAGGGATGGGAGAGCTGACAAACTCAAGGCTGCAGAGGTGCTCTAGTCTGTACACTTATCTAGAAGACAGGTAACCTTGGAAGGTATCTGCTCACATTCCCAGTCTACTGCCATAACAAGTATGTGTCTACAGCCTGCCCAGATTATAGTCTTGACCTGGCTTTTACCAACAGCTTTAATAGTTTTCACAAATCTTAAAACATCTTCACATTTCTGTGTCCTTTGAATGAACATTGTCATGGTACAGTTTAGAAACATGCTATGAAAAATATTTCAGCTTTTTGTATTGTGGCTTTTTTAAGCTTCAAGAACTGGTTATTGGGGAGAAATAGTTTACAGTTTCTTTAGATGCCCTTAGTCAATAAAAGAACATTAACTTTTCTCTCAGAACCAAACAAAGCATCACTTACTGAGTTAAATTAATTTTAACTTACTAAATTAATCCAGCTTCCAAGATTTTGAAGAAAGGAAAGCAGAGCAGCCTTCATACAGCTAGTGAACAAATGCTGTTTTGACAACTGCCATTTGAACACTTGTCTGTTCTTATATTTAACACAGTTACTTTTAACAGAAAAGGAAAAAGGTGGGAAAGAATTATACTTAAGTGTTCTACTGATTCCAGCCAGGAGAGGGAGCTCATTTGCTTCACTAGAACGCCTCCAATCTTCAGTCAGATTAAAGGCTTAAAAAAAAAGACACTACATGTATTAATTAGCTTACACAATGTTAGAATATTCTGTTCAGCTCCAGTTGTAATCTGAATGGTCTGTGTCAAATAACATGATTGTCATTGTCTGTGCGTTTCATTTTCTTCTGATCCTCTCTCCAATATATATCTACAGCTTGAATTAACAGTAGGCTCTGATTCGTGAAAGGTTATTCCATAATAAATTTGTTCTTTTTAAAGGTGACACAAGATTTTGTTGTTGTTGTTACTTTTTACTGCAGGCAATGTAATACGGCCACTCTGATGAAAACTCTTTTGAAAAACCTAAGTTAGTTTGAATCTTTGGACTAGGGCTCTGGGAGACCAGGTTTCAGATCCCCACTTAGCTGGGAAATCCACCTTGAGAAAGTCACATTCTGTCAGCATGAGAAAAAGGCAATGGTGTCAAACCTCCTCCAAATAAATCTTGCCAAGGAAACCAGGTGACTGTAGTTCAGAGTTGATTTGAAGGCACACAGCAATAACTAAAGGTTAATGAAAACTTCTGACTGTAGGAAGCCTTTCTAGCATAAGAAAAAAGTGCACAAATACAGTGGATATTAAGATAAAATAAGGAAGTGTAACAAAATGCTTTGTTCTAATAGCAGAAGAAGCATCCTGGAAGTAAAGGAAGCTTTATTCAAAAGTAAGCAGACACCCTTGGGCCCTGCAGATATTTTGGACTGCATCCATCGCAAGCCCTCCTCCCCCATGTGGCCCATATCAAGAGACTATGGGAGTTGCTGCACTGTAACTCCTAGCATGCCTCACCATTGGCTATGTTGGGTAGAGCTAATGGGAACTGAAGTTCAATAACACCAAGAGGGCTGTTCTGGACCCTGGTCTAGAACAGGGTCCCAAGGCAATCTGTTACTTTATCCCTAGGAATAATTAGATCATTCTGAACTCAATTCTACATTTTTTGAGATTTTAAGAATTGTTTTATACTAATGCATACTTGCTTTGTAAAATCAAATGGTAAATCTTGGGGGGAAATAACTCTTATAGCAGACTAAGTAGAAACTCATAGCAAGAAGAATAAGAGGATTTTTAAAACCTGGAAGATTTTTATCTTTTTTTTTTTTACAGTTCTCAATTTTTATTTTTATTTGTTAACTGAATATTTATGCCCAAGCCATCAGTTTCTGCTTCTTCGGTTTCTTCTGAGATATCTTCTTCATCTGAACAACTTCCTCTTCTGGCTTAGGGACAATCTGTTTCTTTGTCACAATCATCTCAATGCGGCAGGGAGAACTCATATAGGGATTGATGCGGCCATGAGCCCTAAACGTTTGCACACACATTTTGGGGGCTTTGTTATCCTGAATGTGTTCAGTTACCAGAGAATCTACATCCAGACCCTTGAGCTCAGTATTGCTCTCAGCATTTTTGAGCATGTGGAAGAGGAACTCTCCACTCTTATTTGGCCAGTGCCCCTGTGTCCAGCCCTACTGCTTGGCCTGGGCATATCTGCCAACAACTCCATTGTAATAATGGAACACACTGCTTCTTCAGAGTGACATCCTTCAAATATTTGGTAGCTTTCCAGGTGTGCATGCCTTTGGTAGCCTGGGCAGTGTCACGTGTGTTCTTGAAGTGGACACAAAGGCTGGAACCCCTTGCTTTGCATGACTTTGTGGGATTCTCCTAGTCTAGCAAGTAGCGGACCATTTTCAAAGCTGACTCAGACTTTCACTACCACCAGGAAAAGGAATTAGAATTTTTTTCTAATTCCTTTATGCCAGCTTTTTCTATGAGCTCAGTCAACTCTACATACTAACAAAGGTCACCCTGTATTTTTACTTAAAACTAGACATACTTTATCTGCTTGTTCCCTCAACTATCTGCTGGTTTTGTTTTGTTTTGTTTTTTCATTTCTTTACTAATAAGCACCTTCTGAAAGCAAAAGGCTTTCAGAAGGGGGAAAATCAAATAAAAAGAAGTGTGTTGGGCACTCTTATGCAAGGATTACAATGAGGGCAAGTTACACTGAGCCCAGGGCAAGGCTGCAGGAGTCATGTAAACAACGCCTAGTTTTCCCCTTCCTCTCAAATCAACCAGGTTTTTGTTTTATTTCTGATTAGGTGGAGCTAGGACACCTGTCAGCTATAAATTGTATGTGCTGTTCTTGTAAGAAATGGACAAGAACTGAGCATCGCTCCAGTGTTTTTGGGCTGAGGTCCGAGCAGCCTTAGCCAACATAACTAGTAGTGAGGAATGCTGAGGGTTGCAGTCTAATCACATCAGGATGGCCACCCTGTCTAAGATAAAGGATTGAATCAGTGAAGCTGGCTATAATTGATGAATTGATGTTGCAATGAATAAAGTGGAAATGGTCTTTGGTAAACAAGAAGAGCTGTTATTTCATTAAGTCTGACTTATCTACAAGGTCACCAAGAGGGAATAGGTACATGGCAAAGTTCAGACAACTAGGGAACCAAATAAAATATACAAAATACCTTTTATATTTGGTCCATTAGCATAGTTAACTTGTTCCTTGGACACGTGTGTATGTGTGTGTGTGTGAGTGAGACAGAGAGATACAGAGAGATTGGCTTCTTGACCTCATTGTCTGTTTACACCTAACTGTCCATTTACTTTCACCTTTGAATGCTCTGCTTCTTTCTGTCTGCTGTGCTTGTCCTTTCTACTAGATTGAAACCACTTCATTTCTTGTGGTTGTCCTCTTCTTCTTTTTTTCCACTCCTTTTTCCTTTCTTGATATTGCACAGATCTTTCCAGGCACATACCTGGTACATAACTATAGAATGTATAGAATTCCATACATGGCCCAGTTTCTTTGCCATATTGTATTGTTACAACTAGTTTCTAGTGCAACTATCCAGCGTGTTGTTTATTTCAGGCAACTTGTGTGTAACACTGCTGAGTATATCTTGCTTCACCAGTGCCTAAAAAATTCATGCTCTTAAATTGGACCATCAGCTGGATCACATCATAACTATTGTACTTATCAAAACTAGAAGCTGTTTTTTGCAGCAGAAAGCTTTAGTTTAGAAATTAATGCCATCTGTCATTCTTTTTTTTAAATAATTTTATTAAGTTTCACAAATAAAAAAAATCATCTCAAATTGTACTTTTACATGTAATGTTTTTGTTCTTCCGCTCTGATCTAGTTTTCATTTTCTAGATATCTACTCACATATAAAAAATTATGCCTCACAATTCTATGTTCATCTTACGTGTTTGATCTTGCATTTCTCTCATCAACTCCTGTTATGTTACAGTTATTCCTCTTTAATTTCAACCATAATTCAGACATTTTCATTTGGCAGTTCCCAGCAATTACCTATTACAATTTGCCATTCTGCTTTTATTTGATCATCCGATTTCCCCTTTAATCTTTGTGAAACAATATCCGCATTTCTATTCTCAATAAATGTCCTCCACCATTGTTCAATTGTGGGTATTTGCTGAGACTTCCACAATTTAGCATATTCAGTTCTAGCTGTCATTATCATGTGTCTGTCATTCTTACTATCCTAGTATAAAATCATTACCAAGGGAATAAAATCAAAATGGAAAAAGCTATTATTTAAAAAAAATCATGGGTGAACATTATAATAATATCAGACAACATCAATTAACGTGTTAGCTAATAACAGTGCAGATCTTATTATGCCTACTTGGGAATAGTCTCATTGAATTCATTGAGATTTATTCTGTAGGTAAGTGTGCAAAGTAAAACCTAAGTGAACTCAGGGAAGCGCATCTGATTCAAAAGATACATGTGGGGGTATGACATCTTTCTTCTGTCAGCCTGTTGTTGTTTGCCCTTTCTGACTTATGGTGACCCTAAGATGAATCTATCATGGGATATTCTGGAGCTGAGAGTGTGTGACACATCCAAGGTCACCCAGTGGGTTTCCATGGCCAAGTGGGGAATTGAACCCTTGTCTCCAGGCTCATAGTCCAATACTCAAAGTACTACACCATGCTTGCTCTCCTTTGTCAGCCTATAAAATACCTCCAAAATAGTATGCAGACTTCCATGTTGTACAGGAAATTGTAAAGCCTTCATATATTATTGTGCTAGTGAATTAAAAAGTCCCTTTACCTGTTCTAGTTTTCCATGATTCATTCAGCAAAAGACTTAAGGGGGAGGGGGAAGAAATGTTGCTTCCAAAACGCAGCCTAGCCTGCCACTACTTTTGAATATTTTTATGCAGGAGTACTTACCTCTTTAAAATATTGGTTTGTAGTGTTCACTGCTTGTTTTTAAACAAAGAGGGCCCAAATAGATAAAACATCAGAGACGCTTGATCTGATCTTCTGAGATTTTAAACCAGGAGGCTATTCTTTTATTTTAAGGCTTGAGGCTGCCTTTTTTGGCCCCTGGGCTCCCCATCATCTCCCCATATTATATAGAGAGAAGAGGGGAATTTGGGGGGAGGTGGGGCCCAAGAGAAGCCTTTTCTGTAATAGGAGGTAGCCTGGAAATTAATTTCCTGGCCACTTCCTGTTTTTTAAAAAAAGATTTTTCCTTGGCCTAAAATGGTCAAATAGTCCCCAGAATTTGGTGAAATTGCTCCACAAGCTCCTTAGAGGATGTGAGGTAATTGAAAAATTTGGAGAAAGTTTTGGTTTGGGCTTAGGGAGATGGCAGAGTTGATGTAGTTCCCCAAGGTGAGCCAGTGCGGCCCCTTAATTTCTGATTAAACGAACAGCCAAGCTGGAAACAGGAGTATGAGATGAGGGAAGGAACTCACAAATTTCATTTAAGCCCCAAAGCTATTGTTTGGCTCATTGGGAAGACTTTCCAATGCCCCATAAATGCTTTTTAAAAAAATCTATAAAGACAGGAGATGCAGCCACACATTTCTAATGGCTCACCTGTTTTTGGCACTATTATGATGCGTGTCCTCTTAAATGAGAATCTGTATTCTGCTGGAAAAATGCAATAAATAATGAATCCTAAACATGTGTGTTTTGCATAGCATGCTAAATAGCTTTTTTAATGTTTTAATTTTTTTGGTTACAGATTGCACAGTCATGCCAGCAAAGACTAGATAGAGAGATTTCTGGTTTCCTCTCCATGATTAAGTCATACGATACAATTCAAGGTAACTGCTTTAAAAAAATCATTCTGAAACTATGGCTGCTTTGAAACACATTTTATTCCAATAAGCTAAATAAATTAATAAACCCACTCTTAACTAATTTCCCAATATATGCAAGTGTACTGCTATTTTACCCAGATTTCCAGAGTTTCCGAAGCTCATTCTCAACACGGTTTTTGTTCTTCAGCATCCCAGCGGTTACAAATAGCATAACCAGGATGTTTGTATTGCAATTTACTTTTGGAAAAATGCAAATTAAATACCACTGAGTTGCCCACAGCTGAGACAAATATAGGGAAAGGGCAGAATTGATGAAATAGGGGTTTCTGAAAGAAGATTGCAGCATGCTAGTCACTCTTCTTGCAGCTCTGGTGAGGAAGGGAAGCATCATTTGGCATTTCCCAGTCCAAAATGAAGGGGACCAGTGAAAACTTCCCCCTGCTTACAGAGGGACATGGAGGATAACAGAGAAGTGTCCCAGGATCTCTTCCTGGTGATTTGGATTGCAACAGAAGTGAGGAAAGAAAGAGAAAAAAGCTTCTTCTGAAGATATTAAAAAGGAATGACATAGTCATTGATAATGTTAATATTAGGAAGTCATTTTACCATTATTATACATCATTGTATGAAAAACATCAAGTTTTGGTAAAGAAGAGGAATATCTAGATAAGCAAGACCTTCCAGAGATTTTGGAATTGCAGAAGCAGATGATGAATGCACCTATTAGAGCAAGTGAGATTGTTGAGGCACTTAAGAAGATTAAGCCTGGCAAAGCTCCAGGTCTAGATGATCTATTGATGGGCTATTATAAATGCTTTGAAGAACAACTATTTTTTTTCCTACAGAAGTCGTAGAACTCAGTATTATGGATGAGGAAGATTCCTAAGAGGCAATGATAGTTTTAATTCCTAAAAAAGGTCAAGACCTGACAATGACAAAGAATTACAGATTGACTTTATTACTAGGGCACTAGGTTGACAACTATGAATTATATGTGTCATTGGAAAATAGTTATATTAAAATATGGAATGACATTAAAAAGGATTTGCATAGATGGGCAAAACTTAAGCTATAATTATTGGGTAAGATTTCTGTGATCAAAATAAATGTTTTACTGAGAATGCTGCTTTTCTTTCAATATATAAATTATATAAACTATATAAATTTTGACTAATGATATTTTATTTAAACAATGGCACAACGGCATGTCAAAATTTATATGGGAAAGGAAGAGATCTAGAATAAAATATAAAATTTGGCAAGATGTGCATGGTATAGTGGTTTGAACATTGGACTACAACCCTGGAGACCAGGGTTTAGTTCCCTGCTTGGTCATGGAAACCCACTAGGTAACTTTAGGCACATCATACAGTCTCGGCCCCCAGAAAATCCTATGATGGATTCACCTTAGGGTCATCATATGTTGGAAATGAAGGCACACAACAACAACAAACAAACATAGAGAGAGACTGGGAAGAGCAACTGGAGAAGAAGTATGGCAAGATACTACGATATATGACCACCACAGCATGACTATTAGATGCCCAGAAGAGGAAGAATACAGAGATTCCATTGAAAGAGGGGGTAGCTGATTAAAAAGTGGCTAAAGTGATGATACTGATAGGAGAAAAATCAGTGGTGACTTTTGTGAAAGATTGGGAACCTTTACTACGCTTTTTGCAAGAAAAAGAGTACATGTTGATTGTACAATTTGACAATTAGTATTTTTACAAAACTACATAGAAGCATTTGGAATATATTTACAACTAGCGAAGTTTTGTTTATATACAATTATCTATATGTGCTAGGAAGGCTGGAAATCACAGTTTTACAAATATTTTTATTGTCTTTAGTTTTTATTATTTAAATACTTTGTATTTCCCTTTTTAATATTTTTCTTCTTTCTGGGTTTTTTTTTCTTGTCTACTTGTAGGTTGTTGGATTTTTGTCTTGTTTGTATGTATTGCAAAAATAATGTATGTGAAAAAAGAATTGATGAAATTAGCTTCAATATTTGAATATATGAGTTTGAAATTGCAGGACTTCTTTTAGAGAAGCAAAATTGTAAGGTGTTTCATAAACGCAGTGTGCTTTACAGTGGTAAAACATTACTGATCAACACTGTGTCTAATACATTGTAGGAAGTAAGGACAGGACAGGAGCCACGTAGACTTTATCAATCAAGAGTCCACTTGCCCAGACCTGGGTCTGAATGCAATTATTAGTTCTGACTAGTGTGGATCTGAAGGGAAATCACTTAGCCAACAGTTGTATGAGTTTTATTGATTCAGTGGATTTACCTTAGTAAGTAATAATAGTTGGATTTAGGCCCTGAACCTCTTATACTACTCTTGGAATATCTTTTTTAACTTGACTGTAGTTCTGATATTCAGATAGACTTCCAACTTTCATGGCCTTGAGACATTTGTGCAACATTTGTAAATGAATAAAAAAATAGTCTTATTACAGGTGCTTGCTTGGCACATAACCATCTGATTTACAGGCCTAATATCCTAATCAAGATGCGTCTGGGGAAGCCTTGGTGATTTGAGCATCCTGAAGTATTGAAATGGATTTTGAGACCTCACGTTAATGGACAGATCCCTACTGAAACTCTTGATAACCTTAACTAGAATATTGTAGTGTATTTAGTACTATTTCAAAGGCACAAACTTGGGATTGTACAATAATGCCCCCATCTAGTTAGCAAGAAGATTTATGTGATAAAAGTAAACAAGAGTTTCCCAGAAAGGGTTCCCTGGAACTCTAGGGTTCCACAAGATGTTACTAGGAGTTCCACAAAAGGTTGTGACTAGAAAAAAAAATGTCGAGCTGTAGATATTATAAATTTTATGCAAGGGTTCTCTGAGACCCGAACATTATTTCAAGAATGCCCCAGCAGTGAAAAAGCTAAGAAAGGGTGAAGTAAATTACTTCATTCTGTTTTGTTGTTGTTGTTGTTTAAATCTGACCATTAGCTGTTTAGTTCAGTTATTGGGGCTGTCACAAACATTGTCTTGACTATATTGAAATGATATTATCATATCTCAGTAGATGGCAGCCACCATTGCACAGTTTAGACTGACATATAATATCAATCTATACAAATGTACATCAGTTAACAAAGCAGATGTACTCCTGGGCACTGCCTCTTGAACAGAACATTTGGCAACAGAGGCAAGAAGAACAGAAAGAATAGGGATAGGTTGCTGCAAAACAAAACAAAACAAAACCCAAAAACCTCTTCAACATGTTTGAGCAAATCTTTTTATCCCAAAACTAATAAAATGAAATACCCCAGTCAGCTTTAACAATAAGTAAAACTATCCAGAGACCACTTGAAAGTTTCTTCCAAAATGCATCCATGGATTTTCTTTTTTCTTTCACTAGGTTTCACTTTTCACCAGCTTTCACTCCATTTTGGTGTCCAAGCATATAGATCTATGCTTTTCTAAACATGCTTGGTTTAGCTAGTAAGGCAACTTTTTCACTGTCCCTTTTTATCTCTGTTTTTCTGTTCATGCATACTCATTAAGGGATTCTGGAAGGAGCTGCTGCTTAACTTGCCTGTTGTAGGCAGGCATTATGGCTACAGTAGTATCAGCTACAGTAGAGTCCTGCTGTTTCCTGGCTTAAGCTTTTATTATATCATTTGCTTGAAACATATGGCTATAGTAGGATCAGCTAGAGTAGAATCTTGCTCTTTCTAAGCTTAAATTTTATTGTATTGCTGCTGCAACACTGAAAGTCTATGTTTCTCCAGCTTTCCTTCGCCATCCTCCCAAAACTGATGCTGCTAAAAAAAATCCAACCAGACAGAGGACAAGGAGAAAAAGAAGGGGTGTTGGATATTGAAAGACTTTGTAAAAATGAGCTTTGTTGTCAGAAGCTTTGTTAACTAAGATATTTTATGTCTTATACAATGGAGGTGGCATGGTTAAACCAGAAATTTTGTGTTTCTCGTGTCACAGTTATCAAACACATCCTTTCTGATTCTTTAGAACAAGTTGGGTGGATAAAACTTCTGGGTTTTACATCTGTGAAAGTGTTTGAGTATTTACTGTTGGACAGGTTAACTGTTTTGCTTGTATGTGCTATCAATACAACCAATAATAAAAGATGGTGGAAAATAGTAACAGATACCACTTGTGCTTTTCATTTTTTTTAAAGGAGTGCCAGCTTCATTTCTTAAGAAAGCAGAAGAAGTATCTGAAACTTCAAGAGAAACTTGTGAAGCCCTTAGTAATTGTCTCAAACTCTTCACTAAACAAGAAGGGGTAGGTATTCTTATATGGTATCCTTATTAGTCAGAACAATGACAGTAATTATCACTGTTTTATTGTTATTCTATTGTTAGTTTCATTTGATTTTTTAATTATTGTGTATTAATGTTAAAGCTGTATATTTTAATCTTTATAAGCTGCTTTGAGTCAGGGGAAAAGGCAGGATATGAGTTGTTGTTGTTGTTGTTTACAAAAGGACAATTCAGAAGGATAAATTTCTTTTGCTCAATTCCAGGCTTGGGTCATGGTTGCGCAGTGGTTACTCATTATTGGTTTGGATGACTAATAACTGCAAGAATTCAGATGGTAGATTTAACCTTGCTTGACAGTATAGCAAAACACATGGGACAAAACACATCAAATGTTTGAACCAATAGTTTTAACAGTAGGATCTTAATGATGGAGCTCTTGAGAACAGGTAGAGTTGGATGATACAAGGTTACACACTCAGGATATATAGTAAAATGCAAGCAACTTCCAAAGGGTAGCTCTGTGGGTGTGATAAAAATGATAAATGTTACAACTTTTAAAAGCTTATTATGACACTGAGACAATTTCTTTAGATGCATGAAATGTTCATTTGGCAAGTGCATGTATATGCAATTGTGGGACAAGGCAGGGGGACAATGCAAGGGAAGGATGAAAGTAATTTTTACCACTGTGGCTCATCTGGCAGGCTACACCAGCATACGAAAGTCCCAAAAAACATTTTAAAATATTCTTTCACCTAGAAGATCCCTCAAAATGGCTCAGAGCCGCTGTATTATGCAGCCATGTTGTTCCTCAAGCCCGTCATATACTTTGAAAACCTGCCATAACACCAAAATATTGCCAGAAATAGAAACAAGAAGTGAATGACATCTCTTCCAGCATCTGTTCAGCTGATTTTGAGCTGATTTTTTTGGAGATTGTGAAAGACTTTTAAGGTATTTAGGAAGTTGAAGGAACAATTCATTTGAGCCATTTAAGGATGAAAAATTGCCTGGAGCCATAAAGGCCACAAGCAGTGCATGGTCTGTACTTTGCCCATCCCTGCTGTAGAGAGAGAAAGCAATGTACACAAGGTCAATTGTCAGAAAAACATAAAAAAGGCAGTTCAAATAAAACTTAAATATTATGTAAAAGAAGCCCAGTGCCCATTTCTAACCACAGTTACTGAGGATGATAAAGTAATCTTAGACTTCCTATATTGATATCTGCAGTAGAGACAGGAAACTGTTGTCTCGTTTCAAAGTGAAATGGAGTTTGACTTTATGTTCTAATTTAGCAGTTTCACACTGGTATCTATCTTTTAAAAATTCCTTCTTTGACAAATGACTAGTTTCATGTGAGCAGTTAACATGTTCTGAGAGATTGAAATGCTACTCCACTTGTTTTTAAATGTTGCAATTTCTTTCAGAGTAGTAATCATTTATTCACGTGCATATGCAACCTGTTTGTTTTACGTAGAGCTAAGAAATTTGTCGAGAATTGCCTGATTTGATGTTAACAATGACATTTTTTAAATTTAAATGAAGAAAGCTTCACTGGTAGGTCGTGTATAGTTCTTAAGATTTGTTTCACACCAAGTTCAACGTAAAATGGGCCCAAACCAGCAATTTTCTGGAAAAACTCTTTAAAAGACTCTCTAAATTATAGGAATGATATAGAATGGCATCATAGGCAAGAGATCTCAATGAGAAAAGCAGGATATGAATTAAATAAGTAATATAAACAGGTGACTAAAACCTGAATGTTACTAAATCCTGTAATAGTTTTACTTGGATGAATATATATAACAGCTTTCAAAGAGATAGCCTTGATAGTCTGCTTCGTGAAGAAGAAGACAAAGAGAGAAAAGATAGAAAATTTGGGAGGAGTGCAGGCAGCATCTTTGAAGCTAATTCATTTTGGCAAGAGCTTTTCTTGATGTCACTCTCTTTCTTCAGATGCACCAGTGGAGTGGTATTAAAGCCACAGGTATTTGAGCACAGTTACACAGTTGTGGGGGTGGGATGGACTGTAATAGATTTAGAAAGGTGCAAATTGTGATCCTGGCCATAAATCTTCAAAGAGTTGTGTAAAATGATACAAGTCTTTCAGATAGCTGATATGTTAGTGTTAACAAATATAGGGATAGAGTTGGTTTTGTGACAAAGTCTGGACTTTGCGTCTGGGTGCATGCTGTGTGCCTGTTTCTGGTGAGTAGCTGTTTTACATTATAGCATCTGGAAGGCCCTACTTAACCCACCCTTGGATTATGGACTTGCCTGGAAGCAAGGGAGGGTTTATCATCTTAAGACATCTGTGGAATGCCTGTTGTTCTGCCCCAACAGGGCATTACTTTTATGGTCTACTGCCCTATGTGCTTTGTAAGTGTGTTGTCTATGGATCTATTCTATATCGATCGTGTGTGATTCCTTGCATTTGTGTTTGATTGGTTGTCCCGTATATATCTTTCCTCTTAGGCTTGTCTTCCTTAGTTTAACAGTCTTTCTGCTGCCTTAAGGGCCTTGTCCACGCTTTTTTTTTTTACCCTCATCCTACCATTCATCATTCCATTCTGTATCTCTTGTCTGTAGTTAATGTTAATTTAGTTCCACAATAAAGTTCAGTTTTCATTTACCTCAGTGGTTGGATATGACTTAACTATTGGGATAGGCATTCAGCTAAATGCAATATATGTCAAGGACAGAACACCTGTTACTATAATAAAACAGCTCTTGTAATTCAAGCTCATATGGAAGTAGATAAAACTGCTATGATGCTGTTTGTTTTTAAGGTCAATTACAATATAACTGAGTGTGTAATAATGTTAGAAGAGCCTTAGTTGGATCAGCCCAAAGGCTTTCAGAGCCCACCTTCCTGTTCCCCACAGTAGCCAGCCAGATGTTGAGAGAAAGAGGCCTGCAAGCAGAACATGAGACCAATGGCCTTCTCTTATCATTGTTCCACTGGAGCTGGTATTCAAAACCATTCAGCATCTATTCAAAAAGGTGTATATAGCTTTATCATGACCAGTAGCAACTGATTGCTTCCCCCCACCCCTGAATTGGTATAATCTCCTTTTAAAACTATCTAAGTTGATGGCTGTCATCACACATAATACGGTTGCTTAAGTAAGTATTTTGTGAATGAGTCCTTTTTTTTTGTGCACCTTTCAGCTTCATGGGATGATTCTGGGTGCTAGTACTATGAGAGGGAAAAACTCTTCCTCCATATTCTGCATGTAATGCATTACATCTTTGTCATCTCCACCCTTACTTTGTTTTCTCTAAAGTGAATAGGCCCAAATGCTATAACTTTCTTACAGATATTTTTGGTGCCTTTTTTTTTTTACACTTTTCCAGCTCTGCAGTATGCTTTCTTGGATAAAGTGTTAGGCCTAAATATCCTGGCATGAGATCCTTGGAAGCTAAGCAGGATCAGTCCTGAGTAGTACTTAGATTAGGGACTGTCAAGGAATGTCAGCTGCTGTAGGTTACATTTCAGAGGTGGGCAGTGACAATCCCTGAGCATTCCTTGACTAGGAAAATACAAATTCATGGGGCCACCATAAGTTAACAGATGACTGGAAGGCATGTACACACGTGCACATGAGTGTACACACATGTGCCTGCACAGAGCAAAAATGAACACAATATCGTAAATGTGGTTGCACTGTGTGTATGTGTGTGTGTGTAATATATATATATATATATATATATACATATACATATATATACACACACATATATACACATACACAAGGCATTATTACAGAATGTTAAGCTATGGTGTTAGAGTTGCCAATGGTTGGAAAGTTATTTTAATGGAAATAATTCTGTTGTAAAGTAGTAATTGACCATTCTTATGGTAGTAAGGCTCTGTTCAGTTTTCTGTTCAATCTTTGGGGGGTTTTTCCCCCTTCAGCAGCTTGTATTTGCAAACCAGGAAGCTTCTGCTGACTGTGACTCGCAGCACCAGCTACATGACAGAGCAGTCCACATAGTAAAGCTATTGTAGGCTCTGAAAAATTAGTCACAAGTAGTAAAAATGTGAGTTTGTATCTTGCCATATCATACTTGTCAGTATAACTTGTTAGATTAATGTGTGAGGAAGGATTGAATATGACTAAATTTAGAGATAATGGCTAGAAAATACATCTGCAACTATTTAACATTATTGGGTAAGCACTCGGTCCAGATCATAGTCATTACTCAATGACATGTAAAGAAAAAATAGTATTAAGACAGCAGTGGGGGAGGATTTGAAACAAGAGAGTAAAGAACAAAACTAAAATGCAAGAAAGAATCTTGATTGGGAAGTAGCTTTTCAAACTTCCAAAAGTATTCCAGACTTAAACAGCCTCCAGTGAACGGTGCATGACTGCAAAATTATACAAAGGGGGAACTAGTCATACATTATATAGTTAATTTGGGACAGAAGAATTGGGGGAGGGGCTCTGTGTTGAAGTCCTGTCTTGCAATGCAAGCTGTGATGACTGGTGACTTTCCACATCACTGAGGTGGTGACTCTGCTCCAAGTTTTAGTCTGAATTTCAAAGGAGCTCATCAGTGTGCTAGATCCTATTCCCAAAACAGCATCAGGATCTTCAATAATTCCTTTAAAGTTTGGACTAAAACCCAGAGGAGATTCACCATGCCATTAACTGTGAGTAGTCCAAGTGGTATTAAATTATTAAAAATATTACCCTGCTATTTATGCAGGTTAAATGATACCTGTTAAACCTTGTCTCTTCCACAAGCAATAGCAATGTTACTCATTTGCTAAGAAAATACAGGTTTGGGGTTTTTTTTTCAGATATTGTCCCCAGGTTTCCTTAGCTGTTCTAAATCATCTGGTGCAGCCAGCTGTAAACCTGTCTCAGAGGAAGCCTCATCCTTAAACTATTTTGTTACATCCTGTAGTAATGTAAAGAAAAGAAAAGACTCACGTAAATAGAAGTTCTCATTGAGGTGATTTTTTTTGTCATTTGCGTTTTCATTTTCCTCCCCACCACCACCACTTTTTTGGCCCATATTGATGGGGAGGCCTGCTGTCTCTCTAGTTCAAATATATAGGGATTTGGTATAAGGAACAGGATCTAGTAGAAGTGAAAAATAAAGCTCAGGATTTAGCTGGCAGCAGCAGATATTCTCTCCAGTTCGTCATGATAATGTTCTACTCTCAGTTTTGGTTTTTAGTTGTTCTGTTCTGTCCTGTCCTGTCCTGTCCTATTCTGTTCTGTCCTATTCTTCCCTTGTGCGGGGGGAGCCAAGTCAGACACAAAGGATCCAGTTGGGTGGGGTTACTATATTGGTTCCTTAGAAACTGGTTTGTGTGAAATACCTCAGTAATCAACATTGACAACATCATTCAAATTAGGCTTGGTGGAAACTGTGTGCCTTTCCTTGAAGATAGCCACTTAACATTAATGCTTAATGGAGGGAGATGTGCACGTATATAGAGGATTGTAAGTCAATTGCACTAGTAACTAGTACACTTCTGGACTCAGTACAGGGAGTTATTTCATACTTTTTTTGAAGCTCTTCATATCTTAGGATTCTACATTACAAAGACTGCTCCCATGCAAAGTTTCATCATCTTCTCAGACTCTGCTTCAGGTGCTATATACAGATAGCTTTGGCAAAGCTTAGCAGTGGTGAACATTCATTCATTCATTCATTTAAAATATTTCTCTCTCTCTCTCTCTCCAAAGATCTGGCAATAAATAGGATACTGGCAATAAAACTCATTAGACAATTTAGAATAATTAGGAAAATGTAAAACATAACTGTTAAAATAATCTGAAAACAGTGTACACAGGAACAGAAACTACCCTCTGGATCCTGAAAACTTTGGCAAGGAAGCTTGTTTTAATTTGGCACTGAAATGAGGCCAATATTGAATTGGCATTGATTAGGCCTCCAAATGGTTCCATAGCCAGAATGCCACAGCAGGGAAGATGTTATGTATGTCTTGTTATATGTATATGCTTCCCCTCCTCCAAGAAGCTTAAGGTGGCAAACACTGTCTTCTTGGTAATCCTCTGTGGTAGCTTAAATGGAGAAATAATGACTGCCCTAGGTCTTCCGGTGAACTTCATGATACAATGATGATTTGAACCCGGGGCACTTTCACACTGCACCATTATAGCACTATATTCCACTTTAAATATCATGCCAGCATCCTGTTTGTCCTAGAGTTCATGTCTTGTGTTATCTGGCTGAGAGTACGCCTTCCTACATGGTAAGTTCCAGTGTTCCATTGGATATCACAATGGCAGCTAAAATGGAACCATAACACTATAATTGTGTAGTGTGAAAGGGCCCCTGATATCTTATGTCAGCTACAACACACATTTGCCTTGTGGCTGTGGAATAATCCCTATGTTAGGTGCATTATTCTGTCTGTTATCTAGAGAACTATAAATCTGTTTTGGACAGCTTTTGCTATGGCTGGGTAGTCTTCTGTTTCAGCACTTTTAAAAAGTTGGTCACTCATTTATTTTAAAACACATCTCCCACACTGAGCCTTAAAAAGGCATTTTGTTCAGCATGCTACCCACTCCCTTAAGTTATAAATGATACTGGGCAAACAAGAATGGGGAAAGAAAGGAAGGGAAAGGAAGGTACTTGTCTTTCTCAAACTATTCAAAGGTTTTTAGCAAAAACATTCTCGGAAGCAACTTACTTCTGAATTCAAGTATGTGAGGAGGGCAGATTTCAGTTGTCAAAGGGAAAGGGCTCAGTGCTTATACTACCAAGATGTAGTCCTCATATTAAGAATGGTATGATCACAAGTTTACATACTAAGTCATGGCCTGGAGAAAGTAAAAATGGGGAGGGCTTCCTTGATAAAGGTCAAGGAATGTAAATGGGAAAGTGAGAAGTGGATTATGTAGAGGGGAACAGAACGTCTGTATTCTCTGGCAATGAAGCTGAGGATAGCTTCTGAAGATTACAGGCACTAGTGTTTTTTGAGAAATGATGTATTGAGCCCTTAATCTATGTAGAAAATATGCTATTGTTTTGTAAGATCTGCTGTCTAATTCTGTGGTGAGACTGCATTTGCTCAAATGTGAGAAAAATACTTTGCATATACCCAGAGGAACTGTTTTTACTACTTAAAATTCCTTATTGTGCATTTATTGATCTTGGGTTAGTCCATCATTATGCATCTTAACATCTCTCAGCTGCAAAACACTATCATTGTTTTGTAGATGGGTTAAGTGAGGTAACTATACTTTTGTTCTTGTATTCTATGGCATTTCTGTGTTCCCTTGTCATCCTGAGCAATTGGCTTGCATGCACATCTGTTTTGCAGTTACCAATTGTGGCATATTTTCTTCTTGATTTGTTTTGGCCCTGCCATCATCAACCAGATCACACTATTAAACTCTCTTCTTAGTCCCATCCACTCACATACAGAAATGTGTCTGTTGGAGCTTAAGTGTTTCTGTCACTACAAGGACACTTGGAAAAACAGTTCTTCTGCTATAACTCTTACACTATGCTTCTAAGAATTGTGTGCATTGAACTGCAACACTGAATATAGATATGATCAAATGTTTGGCAGAAGTCATAAACTGCTTAGGGTCTTTTGCACCTAATCCACCTTATCAAATGTGTGTATTAAATGCACATGGGCCTCTTACCTCAGATTCTTTTCTTTTCATTAAATAGCTTCAGATTTCTTTTAAGGAAAGAAAATTTCTCAAAATACATTGAATTTAATATTAAGCCAGTTCCTAACTGCACCTGATTGGCAGCAAAACTGTACTGTTGAATGGAACTCACTGTTGATGGCATCTTTTAAGCAGAAAGAAAAATCTTATTGGCCATTTGTAATTTATTTTACAAAATGAATTAAAGTATAACCCAGGATGAAATATAAGATACTCTCTTAAATCTTTTCTGAGGATATGGTTTTCCTAAAGTAAGGACAGGGAATATCCAGCCAGCTAACTCAGGCTGCAACTCTCATCAATCAGTGAGTAAGTCCTGCTGAAGGTAATGGGACTTTATTCCAAATAAAACTGTTAAAACTGAGCAACATAGTGAAGGGAATGTGGCTTTGTACCGTATTTTGTGGTCCAGACCTGGACCCAATGAAGTTCTTTAACTAGTGTACTTGCCATGCAGCTTCTTAATAAGTATATGCCATGCCAGGGCAATATTTTAATCCCATTCTCACATTCTCCAACACAGCATTTGTGGGGGAACAAGGCTTCATGCATGATCTAATGAGAGCCAGTGTAGTGTAGTTACTTGAGTGTTGGACACTGGGAGACCAGGGTTTGAATCCCTACTGGGTGATCTAGGGCAATTCACAAACACTCAGCCTCAGAAGAAGGCAAGGGCAACCCTGCTCTACACAAATTCTGCCAAGAAAACCCCATAATGGGATCACTTTAAGGTCTCCGCAAGTCAGAAATGAATTGAAGGCATGCATGGACAATGATCTAATGCATTTGTGTGGGACTGGGGCTCAGATTTGGCCTTAGCTGCACAGATCTGCCAAGTAGATTAGTTAGTTAGTGTGTGTGTGTGTGTGTGTTTGCTGTGGCTACACCACAATTCTTCACCTAAATGTGTTCCTTTTGGAGGCTCCCATACTTACAGAGGTCATGGAAATTCCTTTTTTAAATTACAGCTCCCAGTAATGGTTCAGCAAGTGGCTTCCTGCCTGGGAGATTCTGGAAGCTGTGATCCAGGCTCTGCTTATTTATAAAGTTAAGTGACTATAGGACTGTCTTCTTCTTTCTGATGGGAGCAACTGTGCCTAACAGGCGGGAAATTAAGGCAGCGGCTCCAGCCTTTCCTGATCTGACCGTGTGTTAGGCGTGCCAAGTTCCACCTCTGAAAGTCGTTTTGTCCTGGGACTGTTAAGGACAGTCATCCTACAAGAAAAGCGTGGCTTTGACATGGGTGGCAGCGTGGTGTAGTGGCCTGAGCGTTGGACGACGTGGCTGGGAGGCCCGGGTTCGATTCCCCTCTCCGCCACGGAAGCCCACGGGATGCCCTTAGCCGCAGAAAAACCCGCGATTGGTTCGCCCTAAATCGGAAACGGAGGCACAGGACAACAACATCCCTCTTTGGCCATTTCTGCACGACACTCTTCTAGCGCGATGATTCCACTTTCAACCTCCTATGGAATCCTGGGGTTTGCAGTTCCGGAATCATCGCGCTGGAAGAGTGTCGTGCGGAAATGGCCTTTGAGGCACGTGTCCTGGTCGCGCTAAAACGCGCAGAAGAGACGCGCTTTCCTCCCTCTCTGTTCCTTCCTGGGAAGGAAGCTCGCTCTTTTCCTCTCGCGTTCTTACCAGGGAGGCCTCGCTGGGGGCCACTTTAGGGCCCAGAAAAGAACTTCCAGTCAGAACTCAGTTAAACCGGGCGGCCTTTGGTATCCTATTTCTTCTGGAGGCTGCTGCCGCTTCTCGCCTTCCGGCGGAGGATGGCGGTGCCTCTTTGCGCCCCTCCAAACAGAGACACACGGGCACACACTCCGGGCCTTGCCAACTTCGGCGGGAACTGGGGCCGCGGGGGGGCGCCGCAGGGAGCGTCCGAGAGGCGAAGCGCGGCTCTCTCTCGCTCCAGGGCTCCGCTCCCAACTTGGCAGCCGCCGGACGCGCGGGGCGAGCGCGAGCATCCTAATTAAACTGGGTCGGGCGCCCGCTCTGACATCACCGCCCCGCCACCCTTTTGGGCGAAAGCGCGCGGCCGGGAGGCGGCTTGGCCCCTTCCCGTCCTCCTCCTCCTCTTCCTCCCCCCCGTTGCTCCTTCCCGCCTGAGCGCTGTGAGCCCGAGGGACCGGCTTGCCTCTCGCGATAAGGTTTGCAGAGGGGCTGGTGGTGCCGCTGCGGCTTGGAGCCGAGAAGGTGACTGAGGCGGGCGGGGGGGCCGGCGGGCGGCCGCGGAGACCTTGCGGAGCTGCCCCGCGAGGTCCGCAATGTCCTGACCGAGTCGGAGGAGGAGGAGGAAGGCGGCGCCCTCACGCGGGGGGAACCGGTCCCCGGCAGCCCCCTCCCGACCCCCCCCCCAATTTGAATGTGTGTTCGGCACTTTGAGGGGACGCGGCACCCTAACGCGAGGCGAGGTAGGTTGTGTGTGTCTGCGTTTCTTCCTGTGGAAGTTTGGCAAAGCAAGCGCTGGAGGGGCAGCGGTGGAGGAGGAGAGGAAATGGTTGGGGGGCCGGGAAGGGATGGGAAGCGACGGTGCCGGGGTTCAGCGCTGCCGGTCTGAAAAGCTGCCCTTGCCAGCTGGTCACTTGTGTTAGAACTGACCTAGAAGTTTCTGAGAACTGCTTCGGATTCCTAGTGGTGCTGAGCCGCACTAGGCTGTTATAGCGCTATGATTCCACTTTCAACCTCCTATGGAATCCTGGGGTTTGCCGTTTCGGGAGGGGCCGGCCGGCCCCTCCCGAAACGGCAAACCCCAGGATTCCATAGGAGGTTGAAAGTGGAATCATAGCGCTATAACAGCCTGGTGCAGAAATGGCCAAATGAAAATTTCTCATTTAATCCTTTTGACTCGGGAATGAATTCTTCTGCACTGGCCCAGCATGCAGTCTGTCTAAAGGAACCCGAGTGTGATGTTTTCACAAGCGGGGACTACTTTTAAAATTTGGCTGCCGTAGAAACAACGTGCCAAAGGTCTGGCTTCTTGCTTTTCTGACACAGTGTTGCTCCGAATTTCGGAGGCGTAGCTTTGTTTGTTTGCCTTTGGGTATCCCAGGAGCTGATATTATGTGTTTGTCCTCCCAGATAATTGGAACATGTTCTAAAGAGTTCAATATTGATTTTGATTTTGTTTAGTTGTGTTGGTGGCGTGGTGTAAGGATACAGATAAGCATGCTGTTAGTTGCTTTGGGCAGCAGAGAACAAGCTGCGAATACACACCGGGTTTAAAATGCGCGATATGCAAAACTTTGAAAAGATTCTTCCTAGTTTGAAGTTATGAAATACGATCCTTCAAACTGAAGCTTGAAACTCGACCTTTTAATTTCACCCAGACCATAAAATGAAAGTAAAATAGTATCCCAGCAAAGAGATTACATCCTTGAAAAGAGGCCCCGTTGATTTCAGAGGTCCTTACAGTTAGAAGCGCTTTGAGTTAAATCGCCATAACTTGTTACTGTTTCGTGCTGTTTCGTGGAAGGAACTTCCTTCAGTCATTTGGGTTTTTGAAAAGGAAGAATTTAGAAGGAGGCTGAAATAGTAGAGTCAAAAGTACTCTTTCCGTTGTGGTGCATTTATTTAATTTCTCATTTGCACTACAGCAAGGACAGGAATCTCATCACATTCCAGATGTTTCTAAAGCATTCCCCACCATTGACTATACTGCTTGGGACTGCTGGGAGTGGCAGTCCAACATCTGGAGGGCTGCAGCATTATTTTTTGGAACCACTTTTAAACAAACTATTGTGTTCATTCTCTTAATTGTACCATCTATTGAAGCAGTTTGGAGAGGATAAGTTTACCTATTGCTAAAGTTACAGAAGAACTTCAAGGCTCTGAGGCATTATGCCTTGCGTATGAGTTGTTGGGGAGACAAACAGTAAGGAAACTTCAGGCCCTGAAGTATTTGGCTGACTGACAGAAATGCCTGTGAGAAACCAGATGCTGGATTAAATAGGCCTATAGCTTGAGAAAGTTATTGTTTTGGCCTATGACCCACCGGAATCTGCCAGCCGTTATGGCTTCTGAATATATGAACTAGAAAGGTCTGCAAGTTATAATCCAAAAAAGTAGCTTTCCCAAGCTCTGGATGGACCTTTGGTTTAAACAAGCCAGGCTTTTCCTATGAGTCATTCATAAGCCACTTCCCTCATGAGGAATTTATTCTGTGACTGATGCTTCCACATAAAAAACTGAATACCCATCGTGTGCAAGTATGTACAGGTACTTCCATGAACATACACAAACCTTTCGTATATATAATGGGAACTCTCAAGGAGCAAGGAACTCCCACAGTAGGAAACTGCCTTTCACACTTTGTTTTTTACAGATGTTTTGTATGTGTGTATATTTGAAATTGTATGCCTTTGGCAGGACTGGCTGTTTTTTGTTGTTGTTTTACTTGTAAAGAACCATGTACATCAGGTGTGCTATATGAATAAACAGGAGCAATAATATCATCATCATCATCATCATCATATAGCTGTGATCTACCCAGTTTTTTTTTTTTACCTTGGAAACAGTTCTGTGAAGGAGATCCATTATGCAGATGAGCCTATATATTTTTAATCTGCTTTCACATCTGGAAAATACGTGATTAAAATGCCTGAATAGTAAAGTTTGACATGTGTACAAGAGTGCACCTGCTTTTTAGATAAATTGATTGATAGCGGCCAGTGAAGCAGTGAATTGTTTGTTCTCCTTCTCTGAGTTGCACCACCTCTCTCATTGTCTGAAAGCTACCTCTTCCCATGAAGCCAGTGGCTTAGTTCCTTAATCCTCAGTCCCAAATAAAAACAGGTTTAAGAATATGTAACCATATTTTCCCCCTTTCATCTCTTCCCCTCCTTCTGTCTTCAGCTATTTTTAGACTGCAAGCTCCTTGGAGGCAGAGGCCTGGCTTCTTCTTCCTCCTCCACCTCCTCCTTTAGCTTATGAAATACTGCAGAGGGTAGGGTAGTGAAAGTGTAACTGTACCATGATGTGCTGTGAAAAAAAAGTTATTTTTGTCTCCCACCAGTGGCTCTAAAGTTTGCAACTATCAATCTAAATCTAATGTGCCTACAATGGTAGTCTCCTCCCTCCTGTTTTTCTAGGACACAAGGTTGATGTTTATAGCACACACGGAGGTCCCCCAAGAAACATGAACAGAGCATATAGGAAAATCTCGGGTACAGCTAAAGTTTCTATCTGTCCAATAGGTTATTTTAGAAGAATCTTGCATAGAAGGAAAACAGGGTGATAAAGCAATCCCTAGCATATTTACTATACCCATCTGTTCATTCCCTTGGGGATTTGAATCCAGCTGTAAATAGCATGAGCGTTGCATGTTACATTGCATGGCTACCTCTCGATGACACTTGACACAGACCATCAAAGATGTGGGAATACAGAATACTGGTTTATGGGTGCAAAGCTGGTTTTAATTCATCTTTTCTCAGTAACTTCTTAGCTCTTATAATTGGGATTATTATTTTTTTAAACCCTTAAAATTGTGCGAGTTGTGGGGTATATTCTGACCAATGTAAGAGTTCCATTGTATTGTACTGTGGAGCATTAATATACCTCATGTCCAAAGGAGTGTTTCCATATGCAGAATCAAGCATATTCCATACAGAATCAAAAAAACACAGGCTGAAATAAAAGTAAAAGGGAAGAAAATGTGCACTTCTTGTATTGTGGGGCCTTTCTTCACCCAGTGAATTCCAGTGTCCCTTCGGTGGAAGGATCATGAATGACCACTGTTCTCCCTCTTGCTACATTCACGTGCCGGACTTAATCAATTACTCCCTGTTATAATCAAACCGTTATTTGCGAGTCCAAAATGAATTGAGTTGTGCATGGGTTAGAGGGTAGGGTAGAAGTTGGAATGCAAGTACAGTGCTTGTTTACAATGCTCTAATCCATTCCTTCCCAAGAATTGAGTCTCTGTTAGACTTTTGAACTAAAACTCCCATCATCCCTACTCATTGGCCATGTTGGCTTTCAGGAGTAACATGGTCAAACAGCATTGGGGGCCCAAGTCTGGAAAGCGGTACATAATCTAAAAACCATGGTTCTGGAGGATCCTCTGAATTGAGCCATTGTGAATTTTTTCATTCTTTTGTGACCTTGGAGTCTGACTATTTAGAAAGTCCATTTTATTTTCTGCACATTACAGCCTCAGGAGGAAAACCTAAAACTGGTATTGCCCAAGGACTTGTAATTCCTTCCAGTGTTTTCCATAGCTTTATGCTTTCCCCAGAACTGCAGTCTAAGAGAACCCCAGTAAAGCCTACCAACCTCCAGTTCCTTATCTTCCTTCCTCTGGTCTTTCAATACTGAGAGAGATTCCGTCTTTGCATAGATGGGTGGGTGCAAGTGACAGGAGCTTTTCCATCAGGCATCCTGACTTTACCCTCCGTAGGAAAATTCACCTACTGTCACTATTATCACTAAAGTATCACATCAAAACCTTCTTAGCTCTCTCTTTAGCTTTTAATTAATATTAATTTTTCTTTTATCTTTCGTTCTGGCGGTAGTTATGCTGGAATGCATTTCAATTTGCTTTTCACTTTTGGTTTTGTATTAATGTATTTAAATAAAGCATTGCTGTTGCTGTGTGCCTTCAGAGGAGTTTCTGACTTATGACAACTCTAAGGCAAAGCTGTCATGGAGTATTCTAGGGTTGCGAGTATGAGGCACCCAAGGTCATCCAGTGGGTTTCCATGCCCAAGCGGGGAATTGAGTCCAGAGTCATAGTCCAAAGCTCAAACCACTACACCACACTGGCTCCTTAATTAATTAATTAATTAATAAGGATCTTTAGTAAATGCAAAGGCAGGGTAAATATTTCTTAAACATTACTTTAAAAGTTTAATTTTGAAAGCAACATAAAGTTAGGCAGAATTGGACATCATATGCAAGTCTTTAGTTTACATATTTCTGTGCTTGGAATTAGAGTTCTTAGGTTTATTTGGTGCTAGCGAGGAGGTGACAAGTGGGATGTTCATAAGTGTGCTTTCAGTAGTAAAAATATGATTACACATATGTGTCTGTATAAAGATACTTTGTCTCACTTTTTATGGTTATCCATATGTATAACATGTATCTTATTCACTTAGCTCAGAAATGAACAGAAAGAACATTTGCAAAGTAATCAGAGTTTTTACAGTTGAAGTACCAGAGTTGCTATTTTAGTCTACCTTGGTACCTTTTTATTAGAATATGAGATATTTTAATACCTAAACCTCCACTTTTCAGTCCAGTGCCATAGTAGCCGATTGGTAGGTTCATAAATATTCTGAAGAATTAGGGATCAAGATCCTCTTTATTTACAAAAATATATTACTAAGTACATTGTCAAACAAAAATATTGTTTACTGTATCACAATAGCATAGTTTTAATAGAAAACAGAAGATAATGTTTGTGAGGCATACTGGTAACAGTGGAGGTTTGGTACAAGTTACAAGGATGTTTGTAAAGCATAGTGATATCAGTGGAGGCAGATAAAGCTATTTTGCCTAAGTTACAAGGAATTTAATAAAAACTTTGACTACACTTTAAAAAAACACTATGCTAAATGAAAAAGGTAATTGTTATTTCACTTATGGCTTCAGTGGTCATGACTAATTTGTCATTAAAAATAAGGTTAGGAGGAAAGAGAGTATTAAATTAGACATTGCCTCCTAGTTTCAGCCTTGTATTTAAAACCTTAATTTCTTGCTTGGGCACATATAGTGAGTTCTGTCAATGCTGCAAATGAAGGCTGATGTACTTTGGACACGTGAAGAGACAACATAACTAATTGGAGAGTAATGCTTCATAAAGTGGAAGGCAGTTGGAAAAGAGGAAGACTGCATTACAGATGGATTGATTCAGTAACCCTGTGACCCTGTGTTTGTAAGACAGAAGCAGGGCTGTTGATGATGGAATTCTTGGAAGACTCTCATAAAAAGTCAGCATGATAGCAAATATCTACAAATATATGGGCCACTACTTTGAAACTTACGGATTATAATATACAAAAATACACCCCCAGAACCCTCACTCCATTGTTCTGTTACAAAATGAAATGGACATATAGAAATTCAAATAAATGGAACTTAACATTGGCCTTTATCATGGGCACAATGTGGGTTTTTTTCTGCACATCTATTCTTAAATTATGATACATAAGGAGAGTGAGTAAAAGCATGTTAAAAGCATTTTTTAAATATATTATGTGCTTCTCTTGTGGAGCCTTGACCTGAAAAAAGGTTACTACTGCAAAGAATGTGAACGTTTGAATTTGCACATAAAGGATTTTGAAGCAGAACCATTCCTATATACCACAGCACATTAGAAAACTGATACACAGGGAGGTATTTGTGAAGCGCCCTGCACTGATCATTTAGTGCTTTAGTAGTAATACCATCATAGTGTGGTCGGTAGTAACATCATGAATAGGGCCTAGAAAGTAGCTGCCAATCATGAGAGCTTATTCTGTTAATGTCAGAATTTGTTGCCAGCTGCCCCTTCCGAGGAAGCTGCATATAGAAATAGCTGTATCTTCAGTGATAATCCCAGGTAAAGTATGTTGTAACAGAGCTTGGAAATGCTGTTCTTGAACTAAAGTGTCCCAAATACCTGCAAGAAGCATGCCTTGCCAAAAAGTAACTTTTCCAAGTTCTGCATTACATTGATCAAGTTGGGAAGTACCATGTTGTGGTTGATAGCGGCTACATTCCTGCTGTCTGCAGGAGGGTATTTCTGTCCTGATAGAGCTGGAAGAAAGCATCAGTGACATCCAGAATAACTGGTCTGAAGTTCAAAACTGAATGGGAGTATAATACCATCTGAAACTGGAAAACCATTTACTCCAGAATTGAGACTCTCCACACACTAACCCATTGCTCAGAACTATCACAAAGCAAGGGTGTTTTTGTAAACTAGCAATGATGTGCTTCTTTCAGGCTGCAAATGTACCAGATGTTTTTGCCGTGTGCAGACATATGGTGAACACTTTTTCATGAGATGGCAGCTGTAAACATTCATGCCAAAATGCACATGTTGGTCTTCAAGGTGCTTCAGGGTGATCAATCATATTTAAACTACCTTAATTTGATCTTACATCAGATTCATACTAGCAGATCTGTGAAATATAAAAAAGGAGACATTAACTTTCTTCTAGTAAGTCTGTGTTGCCTTTCATAATGCCTTGAATTCAGTTATCACTTCAGGCTTATACAAGCCTTTTGCCTTTGTTTTGTTCTGTAACATTCTACAGTTTTGCTTGATTCTAGGAGCTTGTTGACATGGTTCAGTTGCATACTGGAGCCTATTCTTGAAATAGCTTTTAGTCTCACGTTCTTGAGAGAGATGAGATTTTATTCATACGTGTTTCTACTTATAGGTGAGGAATCTGAAACTGGAGCATGAGCAAGAGAAAAACAAGATCTTATCTGAAGCTCTAGAAACATTAGCTACTGAACACCATGAATTAGAGCAGTCACTAGTCAAAGGGTCACCACCATTGAGCATCCTGAGTGAGGAACAGTTCTATGATGCTGTTTCAGGTAAGCATGTGGCTCAGCAAACTATATCCATGTCAGAATGTGAGTTTCTTTCTATGTCCGGAGTCAAGGTGTGACAGTATAATTTAATATATTTGCACCAGCAGCATAGCAAAGGAGACCACCTTGTAAACTTGCAGTATATCTCTTTACTTTGTCATTCATTCATACATACATGTATGCTTACACACATACACACATATATATGGCACAGTAAGTGTATATATATTTACTATGGCAGAAGAATATGCCAAAGATTACTGTAAACAGTCAGAACTGCAGCAGTGAGGCTTCCATCCGCAGAGTTTATTTAACACCTCCAGTGGCTATGCTGGATTTGAGGTAGCTGCAGTCCAAAAAAGTAAGTTTTCCGAGTTCTGTAGTATGTAAACTTTATTCATAGCACAGCTTAACTCCTGTGAGAGCTGTGCTTACTCCTGGGCTCAGTCCCCTCAGTTCATTTCTGTCCTATTTTATTTCGTGCAGCACGGGACAAGTGTGATTCAAAAGCTAAAAGTTTGCTTAAAAATGTAAAGGACAGGTGGGAACTTAAATGCTGATATTCAATTAATAAATGCTGATATTCAGATTATATCATTAGCCGTTATTAGGCCATACTACTAAAATTCGTTTGATTAAATTTAATTAGACTAATGTATCAGATGAACAAGCTATTTGTGCAAATACTGTTGCTGCTACTGAAACCATGCAGCTGGTTACAATTTCAGAGTTACCTTAGAATGGACATGTAGCTGTCCAGGACATGTCTAATATGCAAAGAGAGAGTTTGGAAACAATAACCAGAACTTGCAAACAAGAACCAGACCACTTGATCAGATTCCCTTTTGTGGGAGAGTGACAAGAAGAGAGGATGGGTTCTGTGATGTTAGGAGTCTGCATTCAGATCGGTTAAGCAGAAAGAATAATACTGAGCTAAATAGCACTGTTTAGAGGTGTTCTGAGTAAAACATTTGGCATGTTCCTGTTTCCTATGCAGAAAGTTACAAAACCCATTGTCAAGATCAGAGATCAAGAAGTGGTTTAGGGAGTGAGTGGTTTGGCCAGCCTTGGCTGAAAAACCTGCTATGTGCCTCTGGGTTGTTGTGACTTCTTTCCAGAAACTGGGAAAATGCTACAGATTTGACTGTGGTCTACCTAGTAGCTTCCTGCTTTGTTCATGATAACTTCCCCCGTGTGCAATTGTCTTTTTTTTTAAATGCTGATTTAAATTCAGTTGTACAAGCCAAAAGACAACAATAAACACTCGTGCCTTAAGTCAGAGGTAAGCAGGCTTCAGATTTGTCAGATCTGCTTTGTTGAGGCTCAAGATCCATCAGCCAGACGCAAAAGTCATAAACTTAGAGCCTGAGCACATTATAATCCCAAAGACTTGTTTTCAGTGCCAAAATTGAGCTGAGTTTACAGTCCTTTCTCTTACGCTTCTGGTTACTAGATGCTCTTCCCCCCAATTTCAGGAGTTGTAGGTCAGGTGGAAATCATTTTGCTGTTGCTATTTTTAAATAGCCAGGAGTTGGAAACTTTTCCTACTCTATGGCAACTTGCCCATAAATATACAAGTAGATCTCAATCTCTCTTTTATCTACCTTTGCCTTAAGTGTCTTCTCATATATAGGAATATAATATAGAAAAGTAAATGAACAAGTGTGTCTCAGAAAGGAAAATATGGCAAAACTCAAGAAGTCATTCTGATTGGGGAAAAATGGGTCTTTCTGGGATATTGATTGCATTAGGATGAATACAAATATTAGGATGCAAACAAATATAATACTGATGTCTAAGGCAAATATTTGTTGCTTAAAATTATATCTAAGGCTACCCTGGAAATCTAAAAGCCTCTTTTAATGTTGCCATTAGTAGAAAAGTATGGTTTATCGTATTTCTGGTAAAACTTCATGATCAAATCCAATCTGGAATACTACCTCCAGTATGTGGAATTGCAATGACATTATTTAGGCATATTAAAATTGTTTGAGACAAAAAAAATAATCGGATGAGCATTGGGATAGGTCTCTATAAAAGTAACTTAGAATTACTACACTTTAAAAATAAGCCTGTCTCTGTGAAAGAACTAATTCAGGATACTTACCACTTGTAACTCCGTGTGTCTCAGTCTTGTAAGAAACAGTTCTAATTAACTAAAGTAACTGCATTTGTATTTGGAGAGAGCCAGTATGGTGTAGTGGTTTGAATATTGGACGGTGAATGTGGGAGACCTGTGTTCAAATCACCACTTGGTCATGGAAACCCACTCACTAGGTGATCTTGAGCAAGACACACACTCTCTGTCCTCTCAGCCTCAGAGAAGAACAAGGGCAAACTTCCTCTGAACAAGTCTTGCCAAGAAAACCCTCCTTGGGGTCACCATAAGTCAAAACAACTTGAAGTTAGACAGTAAGAACAATAACAACAACCACCTTTGTATTTGACAGGTAATTTAGAACTGTTGAAATTATTTGTTTTAAAGAACTGATCTTAATTACACAATTTATCTTGTTCTGTCTTCTAAGTGGATAAGAGTTCTCAGTTACAGTTTTGTATAGGTAATAATGAACTATTTAAAACACAAATGCAGTGCTAAGTTTCCATCAGCTTAGTATGTCTGTCAAGAGAGTAATCATGCTTCAGCTCAAATATGTCTTCTGATGTTTAAAAACAGTGTGCTCCACAATTAGCTTGTAAATCTTGATATATGCAGTAGAACAGCCTGTTTTACTGGATAGCTGTCTCAAAATGCTTACCTGCTTAGTTTGATTTTGGATTTGTTTTGTAGCACAAGCTGAATATATCATAAAGAACGCCTCTGTCTTTCTCCTTTCTACCCCACCTTCTTCTGCTGTCCTGGGTGGAGAGATAGAATTTGAATTCCATTCTCCAGATAGTGTTGAAATTCTGACCACAGATTCTTGCAGGGAAAGAAACTGGGAATTCTCCATTGTGTATGATGTAATTTATCTAATGAATCCCCATCTTTCTGCTGTCTGCATTAAGTATTAAAATGTGTTGAGAATGCTTTCCTATACATCTTAGCCTCAAATAGTAAAATATCATTAAAAGGTGAAGAAAAGGTTATAAACCAGCTTGAATAAAGAATGTTCCTTATTGTTGCATTCTGAGGCCTAGTGGCAGTCTTAGATTCATAATATTGGTTGCTGAAAATAGCCACCCTTCTCAACCTCTCAAAATTCTTTACTGTTCTGTATACATAGGTTGTTGTTTTGATCTGATGTGTTTATACCATGAGCTGTATACTGCATAAAAAAGGCCTGTGCGTTCTATTTCTAGTTTTATCACTGTGAAAAGAGAAAGTTGATAAATTGGATTTTCCTTGATGTTGGAAGATAAAATGTGCTTTCTTGGGTTTGAACTCAGAAGTGGGGAGTAGAGAAATAGTTTTAAATATGGTTGTTGACGGTAATCCTTGAGTTCTCTTGAAAACTCCTTACTTCTCCCCATGTATAATAAAATCACTTACAAGTACCTATAACATAGCAAATGCTAAAGTATGAATATGTGTAGTTAGTAATATTTCTGCCTCTTAAGTGTGGAGCATCATCAGCTGTGAAGTAGATACCTGTTTTATCTAGTTGCTACACTGCCTAATTTGGCTTAGGAAGATCATGGATCAAATCTTGTAAGTTCAAGAGGTTTTTGAACAATAGCGAAATCCTGGAACTTTACTTGTTAGGTTTCTGACCAGGATGTGATTCAGAGATATTTTGTTTCTAGAAGAATCTTCTTTAGGGAAGCAATTTGGGACAGCACTGCCATATAGTAATAATACAAATGCGCACTGCTGTTAGCTTATATATAACTAAGCAGTGCACATTTAGCTGCCTTGAGTCCCAGGGCTAGGGAAAAGGAAAAAATAAGTAAATAAAATAATAAACAACATAAGTGACAGGAAGAACTGTCTGTGTGTAAAGGCATTTATTTAAACAGTGATGTGTGGACAACCAAATAGCAGCGCTAATTCATTCTTCTTCATGGATTCTGTGGCCCTAACATACAGGTCATTTTGCACCTCCTCTGAACAGCCAGAATTTTCCAGAACTGAACTGTGTTTTGATTTTATATCATCCCCTTTGTTGGAGAAAAATGTCCTTGGTGATTGGACTGGTTTGTGCTTGACAAGTATATTTAACCTGCATTTTTAGTGTCCTTTCTTTCAGGACCAAATTATTTTGAAAAGGGTATCAGGAATGTATTGAAGATATTTTAAATTGAGAGATTTCTAACTCTGGACATTCAGCTAGTAACACACAGGACTGACTTGTTGTGTGACATGCCACACTTCCAAAGGCAGATCTGAAAGATGAGAAATAAGGAATTGCAACAGCCTCTTTCTCAGACAATATGAAATGAGCCAGTCTTATCTTACAGCTTGATCCCAAACAGGTTTTTAATCCTAAGACAAAACCTAGTTAGTGTCAATGGTGGGTCACAGTGCTGTTGGCATAACTTCTAACTGTAGTTAAGGGCAGCCGGATTTAATGATTAAGAGGGGAGGAGAACAAACACACCATCTTGCGGTTTGTTTATATTCTTTTGCTTGTGGTTGAGGAAGAGGACAGGGTGCATCTGCAGAAGTTCAAAGTTTGGGAATGGGTGAGATACTTTGCTTCCTATTCATACCTGACTGCTCCTGCGGACAACCACCATTAAGTTATACTCCTTGGTGCTGAACAATTTGCTCAGCCATGTTCTGCCACAGACACTGTCTCCACCAGTGCTGAGTTTTCACTGGACAAATGCTGTCATCATTGTAGCACAGGGAGTCTACTCAGATTTCAGTGCTCCGCATGAGGGAGATGGCCATTAGTCTGTGAAAGACTAGCAGTGAAGTTTGTTTCATTAACGATTACCTGTCTTGCAGATTCAGAATCTGAAAAATCATTGAGTGGATTTGAAACTGTGACAACATACTCATTAGAAGACAGCATGGATTCTAGCAATACTATAACGTCTGATAGGTCTGAAGAAAAACCCTGTAAAAGCGGAGAGACTCTATCAAATGGCATCAAAAAGCACAGGTAGGGTTTTAAAAAGTGTTGAGAGAGATGGTTACTTTTTTTGGTCTGCGGGACAAAGCCTGTCTGCTATCTGCAAAATAGAATTGGAAATACTTCCACCTTTTCCTTCAAACAGTGGTGAAACAACAATCTTTTAATCTGGACATCTTTTTGGCCAGTGCTGGGGATAGTTAAATATTAAGTGAGCTAAAAAATTATGACTACATTGCAAACTAATTACATGAATTCTTAACAGTGCATGTTTCTGTCTCATTTAAATTTGTATCATTGAAATCAATACCAGTCTCTTGTTTCTTCATGTTTTTTTAATGTGCATCTCTTACTGCATTTTTAGTTTCCAGTTACTTGATCTCTTTAGCTTTATCTGAATTAATTCTGTGCTGGTGTTAGCCAGATATTTAAATACAAATTTTAAACAAAAACATTAAAAACAAAAAGCCATACTCCATAAACATGTAGCATACATCTTTTTTATTTGTTCTTCAGTTTTTACATACAAAGGAGGACAATAAATCCTCAGTTACTTGTAACAAATACCTTGTTTCTCAGGTTTCAGTGCAGGGAGAATTTAATATGGTTACACTTATTTTAGTTTCTAATTTAAACTTGGCTTAAAACTCATCTATAACTGCCACTTAACTGTTCTGTATATAGATTGTAATTTCTTTCTTAAATACTGAAAATAGGACTTTCCTACAACAAGTTTTATTTTAAATATGTTCTTTCATTTGTTTCATTATCTGAGTGCTTGCTGCGTAACTCAGTTTCATTCATTCTGTTCAAAGCAAATGTGCTTATAGCATTTGTTTGGAATGAAATGAAAGCATCAGAGATTCAGTAATAACTATGATAGTCTTGAAAAAAAATTCAGAATTTTTAGGTACAGTCAGATCTGAGCACTTGAGATTCCTCACTTCTGTGCTCCCACCTTTGCTTTGCTTAAGTGCCATGTACTATCTCAAATTAGAAGTGACAACTGCTGTAGTGCACTTTGCTCCATCTTGTTTGGCAGAAGAATATTGAGAAAGTACAGTTGCAAAAAGATAAGTTCCAGATACTTAAGAAAAGACTAGTTAGGATTCTTCAGTGAGTTGATTTATAGTATTTTTATGTGTGAGGAAGCAAAGATAAGATTGAATGAACTTTAAGTATAAGAAACAAACAGTAGTTTTGGCAGGTTTCCACATGCCTTGTTGTAAAACTCTTTTGCCAAAATTGTAAACAAGAGGTGACTAGGGCCTCCACGCTCTTACTTGTTTTCTAGTCCCCTGGCATTTCTTTACTGTCTGCTACTGGTGTGTCTCTCATTAGGCTTTTTAATCATTAGATTTTCATAATTTTAACCTTGCCCCCATGCACTTACTGCTCTGTGCCTGTTCTTCTCTAGTCAATGATGATCTTTTTTTAAAAAAAGTAGGGTTTTGGTTGCTTTTTAGTGGACTTTTAAATAACTTTTTTTTAAAAAATTACAGGAGGAGAATTTCTTGAGAAATAAAACTTGGATGGGTGCCTATTCTTAATTATCTGGCTTTCATCTTTTTACAACTGTATCACAATCTCTGACCTGTTGGCTGGTACTCCTTAGGGAACTAGTTCTCCGAATAAATAGATGCAAACTGTCAGACCTCTGTGGAAAAAATGAATCCAAATTTTGCTTGGAGCAAACTTCCTCAGGGTATATATAAAGTTGTTTCTAATTGTCTTGTGATTCTTAAAATATGTCTTGTCGTACAGTTATGTTAAAGTTGTAACATAAAATGTGTGTGAATCATGTTTTGTCATTATTGGTTTGGGTTTCTGTTTTGTTCTGTATTTTAATTTGTATATGTGTGGGGAAGGAAATGTACGTTTTGTCTTCAATTGATATAACTATAGACTTGATGGAGAAAGTTGTAAATAAATATTTATCATGACACTGGAAGTGTATTTCTGTTTATATGGCATATAAAAGAGACATCTGGCAAACATTTGGGGCAGGGAAAGTTTTGCATGCAGTGTGCCTCTTTTCTGCTAAGGAAGTTAGAGAAGCTCATCTTGGGATAGAGCTGTATTTTCTTCTAATATGTTCACTTTGGGGTTCTCAGGTTTAAGGCTTAGTTCTGAAGTGAAGATGTGGGTAAAATCCCAAAATACATGTAGATAAATTAGTGTGTGTCACTAATCACAGCACCTTAAACCAAAACAAGAAACGGGCTCATAGTTTATAGTGAAACCTTTGTGGAACTGTAGAATTCTTTTGAAGTGTCATCACCTGAGTGAGGCAATTTTCAACACATTACTCTGGCATTTTGTTGTTATGTGCCTTCAAGATAATTCCAACTTACTGTGACGGTCTCATAGGGCTTTCCTGACAAGATTTGTTTAGAGGAGCTTTGCTATTGCCGTTGTCAAAGGTAGAGAGTGTGACTAGCCCAAGATCATCCAGTGGGTTTTCATGGCTGAGTATGGATTCGGTGTCCCAGAGTCCTAGTGCAACACTCATTTTAATACACTATGCTGAGTCTATATTCTGGCGTAAGCACACTGAAATCACGTAGTCTTTGAAATAATCAAGTAGAAGTAATTGAATTTGTTAATAGGCCTGGTGAGGTGAAAGGATCAGAGAGTGAAGTATTTTTTTAAAATTACTTCTGATATCTTTCAGTATGGCATCTTGTGTACCTGTATTTCAAAAGCCCTAAATGGTAGCAAGCCAGGAACACACATTCTCTCTGGTCTTACCTGTGAGTCAGATATACCTTGGTAACTTGCATGTTATTTCATATTTACAGCTCCATCTCTGTACATTAATGTTAACCTTGATATAAACATAGGGGGGAAAAACCCTAATCTTTCATAAATTAACATGTAAGCTAATGCTCATATGTGTGTTGATGAAGGAAGAAATGGCACTAATAAGCATGGTGTTTATTTACAACCAGATAGATAAATAGATACATTGGAAATAAGAAGGTTGGTCCCATCTGACTAAAGTTTCCATACTTCACTGGTACTGCCAAAAGAAAATGAGTTGGTGGCCATTGCTGAAATGCAAACCATCAGTGGGAAAAATGAACAGGAAAGATGCTTTCCCCAATCTGTTCCATATCCCTCAATTCCTTTACTTATTAGTCTCTTTCTGGGGACACACATCCAATATTCTAAGTGACTGCTGGTTAATTCAGAGCTTTCTGCTAGCCACTGCACAAGGAGGAAAAAGATCAGAAGTGAATAAAAAATGGAACTCACATTTTGAATATCAATTATTTGTAATACTTGACACTCCATCAGCTTCTTCAGTGTATCATAGAAATGTTCTTATCTCCTGGAGCTGGGTGGAAGGGAGGGGTTATAGAGCAAAGAGAACATACAGCAAAGAGAGCTAGTAAGGAATTCCAGATGGCTGCTCTTCCATAGTACTGTATTCTAGACATGGCTAAGAATAAAAGACTTGTACAAGATGGTAGGGCTGGGGGCACAGCAAGTAAGAATCTCATTGTCCAAACCACAAATTAGTCTGAAGAAGACTGTCATATTGTAGAGTACTGAATGTGCTTTCACATGACTGTTGTAGTCGTTTAGTTTACCTGGCAAGGTATGTATGACTCCTACATTTCAGACAGAATCTGAGCAAGTAGCTTGCCTAAGGTCTCCTCTTAAGTTCCACTGGGGACTCAACAGATTACTTTCTCTAAGCCACTCTGCTGGAATGTACTCTCAAGTCCAACTTAATGGACATTTTTTGATCATGGTCATAAATATCTCCTGTCAGGAATTCAAAAGAATATGCTTACTGAAATTGAAGCTGTGCTCTTTTTTTAAAAAAGTCTCTTTATTCCCTGAAACAGTACAGAAATTGATAGTGCCATGGTTAGCTGCTCTCGTGAGTTTCTAGTAGATGATAAGTTGCTTATGCAGTGAAAGCAGCTAGGCATAAGATGTAGCGCAGTAATGGAAAACAGAATATGCTATGTTTTTCCCTTATCAGCATATGGCCATCCATTTCATTGGATGGTGGAAGAAAACAGTTGCAAGCTGTGATACTTTTTTAGGGATTTTATTTTGATTTAGAAGAATAAATTTTAGCATTTTAATGCTGATTCTGTTATTTAAAAGATATGTACAGCTGATCCACAGTTGCAAATCAAGTTTGAGGAAGAAATTCATCTTAATGAATATTAAAGTTATGCAAGTTGTTTCTGAAATTGAAAACCTATGTCTCACCTCTGAATTCTTTTTCAGATATCCTGGACTGAGCCCTTATCCTAATAAAGGGATCTTCCCGTCCCTCGTCAAGTAGAATCAAAATGTTAACTGGATACAGGCCTGTTCTGTGAAGGGACTTCAACTTTTTTTCCCCAGTATAGTAATCTTAGCTTAGCTAACTCTAAAAAAGAAAAAGAAACAAAAGCCATAATTCAGTGATCAAGAAGGAGGGCTCCAAATATTGTTGGACTGCAGCTCCCATCATCCCTCAACATTGGCTGTCTTGGCTAGGGTGAAAGGAGTTGCAGAGCCATATCTCGAGGGCTAATTTTCCCCGCCTCTGTTCTGACTGGAAAGGAAAGAAGTCCCCCAAGTGTAAATAAAACACAGCACACTTAAATAAGTCATTACTTGCAACATGTCCATATCTCACATTTACCCTTGTTTTCACCTTCTTAATTTCCACCCTGGGAAACTTTGAGCTGCTGTTGTTTTTGAAGGGACTGTAATCTCTCTCAAAGAACATTCAGAGTTCTTTGGAGAAAACTGTGATGCCAGAGTGGGTTTGAATACATAGCATGGATAAAACAAGATAGTGTCTCGTAGAGGGGGTTAATGCAGTATATAAAATGGAAGGATTTTTATAAAAAATATCTGGTAAGACTGTGTCTGTTCAGTTTAAATGATTTCAGAAGCATGTTTCTCCATGCCAGGAGAAATGTGTGCTTACTTTTGTCTTCGCTGCTGGGACACATTTATTTCTGACCTCTTCAGAACTATGCAGTTTAATATTGATCTGTGTCATGGGGAACTGACTTCTCTTCTGCTTTCTCCTGCATTAGCTTTCTCCTTCTGAGGGCTTCGGTTCTCTTGTGCTACAAAATGCAGAACGTGGAATTTCACATAATGAAACACTAATATTTGAACATGCATGATCCGCAGTGGTGCATACAAGCAGGGCAGTAACTGAGGTGAATCTGGGAGACCTCACAGAGGATCCAACCAGCTCTCTTCTGGAATAGAAGAGAAAATGGTCAGTGTAGGATGTTTCAGCTGTGCCTTGGATGGATAGTAGTCCCAGCAAACATGTATAAGCAAGCGTGTGCATGCACCTTCAAGTTGCCTGTCAGCTTGCAGCAACCCTAGGTATTTCATAGGCAAGGAATACTCAGATGTAGTTTTGCCAATTCCTTCTTCTGAAATGCAGCCTGCAGTACCTGGTATTTGTTGGCAATCTTCCATCCAAGTACTAACCAGAGCTGACTCTGCATGGCTTCAAAAATTAGATAGGATCTGGTGCCTCAAACATACAATACCCTAATTAGGAAAGAGAAGAAAAAGCAATGAAAAAACCAGTGTTGGGCATAGAATTCTGTGACTGTTTACAACTCTTGGAGGCCTTCCTTCTTAAAGCCTCTGTGAGGTCTATGCAGGATTGGGGAAATTTACTGCTGTTGCTGGGTTTCCAAACAGTCAAGGAATAGGCAACTTTAAAACAAAAAACCACAGATTGTCTGCTGATTTTCTCTTATGACTTCTCCTTCTCTAAAGCTATTTCACACTCCACAATTATAGCACTTTGATACCATTGTAGTTGTTGTAGTTGTCATAATTATCATCCTGTGGAATCTTGGGGTTGGTGATTTGGGGAATACTAGAGCTATTTAAGAAAGAATTCTAAATACCTCTTGAAGCTGCAGGTCCTGGGATTTCATAGCATGGCATAATGGCTGTTAAAATAAAATTGCAGTGCTATAATTATGAATGGGCCTCAGGTGTGTTCAAGGATGCTGGAAGAACATGACCTCTCCAAGGAAAGAAATGGACTCTCAGAGGGACCATCATAGCACAGTTCCTTTTTTAAAGATAGGGTCCTTTTTTTGTAGACTCCTAAAAGCATTCCTTGATCAATTTTTGTTGAGGTAAGAAGCTTAGTCTGCCTTCCTGCCTCCATGGAGTGGGAATAGATCTAGAGAGCTGTCTAAACTCTCTCTGTATAGCCTGAGGAGAAAGCACTGAACTGTGTTAGGATTATTTTCTTCCCCAGATAGTGTGGGAGGTCTAAGCATAAAATCTCAGTTCAGTTATATAAAGACCGTTCATTCTGGTTTTTCCCGTGAGAAAAAAACACCACAAAACATACACATTATGGCATACAGAGTCTTGTTTTATGAAACATTATCCTTGAAGTTAGGACTGTGTTTTTGGGGAGCATCCCAGGAAAAATAGCTTTATAATATGAAGTCAGACCTCCATATGCAATCATGTACTTCTCTAAATAGCTCAAAATTATGTTCCCATGCTTTTTTTAAAAAATTATTATTCTGGGTTATTGTTGGTTACATATGATTTGTTCCTCTTAGCCATCCAGTGAATTTTGGCCTAATGTAAGACTAATTGATATTTTTTCACTAATAATACTTGATGCATGTAATTTTTGCATAAATGCATATGGCAAAATTATTCTTGACTTTTTAAATCTGATAGCCTTGTCAGACAGGTTAGTGGATTGTAGGTAGACAAGGTTATCAACATGTTTCTACCTGCTCAGAGTGAAATTGAAAAATTAATTATTTAAAAGAACATCATGGTGGAGAATTGGTTAAAAGTGTTAAGTGCTGAAAAACTGAAGAGGAATCTTACGTAGATTACTGTTGTCCAGGCTATGTACAAAGGCAACCATTCAGAGGGTAGGATACTGCTTTTGGAAAGCTGTCACTGCCTATGATATGCATGTTCACTTTTTCTGTTCCATTATGGGCTCTAATGAAATGGGTTTTGCAGGCTTCAAGCAGTAAAGGTTGCTATTATCTTGCAGAGGCATGACTAGCACTGCTGGGATAACCATCTGTATTCTGGTCTGGTTGTTTTGGGAACCTACTGGATGATGCTCTTGAAATGTTACTCTTCTCTTCCATTTTAAACTTGGTTTTTAGAGCTTGTAAAAATTAGTACATTAAAAAAATTCCTCACATCTGCCCCATTAGGAGGGGGGAGAGCCATTTTCACTTTTCTTTCCCTCCATTATGTCCTGTATTCAAGAACACCTAGTTTTCCTTGATTATTAATTTTCCCTGCTTATTTACCTGCTATTTGTACTGGCAAAAAGATTGAGTGAACTGGTTTCGTATAAACCAGTGCCATAGCTTTCATTGCTATTTAACAGCACATTTGGGGAGGGGGTGGGCTACACGTAACTGGTTTCTCAGAAATGATTTAAATAATTCATTCTGTGTGGGTCCCATCTAATTACAAATATGAGAGGGAGAGAATAGTTACTAGTAGTGTAGCTAGGTCATTGTTCAGAATTTGGTTCTGGGTCAGTATCTTGTATATTCTGCACTAGAGATGTAGAATGTATAGCCCTGCAGATGTTGGACTGCAACACCCACCAGCCCTAGCCAGCATTGCTAGTGGTGGAAAAAAAAGCAGGAGTTACAATCCAACATTTGGATTTACTTTCTGCAGATGCATATATTGTTTGAGACTAATCAGTCTGGTGTCTTGCTTCCATTCCGATATAGGACAAGCCTGCCTTCTCCAATGTTTTCCAGAAATGATTTCAGTATTTGGAGCATCTTAAGAAAGTGCATTGGAATGGTATGTGACTTTCAATAAAGATCTATACACATAGTTTATACTAAATTTTGGGTTACCATGGCAACACTCCATGTGGCTTGAGAGAGTTGGACAGAGGAGCAGTCAGAAGTAGAAGTAGATTGTGAGTGCTGGCTGCTGGGCCCTCTTCAGAATACCGGCAGCCGGGGGCCTGCAGTGTGGGGATCAGACGTGCTAGGCGGGGGGGGAGGTGCCACAGCTGCAGGAGAGGTGTGAAGGCCACATGAAATGGCCTGGTAGGCCGGATTCAGCCCATGGGCCTTGTGTTTGACACATGTGTCCTAGACTATTTCACTGCAGTTCTCAGCCTTTTCAATTTCTATAATTCTCTCAGAGATGAGTATACCTAATGGACAAGTTCCAAAAAGTTTCTAATAATTTAAGACATCTCAGGATAGTGAAAGTAGAACATAGAAATAGCAATATAAAACCAGAGTTTGAGTCACTGCCATAAGAAAACAGAGAGAGAGAGAGAGAAAGGTAGAAACATATGGCATTAAAAAAATAAGATTCCACTAAGATGCTGAGACCCCAGGCAGCATCTGTAAACTTTGACATTCTTTACCAAGTTTTCAAGAATTCTAGAAGCATTTTCACTTCAGTTGCATGCTGACATTAATAATTGAGTTATTTGTGATATTTTCAACCAAGCAGACCATAAATGGAGAGCATAAGCTATGAATTGGAAGCTCTTCATTCAAATATCAATTTAGCCATGTTTTTGCCGGTATCTTTGGGCAAGATGTAATTTATTTTCTTAACCCTTCTTGCCATTGAGATAAGTTTCCAGTTCACAGTGACTGTTGCAAAGATTACCCTTGACAGCATGGTCTAGCTTCAGCATTGCTACAGCATTACTACAGCACCACAGCAGCTATTTAATTTTGAAAAGGATGTTTATGTGAAAAGGCCTCTTTCCTTCTCTTTGTATTGCTCTGTTCTCCAATCTGTCCTACTCTCAATGGTCTAAATATTTTTACGGTACAGATAAGCCACTCTCAAAATTAGTAACAAGGTAGCATTTGTTAATTGGTGTACGTCTTAACACTGCTTTTAAAATTCTACTAGGAGCTGTCCAAGATCACTATGCCAGTAATTTTTAATGAGCCGCTAAGTTTCCTACAGCGACTGACGGAATACATGGAACACACATACTTAATTCATAAAGCCAGCTCACTTTCTGACCCCATAGAAAGAATGCAGGTACTTCTATTCTGAAGAGTTGCATGTGTTTTGTTGTTGTTTTTTCAAATGTAGATTTCTTATAGGCAAACAAAAAGTGCCATAGATTAATGTTGTATTGAGAACACTGCTGTGACTCTGAGCCTAAAGAGCAGTTGCTGAAATAAAATTTGATTTGACTACCATAGTGTTGATAAAGAAACCCAGTGGTTGGATATCTGACGACCTAGATTCATTTTAAGTACTGCTGCTTAATGTGGAGAGATAGTTTTGTTTGTCTGTCTATCTCTCTCTCCCTGCTCTCTATGTCTCTCACATTTTTGTACATGCTACTGTGCTACTTGAATATTTACCTTTCTTTGTGAAAATTAATTCTTTGAAAGACAAAGAGTATGTATCCAGATTTTCTGCTTTATGCTGGTATAAATATGCTTGTAAATTGCTTTCTCCACAGTGTGTAGCTGCATTTGCTGTCTCTGCTGTTGCCTCTCAGTGGGAACGAACAGGAAAGCCATTCAATCCATTACTTGGAGAGACATATGAACTGGTCAGGTAATAAATATATAATGCATTTAACTGACTGGCTTAATGAGCAAATCCAAGTATGCCCTCTTGGACATGAGGTACAACTATCCAGCGTGTGTGAGATATATCCTATGTTAGAGTCTTCAGTCACTACTTAGTGACAATAATTAAAACCTTCTCCTGGCTGTGCTGCCAATGTCTGTTCTGTACAGTACCATATGATTATTGTCATATATGGTGTTGGTTGAAACATAACTTGTTCGTGTAATATTTAAGCTTTTGTTCAAGAATTTCCTTTTTGTATTGCACAAACTAGTATGTCAGTGTTTCCATTCATAGTCCAACTATTGCTCAACTATCTCTTTCTGTGTTTAGAGAAGATCTGGGATTCAGACTCATTTCGGAGCAAGTTAGTCATCACCCACCAGTCAGTGCTTTTTATGCAGAAGGACTGAATAACGACTTCGTCTTCCATGGTTCCATTTATCCTAAACTTAAGTTCTGGGGAAAGAGTGTTGAAGCTGAACCTAAGGGAATAATAACTCTAAGACTACTTGAGTAAGTGGGCCAGGGAACTTTGCTGTACTATAGTTGTCATAGACAAAATGCTAATAGTATGTGTATTTCACTAGTGCATGAATTGTACCAAAAGCTAAACTTTTCCTCTGGTAGTTGAGATGAAGTAGGCATGGAGAATAAGGGGAAGGAGCAGGGAGGGAAGGAGAGGAGAGACAGAGCTTAGGCAAAGAAAAGATGGCTTCCATGCTGCTGGTGAAATCTGAATGTATCTGAAGACCAGGCAGTGCAAGTTGTGGAACCAAGGGATGGAGACAGTTAGGTTGAGAGAATGAGGATTGACTGAACCGTATTGCTACACTAATGTTAAAACAAGAGCAAAGATACTCGGACCTGTCAAACTAATTCCGGAATCAGATTAGGTAACTGTGAATGTCCACTCTCTGTCATGTTTAAAGTGGGTTACATAGTCTAGATCTAGACACACACACATTTTAACATCCCACTATACCTATGGGTTAAATTAGGCTGAGTACTGGGAATGGCCCAGCATCTCCATTTATAGCTAAGTGAAGATCTAAACTGATCCTAGCCTCACATTCAGCCCATTGATCAGCCTTGCCTAATCTGGTACACTCCAGGTTCTATCAGCCACAGCTGGTATTGCTAATGGACAAGAACGCTTAGAGCTGTAGACTAATACATCCAGAGGGCTCCAGTTTGAGAAAAGCTGTCCTCTGCTTTTGGTGTTCTTGTTGTGAGATATCTATAATTAAAGGTACAAGTCAGTATGAGAAGCTTTGCTGTGATGTTTGGTTTTGCTTCTGGCTGTTGCAAGGCTAGAAATCAGGCTGCCCTCACACCTGTCCTTACTAAAAGGATAGTATCATAGTGATGTTAAAAAAGGCAAGCTATCATCTGCATAAAGAAATTTCTGGAGTATTTGACCATAATCAGCAAGCAACCAGTTGACAGGTACACTAACCTAGGGGAGGATAGCTGAGTTTCTGGAATCATGTCATGCAGCCTCTGAAGAGAAGTCTAACAGTGAAAATAATGCAATCACTGTCTTTGCAGTGGATGTGAGATTTTCCGCTGAATCCAGCGGTCTCCATCCTCGAAATCATAGCAGAGACTGGGCAGCAAACCTGTCACCCTGCCATTCATTCTTTGCAGTGAGGGACAAATTCAGTTAAGGCAGTGTGGCATCCTGTCATCTTGAGGAGAGTATTTGCTGAGATGTTGGTCTGTTATCTCTCTGAAATACCTTTGGAAACTTAGCCCATTCCAGTCACTGTGTTATGCATAAAATGGCCATAGAATTAAACTAGTAATTGCCTAGTCTGATCTTCAGCTAGATCTGATTTTAGAGTTGCCATGCATTCTTGTAGCAGAATTCAGCAGACTACAGTTTGATAGCAAGGAACTTTTTTGTATGCAGAAATTTCTCAACTCAATCTGGAAAGGCAGCCTGTTGTATTCTTGTCAAAAGATGCCCCCTGTATTATTTCAGGCTGACAGAAATATGTGCTGCATCATTGCTGGACTGAAGGATAGCTTTTACTCTATGAGTTTAGATACTAGTAAGGTGTGTATGCTTTTTTGATTGGAAGAACTACAGTAGTGTTTTGATATTACTCTCCATCTCTGCTATTCTCGCTGTCTAAATTGAATGGTCTGCATTTGACCTGCACGAATTCAGGGCAAGCAATGTGCTCTCACTGAAAATAACCTGATTTAGAGGTATCCAAGAGCTAAAGTGTCTTTTGGAACAGGGAAGGTGTTGTGTTCAGCATGGAGACATCTAATTCCTGTCAGCAGAATAATGTACTGGAACTACTAGGTCAAAGAGTATATCAAATCAGTATTTTCTTTTGCTTCTGTGTGTATGGTCAATACATACTGCCTTGTTTGACTTACTGCCAGTGGCAAAAAATGATTTAGAATTCTGATTTATGTACGTTTTCTAAAAAGAAAGGTTTCTAAGGATGTGGGCTCTAACAGCCTATCTTCTCTTTTTTTTAACTCCAGACATAATGAAGCATATACATGGACAAATCCTACATGCTGTGTGCACAATATTATTGTGGGCAAGCTTTGGATTGAGCAATATGGGAATATGGAAATAACCAATCACAAGTAAGTTAGAAATTTGGCTTGTTAACTTGACTTTAAAATGCAGCATTAATAACATCTGTAAAATTGGCACTCTGATTCCAAGGCAAAGTTTTTAAAAAAGCATGTAATTTTGATCAGAAGAGTTCAGTTTTACCAGGTAGTATGAGCTTCTCTGAGTTGTCATTCACCCAGATAGAAAAACATGGCTGGAAAATGCACGTTCACAGCTGCTTCCTTGGTGATGTCAGACTATATCATGTTATCACTCTACCGTGGTCAGAAATCCAGCGAATGTTAGTTGGGGACCTTTTTCTTTAATTTTTCCCAAAAGATGCTCTTTCTATACAGCCTGAAATCAAAATCCAAGATACATACAGTTGTATTGGAGTATAAATTTTGAGAGGCTAAAGCTGTAACTTGATATGTCTTCCACAGAACTGGTGAAAAATGTATGTTAAATTTCAAACCCTGTGGCCTTTTTGGAAAGGAATTACACAAAGTAGAGGGCTACATTCAAGATAAAAGGTAAATGAGACCCTTTTTGTTACTTTCTAAATATATTTTCAAAGGGGTGAAGTGTTTAATTCATGTAAGGTACTTAGGAGGAGACTGGAGAGTCTCTGAACCATATATATGCTGCCTGTCTGGCCCATGGAGACTTCCATCCTAACACCTTGCCCTCTGTCTAGTCTTGCCATCCCCAAATTCCTGCAGAAGTTATTAGAGAGAGGAATCCTAGGTATCACTTTTGATGAGTGGATATTGCCCTCCATGTTGCTTCATCTGCCCATATCTTGCCCAGTGGCTTGATTCTCAGAGACTTTGCACAGTGTTTCTCATTAGTCAGTAGGTAGATTCTCAGCGTTGACTGTTTTGCTCACTTAATTTTTGTGCAGAATGTGAAACTGAATATTAGAATTACCTAAAATTCTTCTATTGTTTTCTGAAATTCATCATTTGTGGGGTTTTGTTTGGACAGCAAAAAGAAACTTTGTGCACTCTATGGAAAGTGGACGGATTGTTTGTACAGTGTTGATCTTGCTGCATTTGAAGCTAATAAAAAGAATGACAAGAAAAACACAGAAGAGAAGAAAAACAATAAACAGGTACTTAACTAAATGTACAGAATAGCAAACTGCCCAAACTTAGATCACTAAAATATAGATGTCTTGTCCTGGACTAAATAACTGAAAATGATGGGAAGAATTTGAAAGTACTTGTACAAGCACTGTGCTTTCCCAGAACTGCTAGAAATTTCTGAAGTCAGGCTTTACATGTCTAGTATGCAGTGTATATCAATTCACAAGGCTGTTAAAAACTTCATAGAGTCATGTCTTCTTCCTCTTACCTCTCATAATTTTTAAAATTGTATAGTTGGTCTTAAGGAAAAGTTTCTCTTCCTGGTTCAGACATAATGGGAACTGGTTTTATACAAAGCAAGCTCTTCATCATGCCAAAAAACAGCATACAAAAGGAGAGGAGGGACAGGGCAGATGGAAACTGTGGACTTCTAGTCTCTGCACTTATAAACCATGGTTTATGAAGCCTCAGACAGTTATCTGAATTGAGCCTCTGTCTTATTTATTGGATGTGGTGGTATCTTGTATTTCTGTAATTAGTGGATCCTTCTGAAATGGTTGTAGTAAGTAATACCCTTTAAATCCATTCATTCAGTGAATTTTTTCTCCTGATTTTTGACTGATCCTTGCAAACAGCACTGAACTAACAAGCTACCATGTGATGTTCATGAAGTGCTGTTTTGAAGAGAGTTACTATATTCTGCTGACAAAGGGATTTGTAGCCTTGCACAAGACAGGGCTAGATCTCAAAGGAATTGCCTTTGTTACTAATGATGGAAGAAAATGTTTACGGCCTAGCCTTGCTTTTGTGCCCAAACACCTGATGGCCAGCAGGGGGTGTGGCCTTTACTTCTATCAAACCTCCTCCGCACCACCACCACCTTAAACTCAGCTTTAACATCTCAAGAAAGATGCAGTTATGTGACTCTCCATCATCACATTTATTTTCCCAAAATTATTTTTAACATCCATGCCTTATAAAGAGGCCTGTAACTTTCATAAGCTTGCATAATGTGCATTCTGCTTGCTTAATAGAGGTGTCACTGAAATATGTGTTTTGGATTTTGCTGTGTTTTTAAAATTGAGCTTTTACAGTTTTCTGTAAATTATTCTAAATCATATCTGCTCTTGGATTGATGCCAAACACATGGCAGAAAGATGGTAAAACTTTTTAAAAGACTTTCTTGAAATTATGCAAACTTATTTTTATTTATCTCTAAACACAAGGTAAACAAAGCATCCAACTTGAGTTAAGTTTCCTTAGTTTCAGTGGAACAGATTTAAGCACATATTTACCTTTTGGTTAAGTTTTTCCAGTACCGTGTGTATATATGTTCATGTCAGAACAATTGTGCTGTATTTTTAATGTTTATAACTTTAGATGTTTTCATTCTAAACACCCAAGTGGTGATTCATTTGGTTGCTGCCTGCCGTCAGGTTTTAGTACCTATTATTGGGAATGTGGAAAGTCTCTGGAGATTTACTGCTGTCTTCAAGACAGCACCTGTAGAGAGCCTAGGGAACAGAAGGAGAAGAAAAGAAAAACAGAGCATTCGTATATGTTCTTCTTGCCTAGTTTTCAAAATTGGATTCTACAGAAGGTTGCTAATGTTGTGGAGCAAAAATATATAAAATGGTTAAGATATGAAAGGTTTCTTTGTCTTGTGATAATATAAGAAAAATGGAGTAGGATAGTAGCAACTTTACTAACAGCATAGATTTTAAGTTGGACTTGTAAATGACTTCTAGAAACTGATGGACTTTTACCTAACTCCATTTTTTCTCTCCAGTATAGAAACTGGATATTTTGCTGTAGCTTGACACATATTACTGTTGCTTGTTCATTCAGTTTTTCCCCATCTTTTATTCTCAAAATTAAGGCTGTAGTTTTGTGAACTGCATGCTGTGCAGAAGGTCAGTTTTAAGTCAAGTGTCAGCAACTTCGGGAGACCCAGAGACCTATTTTCTGTTCCTGAGACCTTCCAAAAGCCACATGGACTACAAGAAATGTCTCAAAAATATATATGGAAAAAAAGCAAGAACAGAAGTGGCTTGAAGTCTTCTGCTCATTTTGAAAAATTAGTATTTTTTTTCACGTTAAACAATGCAGCCTGTGAAAAAGGTGAATTGCAATTTGTGGAGACTTCCAGAAGTGATAGTTCATCCTTTTCTGGCTAGAAAACTAGCAACACCATGAGTCTGCAGAGGTCAAGGACCACAGAAACAGACTTGGAGGGCATCATGCATCCCAAAGTTTGTATTTAGCCCACCCTTACATCTGCCTGGCGAAAGGAAAGGTGTTGAGCTCATCTGCATAAGGTGGTGAAAAGAAGGGACTGGCAACAGCTGAACAGGGCTTTTTTGGCTATAGCTGGCTGTGGTGTCAGGGAAAAGGGAGACTGGCATATCTATGTCTGCGCTAGAAGTTATTAGATGCCTCCTTGAGACAGGTTTCAAAAAGACCACTGATACAATGGTAGATTGCATGAGTGTAGAATTATGGCGTTGGATTTGTAGGGCATTGTGTTGTACTTATTTTACAGTTAGACAGAACTTTAATTTGTTAACTTCCTGTGAGAAATAAGAAATAAATAAAATTCTGACACTCCTAACAAATGATGCATTAGACAGAAATAGAAGAAGACCCTGTGTTTCTTTGGTCTTATCTGTATCTGAATAGGAGACCACTTGATAATGTTACATAGCAGGGCGAGCAAGGTGCAGTCTGTGGGCTGCATACAATCCCCAGGACTGTATATATGAGCGTCCTGGGTCCCTAAGGTTCAAAAAATGTGAGTAATTTTTTTAAACATGTTTTGCTCCAAAATGCACTCTTGATGGTATGGGAATCATTTCTGTTATGGAGAGGTCTTTTCTTTTTTTTTCTTCTTTTTTTTTGAAACAGGAAGTCATTTCCACTCACATCTTGTTGAAAAAAGGCCTCTATCGGGCTTAAAATGGAGACCTAAAAACATGATAAAAATGCCCCATATTCCCCAAGAGGGCATTTGGGAGCAAACAATTTTGTTTTGTTTTATTCTTTTTGCAGTGGGACATACAGTCCTCCAAGGATGCCTTGAGTTCTACTAGAGAAGAATAAAAAAACTAAATAATGATTTAAAGTGACAGAAAGGTATCCTCATGAATCCTCTGGAAAACTACCTTCTCTTTGGAAAGCATTTTGTGCCTTCCACAGTCCACTGCCTTTTTAACTGGCCACAAAGACATGTGTTGCTTTCATTCAAGCAGATTGATGGAGGAAGGATGGAGCAATTCATCCCTTCTTGTCAGCCTACTTTCTCACCTGGATGGAAATACATGTTGTCATCAGTGGCTTCAGGACAAGCAGTTCACCATAAAATAGTTTTTCAAGGCAGGGATGAAAATCATGCAACTCTTCAGAAATTATGAGCCTGTAGGTCCTTACTGAGGTCCTTGCAGCCTTAGCTATCATATCCAATGATGAGGAAGGCTTGGAGTTGCACTTGAACAACATCTGGAAGGCCGCATGGTTCCTACACCTGGTTTAGGATCACCAAAACAAGTGTTTTATACCTTTTTGTTTTGATGTGCTGTATTTCACATGCCATCTTCTTCTAGACAAGCAGTTCTGATGAACCTGATGAGATGCCCTTGCCAGATTCTGAAAGTGTATGTGTTATTCCTGGAAGTGTATTATTGTGGAGGATAGCTCCAAGGCCCTCGAACTCAACACAGGTGAAGTAAACCCTTGACTCTGTCCTTTCAAATTGTTTTCTTGCTTATACCTATGTTCTCTTTCTCTTTTTCATGTGCATATGGATTAGAAATGTGAAGTGATCAGTATATCATGCTGTGTGGATAGTTGCAGGGAAGGAGGAGAGAGCCAGAATATATACCCATCTAGCTGGTGGTTCCATTTCAGTAATTCCACTGGTCAGGTTACAGTTTGGTATCTGCAGTTAAATTTGATCCCCCCATCACATCCTTTGCTAACAATGATGTTGATAGTGACATTGGTAAAAGACACAGTTCTCCCAGTCAGTATGTGAGTAGACATTTGCATGCGTGGTTCTTTTGTCACTGTTAGTTTTTCTTTGGCCATGCTGACTGGGGGATTCTGGAAGCAATAGTCCAAAAAAAAAGGAGCTTTCTGAGCTCTAGTTATGTAGCCTGCAAGGTGTATAGCAGAGGAAAAGAATGAGGTTTCCATTCTTGATGACTCTGAAAGCTTAATTGGTTTCCAGTCACTTAACTAAGCTCTAGTTAGACAGAAAATTAGATAACCTGCATGAGCAAAGCTACCATTTTAACATGGATGTTAAATTTCTCCTTCCATTTTTAATTACTGTACCTAACTTTCTTGCTTAATGAAGTTTTCTGGTGTGTTCCATTTATGTTTTATCTGGGGACCCTTATTCACAGGTAAATGAATAGACCCATTAGAGATTGGCCATGTAACGTGAAAAGGCAACAATTGATTTTCTTGTTTCCATTTCAGGAAGATGAATCCAGGATTTACTACCTATTATAGCTAGAACTCCTTCTCATTTTCAGCTTAAATTTATTCATAGCGTTTGGGGATATGAGAACAAAGGGCCACATTCTTTCACAAAGTCATTGAAGTCATAGAGTATTGCTACGTGTGCACACTAGAGTTGCTTTAAAAGAAATCATTTTAAATACTTTATTTTTGTTTACAGTACACTTGCCAAAAAAGTTGGTTGTCACTTGTTGATTTAGTGTTCTTTGCTTCAGCAACTAATTAGAATTCTGCTTCCTTAATACAGAGATATGCTAAAGAAGGCTTAGTACTTTTGCAATTAATTATTGGCCATACTACTGAATGCTCAACATCACTTTGGCAGCCTAGATAGATCTTGTGGCTGTTAAGTTCTCAGATGTACTTGTCTTATGTCTTGTACTGTTGGGCTTCGCAGAAATTAATACTGATCAATTCTCATGGCACTACTTAATATTTTCCTCAATTTGCATTACTCTATTTCTTTCGGCCTTTCAGGTCACCCTGTGCAACTCCTATTTTTTTCTGTGTTTAAAAAGCTTCTCAGATAACTTGATGATACCACTATGTTTCAAGACAAGCTTCTACTTCCTTCCCCAATGTCATTTTAATGAAAATATTAAATGAAATGGCCCCAAGACTGATCCCTGAGAAGTTCCATTGGATACTTCCTCTGGGAGTATGTAAGCCAATTACCAGCTAATTTTTCTTCATCAAAAAACAAAACTGCATTCAAAAAACACTTATTTTTTTTTGTGTGTTCTGTTTTTTGTTTTTGTTTTTCAGATGTACAATTTCACTACCTTTGCTATGTCTTTGAATGAACTGGATCAAGAAATGGAAAGTGTTATTCCTAAAACTGATTGCCGATTAAGACCCGATATAAGAGCTATGGAAAATGGTGACATAGGTAATTTTAAAATTATAGCTTTTTAAATGTGCATACATGGCAGTGATTAAATGTTTGTGTCTAAATGCTTCCTTTTGTAGGGCATATTGTTCATGTACAGATTTGTTTTGGCATCCATGTTTTACAGATGCCTTCGTAGAGGAATTGCCTGCTTAGTGATATAAAGAGTAAGCAGATACTAATTAGGTAATACTTTAAATCTTTTTTGTTTAAAAATATTTTCATCTGGCTTACCACAGCACAGTCAACAAGGCAGCTTGTTTTCATTCAGTGTCCTTTGTTGGTGGTGAATTTTACATAATTAAGACTTCTGTCTTCCTGGACATTTGGTTTCAAGCTTACTCTTTCTCATTCTGAAGTCATGTGTATGAGTAATTTGCTTAGTTTTTGTAACCATGATACCATTAAATTATTCTTATTCAGGCTTCCCATAATCCAAGCATATGTCCAGAATATAATGGCAGAAAAAAAATCTTTTCCAGTGTATGTTATAGGAGCAAAGCTACAATTGTGAAAAAGTTGCAGATAACAGGTCTGAGCTGTAATATGCCTGTCACCATCATAAGCATCATAATCATATCATAATTTTTCTAGTCCCATTATTTGGATATAAGAAATATTTTGCATGTTGGGGTGGAATAATCTACCACACGATTACAGTCCAGTTCATAAAGCAGACAAATGTCTTGCAGTTTTGGCTGTGCCAAACAGTGTTTTAAAAAGTTGCCATTATTACTAACTTCTTGATATTGCAGTTATTTAAGTAGACTCCAGCATATTAGTGTGTGATACAGCATTTGTTGTTGTTGTTGATAGATGTAGCCAGTGAAGAAAAGAAAAGGCTTGAAGAAAAACAAAGAGCAGCTCGTAAAAACAGGTCTAAATCTGAGGAAGAATGGAAGACGAGGTCAGTATATGGGGTAAATATCTTGAGTAAAAATGGTTGACATATTTGTACTTCACTACTGTTCATCTCTCTATACCCCAATTCCTTGCTTCAACACTGTTGTTTAATATAGTGATAGTCACAGAGAAGGTTTACTGCCTATATAGTGCTGTGTCTGGACTGTCAGAGAAGCTCTTTAAAAAAAATCAGTGTTCCATCATTTTCAGGTGGAGTACTTATTATTGGTAGGTAACCACTTAGTTCTGCTCGCATCAGTCATTCCTTCCTTGCTAGAATGTTGTTCTTGTTATGCTTTCTTAAAACCTAGGGTTTTGCATTAGGCCCCTGCTTTTCAGAATCAGAATTAGACTTTACACACAAACCAGTTGTGTTCAGTTCAATCACACTGGAGCTTATGACAATACCTAGTGAGCTTTTAGGCCACCAGTTAGAAACCTAGAATAATAACAATTGTTGTTGTTAAATGTATATCTTGCCTTATTCTCAGTAATGGGACTCAAGACAGCTAACAACATATTTAAAAACAATACAGATTAAAAACTATGGAAAGTCATTAATAAAAGTATAAATATAGGAGTTATTTAAAAAGTCATTGGACAGTTTATAAACATTAAAACCATTAAAATTTATTAAAAGCTTATATACAAACCTTTAAAACACCACTGCACAGCATTAAAACTCCAGTTTCTAAAGCCTGTCAGCATAAAAATATTTTGACTTGCTGATAGAAGGAGAGCAAGGATGGGACCATTCTGGCCTCTCTAAGGAAAGACTTCCAAAGTCTAGGAGCAGCCACTGAAAAGGCCCTCTCTCTTGTTCCCACTAAACAAGACTGAGAAGGTGGTGGAACAGAGAGAAGGGCCTCTGCAAATGTTCTTAGAGCTCTAATGGGCTCATAAAGAGAGATAGGGTCCTTCAAATAACCTGGGCTCGAACTATATGGTGCACTATATGTCAAAACCAGAACTTTGAATCGTGCTCGGAAACAGACTGGTAGCCAGTGGAGCTGTTGTGACAAGCTAACAAGCTAGTTGCGGTTCTTTGGGCCAGTTGACAATTCTGAGCACTTTTGAAAAGCAGCCCCATGTAGAACATGTTATACAATAATTCAAACAGAATGTTGCCAAAGCATGTTCCACCATGGCCAGATCCGACTTCTCCAAGAATGGGCACAGTTGGTGCACTAGCTTTAACTGTGCAAATGTACTCCTGATCATTGCTGAAACTGATCCTCCAGCCTTTGAGCTGAACGCAGGAGTACTCCCAAACTGTGAACCTGCATTGTCAAGGGAAGTGTAATCCACTAACACAGGTTGAATCTCTGTTCCCAGATCTGTCTTTCAACTGACCAGGAGCACTTCTGTCTCATTTAACTTAAGCTTCCATTTGTTCACCCTCATCCAGTCCATTACAGCTGCCAGGCACTGGTTTAGCACAGGAACAGCCTCCTTGAAATTAGGCAGAAAGGTGTAATAGGACTGGGAATCATCTGCATACTGGTAACTCCTGATCCAGAACTCCAGACAACCTCTGGAATGTGGTGGAGTCTCCTTCTTTGGAGGTTTTTAAGCAGAGGCTGGATGTCTATCTTTGAAGTGTGTTCCTGCATAGCGGGAGGTTGGACTCGATGGCACCTGTGGTTTCTTCCAATTCTATGATTCTATGAGTCTCCCAGCAGTTTCGTGCATATGTTTAATAGCATAGGGGACAAGACAGAACCCTGAGGGACTTCACAGACAGTGGCTAAGGAGTTGAGCAGGAATCCCTTAGCACCACCTTCTGTAAGTGCTTCTCCAGGAAAGAACAAAACCATTGTAGAACAGTATCTCCAGACTCCATCCCAGAGAGGTGACTCAGAAGGATACCTTGGTCAATGGTATCAAAAGCTGCAGTCCAGCAGAACCAACAGTCCAGCTCCCCTGTCCAGTTCCCTGCTGCAGGTCATCCACCAAAGTGACCAAAGCTGTCTCTGTCCCATAACCAGGCCTGAAACCAGACTGAAATGGATCTAGATAATCTGTCTTATCCAGGAACTTATTTTTGTTTCAGTAGGTAAAGTAACTCAAATGCTTTTTTTATGATACTGTTTACACATGTTCCTTTGTATCATCATGTACTGGGACACATAATTCTTCAAAAAGATTCATAATTGTGTCCATGTAACACTTCTACCAATATCTCTTGGAAAAATTAAGGAAGTATCCCATGGAAATCTAAGGTGCAGATTCCTTTGTTTTTAATGCATGTTGCCTGTGCACATGCGTACACACATACCTTCCCACATCATACACTAGTATATTTTTTCACATCTTTATACTCTTAAAGAAGCTGAAAGGTGGTAACAAAAGTAATGTGAAATAAAGCTCACATTCGTGTTCTTTATAGGGCCATTTAAACTATAGCTCTTCGTTGTGGAATTACCCAGGATAAAGAAAACTACTTGTACTGTGCATGAAAAATGCAGTCAGCATTGTTCCAACTTGAAATATGGAGGAAAACACTCTCATATATTCATAGAATCAGAGAATTATAGAAATGTAATGTTGGAAGAGACCACACAGGCCATCCAGTCCAACCCCCTGCCATGCAGGAACACCTTCAAAGCACTCCCAACAGATGGCCATCTAGCCTCTGCTTAAAAACCTCCAAGGAAGGAGACTCCACTACACTCCACTGCCGGACAGCCCTGACTGTCAGGAAGTTCTTCCTGAGGTTCAGGTGGAATCTCCTTTCCTGCAGCTTGAATCCATTGCTCCTTATCCTGGCCTCTGGAGCAGCAGAAAACAAGCCCTCTCCTTCCTCTACATGGCATCCCTTCAAATATTTAAACATGGCTATCATGTCTTCTCTTAACCTTCTCTTCTGCAGACTAAACATACCCAGCTCTCTAAGTCTATCCTCATAGGGCATGGCTTCCAGGCCTCTCACCATTTTGGTCACCCTCCTCTGGATTTGCTCCAGCTTGACCATGTCCTTCTTGAATTGGGGTGCCCAGAACTGGACACAGTATTCAAGATGAGGTCTAACCAAAGCAGAGTAGAGTGGTACCAGTACCTCTCTCGATCTAGACACCATACTCCTGTTGATGCAGCCGAGAATTGCATTGGCTTTCTTGGCTGCCACATCACACTGCTGACTCATGTTCAGCTTGTGGTCTATGAAGACTCCTAGATCCCTTTCACATGTACTGCTATCCAGCCACGTGTTCCTCATCCTATATTTCTGTATTCCATTTTTTCCACCTAAGTGTAGGACCTTACACTTCTCTCTGTTGAATTTTATTTTGTTTGCCTTGGCCCAGCTCTCCAATCTATCCAGGTCATTTTGAATTTTGATCCTGTCCTCTGGCGTATTAGCAACCCCTCCCAATTTGGTGTCATCTGCAAATTTGATGAGCATGCCCTCTATTCCTTCATCCAAGTCGTTGATAAAAATATTGAACAGCACTGGGCCCAGGACAGAACCCTGTGGCACCCCACTAGTCACTTCTCTCCAGGATGAAAAGCAGCCATTCGTGATCACCCTTTGGGTTCGGTCAGTCAAACAATTACAAATCCAACTAACAGTAGCCCTGTCCAGCCCACATTTTACTAGCTTCTTTGCAAGAATGTCATGGGGAACTTTGTCAACGGCCTTACTGAAATCGAGATATGCTACATCCACAGCATTCCCTTCATCTATCAAGCTAGTAACTCTATCATAAAAAGAGATAAGATTAGTCTGGCATGACTTATTTTTGAGAAATCCATGTTGACTTCTCGTGATTACCGCGTTGCGTTCTAAGTGATTAGAAACTGATTGCTTAATGATCTGCTCCAGGATCTTTCCGGGTACTGATGTCAGGCTGACTAGGCGATAATTATTTGGGTCCTCTTTTTTTCCCTTCTTGAAGATGGGGATAACATTTGCTCTCTTCCAGTCTGCTGAAACTTCTCCTGTCCTCCAATATTTCTCAAAGATTATAGCAAGCGGTTCCAAAATGACCTCTGCCAGCTCTTTTAATATCCTAGGATGCAATTCATCTGGCCCTGGAGACTTGAATTCATCCAGTACGGCCAGATATTCCTGTACCACCTTTCTACCTATTATGTGCCTCATTTCCCCTGCTTCCTCACCTGCTCCCCAACCACCAGACTGAGTGCCTGTATCCTTCTGGGAGAAAACTGAGACAAAGAAGGTGTTAAGTAGTTCTGCCTTTTCTCTTCCTCCTGTTAGTAATTCACCATCTTCTCTGCACAGCAACCCTATTGTCTCCTTCTTTTTCCTTTTGCTGCGGACATATTTTAAAAAAGCCCTTTTTATTGTTCTTAATGTCTCTGGCCAGCTTAAGTTCGTTCCGTGCTTTAGCCTTTCTGACCTCCTCCGTACATCTAGCTACTTGCTTAAATTCTTCTTTAGTGATTTCCAATCTAAAGGAGCTTGGTATGAAGTGTGGAGTACAGTAAGAGACCAAATTATGTCAGATACATTTAATATATTCCATATTTTTATAATGTTAAATGTACTTTAGAGAACTTCAATTCATACCTACTAGATGTCTTTTATAGCAGATATTTTCACAAATGAGAAAATGCTTATGAAGTCAGTTCAGCCTCTGAATAGAGAACTTTATCGCCTTCCTTTGCCAATCAGTAAACAACACATCTTAAAACAGGAAAAATTACTTAGAAACCAATATTCTTAATGGTTATATCAGTCATGCTGTTAGGTTCCTTTAATAAACAGTGAATTTTTTACATTGTTGCAGGCACTCAAAGATAAGGAGACCAGAGAGTTGGAAAAAGAGTAAATTTATTTAACGCGCGGGCTCTGGCTGGGTCATCCCAAAAAGCCAAAAAGCCCCGAAGCAAGGTTACACAGTTATTTTATACACACAGCATATAAGTTTCACTTTCTTCAGTCCGCCCCCTTTGAATCTCGCAACACAGCACATTCGCAATTCCTCCCTCACTTAGCCATATTTTCATTCCAGAAAATAACATTCAGTACATCTTGACCCTTATATGGGGATAGCAAGAACTTCCCCGCCTGAGGTAGCCTTGACAAGCTCAGCAATCTGCTGGGTTGACACTTCACCTACATCCGTCCCTTCTACCCATTTCTTAACTTAATTCTCTGGTTACAATGCCAAGCCTGCTACATTCCCCCCTTAAATGCTTAATTTCTCACAATTATAGTATTTCATAGCACATTTAAAGCCATACACAGTCTACACATTGTTCATTCCTCAAACTAGACTACAAAGTACCATCTCATTGAACCATCAAAGCCCAGAGTGCTGCTGTTTTACTTACTGGGCACTAAAACAAATTCCTTAGAGCAAGGAATGCAAAGACACAGCAATAGCATCACAGGTATTAACAAAGACCACTTTTTCCCAGGAAGTTACCTAATTACACTGACCTACAGTTATATCTGCTATTATGTTATGCAACTTGTGAATCTGTACCTTTACAGCATTGCTAGTACCAGTTAGAATAATAAAGCTTTTCTTCCTGCTGACCTGATCATCACAGATTGATATCACTTTAACATGCAGAGCACAGACAGACAGATTTAGGAAAACCATTACTTAAGTACAAAGCAATTACATAAACAGTGCCAATATAACCATGACATTGAATACTCCAGAATGCAATTCTCTCTTTCCAGGATCTGTCCCTTCTTGGGCAAAAGTCATTACAAGACCATAACATACAAATAGCATTGCAATAAACATGTTAGTGTTAGTTATTAAATCTTCTGGGGTCTGGTTGTATGCAGGGCCGCTGGATCCGGGACAGCAGCAATAAAACCTAGCCCCTTTTTCTTTCCTCTCCAGGCGCAGGTCTGGCTGTACGTAGAGTCACCTTGCCTGGTCAGTGACAGTACTGCCTAGCCTGAATCTTCTTACAGCTTCTTCAGGGTGAGCTTGAGAGGGTTAGTAGGATCACCAGTTACCAACCACCCCCCTTTTTGCCCTCTTTACTTGGGTCCAATATATCCACCAACTATTTTCATCTCAATATGGGTTGTCTTTACTACCTAATGGGGTTTCCTTTACCCATGACCAAACGGCATCCTTTCCTTCACCCCCAAAATGGCTTCCTGCTTGGACTGAAAAGAAGACAACCTTTTTTGGTTTTGTGAGGTGTGCACCTCATCCTATACCTTATCCTATTGGGGCTCTGAAAAGAATAAAAATGCTTCTGCTTTCTTTGTTACTGGCTGTACACAGAATAACAGTAAAGAGTCTCTGTGAAGTGGGCTAGTTAGGTGGTATCACTTGCCCTGTGTTGGCATCTGACTACTATCTGGGCCATACATGTTGAACTATTGTATCTTCAGGATTTTGTTTCATCTTCTGCACTTCTCTGGAGTTCTGAGGCTTTCAAGTACAACGTGACTCTTCCCAAGTGATTCATTGAACAATGGTTTAATTTTGGATGATCTTGTAGACAAATGTAGGTCTGCTGTTTGAACCTATATGGTGGGTGTGTGGGCTTGTTAGGGCTATTGTGGGTTCGCTGGCTATCTTCAGCTCTCTCTCTTTTTCTTCTCCCCATCTCAGTCAGAGTCCTTCAGCTACAGTTCCACTTCTCACCTGGAGGGGTGCCCTATTGCCTCTTTCATCTCAGAGTTGCCTCACCATCTCCTTTTCCCAGCTTGCTTCTCGGGGTCACCTCCCCTAGCTTGCTGGTGCTGCACCAGGGAGCTTCTCCAGTTGCCACTCTATTGGTAACCTCTAGGACTTCTTTACTTCTGTCTTACCATACATCATCCTTGTGCCAGCTGCCCACTTCTTCTTCCAAGATGTCACATCTCCAAGCCCTTGCCCTTCTGTCTATGGGATAAGAAACACAACTTCTCCTCCTGACTGCTGACCACAGACATTATTCAAGGAGTTCCGCTCCCGTTCCTGCGAAGGAATTCTCATCACATATCACTTCTCATCGGGTCCCTGCATATGCCAGTTGGACCATCTATACCGCTTTTCTGCTATCCTCTTCCACATCCACCACACATCCGCATCCTTCTCTGACTTTCTTTCACCATCTCTTCAGGCATTCCTGCTGCCAATGTCTTCTCCTGCCCACACTGGGCACATTGGCTCTTTTCCCAGAGACCCTCATCCTTTCTGGGTCTCCTATCACCTTCTTGTCCTTCCTGACCTCTACTTCATCCATATTCTTCCTCTGCGTTGTTCCACCAAAGTAGGTGTGAGTTCTGCCTTCTTGGTCATTCTTCAGTCTTTTCCTCTCTCTCTCTCTCCTCATTCACAAGCACCTTCTACTAATTCCAGTAACTCTTGCAAATTCCTCCTCCAAATCCTTCAAATTCCTGGAATTTCCTCCAAATATCTGGGTAACTTTGGACTGCAAAAACCTACAGGCGATCTCCCATCCAAATACTAACCAGGCCCGACCCTGCTTAGCTTCCGAGATCAGATGAGATCGGGCGTGTTCAGGGTGGTATGGCCGTAGGCAGCTGGGCTGCTTCCTTTCACTATCCTCAGCCTAGCCAGTCCTACTATGCTAGATGCTAGATGGCACCTCCTGCTGGCCAATGCTCCACTGCATCCCCTCGGATGATCCGCTCTGCCTGCTGAATAATGGCATGCGTGAAGCCATAATACTAGAACATAGTTCTACCAACTCGTGGGGCTTCTCAGTATACGAAGCATAATGGGCCTTCCAATTCAACAGATCAGACATGGTGAAGGGCGTGTATACATAAGCCTAAACAGGTATGTAGGGGAGGTGCATCCCTCTCCCCGTGTTGTGAGTTTATGAGAGCTGTCGGCTTGTGGGTTGGCATTATTTGAGTTAATTGCCTCAATGAAAGCAGGGCTTGGGCTTGCCCTGGCAGCTGCATTCCTAGTTCACAGGCGAATCTTCCTTTTGTGGGGAGTTTACAATTTCCCTAAGTTATTGAGTGGCCTCTTTAATAAAAATCATGACTCCATGGCTTCTGGTTCTGCTGCTTGTGTAGTCTGTAAATGTCTTCCTGACATTCTTAACAGTTTTTGCTTTCTATTTTCTCTTCTGCTCAATTCTAAAAATCCCAAACATCAGATGCACTAAGGAAAAGGAGGGGGTGACTCCCCCCTTTCGGGTCTGACAAAAGAGCAGGCGTGATTACAGGGAAAGGGAGGGGTGTCTCGCTCCAAGCCGCTTCTCCTGGTCTCACTCCCTTTTTCCAACGCTGATTCTATTGTTCCCCTCCCCCGGTTGCTCTTTAGAGGGAAGAGAGGCAAACAGCTGTCTTGTCTTCAGAGAAGGTGTGTTAAACTTTTATTTCTCAGTGTCTTTGTAAGTCTAAGGGGGACTATCCAATACCACACTTCCCATGCGCCCAGGGTTCCAGCTCACTGTCCAATAGGGTTGCACAGCTTTGTTTCCCAGCTTCTCTGGGAAAGAGAAGGCTATCCACTTTGGGTTTTCATTTTGCTCTCTTAGCCGCTGTAACATTTTCTTTTCCCTACATTAGCAATTGCTCCTTCTGTTGTCTTCAGCTGCAAACTAATGGCATGTAGTTGCATTCATGATTCACTCTTATCGCTTTTTGTTGTATCTGATTCTGGTTTCTAATCAGCTGCACAATTCATCAAAGTTCTACTGTAAAAGGTTTCTATCCTTCATTAAAGTCTGCACTGGTTGTTCCAGCTCTTCTATCAAAGTATATGGTTGTGGCATTCTTGGGACGTAGAATTTGCAACATCGAGTTCATAATATAAATATTCAGTATGTTTAGCCTGCAATGCCTTCCTTTTATTTGCTGAATTAAGAAACTGGCTCTCTCAGCCTCTGGAGAGGGTTGTAAATTGAAGTTGTAAATTGCCAGCTCATCAAACCTGCCCTGAGGCTTCTATTCCTTCCCATTGAGTGAGGGGTAGAGGGGATTCCTGATGGCTGAGAGGTTTTTATAAAACAGGAAGTAGGCAACTGTCACCAAAGTTTTAAGCAATGTTTTCCAAAGTTTTGCTATCCTGTATCCGTTTTGCTTGAAGGCAGTTTGGTGGGCTCCATTGTCTGCTTTTTAATAATTTAATGCTGCCTCTGATGTGCCTTACAGTTGCTTCCAGTTACTAAGAAATCAGACCTTGCTTCTGTTGTAAGGGGGAAGAGAAATCCTCACTCTGGCTGAAATGAGCTGCTGTCTTTCTATCTTTTAGCATTGAAACTATCTTCATAGTTTTTTGTTTTTGTTTTTTTTTAGGTATGGCTCCCATTACTCAAGATTAAATTTCCCTTTCCCTGGTTGCTCTCTCCTGTACACACTAACAGAATTCTTAGGCATTTGGCTGAAGAAAACTTCCACTCTCTGGAAAACCAGCAATTATAGGGTTACAGACTGAGAACTTGGAGGAAGGAGGGGCCATGGGGGGTGCTGCCGCTTCCAAGCAAGACAGGGAAAAGAAATGCCGCTTTTCTTACACACAGATCTTTGAAATATTCCTACTTACATTAAAGCACGTTTTTCTGTTATTGCTAACCAAGCAAGAAAACTACTGATAAGTACGTCTCTTCCTAACCCTTTCTTTGAATTTCCAACACAGCATGAAGCAAAGCCTCCTCCCCTCTCTTTCTGCTCTGAAACGGCAATGTGTAAGAAGCTAACAGTTTCAAGCTGAAACAATGAGGTAGACTAAACAGCTCTTTCCTACTAAGAATTTGACCAGTGTGCCTTTCCTAAAAATACTTAAAACATACATTGCAAGGGTGTACAATTCTTACTTCCTCCCCCTCCCATTTCCTCCCTCCTAAAGTTTGGACAGACACAGAAGGGAAAGGGTAGTGGCTAGTGAGTTAGGGGTCTCACTAGCCGACACAAGGGGGAAAATAAAGACTCCAAGCACTCTGCTACTGGCCAGGTCTGCCGGACGATCGACGGTCAGATTCTAGAACCGCAGTAGCCAATCACGAACAACGTCCACACACACACTCACACTGTCCCTGCCTCCCGCCGTCCCAATACACACGAAAGCAGAACAGTTTCCCCAGCGCTTTTACGGTTGGGTATTAGTGTCTGCTTGGGAAGTGATCAGGTTCCCCTTCCACCCTGCTGGGTGGGACGTCTGGACTTTAACCAGATCATACTTGCCTAGGTCTTGTCTCGTGACGGCGCTTCTACACGAACCAATTCTCCAATGTCTGTTGGACTTGAACCAAACTTGAACCAAACACAGATGAAAATTTCAATGGGGCCAGGGCTCAGTTTCCATACTCTGCATCAAAGGTTCCCTCGGTTCCGTGCTTGCCGTTCAGGCGCTGCTCAGCACAGACCCCTCTTCCTCCCGGCATAATCTGCCGGTGGCGCCCAGGAAGGGAAAGTGTGCCGAGCCTCCTTCCCAGCGAGACGGTTCGAGAGCAGGCAAACCCACCTCGTTATCTTTTCAAGCCTGCAGATTGGAATCCGAGTCACGGCACCATATGTTGCAGGCACTCAAAGATAAGGAGACCAGAGAGTTGGAAAAAGAGTAAATTTATTTAACGCGCGGGCTCTGGCTGGGTCATCCCAAAAAGCCAAAAAGCCCCGAAGCAAGGTTACACAGTTATTTTATACACACAGCATATAAGTTTCACTTTCTTCAGTCCGCCCCCCTTTGAATCTCGCAACACAGCACATTCGCAATTCCTCCCTCACTTAGCCATATTTTCATTCCAGAAAATAACATTCAGTACATCTTGACCCTTATATGGGGATAGCAAGAACTTCCCCGCCTGAGGTAGCCTTGACAAGCTCAGCAATCTGCTGGGTTGACACTTCACCTACATCCGTCCCTTCTACCCATTTCTTAACTTAATTCTCTGGTTACAATGCCAAGCCTGCTACAACATAGCATTTTTAAAAACAATTCAGTCAATTATCTTTTCATTCATCCCATGTCTAAAGATACTTTCAGACAGACTGTCCTAGTACTACCTATCAAAAGATGTTGTGTACATATTTTCTCTTTCCTTAATAGATATTTTTATAGCAATATAAAAGATGGAAGGAATAGCAGAATCCAGAAGGGCTACAAATGGAGGACAGTGATATCTGAGCTGGCCTGTAAATTCCATTCTTGAAACAGGGTAATTGCACATAAAAACCTTCTCTGGAAGTCATTTCGGTCTGTGCTGGCTAGCGACTCATTATCAGAGGAGGAGTTGAGGAAAAAACACCATTAAATACAGTGGTCAAGACCTAGTGGTAAACTTGTGCTGGATCCCTCCACTTCCACCAGAATGAGTGACTCTGCTGCAGTGCATCCTAAAAATCTGCTTTGAAAGGTTGAGGAACTCACCTGACTAGGGTTGGATTTTTTGTTGTTGTTTTTGTGCCACAGAAGACTGCTGAAGGTGACGGTGGGGGAGGGAATCCCGTTTCTGTTGATGCTGAATACCAAACTCTGCTTTTGGATCTTGGCCATCATATTCATCTGCTGGCATGCAACTAGTTTGCCAAAAATAGATTACAGTGTATTTTAAGGGCAAGGCAAGATGCTCAATTAAACCATTCAGCTTTTAGATCAGATTCATTCTTTATGCTCATTTTTAGGAACCGTTTAAATCAGGGAGGGGGAAACATTGTTCCTTCAATGAATTATTCAGTTTGGCAGGATGTTTTTAACTGCTTGCAATCAGGAGGTCAGTGTACTGTAATAACCCTTAGCTGTTGCACAGTGTAATTGGACAGAATTGCTTCTCTACCAAAATAACTGAAAACTAGGTCATAAGGTTCTGTGCTGTTGGTTTCTCTGCTTGAAAATCTAACAAGTTGCAGTTTCTTGCATTAAACATTACTTAAACTGTTGCCAACAAACAGCTTTTAAGGCATTTCTGAACCTGTGGCATGGATGGACAGACTGGCCATTTGCCCAAGTCTTTGTTTCCCAAAGGAGCCCTATCTCTTGCATTTCTAATGGCTGAAGGCACCAGTTAGGCTTCCAGTTTTTAAACAGGGAAATGTATCAAATCATTGACACTATGAAAAATGTGAACTTTGTGCTGGATTGCGTATTGCACATTAACATTCAAAATGGGATATCAGTAAGTCTTTACAAAACCAGGGAGCAGCTAAGACAATGGTGCATTGTTGATATTCATGGAAACATGAATGCAACAACTGTGCTTTTGGCTTCTTTTGTCATCACTGGCAAAAAGCCACCAAGTGTGTTGGTGTGAATGAGAATGGAATGGATTCCCAGATTTCAACCAGAGGAAAGATTTAATTGCTGGGTTATTCTGACAAGCAATAGTTTCATTACCCAACTCTTGGAGACATTTAAGTTTTGAAGTTTTAGAAAGCCTGTTGTCCTCCATTGATCTGTTCTGACATTCAAAATATAATATGAACCAAGAAATAGGAAAGCTGAATTACATATGAGACTAAAGAATTCAGAGACAACGAAAATAAAAACTCATTGATTTTCCCCCTTTTATTTCAGGCAGCTGAAATTTTATAAAATAAATTTTATTTATTTTATAGGATTTACACTCATGAGGGTGTTGGTCTTTGCATGGCACTTACAGTAAAAGCCTCCACCTTCTGTGGAGGTTTTTAAACAGAAGTTGGATGCCATCTCTTAGGAATGCTTTGATGGTGTATTCATGCATGGCAGGGGTTTGGACTTGGAGGCTCTTGTGGTCCCTTCCAGCTCTATGATTCTATGGTTCTGTGAATTTTGGCTCTCATTAGCACTAAGAACATATGTGTGAGTCTGTGTGTGCACATAGGTGCATATGCACAATAGTCCTAGCAGTGTAGAAATAGACAAAAGAATTGGATATTTTCCTCTAAGATCATCAGGTGGGGATACATAACACTCTTCTGCAGAAATTAGCTTTATTGGGTATTGTCTTGAGTTTAGGAATAAACTAGTTACAAAAAAGTAAACATCAGGAAGAACTTCTTGATGGTAAGAGCTTTGTGACAGTGGAATATGTTGCCTTGGAGTGTGGTGGAGTCACCTTCTTTGAGGTTTTTAAACAGAGTCTGAATGGCCATTTGCTGGGGGTTCTTCGAGTGTATGTTGCTGCTTGGCAGGGGATTGAACTCAATGGCCACTGTGGTCGCTTCCAATTCTTGTAATTCCCCTTCTTCAATAGCTAAACTACAAATGCATTATATTACAATTGTGGCATAATGGGGGATAGCTTCACTCTTTCTGTCATGTAACTGTAAGTTTAATTTTATAGTTACAGGGTAATGGCCTTACTAAATGGTGATGAAGGAATATCATTTGGTTCAAGTGCTTGCTCATGCTGTACTTTGTCTGCTGCCTCTGGCTGTACTGTAGCTGTTGAGACAGTGAAAAGGAAAGGATGTTTTGTACCACAGGCCTGTGGCTTATAGCATTCAGACAGTAGATATTTTAGTTAATTTGAGAGAAATGGGAAGGTTGCATTTTAAAAGTGCAGCTGTAATGATAACTAACCGTTTGGGGTGAGGGCCTTTTCTGGTGCCATTGCTGAGTTGCTGCTTGACATGGGCCATTTCCGCACTAGCCTGTTATAGCGCTATGATTCCATTTTCAACATCCTATGGAATCCTGGGGTTTGCAGTTTCAGCTGGCCCCTCCCGAAACAACATCCATAGGATGTTGAAAGTGGGATCATAGCGCTGTAACAGGCTAGTGCGGAAATGGCCATGGTTTCTTTGAGTAACAAAAAGCATTTCCACTTGGAACAAACAGCTGTAGATAAAAGATCAGGAGTTTTGAAGATTTCCTGTGGGTCTTGGAAGAATTATTTTTCTGTGAGAAGCTATTGAGTAGTCTTTGTCTTATAGCTTTTCTACACACTTCCAAATGTTGCCTTCATTGGAAATATGATGCATAATAGAGGAGCTACCGACAGACAAGGATTATCATTGTTTCCCTCATGGTTTACTAACTGAAATGTCTGTGTCACTGTAAGCTGCATTATGTTTTGTATTTTTTCCAAAAGTCAGCCAGTGGCCCAGGCTCCCAGGTTTGATCTTTTCTGATACTTCCTTGCTTGCTTTCCTGACATGCTTAGATAATGCGTTCAAAGCTTATAAATTATGATTAAGAGGTTTCTCAGAGTATAAATTTAATCCTCTCATCAACATTCTGTCTCTTCCCAACTTGAATAAAATGACTATCTTGTTTGGGATCTTTTGCATGCATAAGGATTCTTGGCAGTTCTTGAACCCTAGATTTTGCATGTTCATGTACAAGACTTCTTAAGAACATACTTGAGAATGAAACCAGAGGCTCGTATTTCTTACCCATTTGGTAATTTTGTCAACATTTCAAAAATAATTAACCATTGGTAGATACTGTCAAGAAAGGAATATGAATCTCCATATGAATTGCCTCTTCTTCACTTGGGATTATTGCAAATTTGCCTCTGCTGGTCAAATTATGTGCTTGCCAGAAGCAAAGCAAAACTGCATTCTTCTAAGCATGGCTGTGCAGTTCTAGGATGTGTAATAACATTAAAAACCACAGTTGGCATCCTGTTCAGTAGTTGTGAGATTATTAGCTGGACTTAAGCTCTTGTAACTGCTGAGAATTCACCTTTATGTTTGTTAATGACCAGATTGACCCTCAAAACTTACATTTTCAGCCTGGCTGTACCTCAGCTAGAGGATTTCAAAGGCACTGCAGATTGAGGTGCTCGGGAATGATGTCTGCAGCACCCTCCAGTCATGAATGGCCTTGAGACAAACAGTTGTGACAGAACCCTGAAGGGGTCTCTCCAGCTCCCTATTCTCAGGATGTCCCATGAATTGCAAAGTACCACAGACATCATTTTCTAGTAGCCCATCTTCAGCACCTTGGAAACCCTATAGTTGGGGCACTGCTAGGCTGAAAAGCAGGGTTAGGGGGTAGCATTGTAAGACATAACGACGTCAAGAGAGCTCTTTCATCCTAGTTATGTCTTGACAATACAGGCTCTCAGGCTACATTTTTCTCTTACTTAAAATTGTAAATTCAAGCACAAAGCATGATAAAGCATGAAATGCATCCAATGATTAATATTGGACTATTTCAGTAAGCATGTATTCTCTTTCTAAATCTCTTTTCTTTTCTGCCATAGTTTTCGGTTTTCTTCCTGGGTCCATAAACCCTCAGTGTGTGAAGAGTAAATGATCATCAAGACAAAGCATTCCTCTCTTGCCTTTACCAACCAATGATGCTTCATTCCTGGGGTTATCTGAAGTGAGGAGCTTCTGTCAAGCCAGAGTTACTGGCATAGTTTGAACATGCCAGAGAACTCTGGCTTGATATATGAATGAAGCACCAAAGCCAGCACAGGGAGAGGCAAGGGTAGAATACTCAGCCTTGATGTTAATTCTTGGCTCCATATAGCATATTAGAAAATACTGTGCAGAATATTTTAATGTTCAATTACAAGATGACTATAGTGTGGTAGCAACAACTGCTGCCTGCTACCTGTTAATATATTTTATGAATGTTAACTGTCCTTACAAGTCATACCAGCTTCCTTTCCTTACAGATACTTTTTAACAGCTTTTTTCCTGCAGTGCAGTTGTCAACTCCCTTGCAAGAGCCCCAATGAAGTTACAAGTTCTAAATTCTGGATCAAATAGAGGTATCTGAGGCCAGCATTCTCAGGCAGCTGTCAAGCCCCCACTGCTATCTTTCATGACTTACATAGGGATGACAGCAAAAAGGAGTGCTATCATTTTGGACAGAACTCTTTATCCAGTAGAGCAGAGGTGGAAAACTGTGGCAGGCTGGAGGTCCACACAGGAGACCTGGGAGACCCATACTCCCACCCACACACATTTTTCCCCCTCCAAATACCCCCACACACCCTCTATGGGGCATGAAGGACATCGTTACCATGTTTTTATCTCCTCCCTCTGGGGCCACTTTAGGCCCGGAAGAGGCCTCTTTTAAAAACAGTAAGTAAGTGGTTTCCTGTTTTTTTTAAAAGGCCAACCCTAAAAAGACTAAATTTGATGAAAATGGCCCTCACACTGCTAAGAGGACATGTTTCCTCAAAATAAGATTATTTTTTTAACCATAATCCTCTCCATAGTATATTTTTCATTAAATTTATAACATGATAAAACTCCTCTCCTTCCTTTCAGTTTATTTCAGTTCAACCAAAGTAGTGGGTAGGAGAATCCATAGGTCATGAAATCTTAAGTGCATAAATTGAATGAATATCCAGTGTTTCCAGATCAAAAGACACCTCAAATGTTTCTTGAATGGGAGATACATGTATTTTTACCTCCTAATTAGATATCCTTCTTTTTCCATTTCAGGTGGTTTCATCAAGGTCCTAATCCTTACACTGGTGGGCAAGACTGGATTTACTCTGGGAACTACTGGGACAGAAACTACTTTAGCTTGCCTGATATTTATTAAATTACATTGGAAAGTTGGAGGCTAACACAAATAAGTCTTAATCAGTTTTCAGTGTTTTCCTTTGTTCCTATGCTCCTAGAAAAAAAAACTGACAAGTTTTAATTTGAATGTACTATTATGCAACAACTTCTGCAGCAACTATGGTGGCATAAGATTGTTGTTGGAGGGAGGTTTCTTTTGTCATACTCCCTATATTATTACACTATGCATACATACACATATTACAGCTACCCACAAGAGATTGAGGGTGCTACCTATATTTACTGAAGAAGCCAATACAACTAATGCTCAGCTCTAGGTCAAATGGAAAACAGGGCACCTTCAGGTTTTCTGTCTCTCTTTGGTCAGTGATAGCTATGCTGGTATAATGAAAACACAAGACCTCTTATGAGACAGAAGTATCAAAAGCACACTCTAAAATGCAATATTACTGTGGCTTGAAGCCAGAAAAGGGCATGCCACTTCTTGAGAGGAATTACCTTTCAAAAGGTAACATTTCATAACTTCACAAAATACTGGATTATGGATAGTGAATATATAAAAAAAGTTATTTTCCCTGCACTAGCCTATCCTCTCATCCAGCAACAAATACTACATAGGATTAGCAGATAACCTTACTCAGCAGTGATGATTCAATGTTTAGTGCAGTGTTTTAAAAATTCTCTTTTGACATTTTATTACTATGCTCATATCTTTAAGGAAATAAGAGCCATTTAAATCTTTGAAACTTTAATTTGAACTAAGATGAAGTATTTTTTTTTTAAATCTGCAATGCACTGAGAGGTGCTCAGCATTATCAGAAGTGGGCAGGGGGGCTGGATGGTCTTCAGCAAAAGGACGGGGTACTTCACATGTACCTGGATACTTGCAGTCAGAAGCAGACTCCCCTCCCAAAAAGTGTGTGCATTTTAAAGCCAGTAAGATAGCTCTGCAACTACTGTACACAGCAGATTTTACCCCTTTGTTTGGGGTGTCTTAAAATGTATGGGATTATATATTTGTATAAAATGGAGTACATGAATTCCAGAGGGCTTGTTGCTCTTGTGTAATTTAATTGTTGTTTGGAAGTATGGTGAATTATTTAACTGCTATTAAATAAAGGCTTTAAACTGTCCCATGGTTGATGGCATTTCAGTCCTCGCCTTCAGGCAAAGGTCTCTCATTATAGTTTTCTTCAACCTGATGTCCTCCAGATGCACTGAGCTACAACCCTTGTCATCCCCAAGCAGAAAGGCTGCTCTCCTAAGAGCCTGTTGGGGCTTTTTCTTGTGCTTGCAAGCTAATACAGTTTAAAAGAATAGTTAAATTGTATTCAGGTTTTTGCTGTGTCACAATGGGTGTTTGTCTCCTAGTACACTCTGTTAGAGCCTGTGAGTACAAGGCTAATAATTTAGTGGGAGTATGGTGTCTTCAGCTTGCGAGTAGTACCTTAAGAAAAGGCAAATTTCATTTTAGCCTCAGATATGTTCTCACAGGCAAAGCAGTGTTAAAATGTTAAAATTTTCATCTAGTCAAAATTAAAAGTTGTCCTGATTTTAGTTCTCTTCTGCTTGGCTGCTGATCTTACACTCTATAAATCAAAATCATGCAAATGAAGCTTTTAGATTCAGATTGCTTGCACTGCTTTATTGCTTGTACAACTTAATCAATATTTTAATTAAAGATGCAGGTTTCCATTCTGGGGTGAAATGTTGGACAGCAGCACCTCTTCTCAACCTGGGAAGGAAAAAAATAATTTCTGTGAGTTTCATCTTGTCAGAGGCAGTAAATTTTATCCTTTATAATAGTAGGAGAATTACACCAATATCCAAAGACATTAGACTGATAATTCCCAGCATTTTTCACCTTGTTGCCTAGGGCTGCTGCAATCAAACAGCATAAAGTACTACTCAAAATGGCGGTGCATGGGCCAGTGCCAGTGCTGGTCCCTGACAGATTGCTGGGGAAAAAAGAAACAGTTGTCATCAGTGGACACAGATATAACTGGTCCCTGACATTTTGGGTGGAAAATGCCTGTCTTCCACATCAAAGAGTTTGAGATGCACTGAGTTAGAGGGCTGTATGAATCCCATCTATGCCTTATGACAACAAATACAGTTTTCTCTCTGTGACCCCACCCCGCAGAGAAGACTATAGAAATCACAGTGTTCTGCATTGGAGTAATGAACCGTTTAGCCCAATGATATCCAGTCAGACAGCAGTTTTTCAGAGGCTCATTCGTACAAAGTTTCATGCTCTACTGCCTTAACACTGACAAACTAGTGACTTGGCAGTAGGCTCGTAATCTTGACGATGGGTCACCTGTGACTTAGCTGGAGTTTCCAATTCTGCTTCCAAGAGTCAAGTGTGAACCTTGACTTTTAGGCATCACAGCAAAGTATGGATGAGCATTAAAAAGTGAAGGAACATGTAGCAACATACAGATGAGTGTATGATGATACAACCCATTTCTAAATAGGGCTGAAAACCCTGTACCTTCATCACAGATGATATTGGATCACATTTCCTATAATTTGTTGCTGGGGTGAAGAGAGATAGAAGCCAAAATTTGAAGGACCAGAGGTTTCTCACCTCTGCATTAAAGCATGGTTTGAAAGATCTGAAATGAAGCTGAGTAAGTGTTCCGTATTTCAAAGGAAGAAAATCTTTATGGGAAATGACATCCTTCAAGTACAGGTAAACTCCCATCACCAGCAGAAGATAAAATAAGTAAATGGTCCATCTAGCTCAGCATTATATACAGCAGAGGTGGAGAAAAGGAAGAGAGAGACCTGGGACAGGGAGATGACCAAAGTGCTGTCTGCCTTCTCCCTTGTTGTACAGACAGGGTTTCTCTGTTGAATCCATAGCCTTCTACAGCTGGAAAGAGCACTGCTGTTAGCAGAAGGCAAACTCTCAATCTATTTCCTCTTTATTTATGAGTCAGCTTTCCACTTCACACATACAAAAATCTTAGGTTCACATCTACTGTTGGTAAGCATATCTTATATTTGTATGCCATATCTGCTCATGGTTTAATTTCCCAAAATGGTGGGTCCAAAAAAAGGACAATTCTACATCAACTACTTAGTTATGAATACACAGATGAATGACACTTATGTCAAGTTTGAGGGCATGAGGCCAGGAGAGGTTACTGACCCAAACCCTACAAACCTGGCAGAAATGTCATTCATTCATGAGTCCATTGCTAGCAGATTGGACCTTCTTCTCATGCAGCTGATGCCAGGTTGTGTGACCGAAATTATGATCATGGCAGTGGTATCACAATTGTGACTAAATAGCAGTCATGAATATAGAACCATTACTGATGAGTAAAACTAGGTAACTATTCCATATTTACAATTGCTACTTAGTCACAATTGCTATCTCCACCCACAGACTTCTTTATTGGATATCAGTTGCAATGAAAGAAGGAGGTCCACTCTGCCAACTATCAGAGCATAGGTGAATGACATTTCCATCAGATTTGTGATGGTCAGTCCAGGCAAGATTACTTAGTTAAGTTTACTTAACCAAATCAGCCAAGTAACTGATACAGAATACTGGCTATGTATGATGTACTGATAGTTCAACTACTTTTTGGGCAGCTTCAATATATCATTAAAAGGACAGCCTTATACTTCTGCATAAAGGCAGCCACCAGCAAATAGTAGTTCTTCTTTCTGCCAGCCGCGGCGGCCCTCCAATGATGAGGAATGCTGCATATCCCAGTATTCCTCACCATTGGCTATGCTGACATGGGCTGTTGGGATCTGCAGTCCAACAATATGTGGAGAGCTACATGATTCTCACCTCTGCTTTTCACCATGGTAGTGGGAGCCAGCTATTTCAGAATCACTGTGACTTGAAAACACTGGTACCATATTACTTCCTGATTCATTTAATTCTATTTTTGGCATATCTACCTTACACACAGAATAATCAGCCTGAACCCCCATGAGGAGGACAACCAGATCAGGGAAAGCTGATATAAAAGAATATATCAGCTTTCCCTGATCTGGTTGTCCTCCAGTTCCCATTATCCTAAACTCCTACTGTCCTGAAACAACATGTCCATCCTGGCTAAGGACAATGTACATTGTCATACAAGATAAGTGGAATACACCAGTTTGAGGGAATCTGTTTTATATAAAAACATAATGAGGTGAGAGGACTGAACTTAAATGCAAACAGGCAGAAGCAAATTGAATAGAATTTGTTGATGTAATACAGACAAGATTTTACAGCTTGCTAACATTAGTCCCCATTGAAAGTCTGGCTTAAACACAAAACTGGGCTACACTTCTCAGCAAATCCATAAAATATGCCCTAGTTTTAAGTTTTAACAAAAAAAGAATCCTCTACTTTTATCTTTCCCTTTCACTGGCAGCAAGAAAAGTGATTCTGTTCTAAAATGCCTATCCATTTATTGTAATTCTAACCCATACTACTCTCTTGACAATGATCAGTGGAAATCAAAGAAAAGGAAGGCAATGTCAAAAGATCCAGGAAGGTGGCTTGCATATTTCAAAGCTGTCTCTCAGAAACCAACTCCATGCTCTAAATGAAGCCATTAGTATCTTTAGTCATTGTTAAATACTTCTCACATTTTAGGAATGTGGGCTGTAATCCTGCTGGGGAGCTACAAATACATAGCCCATAGTTACAAATTTGTCAATAGTAGCCCCTAGTGACTACAGGGACTGTGAAAATGTCCTGACCCCAACTTACTGGAAAGCAGCCACTGGGATCAGGTGGGGGTCTGTTCCCCTGTCTATTGAGAAGAGGCTACCTAAGATTCCCACCTGCCTTGGGCGAGCAACCTCTTTTTTTGCCTGTCATGCCAGAGCTTGCTCACAGGAAGGAATGGGAAGGTCACGCACCTGCTTCTCAATAAACAGGGAAATGGACCCCCATAAGTCCCAGCAGCTGCTGACTGGTAACTGGGGCTGAGTGGGGAGTGCAGCTGGAATCCACTAGATACCACTTTAGTAATGTAATGGTGGATTCCACCAAATATATTCACCACTATATCTCTAACAGAATCATCACCACCAAAATAGTCTCAGGCAATTCCAGCTAAGATTAGGAAAACCCTATGATGAGACAATCCAAAGTGAAACAAGATAGTGCCAGAAAATGGCACTCCCAGGACAGAAGGCATTCAGCAAGCTACTGGGGTATAGCGGTGGACAGTGCTGTGGCAAATGAAGCAAAATGGACTCAAGCCAAAATGATGTTCAGCTGTTGATGTGTTCAGAGATAAAAAGAAAGTCCGAAGCTGCACAGCACATATTACAGGAACACGGAATGTGAGAAGCATGAATTAGGGTAATTTACTGGACATAGTAAAACAAGGAATGGAATGTATAGACATGAAAGAGCTAAAATAGACAGGAATGAGACATTTTGAGTAAGATAATTACACAGTGTTTCACTCAGGAAATGAAAATGCAAGAAGAAATGAGATGGCATTAATAGTGAGGAGAGATGTAGCAAAAGCAGCCAAAGGATGTAAAGCAATGTCTGAACAAATAATATCAATAAGACTTGGAGGAACACTCATCAATATAGCCATAATCCAAGTTTATACTCCAACTACAGAGGCAGAAGAAGAAACAATTGAAAGATTCTATACAGCAGTCCAGGAAGAAATTGATCACACACCAAAACAGGCTTTCTTATTAATCACAGGCAGTTGGAATGCAGAAGTGAGAGAGAAACCAGAATCAACGACTGTAGGAAAATTTGACCTAAGATCAAGAAATGAAACACTAGGGCAACTGATTGAATCGTGCAAGGCCAACCGTTTGTTCCTTACAAACACTTTCTTCAAACCACCACAGAGATGACTGTATATATGGACATTACCTGATGATCAACATAAATATCAGACTATATATTTGGAAGCAGAAGATGGAAAAGCTGCATTCTCTCTGCCAAAAAAAAAAAAAAAAAGTCCAGGAGCAGTTTGTGGCGTAGACTATGAACTGCTAATACCAACAATTAAAGCTAAAGAAGAACATTAAACCAATCATCATGCCAAAATGCAACTTAAAGAACATCTCTATAGAATTTAAGGACAACATAAAAAATAGACTAAACCTAATTGACCAAGAGCCAGAAGAACTCTGGTCTGAAGTCAGGGACATTATGAAGAAAGAATGCAAAAAGATACTATCTGCAGCCAACAAGCAAGAGAAGCCTCAAAGAATGACAGATAAAACTCTTCAAGCAGTTAAGGACAGACAACAAGCAAAAGCAAAAGGTGACAGAAATAGGGTCAGATCCCTGAATGCCACCATTCAACGACTTGTACACAGGGACAAGGAGAACTACTATAATGATCAATGTAGACAGATAGATGACAACAAAAAGGACCAACAAGAGTCCACCTCTACACAATCCAAGAAATCAAAGGGAAATTTAAAATCAAGGGTTGGGATGCTCTGCAACCAGCAGGGGAACAAATTACAAGACCCAAGTAGAATTTTTTCAAAAAAATTATGGACACAATACACTGAAGAACTATATAGAAGAGATGAAAAGATGACAGGTTCATTCAAGGAAGAACCACCTATAATTTTAGAAAGTGAAGTAGAAGCTGCACTCAAAGCACTGGGGAGAAATAAATCTCTAGGAACAGATGGCATGCCAGTATAGCTACTCAAGGCTACAGTGACAGAATCTACTCTATTTCTAACTAAAATATGTCAACAAATATGGAAAACAAGAGAATGGCCCCCAGATTGGAAGAAGTTAATATACATTTTGATCTCCAAGAGAGGGGACACCAGGGATTTCAGTAACCACAAGACCATTGCATTAATTTCCCATGCAAATGAACTGATGTGCAAAATTCTACAACAAAGGCTTTTACCATATGTGGTACAAGAAATGAAAGATATCCAAACTGGGTTCAAGAAAGGAAGAGGCACTGGGAATCATACTGCAAACACCTGTTGGGTAATGGAGCACACCAACAATTTCAGCCTGTGCTTTATAGATTCTAGCAAAGCCTTTAACTGTGAAGATCATGAAAAACTATGTATCACTCTTAAAGAAATTGTTATGCTACAACATTTGATTGTCCTGTACTCAAGACAAGAGGCTACTCTCAGTACAGATTATGGAGAAAAAGAGTGGTTTCCAATTGTCTAGTATCTCGGGCAAGACTTCATTTTATTGTCCTATATGTTTAACGTGTATGCTTTATGTATGTCCATAAAGCAAGATTAGACTTGGAGAAAAGAGGTGTGAAAACAGGAAGAAGGAACATGGACACTTTACGATAGGCAGATAACACCATACTACTAGCAGAAAACAGCAAAGAATTGGAACAATTACTGAAGCTTACGCTTGATAACTTGATTACTGAAGCTGGTTTATGCTTGATAACCAAGGCAGGAAGCCCAAAGGCAGGTTTACAAAAATAATGACCACAGATGATTTAAAAACCTTAAAGCAGACAATGAAGACACTGAAATAGTTCAATATTTTTCATACTTTGCCTCAATCATTAATCAGAATGGAGGATGCAGTCAAGAAATTAGAAGACTAGGACTTTGGAGGGTAGCCATGAAGGACCTAAACAAGATCCTAATAGTAAAGTTATATCATTGAATATTTAAAGTTAGGATTGTCCCTGTCATCGTATTTCCAGTTTCTATGTATGGTTGTGAAAGCTGGACAGTGAAGAAAGCTCATAGGAAGAAAATAAACTCATGTGAAGGTACTGGAGAAGATAGCACGAACTAATAAAAGGTCCTGGAGCAAAACAAGCCTGAGCTCTCCCTAAAAGCCAAGATGACTAAATTAGGACAGTCCTACTTTGTACATATCATGAAAAGACATTAATCACTAGAAAAAACAATGATGCTTAGTAAGGTAGAAGGCGGTAGGAAAAACTGAAGATTGCGTTACAGATAGATGAACTCAATCAAGGAAGCCATGGCTCTGCATCTGCAAGATCTGAGCAGGGCTGTTGATGATAGGGTGATTTAAAAGTCTCTCATTCATAGAGTAGAGCATTCACAGAGCATGTCTCTCATTCATAGGGTAGCCATAAGTCAAAATGGACTTGATGGCAGTTAACAACAACAAAGGTCATCTTCTACTCATCTGGTAGACATAACCAACAAGGAACTTCATGTGGATGAGTGCATGGAGTTGAGCAAGCAGGCTCATGGAGGAGATTCAGAATGTTCCCTCTTCTGTGCTCTGAAAAGACACTGGTTGCCAAAGGAAGGAAACCCCCTGCATCACAGCAATGCAGAGGGCCATGGCCACACGGAGCAGGCCAGTCAGAATTCTTGCAGGGTAGTAATTTTTGTGAGTTTCTTGATAAGGTTGTCTTACTGGGTGGGGAAGCATGTATGCAGATAGGTGCTGGTTTTTGTCCATCAGATTGTCCATCAGAATTGTTACTGTCCATCAGATTGGCTTTGACTTATGGAACCCAATGAATGACTTATAAGAACCCCAGTCATCAACAGGTGTTGAATGCAAATTGCTTTCTCAATGCACCAAGCACTTTTTTGAAAGCTAAAATGCCAGTTGAGATGTGGGTTTTGGGGGGGGGAGGGGGAATATTAGGGAGTAGGGTATTAGGAGTATTTTTGGGTGGGGTGGGGGTATTTATTCTCCATTAACTTCTCTGCCAAACAGCCAACATTTAGGGTTAATGAACTGTACCATCTTGCCAATGCTTACTCAGGGATAAATCTCTCCAAGTTCAATGAGGATTATGCTTGATAACCTGATAGAGCACTGCAGCTTTAACCATTCTTTCTTTTAGATTTATTTTTGAAGCATCTTATAGCTGAAGCTCTCAGAGCAACATACGGAACAAAAGAGGATCAGAAAAAGAGTAAGTACATACTAATGGCCTGGAGCCAACATCTAGAAATGCATCCTTTTAAAATCAGCAGGATTTTAGTTCTGACCTATAGTCAGACAATGCATTACTATCTAGAGACAGATCTCTGGATGGTAGCAGTAGATTGACAAAGACTTCTCTTAGTTGTATGAGAATGGCAACATAATTAAAAACTAACCCCACCCACCCACACCTGAATAGTATTGCCAAAGTGAAGGAAGGTTGGGGTAACCAGCAAGGAATTTCTGTACAGAGAGACTGCGAGCTCAGTCTGTTTGGATCATCAAAACAATTTCCTGGGCTCAAAACACAGAACAAGTTCTATGTTGATGTCTTTGTATCAGATTCCTTTTGAGACATCTCAGCCATCTAATGATAAAAAAAAATGGGTCTCACAAGCTAGAAGTCTGCCTATTCCTAATTTGCATCAGCAGTATTTCAGTCCCACCCGATAAAGCATCTCCCTTGCTTTAAAATATAAAACAAGCACAACCCCCAGCTATTCTGCAGATGTGGAGTTCACAGCTCCCAAGAGGGAAACACTACTAAAATAACATGCCTGCCGCAGAGGCATCTTTCCTATTAATAGCTTTTGCACCAACCACCTTTTTGAGCACCGGGTTGTTTTAAAATAACTTTGGGTCCTTCCCAGGAGAGAACTCTTTAAAATCGCTCTGTCTCCAGAGTGGCTGCTGCAAACTTCCAAGAATGTAGCCCATTAAAAAATAACTTTCCATTTAGGATTGCGTACAGGAACATGCCATCTTCCAGATCTACATGAATCATACCACCCATCATTCCTCACCATCATCTATGCTGGCTAGAGCTGATGGAAACTGCAGTCCAACAGCTGAAGGGACATGTGTGTCCCTGCCCTGCTCACTAAATTTTTATCCTATTTTTACCCATGTTAACAGCTGCTGCTGTCCTCTCCAAGGCTACCAGCTTGCTTCTGGACTTACCTTTAATCTATTCTGTCCTGCGTACTGAGGCAGTCGTAAATGTGATCTCTCCTGCTATGCCATAACTGCCTGCAAAAGGTGCTTTATCCCCAGCGCCCGAGCCCTTCTTCCCAGTCATCGCATCTTCCAGTGGTATGGCAACTGAAAGAAAAACCGGAGTGGGTGGCCTGCCGCTATCCTGTGCAGAGTTAAAATTGGGGTTGGCCACTTTCGAATCTGCTGGCCTGGCGACCGGCACAGGTATGGTAGCGAACCTCCTCACATTACCAGCGGCATCTGGCTGTGTAAGGACAGCATGGCCAGGGATGGGTTTCCAGTCCTGTTTATTCTGAACAGAAGAGCCCACTAAAATGAAAGGTGGTGCATTTCCCTTCTTCCCATCTTCCATCATCACATAAGTTGGAGAGGACACTTGTGGTGGATGGCCTTGTTGTATCATCTGCGGCTGTAGATACTGCGGTTGGTCTTTACCACTAGATATGAATAGGGTTGCCTGGGGAACAGGTGCACCAGTTCCAACAGGTGGAAGGGGTGGTTGAGGTGGTGGTGACTTACGACCTTGTTCTTTCAAATCAGTTAGACAATAGAGAGTCCACACATTAGAATATGGTGGTGGCTGTCCTGGTTCGCTTGTTGCCATGGCTATAAAATAAAAATTTGAAAGAAAATTTGCTGGCATGAAAGACCATCTACTAAGATGCATGAACTGCAATCATATTGCATATCCTTACATGTAACTCTATGCCACAAGGGGACACATGTTACAGTGTGGAGAGAGTCTCTGGAGGCCAGAGGTGGGACTTTGGCAAGGCTGAAACATAGGAATGACAGCAGTTGCTGCTGAAGGTGATAAAACTTGCATTAAGACCAAAATGTGCTTTTCTGGTGATTATACAAGGTGGACCTGGCTCACTTTATCTCCAAGCATTAATGGCATGCAGTCACTAAATGTAAATTGAAATAAATTGTTGAAAGCATTCAACGTGCACAAGATCCCATTGCCCACACAGCTTGAGCAAGCTAGATTTGTCTCCAGCTTCATCCAAACTGTGATAGCTACAGAGATGGGTAACATGTTGAATCCTCTCAAGCAACATTGCACCACTGGTTTTCTGCAAGAACTGTTGGAGAAAAAAATGGCTGTGTCCAACCCTCATGACCAGCTTTTTAAATCCTGCTCTTTATCCAGAGTATCAAATTCTCAATGTGGTATCTTAAAATGGGTTTTTTCCCCCCCTCTTCAACTGGATATAAAATTTAGGATTGATTGATTGATTGATTTATAGTTCCAAGTGTTCCAAAGAGCAGACATGGAAAATGTCTGGCCAACCACAAGTATTACTCCTACTGCAACATCGTTGTTCTTCCTTTCCAGCCAGGCCAATTCCTCCTTTCCAGCCATGCCAATCTTTTTTTGTGTGCTTCTCTGCCCTTCAGCACTCTCTCTTCTGTAGCATGCTTTGATACTGTACCTAACTACCACTCTAACGGGATGTGACTGAATGTGGAGAAAGTGTAAGATTCTAGGGCAAAAATCAGGGCAGGTCACTGGGAAAAAATGAGGTAAGGAGACTTTCTCCAGCTGAGAACAGGGATGGGCTACCCACTTTCTACCCAAAGAATGAAATAAGTGGGAAAAGCCATGTTGCAGAAGAATAAGCAGGCCTTCAGCATTAGTCCGTTCCCCGTAGATGAGCTGGAGAAGACTGGGCCTAATGGGACAGCACAGGCAACCACCACCATTTGTTTTAAATGCAAATACCTACATTAGCGCCATGGCTGAGAACCCTTCTCAGGTGTGGGGAATTGGTGGCCTGCTGGCTGCTGTTGGACTACAACTCCCATCAGCCCTAGCCAGACCAGACAATGGTGAGGGCTGATGGGATGTCTAGTTCAACAACACTGGCAAGCTACCCATCCTCAACCTGGGATCTAATAGTTGATTTTAAAAAATGAGCCACAATCACCCACATCACTTGCTCTTAGTCATTATGAACACATATGAAATTTGGGTTCAAGATATATAGTGTACTGGAAGAAAGATTTAAAGGAGTGTTTCTCAAACTTTGGCTTTTGGACTTCAACTCCCAGAATCCTTGGCTATCTGCCATGCTGCTGGGTCTTCTGAAAATTGAAGTCTAAAATACCTGGAAGAATAAAATTTTAGAAATATAGTTTAAAAAGCAGTCAAAATATGTCCTATAACTTACTTGAGGAGTGTTGCCTTACCCAGTCTATTTGCAGAAAATCATACAACAGTTGTGACAGGAAATGGGACAGACAACACTGCTACAATGTGAAGTTATGGAGCTTACTCACAGTCAACTGCATACCTTGAAGCAAAAATTCCATATGTGCCTGAGGCAAGTTGGGTGTGACTTGTAAATCCCCTTATTTGGCTCAACCATATACTGACATGGGTAGTTGCATTTAAACACTTATGGGCTAAATCCAATGCTAGTCCCAACAAGAGTGATCCACTGAAACCACTCAGACTTCCCTAGATAGTGACTAACAAGTCCTATTCTTTTCAGTGGGTCTGCTCTAATTTGGGTTATCATTGGCTTTAGCCTCAAGGTTCCAGTCCTCAAGGCATTTTCCCGGCACGAGTCCTACTTGTTTAGCAGGGCTCTTGCCAGTACAAATGCATTTGACGAGATGGAGCAGTCTGCTACTTACAGAGCTACAGTATTACTACAATAGAAAGAGCTCGACTTTCTTACCTGACATAATAAAACCTGGGTCAGCTGATCTCAGTTGCTCTGGAGTATCCATCCTGTCAGGGTCACATTCTGCATCATCTGCAGATGGATTTAGAATACTAGCCAACTGGCCTGCGTTTAGTGGAGCCGTTAGAGGATCTAAGAGACATGCTACCGTGTCTACGAAGGGAATGACTATCTGCTGTGGAAACTGCTCTACGTAAGGAGGTGGTGGGGGCTCTCCACCAGCCTCGGGGTCATCATCGCACATGGGTGTGAGACGCAAGTCTGACGTGAGCTCAATTTCACTTGGACAAGTCTCAGCTTGCAAAGGGTCTTTATCGGGAGGAGGAGGTGGTGGTGCTGGCGGGGGCGGCTGTTCTTCCTGCAAGGGGTCTGAGGCATCGGGCTCTACTGCATCAGCAGGTGGTTGCTCAGCCTGACTGCCTGAGGTCACTACTTCCCCACGGACGGAGGCCTGACTCTGAGTGGCTGACCCAACCCTGGAAGAATGCACTGAACCCGTGGGTGCCACTTCAGCTGGGGCAGGTTCTGCTTCGGCAGGGGAAGGGGCGGGGGAAGGTTCTGCTTCTACTTCTGCTGGGACAGGTGCTTCTTCTTCAGCAGGTGCTTCTGCCGAGGCAGGTTCAGGTTCAGGAGTGGGTTCAGGTTCAGGAGTGGGTTCAGGTTCAGGAGTGGGTTCAGGTTCAGAAGCAGGTTCGGGTTCAGGTTCAGGGGCAGATGCAGGTGCAGGCGCTGCTGACGCAGGTTCTGCCACTGCTGCAGGAGCTACAATGTTTTCTGAACTGTGGGACAATGTAGGAAGGGTCTGCACAGAAATTGCCACATCCTTCAATTCAGGTTCAGAACCAAAACTTTCAATGTTACCTAGCATCTGTGCTGCTAGCTGGGCTGGATCAGCAGGGACATAGGCAAGTCCAGCTCCCTTTTCATCCCCAGCCTTTTCTACAAATTCATCCACAGTTGAAGGGAATTGTGTAGTCTTGGTGCTCAGTTCACGCTGAGGTTCTTCACTTATCTGGTCCTCTTCAGTGTCAGTCGATTTCTCCTTCCGTTTGGGTTCATCAGACATTGGTGTCGTTGTGTCCAAATCTGGCCGAAATGCATCTCCGACATCAGCCCTTTTGGAACGTGGCACTGGTGAAGTAGCTGTGGCTGCTCTTTCAGCCCATCCTTCCACTACAGAGGAGTAAACATGAAGCAAGTCAATGGGCTTTTTCTTAAAGCCTGGGAAAGGAATATTTGGCCCTGCAGATGTTTTGTAGCATCAGTCCTACAATGCCTTCCCACTGGCCATGCTAGCAGGGACTTGTGGGAAATCCAAGTCCAAACCACCTAGGACAAAATCTAGTTACTAATCTCAGCTAGACTAAACTCATTAAATCAATAGTTTTACCATAAATTCTGACCTATCATTCAGCAGTTTATCTAGGAGAGCGTAGCAATTGAATTTAAGTCTCAAGACTAGTGGTTCTCAAACTGTGGTCCTCTAAGTGTTTGGGGCCAGCTCCCCAAAGCTCCAAACAGCTTGGCCAATGGTCAGGCATTCTTGGAGTTGAAATCCAAAACATCTAGAGCAGGGGCAGGCTGGGGGTTGGGGTTGAGGGCTATGCTATCCCCTCAGAAGATCTTAGATGGCTGCAACCCCTCACCACACTCACCAAAATACACACACACACACACACACACCCCAAATGTCCCGAACACCATCTAAGGGGGCATTCTCACTTTATTTTGGGCCCTCCTAGACCCTAGAGGGCATACTGGGTCATTTTGAGGGGGAAAAATGAATGCAAAATTTTGCAAAATTTATTTTGTCTCCTGATTGGTGTGGTAGCGCACTCCAGTGGTAGAAGTACCCAGCACACTCTAGAGCAGTGGTTCTCAACCTTCCTAATGCCGCGACCCCTTAATACAGTTCCTCATGTTGTGGTGACCCCCAACCATAAAATCATTTGTTATTATTTATTTATTATTTATTTATTTAGTTAGTTAGTTATTTCCAACATCAAATAGATTGGAAACACTGCCCTAAATCACTGCTCTGGATAGACTTCTAATGCCTAAAAACTGGTTAACCCCCCCCGCTTTTTTAAGCACAGAAAGCGTCCATCAATGCCAGAATTAAGGCAGTAGTTCTAGTTCTGAATGTTGGGTTTCCACAGTTCAAAAAGCCAGTCGCTCCCAAAGGCAATGCCGAAACAGCCCACATTTTACACGAGGTGCAAGGAGGAAAGGACAGGGAGAGAGGAAAGATGGTGGCAGCATAAGCAGACGCATTTTGTTTCACTCCCTCCCTTCCTCCCTCCCTTAAAGGGAGTGCGGACGCTGAACATACAAAAAGCGAGGTTTGCAAGACAGTCAGGGCGAAGAACACAACACGTGCATGTGGCAAGCGCCAAGGGTCAACGCACAACAAAAGCGAGAGGAGAAAGTCATCCTGGCTATTTCTGCACTAGACTGTTATAGCACTATTATTCCACTTTCACCATCCTATGGAATCCTGGGGCTTGCAGTTTGAACCCCAGCGCAGGGGTCTCAGAAGCACTGCTCCCATTGGCTGTGAGGTCACCTTCTTTTAAAAGGGGGGCAGGATTGAGGAGCGGCGACCCCTGTGAAATGGTCATTCGACCCCCAAAGGGGTCCCGACCCCCAGGTTGAGAACCACTGCTCTAGAGGGCACTTTCCAGCAAAACGAGATTTTCCCTCCCAGAAATGACTACAAAAACAGCCCTGGGATGATCACGTTTGATCCAGAAGTCACACTTACCCCACCCTGATCTACACAAATAAAAGTTGAAAACCATTGCCTTAGAGAAGCAAAAATCCCCTGCCCATGATTTAAAGGAGAGAAAATAAGAGTTTTACTCAGAACCATTGTCTGCCAAGTCCAGTTTGAAAGTTTAATGCTTTTATCTATGAAAAGCAGGATCAATAAACATGTCAACATGGACCCAGACGTAGTTTGTGAAACTAGACATTTTTTCATACGTCTGAGCATCCTTCAGTGGCAATTTATGATCTCAAAGTTGTAGATAGGGATTCTTTTTTATTTAATCTTTGAAATGGCCTTTTCAACTCTCACTTTTCACAGAAATATGGAAGGCATTTGCTACATGGATTTAGCCAAGGCACAGAGAGAATACATGTAGCCATTCGTAAGTGGTGATAGTCTGAAAATCTCTACTGGTATGGATGATGAAGAGGTTAGAGTGAGAGAAAGGAATATCATGACAAACCAACTTTGTCTCCTTATTTGATATACTATTATGGTAAACCTTGGGAGCACCATAGACATTGTACAACTTGATCTCAGCAAAGCATTTGAAAATGTCTTTCTGAATGTATTTGTTGATAGGATAGTAGATTTTAGGCTGCATGACACCACTGGTGCATACATTCACAACTGATTGACCAGATATGTCCAGCTGCTCATAAATTGCTCTACGTTAAGGTGAAGGGCCCTCTCAGCTAGAGTGCCATCAGTCTCAATTTTAAGCTTCTGTACTGATTAGCATTTTTATGAATCGCTTGGACAAAGTACCAGAAGGGATGCTAATCAAATTAGATGGCATAAAGGGAGGGGAGTATAATTTACCCCACTGAAGATGGAATCAGTTCAAAATAATCTTGATAGAAGAATAAACAGAAAACAAGAAGATGAAATGCATTTCATCTTTAGGTACAAAGTGTCAAAGATCCAAGCATGGACTAAAGGAGACCTGGCTTGCTAGGTGCTGTCATTGATTGTAAGCTAAACTTGAGCCATCAGACTGATATAGCTGCTAAAAAGAAGCCAACACATTCTTGGATTAAATTAAGAGAACCTTAGGCCTCAGTCTTATTGTCAGTCTCCATTAGAGCAGACCCACCGTATCAATGGGATCTATACATGTTGACTTGCCATCCAACACTTGATACAATTGGTCTACCATAGGTGCAATGAGCCAATAGGATTCAGGTTACAGTGTCCAGATCACAAGAAGTCCACATCTGTAGAACTGTGTCTAACTGGGTGCTACATTTAGACAACTGTGTCTACAGAGGAGGGTGACCAGGAAGGGGCTGGCAGGTATCTGACAAAAGTCCTGTGAGGAGCTGCTGAAAGAACTGGATATGTTTACTTGGAGAAGAGAAGATGAAGATACGATAGCTGTTCTCAAACATCAGAAGGGTGTTCAAGTAAAATATGAAGCTCTAAAATCACTGAATGCAACCTGCAGGGAAGCATATTTCAAAGAGAAATCTCCCTACAGTAAGCATTGCTGAAGAGTGAAGTAAGGAATCAGAAAAATGCCTTGATAGGACTGGGCAGTCTTTCCACAGATTATTAAAAATGAGGCTGCAGCGCCATCTGCCATGGATGCTTCATCCTAAACTGCAGATCCCCCACTGAGCACAGGAATGGATGAAATAATCACTAAGTTACCTTTCAACTTTATGACGCTGTCAAATGACCCATGGACCTGACTTGACCTCAGAGATGCTGTACACTAAACAGCAACCATACAATGTCTACATTTAATTACATCCCCTGTGACAGTTTGCCCTTGTGGCAAAATGCCTGTGTGCTATAGTTCACACAATAGATTAAGCGATGAAGAAATTTGTGAATACACAAAGAACTCAGCCCCGCCCCCAGACACACCTAAGGAAGCACTCCTTATACAATGGCTGGTTTCTTTTGTCCCAGCCCTAAAAGCTTTACCATGGTATGGGAGGGGGTCTGATGTTTTCATGCAATGACCCCAAATCTCAGTTCCCTTCAGATATTCTGGGTAAAAGTTCCCATCTCCTCCCACTGACTATGCTGGTGAGGCTGACAGCTGTAATCTAAAATGTCAAGAGTTCCTTATTCCTGCTCTATGGAAACTGCACAGACACTAACTAGATGACCCAAAAGGAGAAAATGTTGATGAGTCAAGGAAGGCAGCAATGCAAAAATTGTCCAATCCAGTACCTCCCCCTTGTAATAATATCATCACACCTACTGCTCATAAACAGCTTTTTATGCTTCCATTTTCAAATGTGTCAGATCCAATGTCTTCAGACAGACATTCCCTGAACTGAATGATGCAAATGAAGACAATAAACACAAAATGTTAAACCCACTGTGACAAAAGATATGTTAAAACTAGCAATTACAGAAAGCCATGCACACACAAAATGTGAAAGGGAGACAGAAAAATATAACACATAGAGGAAAGATCATTTCTAGCCAATAGGCACGTAAGAATTTTTTTAAAAAGCACAAAAATATTACACCAAACTCCTAGCTTAGGAAACAATGAAAACAATGTACAGACTTACATACAGCTTGGACGAGTTATAAGATTTTGGACTAGAACATCCAGAATACCCCAAGAAGCAAGGTCTGTGACCATAAGGCTTCGTTAAAAATTAACTTTCCAAAATGTTAGAAATCCAGACATTTTAACTTTCCCCAACTCTAGTCTAATATCAAGAAATGGTTCATTAAAAGAAGATGCTTGACCTATTATAGGTGATGTGAACTGTGGTCTTCCAGAAGGTTCTGGACTGCAACTTCCAGCATTTCTCGTCATTGGTAATACTGGCTATGACTGCTGGGAGTTGCAGTCCAAGAACTGCTGGAGGGTCAGACATTGATCACTTCTATGTCATGGATATCATTAAGTCCCATTGATTGCAATGGGTTTACTCTAAATATGACTAAGTCTGAATCTAACTTAATTTATTTCAGAAAAAAGAAAAAGAAGGTCATTTCTCAGTACTGCAGTTTTTACATTATGATATTGCGAGGCATTGTGAACATGACAGTAAAAAGGGGGAAGGCAATTCTAAAGCAAAGCAGCCTTGAACAAAAGGTATCTTGAGGACCTCTTGTGGTGGAAGTAAGCTAGCAACGCAACACAAGGAGCTACAAAACAAACCCAAAAGAAAGGAGGGTAATGCACAGGTGGAGCAATCAAGTAGACATGCATTGTGGAGAGAAGGAAGGGTTTATGTAAGCCTTCCTCAACCTGGTACCATGTTTGGGACTTCAACTCCCAGGATCCCTCACCATTGGCTATAAAAAGACATAAAGAAGCCCAGAAGCCCTTTCAAGACTAACTGGGAAAAATAAATTTCTAGCACAAGCTTTCACGGACTCAGGCCATTTCTGCACAGGGCAAGGGAATCGTCCCGCGCCGCTACTTACCGGATCTTCTGGCTCCCCGGTCTGGTCCAGGCTGCTCCGGAGCAGTGCGTGGTCGTCGATCCGCTCTGCTCCAGCATCCAAAATGGCGGCTTCCGGTTGGTCGTGGGTCTCGACTAACCGCTGCGAGCCTGCAAATCTGCACAAGGGAGCAGGCTCGCAGTGGCACGCTCCGTGCTTTTGAAAGACCAGAAAAATCAGGTTTTTCAAAAGCACGCTGGAGGACCACTTGGGGTCGTTCCGGAGTGGACTGAGGTGTGGATCTACACTAAGTAGCCCGGACCCAGTCCGCTCCAAGGTGCAGACATCCTCCGTGGAGGACGCACTGCACTGTTTTTATTATCCCGTGTGGAAATGGCCTCAGTCTCCTCATCTGATGCATCAGGTACATTAGGTGGATCTCAAAGTTGCCATCCAAAACATCTGGAAGACAGACTGAAGAAGCCTAATCTACATGATGAAGAAATTGTTATGAATCTGATTTATGTCCCTGAAAATTTTTATAGTGTAGAGTCAGATTATGGTCACTTCCACACTAGACTGTTATAGCACTATTATCCCACTTTCAACATCCTATGGAATCCTGGGATTTGCAGTTTCGGGAGGGGCAAACCCCAGAATTCCATAGGATGTTGAAAGTGGGATAATAGGCTATAACAGCGTAGCGCGGAAATGGCCTATATCATTTTTCCAAGAACTGGACAAGAAGAATAGAGCAAGTAAAAGAAGAAAGAGTTGGCAAAAATATAAATAAATAAATAAATAAATAAATAAATAAATAAATAAATAAATATAAAAGTTGATAAAGATTGCCACTGCTGCTGCTGATAGTTTCATTTCTGTTTTTTTAAAATAATTTTATTCAAATTTCAATAGATAAAAAAAATAATTTCTGCAATGTTACATGTAACGTTTTTCCTTCTTCCTTTCCTTTCTGGATTACAATTATTAATATTCCCTCTATTTGTTATGTCATGCATTGCAATAGAATGTTAATAATCTATATATAATTTGTTAGTTCCTGCTATATATCTCTACTTTACTTGTTACATGATATTTCATTAACTGTTAACTGTATAATAATTGTTATCATGAAAAATGTAATACCCTCTGTCTACCCCCAACCCAAATCTGTAACAATCTTCCACTCTTTGTTAATGTCCTCATCCGATTTCCTTTCCAATCTTTGTGTAAGTATGTCCGCATTTCTATTTTCCATAAAAGCTGTTCACCACTGTTCCATTGTAGGTGTAGTTTCATTTTTCCAAAATCGTGCATATTCAATACGGGCCATCGTCACCATGTACAATATAATTCTCCAATGTCTCTTAGCTGATGTTCCATCTAGTGTATATGTCATGTTTGGCAAATAAAATTCAGGTGTCATCCCGAATTGAATCTTCAAAATTGAACTTATTTTCTTATGTATTTCTTTCCAGTATTTTTGTGCTCTAGGACATGACAACCACATATGAAATAGTGTACCAAAGTTCTCCTGACATTTCCAACACTGGCCTGTACCTGTCTTACAAATTGTCTTTATTTTTTCTGGTGTCATGTACTATCTATGAAATAGTTTGTAGTAGTTTTCTTTTAAATTTTGGGCAGCGGTAAATTTCTGTGTACGTTGCCAGCTCTGTTCCCACCATTCTAACTGTATTGGGTGTCCAACGGTTTGTGCCCATTGTTATCGTTGCAGCTTTAACTGTCTCTTTCTCACATTCTTGTTGTAAAATTTCTTTATACAAATATGCTAATAAATGTGGTGGATTTTCTCTTAACATTCCCAATAAATGAATTTGTTCCTTTTGTTGTATTCCATAGGTTTGTACATCCATCTGAAATCTTTCCTTTAGCTGTCTGTAGGGAAACCAGCTTAATTTATTCCTTCAGTTTCCAATTTCTCTCTTGATTTCATCTTCACGCCGGAGTCATCTGTTATGTCTAATAAGTCTTCATATCATAGCCATTTTTCTGTGTCTTTCCATTCCCAAAAAAGGTTTCTTGTGGGGAGACCAAATTAGGTAACTGCCTTATATTCTTCTTCTTGTAGTCATTCCATATTCTAAACAGCGATTTCCTTATAAAATGATGCATAAAGTCTTTGTCTGCTGCTGCTTTTCCATAAAACATATAGGCATGCCATCCCATTCTTAAATCTGCTCCCTCTAATGCCAGCATCCTCGAGTTTTGAAGATTTAACCAGTCTTTTAGCCATGTGAATGCCACAGCCTTATAGTATGTTTGTAGGTCCGGCAAGCCTAGACCACCTCTTGCTGTTGTGTCCATCATGATTCTCCATTTAATTCTTTGGTTTCATCCCTTGCCATATGAACTTAATTATATTTATTTTCCATTGAACAAAAGGTTTAATGCTTGTTATGATAGGCACATTTTGGAAAAGATAGTTCATTTTTGGTAGAACATTCATTTTTATCACTGATATCCGTCCCAGCAGAGATATTTTTAATTGAGTCCATTTTTCCAAATCTTGAGTTATCTCCTTCCATTTTTGATTATAGTTGTTATGATACAGTTAATTGTTTCTTTGTGCAATCCAAACTCCTAGATATTTAGCTTTCTGTCCTTTATTAAATCCTTTAATTTGTTTGAATTCAGCTTCTTCCTTCTCCCTTATGTTTTTTGATATATATACTGTTTTCTCCTTGTTAATTTTAAGACCGGAGTAATCTCCATACTCTTGAATAGTATCCATCAATCTTTGAGCGCTCTTGAGGGGATCATCCAAAAAAAATACCAAATCATCTGCAAAAGCTTTGAGTTTATATTGAGATTTCTTTATCTGGACTTCTCTTATTGTCACGTCTTCTCTTATATTATTGTTGAGTGTTTCTAATGTCAAAATAAATAGCAGAGGTGATAGAGGACAACCCTGCCTTGTACCTCTCAAAACTTCAACCAGCGCAGTACGCTCTCCATTTATAATTAATCTTGCTGTTTGTTGAGAATAAATTGCTTCCATCCACGAAATGAATTTTTCTCCCGCTTGTACTTGCTTAATAGTCGTCTTCAAAAACGACCAATTGACCATATCAAATGCCTTCTCTGAGTCAACAAATACCATAGCCAGCTTTCTTTCATTAGGTTTTTCGTAGTATTCAATTATGTTTAAAACTATCCTGATATTGTCATGCATCATTCTCTTAGGCAAAAAGCCATTCTGATCTTCATGAATATGTTCTTGGAGTACTTTTTTAAGTCTCTCTGCCATGATCGCGGCGAAAATCTTGTAGTCCATATTTAATAATGAAATAGGTCTGTAATTCTTTACATCCGTTATGTCTCTGCCTTCTTTTGGGATCAATACAACATTGGCTTCTTTCCATGTTTCTGATATGCCTTCCTTCTTAATCTCATTTATTGTTATTTGAAATGGTACTGAAAGTTCATGTTCCAAGATTTTGTAATATTTTGCTATAAAACCATCAGGTCCTGGGGATTTATCATTCTTCGTGTTCCTGATAGCTTCTGCTATCTCCATCATTGACACTGATTTGTTTAATGTCTCTCTTTGTTCTGCTGAAAATTTAATTTTATTCTTCCTCTCCAAGTATTCTTCCAATTCTCTTTGATTTTTTTTCAAGGGGATATTGCTTAATAGCTTTGTGTAATAAGAATAGAATGCTTGTTTTATCTCCTCTTGCTTTGTTGTCTTCCCCTTCTTCGTTGTAATCTCTGTTATTATGTTTCTTGATCTTCTTTTCCTCAATAAGTTAGCCAAAAGTTTTGAAGGTTTATTTGCCTGTTCAAAAGAAGTGTGTTTCAATCTATGCATCTGTTGTTCTATTTCTCCCAGGTTTAATTGGTTCAATTCTGCTTGACACACCTTTATCTTTTGTCTTGTAGTATTATTGCCGGATTTTTCCTCATCTATATTTCTGTTTTTAACAAAATATGTCAAGCTTTTCTTTTCCAAATTTCAACTGATATGATGATGGTGATGATTATAGTTTTATTTTTGTTTTTAACAAAATATGTTAAGATTTTCTTTTCCAAATTTCAACTGATTCTTATATACAATACACAGACTACTGCAGCAGTTGCCAGATAGCCATAGGGGCTTCTTAACCATGATCTTTGTCCCATGTGATACAAACTCTTCAAGCGCTAATTATTTGTTGACCAAGCATAACAAAAAGGGCAACATTATCTAGATTCCACACTTACTCTTTACTCTTAAGCACAGTGTGATGTTAACTAGCAAAACCAGATTAACTGGGAGATGGCAGTTGGTAGCCATTGGTAATTCATGATAAAAAAAGTAAGGGAGGTGAGAAAATGACACTAAACTGCAGGAAATGACTGCACAGAAGCAGAGCTGATACTCTATGGATAGAGTTACCTATTCTTACCCTCTTTAGGCTGAATTCTATTGTTAGTCCCAAACAGAGTAGATGCAGTCAATCAATAAGGATTATCTATACGCTGATGTATCATTCAGCAATTGATTTAATGAGTCTGCTCTAACTGGAATCAGCCGATAGGATTCAGGCATTTTTGTCTACCCTAGCATTGTGTTAAAAGGTACAAATAAGTTTTGCACAGCTGCAATACACACTTTGAATCACCCTATCACTTTTACCTCCACCAACACAGTTATCTTTCACTCAACTTCTGACCAGTAAACTGTAGCAGTTTAATTTTAAGCTGCAAAATATCAGCTGTTGTGGCTTTCGTAAGAGTAACTGAAAAACTGCACAATGTGCTGAGTGCATGCTTTTAAAAGTTGGAGATATTATGTGCTTTCCCCCTTTTTTATTAAGTAAATGTGAGTTAAATGTATAAAGATTTTTTTTTCAATCTTTTTACATTACCTCCCCCTGCCCACAGTGTTACCTTACCAAAACAGGAAATATTTATCAAAGGTAGATATCATTTTGCATACAGTGGTAATAATTTGATTCAGTGTTGCAGCCAGAAAGATACAGTATTACAATGAAAGCAGTTGTTATGGCATTGTTAGTTGCAGAGAAGTTTGTGGATGATGAACTTTTGTTTTGCAGCAGATTTAAATGGTGTAAAAAAGAATGCAAAGGGCTCCCATGCCAGCCTTTCCCAACCTGGTGCCTTTCAGTTGTGACTAAAACCATTCTTGCCCCCATCTTGGGGAAAGACAACACATTTGTACGATACTAGGTGGAGGACTCTCCTGCACCTCAATAATGTATACTATCAGAACTCAGGACCAAGAATGATTCCTCAAGTCCCACAGAGGTTATGTGAAGCAGAAGTCTTTGACATACCTGGATATCTATTGAGTCAGTTCTTACTTCATTCTTTGTAACTGAATTGAGGCTACAGGTACAATGAAGTAAGGGTTTAAAGTTCAAGATAGGAGATATGAAAATGGGCATTGTCACAATTGATCAGCTTCCCTAGGACAATTTCTCATGACTATAGCTACCAGGGGCCAAGTTACTTTTCTTTAGAGGAAGATAAAGAAATATATGTGGAGAGTCGGTAAGAAATAAACATGCATCTTCTTTCCAGAGAACAAACACAAAAGGACTAAGAAAGGTGAAGTGCAGTCAGCAACATTTTTATATTTTATTAACATTCACAGCTTAGAAACATTATTTTTATGTATTAAAATGTATCTCAGTGGTAGGCTGGGTGGTGGTGGTCTTGGAGATGTAGTCCAAAAGAGTACAGTCAGCCCACCATGTTTGCAGGTGTGACATTCACAGATTTGGTTATTTGCAATTTTGTCCAACTCCTGTCTCCCCACCTCAGGTACTACTTTTCCAGGGGAACTTTCCCTCTCAGCAGCTCCAATCAGGCTGTGCAACCATTTAAAAACCCACTGTGGTGGTGGTGGTCCTCCTCCACCACCACCACCACCACCACCACCACCCCCACACATCCTGCCCAGCTAAGGACAGATTGCAGCCCAATTTCTCAGCACCATGAACCCTCTCCAGCTGCCCTACACACACTCAAGGAAGAAGATGAGTGTGGGAGAGGAAGAAAAGGCCCACCACACAACCCACCCCCCTTCTCTCACCCTTCCCTGACCTGATTTGGATCCTAGATGCCCACTATTCCCACCATGCCTTGTCTCCCTTCTCACAGACACACACATACATTTTGATATTTGTGATTTTTCCACATTTGTGAGGGTCCTGCGCCCCTTAGCAAATGTGGTGAGTCAACTGTAATTTCTTCAGAGCTCTGTTAACATTAATGTTTATTAGAGTGTTTTGCAGCAAAAATCAATAGTGAGTCTCTCGGCAGCTTAAAAACGATTGGGTTTATTATAGCATAAAGCATTCTGGCCTCTAGTCCACAAAAGCCAATGCTACAAGAAAACTGTTAGTTTTTAAGGGGGGGGAGTGATTATTAGCTAATCACACATTTTAGAAACTATGTTCTAAATGTACTGCAGTACTTTTGCCTTTTTGCTCTTTCACATCAACTAAGACCACACATCATGCTGGTAAATGTTAATTCTCTACCTAAATCTTCACGGTAGGCAGCAGAGGCTGCTCCCTCTGCCCAGCTGCTTTCTCTGGTATAAAAACAGCTGAGGGCTGCCAGGCATGGCTCCGTCTCCTTGGCCACTGTCTGCTTTTGAACACCAAGAAAAGAAGATCAACTTCTGCATGAGGCCAATCAGTAAGCAAGGAAGCAGCAGTACCCCAGCTGTTGCTGTACACCTGGGTGGGAGTTCTGCTGAAGGAGGCACTGCATCTCTCTTTTCCTATGGTCTGAAAAGGTTTGTAAGCAGGCCCAGACCCTAATGACTTCCATGTATGTCATTAACAGGATGCCAGCCAATGTGCCCATCTACAGAATGTATGACTTCAGATCTGCAACAACGTAATCTGAACACAATTCCTGACTGGTGAGGCGTGGGAACAATTCAAAGAGCTATGGGCGAAAAGCATCCGCACCCATACTGGATCCTCTGAAGCATTCTACTGCTGGAGTTCTTTGAGGGTCCCTTGTCATCCACCACACATCTCCTGAATCACTCTAGAAAGTTGGGTGAACTTGCAAACAGCCTCTGAAGCAGTGTGAAGGGATGCTAGTCAATGGGGAAATCCAGACACGAAGGTCTTTGGAAACCAGTAAATGCCATTAGCTTACGATACACTAAGTGCTTTTGTTCATATAGACATGTTTCTGTTGTGCTCCAGTACAATTTCTGCTCATGAAGGCATCTGAAACACTTTTTAAAAAACTCATTTGTTTGTATATCCTGCCTTTCTGGGATGTGACCCACCTACTTTTTCTTTTTCTTTTAAAAAAAGACACCCCCACACTTTGGACTCAGGGAAGTTCTAGCAATACTATTAAAGTAACAGTAATCCTCCGTACCCTGCTCCCCTGAAAGCTAGCAACATACCATATAGTTGCAAAGTCGAAGGCTATACCATATAGTTACTCGTCCCAAATGCTTCCCCAGTCTGACTCTTGACTCTCTCCTTGTGCAGAAATATAAGTGGCATGGAGAACACTGCTTTGGCCTGAACTAGAATTATGTTGCAATTCTACAGACCTAAGTATCTCAGCATACCAAAAGCTTCACTACAGCACATGTCACGACTAGAACCCAGGCATCTTTGGGGGCTGCCCATCTGTACATAATAGTTTTAAATGGTTTTATATTATTTTAAGGTCTTGTTGTTTTAATATGGTAGTTTATTTAACTTTTTAAAAAATATTATGTGAATTTGTGTATATGTTTGTGCACACTTGTATGTATGTGTACTTGAGCTAATTATCAACTTACAGTGATCCCCTGAAATTCATAGATTTGTTTTTGGGTTTTTTTAAGGGTAGGCATACTCAGACATGGTTTGCCATTTCCTTTTCCTGAAATATAGCCTATAGAACCTCGTAATCCTTTGTGACCCCCTCCCATCTAAGTATCAAATAGGCCTGACCCTGTTCAGCTTCCAAGATCATTTAGGATCTGGTGCTTTCAGGGTACATTGGCATATACTTTGTTTTAAATCACATTGTGAGCCTAACTGGGTCCCATTTGGAAGAAAAGCAGGATATTAATTAATTACTATACTTGCTCTCAGCCCAGAAATGAACAGATAGTTCAACATCCTTCACCAGATCAATGACCTCACTACACTCCACCACAAGAATCCTATTATGAGTGGCCATTTGGCCAGAACACCAAATTGAAGACCATGTTCTTACACACTAGAGCAGTGGTTCCCAACCTGAGGTATGCAGAATTTTAAGGGTACATGAAAAAAAATTGAATAATGGTGAGAAAAGGCTCTAATTATCCTTTCTCTCACAGGGGCAGAAGAGCACATATGCTAGGAGGAATTGCTCATCTCTTCAAAGTGGAGCCCAGGCCACCCTAGGGGTGGGACTTGGGTGGAGCTATGCTGCTCCTCCCTGCTAGAACTGGACTCAAGGGCAGTGGTCACTTTGTCTGAGGGGAACCACAGTGGGAGGGTGGAGTGGGAGCTCTGAAAGAACAAAAGTCCAAGTGCAAAGGGCACTTGAATCTAAGCACAGACCAAAGTGAGGGGGAGCTCAGCAGGGATCAGTGCAGGCCAGGCAGCTTTTTGCAACAGGTTCACAGGGACAAAAGGCAGGCCGCTCCACCTCCCCAGGACCCAGCCATTAGTCTCTTCCTCTGTCATGGAGGAATGAAGCCTGCACAATCTGTCTCAATGCAACTCAAGATGAAGATGAGGCTGGTATGTGAGAGAGAAAAGTACAAGGGAATGAGTGGTGGTTGTGATCAAGGTGGTCATCCCTGGAGGGAGAAGGTCATCAGAGAGGGGATACAAAGCTGAGGGCTTGTCTATATCTGGTTTTTGTCATCTTCAGATATCTATGTTTTCTTTAAGTATAACATAGATGGGGCTGGTTGACAGCACGCCTTCCTCCCAGTCCAACTTCAAGTCAGAAACAACTTGAAGGCACATAGCAAGACAAGCTCTATATCAGAAGATCTCTGAGAAGCATACAGGTAAAATCCACACTAATAGGTTAAAACAATAAAAATAATTTTAATAGACCAAAACACACTGAACAAGTTAGAACAAGTTTAAAAGATTAAAGCAGTTTTTTAAAAGTTGTGCAACAGGTGTGACAACTTAGCTCCCAACCAGGTTCACTTAGCTCCCAACCAGGTTAAAAATGAGGGGGAGATGCATGTATGTGTACTTGTGAAAGGACCAGCTGCCCTAGGGACCACACTTACACAATCTTCGAGAAAGCAGAGTTGCTTGCATAACTATTTTTATGCTGGTATACTGTCCAAAAAGATTCTAGATCATGTGTGTTGCTGAGATTATTCTTAGAGCTATCTAAAATATATCACTGAGGCAGCAATCTCTTAATCCCATGGCCCTAGTACTGTTTTTCAGATGAAAATTCACTCTGCACCCCTACTTCCTTTTAGTCTTTCTAGGAAAAGGATTTGTGGGGAATGTTTGGTGAGGAAATGGTATTGAAAACAACCCCTGCACCTCAGGCCAGATTTCTCCTACAAGTCACAGTCACAGTAAGTACAATGGTATTTTAAGCACAAATTGTTAATAAATATATTAATATAATTGCTGCTGTTATTCTACGTAACATATAATCCTACCAAGGAACCATCTGTATTCTGCTAATTTCCTACCTCTAGTGACATGAAATTCTCTCACCAGATCTTTAATGTCCAAATTAGGATGTTCTGCAGGGAAAACAGAAAAAAATATTAATATAAAATTTCAAATGATTTGATTTTTAAAAGACTTAAGCAGTGTTGTTATTAAGAATTTATGTAATGGGACCAACATACTGAAACTACCACAGTAATGGTCAGAATTGCTCTATGAAACTAATGCTTAACTTTATTTAAAAAGGAAAGAACAAAAAGAAAGCAAAAGCAAACCTTCTCGAAAAGCTATCAGCTCCCTGAAATAGACAGCAGCAAACTCAGTGATGTTGGGTGGGCTGGCTTTGAGAACTGCTCTGCTCACTCCCTCAAGTAGAGTCTTGAGGCCATAAGGAACCACCATCCTGGGCTTTGCAGTATGCATTGTTGCCAGCTGAAGACAAAACTGCAATTTCACAACTGGAAAGAAAAAAAACTGGATGAAGGAGGAGGATTATTGTCACTGGGAGTCAGGCCCAGAGCTTAGAAAAGTCACTTTTTGGACTACAAGTCCGAGATTCCTTCAGACAAGAAGGGAACACTGGCTGGGAAATTCTGAAGTCCAAAAAGTAACTTTTCAAAGTTCTGCTCAAGTCTGTTCAGAATGGATTCACATATGGTAATTTATTTCATCCATTAATTGGTTGCCTTTCAAGATCACAGTTTCCTCAATGTGGCTCTAGCATAAAAATAATACAGAAGTATTAAATAAATCTATAGACAAAGTAAAGGATTCAGAATAAAACCAATTTCTGCAAAATATAATTTTGTTGGTTTTAGGTCTCCTGCCTTTGAGAACTGCAGTTTAACATGCAAATTCATAAAAAAGCAGAGATGGTAAAACTACAGTGAATTGTTTGTTGTTTCAAGATTGTGACTATTTTTGTAAATGCTCTAAGAATATCCTGGGCAAGTAGGAAGCCTGCGTCTCCTACCTATTCCAAATCTTAAGGTATCCAGGAGATATTCAGATTTTCCCTGTGATGTACAAGATCAATTTACACAAATGATAATTACCATAATTACCATCTTAGCCATTCAATATTGATCTGAAGAATTTACTTTTACAGCAGGGATAGGCAACTGGAAACCCTCAGATGCTGGCCTGCATCAGTCCTAGCCAATACAGCCAACAATAAAGGATGAAGGGAACACATTCAGAGGGCCACGGTTTGGACACCTCTGTATCACAAGCATGTTTCTCTGATTCCTGTAGAAGACTGGAGAATAGTTCAGGTCATTGAGAGTTATGTTGCCACAAGATAAGGAAACTGTAAAATGCATAGTGAACATGCTCACCAGAGTTTTTGGGTGTGGATGCCACATCCTATGAATCTTTCTGCTGGCAAAACAATTACAATGACTGAGTCACACATTTATCTTTGCTCTTCATAATCATTTTCATTTACTATCGTTTTGCCATTTCTTCTGATCAACGTCTAAGCTACGGGCATCTTTCTTCAACAACAGCTGTTGGTTCAGTGAGAAGTATCACCTGAGCTGTTTTTGCATTCCTTCTTGGGGCAACAATACGAAGCACGCTTCCTACAAAATGTTCTGTGGAACTCAGTAGAGCTTGTTTCTGAAATAATCTTGTCATTCAAGGGAATATTTTTGGCACTCAAATACAGCCAACTTGCCACTGATATCTACAATATGATTCTCTGTTTTGGCTCTGTTGTGAAAAACATTTTGTTAGAATATGCCAGGTTATGGATATTATCCAAGAATGAGCCTACTGGTGAGATTCCAGTAGGAAAAACCTCACATCATTCTACTATGGACTAATGCACAGGAATATTTTCAAAGACCACTTACTGGGTATGAAAAGTTCCATCAGAATTTCCCCACAGGTCAAAATGACAATACAGTATCGCTTTAGCAATAGTGAAAGGTCTGGTAGTGACCAGAACTCATCAAATCCTAACAGAGCTTGGAAACATTACTGATTTGAACTCAAATCTCAGAATTCCAATAGATGGAATTGTGGAAGTTGTAGTCCCAAAGAGGTAACACTTCCAAACTCTGGAGTCTATTAACTATCACCTATCCACTCAATTTTTTTTCCATTTCAAAACCCAGACCTTCAGCAACTTTGCTTATTTCTAGACTGCCTTTCACTGTACACTTTGTGTCAGTGAAGATGCTCCCTCCTCCTTCCCTCTTTTTAAAGAATGTGCAGTTTCCCAAGTCTATCAACATTATTAGAGCTCCTACACAGAAAAGCTATAATCTAGTCCAGCACCCTGTTTCCCAAAATGACCAAAAAGGAAATCCGCAAGGAGGGTGTGATGGTAACAACCCACCCATACCTGAATATGTTCCCTGAACTATCTGATACTAAGAGACACACTGCACCCCATGGTCCAAGTGATAGGATGAGCCCTTCTTCCTGCTCAGACCACAGGCTGCTGCTGATATACTCCCTCTGAAAATAGAGTCTCTAACTACCAAACAGCCATACAAATTGACCTATCCTCTTTCTCACCAGTTAAAGATTCTGGCCCTCTTCATAGCCATCTGAATGTGAGAGGTGGGGGAACGAAGACCATCATCATATAGGAAGTCGTCTTATACTGTGCGACCATTTGTTCCATCTAAGCCAAGTACAGTTGGCCCTCCACATCTGCTAGGGTTAGGGGCACAGGACCACCGCAAAAGTGGAAAAATTGCAAATATCAAAATGTGTGTGTGTGTCGGTGGGAAAGGGGCTGAGGCATGGCAAGGAGAATGGGCACCCAGGGTCCAAAACAGGTCAGGGAAAGGGGTTGGGTTGGCATGGTGGCCCTATACTTCCTCTCTCTCACACATCTCCTTTCTTGGGTAGGTGGGGGCACTGGGAAAGGGATTGTGGTGCTGAGAAATTGAGATGCCATCCACCCCTAGCTGGCCAGGCAGCAGCTGGAGGAAGAGCACTGGAGGTGGGTTTTGAAAGGCTGTACAGCCTGATCGGAGCTGCCAAGGAGGAAGGTTCCCCTGAAGAAGCAGCACTTGAGGTAGGGAGCAAGGGTGGGAGAAACTCACAGATAAACAAATCCATAAAAGTGAAACCTGCAAATGTGGAGGGATGATTGTACTGTTAATGCTGATAGACATGACTTTCCAGGATTTCAGGCAGGGCTCTTTCCTAGCCCTATTTGGAGATCTCTGGTATTCTCTGGTGCCTTCCCATCCAAGAGTTAACTAGGCTCAACCCTGCTTCATTTCCAAGATCAAATAAGCACATAATGTGGCAGTGAGCACCACATGTTAATTGCCCCTTCTGTTAATACTCCCAAATCCCTTCTCTCTACGCTGGTGCAAAAGAAGATGACAGACAGGCTCCATTATACTTTTCCATTCTTTCCCCCTCTCCACCTATCCATTAAGTGCTGGAAAGTAAAAAGTGAGTAGGGAGAAGGAACAGCATGACCAGAATGAATTCACGGACACCACCATACCAAGTTTGGAAGAAGTCTATCACGTATAAACCTTTTATAGGACTTTCTAATTCCCCTAAAGGTGGTTTCAAAAGACATCCTTTAGGAGAGAAAAGCAGTGGCAAAGCAATATTGGAAGTCTGTTTTTAATTGCTGATCCCAATTGAAGATGCAGCACCCCAGGAAATACCACTTCAGAACTTTGGTCAGAAAATGCCACTTGCCTCAGGCTGAACAAGGCAAGTCCTGACACAGATTTAGGGAACCAGAGGTCATAATACCATCTTGCAGACACTAAATGTGGTGAATATGCATCTGTAGTAAAAGTCAGCTATCAGATATTTGGTACCCATAATCTAAACTTTTTAGATTAATCTAAAAGTAAAAAGTGAGTAGGGAGAAGGAACAGCATGACCAGAATGAATTCACGGACACCACCATACCAAGTTTGGAAGAAGTCTATCACGTATAAACCTTTTATAGGACTAACTTTTATAGGACTAACTTTTATAGGACTAATCTAACTTTTTAGATTAATTTGGTACCCATAATCTAAACTTTTTAGATTAAGACTGTCATAACCTCAAAGCTATTATTACCATACATGGGCTGTAATCTTACATGGAGCTTTTTTAAAAAACAACAACAGGAGTTGACAATGAGGACACGCTAGAAGTTTTTGACAGCAGCTTTCATGACCTCTCACCATTGGCTGTGCTGCCTGGGGCTGATGAGACCTAGAATATTTGGAAGGCCACCACTGCCCACCCAATTCAAAGGAGTATATTCCACTAAATAATATTATATATAATATTTATTTATTTGTATCCCGCCTCTCCACATGGATCGAGGCGGTGAACAACATGAAATACATTATACATAACAAATAGCATGTATTACAATGTGTTTTTAGCTAAACTAAACACATTAAGACCCGCTTGCAAGTAAATATGGAAAGCATATGAAAGCATATTACTCTGACATATACATTCCACTAAATACGTTTACACTGTCATGCAACAGGCTCTCTGCATGTAGTTCTGTCTTTCCTTCCTTAAAATTTCTGTTGTAGGAAAAATGATGGAAAATACAGGAAGATAAGAAATACACGACAGTAATATGTAACTCTTCCTCCTGTCCTGTTCTGCAAACGAAGCGGGATGACAATCAGATCTGAGAGTATTGTTACTATTGTTCACTCTCTTACAAGCTGCACACTCTCTGAGCATTTCCAGGTTTTATATGTGAACAAATTCTTTATGGGTAAAATCTCTATAGGAGAAAGCGTTCCTAGGAAATCTTCTGGCGACTTCAGAAAACATCAGCAAATCAACATTCCTTTGGCGATTTCCATTTGAAACCTTTCCAGAATTCAGAAAAGCTTAGTAATTTAGGTTTCAGAACCCACGAGAGGATTTCCATACATAAGTGACCTTCTTTGAGCCCTGCCACTGGTTTTCCACCCCAACCCCCTTAACGGCTTCCTTACAAAGAAAAAGTCAGCTTTCCTTACATTGAAGTGTGTAGTTATGGTAGGGGGAAGGCAAAAGCAAACTCCCTTTGAACAAATCTTGCCGGAAAAAAAAGTGACAGGTTCGTCTTAAACTCATCCTAAGGCCATTTCTACACCAGACTGTTATGGTGCTGTTATTCCACTTTCAACATCTTATGGAATCCTGGGCTTTGCAGTTTAGGGAGGGGCCAAAGGATTCCAAAGGATGTTGAAAGTGGAATAATAGCACTATAACAGTCTAGTGTGGAAATGGCCTATGTCTGAAAGGGCGGGAAGGCACACAACCACCCTCCACACGAGCACCCCCTCCCACCGTTAGCCGCCCAAGAGCCTCAGGCGGCCCCTTCTTTCCTTCTCTACCTGCCGCTCCTAAAGACCATGGCCGTTTCCGCACTAGCCTGTTATAGCGCGATGATTCCACTTTCAACCTCCTCTGGAATCCTGGGGTTTGCAGTTTCGGGAGGGGCCGGCCGGCCCCTCCCGAAACTGCAAACCCCAGGATTCCAGAGGAGGTTGAAAGTGGAATCATCGCGCTATAACAGGCTAGTGCGGAAACGGCCTTCAACTTGTTGACCCGCGAAAGGGACGGGGGGAGGGGACAGGACTGTGGCCCCTTCCTTTCGGTGCAGGGCCCCCTTCCCCTGTCCTGGACATGCTCAGACCCCCAAAACATCCTGCGTCCCTTCCCCACCTCATCCCCGCCTCCCCTTGGCGCCCCCTCCCCTGCTCCTTCTTTCTCCCGGGAACCACCAGGGGGGCTCTGTCGCGCCCTCTCGTCTCTGTCGCTCTGGAAACGCGCCAACCTTTCGTTCCGTTTTATCAGACTTCGCTCCTCGGCTGCGCTAACGCCTCCTCCTCGCCCCTTGTCGGAGCCTCCTCTGGAGTCACCAGGGCGCCCGGCCAGGTTTTTATATCCGTGGGGGCTTGGTGGGCGGGGCTGGAGCGCACGCATTTATGAGCTCACAATGGCTGGGTTGGATCAGCGCCAGAGAAAAGGGGCGTGGCCCGGCCCCCTGGGATGCCCTGTTATCTGTCCAGAGGGGCGTCTCGCGCGCATGTATGCGCACGGCTAAGGCAGCCCACTGTGGCTTTCGGCGTTCCGTTCTTCTCAATGGAATAGCTGAGCGCCTGCTTAGATCGCGCTCGTGGAAGAAAATACGCCGATCTGCGGCTGGACGAGAAGCGGAGAAATGGCAGCCCCCGAAATGTTCTTGGAGTGCAATTCCCATGAGTCCTGGACTCCAGAGGCAGTGGTGAGGGACGGCGGACATTGCGTGCCAAGAGTACCCGGACGACCACGTGCATCTCACATCTGGATCAAGAGAGGGCGAAATGCAACCCTCCAGATGATGGACTACAACTCCCAGTGTACCTCCCCATTGCTTATGTTGACAAGGGCAGTCCAAGATCTTCTGGAGACGTTTGTACTTCCTCCATTTCTGAAGGTCGTGGTCGCTGAAGGAAATCGGACTGATAAAGGTATCCGCTGCTTTACACGTGGCGAGTTTCTGAGCGCAGTAAATCAGATGCCCTTCAGGGCTGTATTTCCCAGTAAAAACAGCCTGCAGGGAGGCGGGCGAGGGGAGCTGCAGCAAACTCGCAGCCCGGCGTCCTGCAGGCAAGGCAATGCTGCACATCATAGCAATCTGTTCTGAACGTCTTTATCACAAACTTCTGTGGTATGTTTCCACTGTCCCTGTTACCAACCTTTATCTTGGAAACGTCTTAAGGTGTGTGCTATGGCTGCTTCATAAATACGCAAATACAAAAACAACAGACATCTGCACTAGACTGTTATAGCGCTATTGTTCCACTTGCAACATCCTATGGAATCCTGGGGTTTGCAGTTTGGGAGGGGCCGCCAGGCAAACTGCAAACCCCAGGATTCCATAGGATGTTGCAAGTGGAATAATAGCGCTATAACAGTCTAGTGTGGAAACGGCCCAAGGTCTTTTACCTGTGCTAGGAAGACACCAAAGTTACAGAAACATACATGTGCAGGAAAAAGTATGACCCAAAGGGAACTCTTGAATATAAGTGCTTTTTTTGGCCCCAATGGTTTTATTAAAAAACATTTTGGCATGAAGCAATTGAATGGTTAAGTAACATAGCAGGACAAAAAGCAATAGCAAAAATAAGCGTGACAGGCTGTTACTCCTCCCAGATTGGTGTGGTGATTCTCAATCTGATATGGCATCTTGTCTTTCCCCTACAGCTCTGCCTCCCTCCTTATAATGCCACCTTTGTGTAAAAGGGTGAGGATTTCCAATGTTTATTTAGAGCCACTGAATAATTTTATGGTAGTGTTTTGTGTGTAATTTATCACTGTAGACAACTCAGGCTGACAACTCAGCATTTACAAAGATAAACTGTTGACACTTAATAAGAATAAAGTAGTATGTTAGAGTTCATATGCAGTTCTCTGTTCCCCCAATCTAGGTCACATTCTGACCAGATCCTACAAGGCTCAATTACTCTTCTGCCTCTCATGGGGCTTCCAATGAACTAAACCTGCCAAAGCAGCCCCGCTCTCTGGCTACGAGATTCTGCTCCCTGGCTCCTTGCTAAGCTCTCACTGGAAGAATCAAAATACTCACACATACTTGGCATCACAATGGCCCCTCTACTTTCACAAGGGTTTGGGGTGCAAAACCCTTGCAGAAGTGGGAAAATTGCAAATAACTCTCCCCACGCTTCCCCTCCCATTCTTTTATGTTTTGCCTTGGTGTGTGTTTTCTGCATTGGGGCAAAATGCATGGAAATGGGAAGGGGGGGTGCTCCAGAGGGGAAAAGGAAGGCTTGCACGAACCTTTTCCCCCTGCATTCTTTTGCTTTTTGCCTTGGTGTGAGTTCTTCATGCCAGGGCAAAATGCATGGGAATGGGAGGGGGAGCTCCAGAAGGGAGAATGTGCATGTGTGCCTCTTGCTTTTTTCCTGGGCATGCGTGCTACACTTCTCCATGCCTGGAAAACCACAAGGAGATGGGAGGAAGAGAACGGGGGTGCAAGGGGAAGGCATGCACAGTCGTGAATAATCAAGTCCAGGAAGGTTAACCCAGGAATGCAGAGGGAGGACTATATATATCTTTTTCTCTCAGCCATGAACCCCTCCCACACCCCACTGGGCTGGGTTTCTCTCTGAGGTGCTACTCTGGGTGCCTAGCAACCTCCTTTCAGGCTGCACTGGCACTCCAAATAGCCATACCCCCAGAACTTTGTCACAATAACTTTGCTACTTTTTTCATTGTTTACTGAGGGAAATGAGTTGTGTTATAAAGAACTATTGGCACTCTTTGTAAGATCTGCAAGCACTGAGATTGCTAGAAACTGAGAAAATGCCCAAGGGCTTTAATTTCACAAATATCTAGAACATGGTCAGTTACATTTGCAGAAAAATTAACCAGCAATTTTTGTATGATGAGAGAAGAAATAAAGAAAGACAACATGGCAGCAACCATGTTGTCTTTTAATGTATTTTCAAGAACTGAATGTTGAAGGTGAGCCTCCAACTGTTCAATGCATTTTTTGCCATAGCAGATATTAATAGAAATAAAACAACTAATATACATTACATAAAGATGGATGGGCAGATAGATCATCTGTGGCTAAATTGATAATGTATGTACATTATTACATTTGACATTCCATTTAAAAAAGACACCAAGGGGAGTGCACCTTTGCTGGTTCGCCTGGAGCTCTTTGCTTTTTGTGCCATTCCTCATGGTATTTTGAAGTCATTCTATAGGTTGAGAATTGTGGGCACTGTGAGACAGTAGTTCTTTCTCTAGCCATATGATCAAAGTCAGAAAATGGAATGGGGGCTTCTGTTCACTCACATCCTGCATCCTGCAGGGTGGCATTCTGTTCCACAGAATCTTTTAAATATCTCTGGGAAGTTATTTCTCCTTGTCATCCAAATCAGTTGAACATCTGCAGGTGCTGGGTCAGGACCTAACGGTACTAATAATGGTTTGTTCAAGGACCACTTCTCAAAACTGGGCTCAGCTCCCCTGAAAGTGTTGTTGCACACCCCAGGGGTGTTATTTGATGCAGTTGTATCACTGGAGGCCCAGGTGGCCTCAGCAGCACAGAGTGCTTTTGCCTCACTGGCACATATAGGACAGTGGTAGCTTAGTGATTACTGTAATGTGTTTTACATGGGGCTGCCCTTGAAATCACTCCAGAAATCACAACTGGGGCATATTATGGCTGCCAGGCTGCTGCCAAAGATAACCGTCAGAGATCATATAATACTGGTCCTGAAATCCTGGTTGCCTGTTTCCGGCGCTGGCATTGACCTCCAAAGTGCTAAATGACTTATCCCACTGGGAATGTTCACTTTTTTATTCCTAGAGACTGAGCATCCCAACAACTGTTACTAAGAGTTACTCTAAAATTGCTCTAGATTTATAAAGGACATGTATACATATGTATTTATCTGATATCCATCTCTGCATAGACTTGTATCTGTTAATCTTCACTTGCCCCAAATGACTTATTTAAAAGATGTATGTTGTTGTAAACCCATCTGCAACTGAGGAAGTGTCACAGCAACTTTAAGTCTAGAAGCTTTTGTATCATAGCTTATTCTAAAGCAGAAGTGGGAATCATGCAGCCCTCCAGATGTTGTTTGACTACATCAACCAGCATTCCTCACCACTAGCTATGCTGACAAAGGATGCTGGGATTTCCACTTCAACATCTGGAGGGTCCTGAAAGACCTCTAAAAGTCATTACAAAAACTTAACTTTGAAATGATACCAGAGTTGCATTTGTTAAATATGCTAGGCCAACATAGACAGATATGAAGTCATCAGAAGATACTGTTATACTTGATAACAGCAGCGAGGTTGTTGTATGCACAACACTGGAAAGAAAATAAAGATATAAATCCAGAAGAGTGGAAGTTGAAAGTTTTAAAGATGGTAGAAACAGAAAAATTAGCATCCTCTTTGAAAAATAAACCAATACAGAATTTTGAAAGGGAACGGAAAGGAGTATTGGACTGGGTAAAGACATAGATTTATAAGATGCAGAGATATGGAAACAAGATAAAGGGTAATTGTTTTTATTGATAGTAGAAATGTAATTGCTCTTCTTTTGTGTTAACAGAAATAATGTAGGTTCAATTGGAGAAATATAAGCGGAAGTGGGGGAGGTGGGATGGATACATTTAAAGAAGACATGACCCACTTGTTCCTTTTTTATTTGGTAACTAACCTTTAATAAAAACATTACCAAAATAAAAATAAAAGTCATTACAAAAACTTAATGTGGCCAAATGTAACTCAGAAGGGTGCTGATTAATTTACCTGTGATATATGTGTTTTTCATGTGTTTTAGACTGTAACTCCCACCACCAGTGAACCATTGTCACTTTCACAGGAACTTTAGTCCAAAATATGTGGAAGGTACCAGACTGTAGAAGGCTATATATTATTGGGAAGGGATATAAGGTGAGGCATCCCCAGAGGACAAGACACTAGAGCTGCAGGACCTCATGTACAAGAACCCTCCTTAGATAGAGACTAATGCGTGTTGAGCACAGAGGGAGTGTTGGCACATCTGGATGAACATGCTTCTTAGTGTAGGTCTCCCCATCATGGGCAGAATTCCAAACACAAGCCAGCATGCTTGAAGTTCTGCTTCAAACCTAAATGCTCAATGTATGAGTCATGTTCCAGGACATCTGCATGTGCAGCCCCACAGGCCTATTCATCTGTTCTCTCGAAACAGCTTAAGAAGGTTTTAATCTAATCCAACAGACACAGGCAGGACTATCCACCCATTGGCTCTACACATGACATAATCCCAAAACATTGTCCATCACAAGTAGGCAGGAGGAAATGAAGCTCCAAGGCCTCCAGCCAATTAATGTAGATAATTTTTTTTCCTAATGTCAAGCATATCCAACAGCCATTTCTAAAATATATCCACCAAATGATTCTAAAGGAAATAGTGTAGGTGCCACCCAACTTCCTGACTCTAACTATGGCAGTTTCACACTCCAAAGGAGGAAGAAGAGGGACCCTGCCTGATCAGAAATTACATCATTTCACAGATGCATAATAAAAACAACTTACTTAAATTTTCTTTTGATTTCCCCCTTCCAATTTTGTTAGCATCCAGTATTCAGACATTTAAAGCCTGAATCATGTTCCTCTATTGTACTACTGGTGTGTCCCATTAACACATTTGTAGAGTACAAAGATATACAATTTAAACTTGTGTGATCAAGGTGACCTTCTTGCGAATATACTGATGGGAACCTATTAGAGAGACACACGGAAGCAGATATTAGCACTGGAATGGACAGTATTCTTGCATGGAGAAACCAAGTCAGAACAGTACTACGGATTTTTATTTAAGAAAAACTATGGAGACAATAAGAAACAAAGCACTGAAAGTTAAAGGCAGAAAATAGAACACAACTTTTAAGAAAAACTTTAAAAACCTAAACCAATACAGATGTTGCATGGGAAGGAAACAGAACAATTAGAAACAAAGCTTTGGGAAATACTCTTGTGGAACCATAAATGAAAGGCAATTCATACAGTGAACTGACAATCAGTACCGAAATAAAGAATAAACATGGTAGTGCATTAATTCCAAAGAGCACATGTACCATAAAATAGCCAGGTTTCCTTAAGTTTACATGGGAGAGTAGAAAAGGAAAGAATTATGTCTCTCTGTTCTGGGTGGAAATATTAAATTGGAATGGGGGGGGGAACCAACAATTTAAATGCATGTGTATCGTTCTCAATTGACCCCACTGCAGATATTATGTATTGTGATATCAGATGTCAGGTGTGAATCAGTAAACTTGGAAAAACTATAACACAATAGAAAAACAGATGTTCAGGTACCTACAAATGCAAAGGACTTTGGCCATATTTTCACTTGAAGTGATTATCCAGTGTCTGGGCAGTACACAGATATCTGAGTGTCAAGAACGGCCATTCTGGGCTAGAAGATTTCTTCTGGCAAGCTAGTTTTTCATGTGATTATTTAACAAGGAAGAGCATTCAATCATGCAAACCACCGCCTGCAGAATAAAGTGCTACAGGCAGACACAGTATTACAGCCTCAGTAGAGTATTAGTCCTAAAAGCTGATCTAGACATTTACTTTGATAAACATCCAGGTATCCTTGAACTTAGTGTGTGTGTGTCTGTGTGTGCATTTGTGTGTTATGAGGAAGATACTTAAACTAAAGAATCTTTACAGAGAGGAGGAAAGCTCAGTCTTGTTCTTAATTTTACTGAGCAGGAATATATATATATATATGAATGGACATGTACAGTAAACCATATATATATATATGAATGGACATCACAGTAAACCATCTAAAGTGACATGTAAATATTTAAATTGTTCACCTGAAGTCATAATGCAATAAAAAGGTATTAACAACAAAAAAATAGACCTGACCTGGTAAGTTCTTGTCTTACATATATACTAACAAAAGAGAATGCTTACTTCATTATTGCTATTAGACCATGCCTCCGAGCTATAAAGTATAAAAAACATATTCCAGTTACATAAAATACAGTTCTCATCACTGGCATAATCTAATATAAAAATACCTTTGACATTTACAAGCTAGAGGTTTCTTCTCTGAAGTGTGCATGAGAGGGTGGGAGAGGGGAAGGTGCAAAATGGATGTGGCACCAGGTGGTGACACTAAGTCATTGTCAACATACAAGGCAAGGTTATTTTGCTCACAGGACAAGTGCACCTCTGGTAAGATCTGGTGATAGGAACAGGTCCATGATTACATCATTACCATCTGACCTCTCATCGGAATACTTTTGAGAAGGTTCAAGACCACAGTATAAGGGCTTTGTAACTCTGAATACAGGAAGCCCCCACCTTTTGATGATCTCTTATCTGATGACTCTTTTGATGTTTCCAAATTAAGGACAAGTTCCATTAATTCGATAGAAGGTCTGCTCTTTTGGCAGTTCTTGCCTACAAAGGCTTGCCTGGGACTGCTCACACATGCATGCGGTCCCAAGTCTTGACTACAGAAAGAGCTTGTCTCCCTGGTCAAATTAGTGAAACTTGTCTGTACTGCAAGCATCAAAACCTCAGGCTTCTGTCAGTTTTTTCTCTCCTATAGAGGCTTGCTTGGGACTCTGCATGCACTGCTTGCAAAGCAAGCTCAGGGAGGGGTGGTGGAACCAACTGAGAGACTTTACAAGCAATGTGCACATACAGTTAGTCTCAAGCAAGCCCCTGAAAATCCTTCACGTTCCATGCAGCAGATGTGTTCTGCTTTTCAACCTTTTCTGCCTTCTGACAGTGATCTAGTCCCTAGCCTGTCAAATAAATGGAGAAAGCCTATTTGTGTATAGCCCACAAATTATTTAAGATGGCACAAACACTCTTAACAAGGTTTGCTCCAATTGCAGTTTATGAGGCTGACCTGGTTGAACTTTTGTGGATTGTGTCTGAAGAAAAAAAAAATTGGAGGTAGGATAAAACTGCCCTTAGCAACCAAGGACTGTGACAGAAAAATTATTCAAATACATTATGTCTACTTATAAATCAAAATTAGTGCTCAACGCTACTTTCACATAGGTACATGGCAGTTACCGCCCTCTCATACTTTCTCCAAGGAGTTTTTCTCCAAGTTTTGTTCTTTTTTTTCAGATGAAAGGTGGTTGCTTATGTTTTTTGCACTCAAGAGTCACTTGTATCCCATGTGCAGGCAATCACAGAGTTGCTGCTTCTATTTTCTATGCTGACTTTGCTTACTGTGTGGAAGCCAGGATGGAAACAATCCTGTTGTAACTGCAAATACAGACTCTAGCACAGCTGTTGTTGGCTTCCTGTCCTATTCCCCTTTTACAGTTCCTATTTTGAACAGTATGAAAATCTATTGCAAGTATCTCAACAGAACGTTGAATTCTAAGTCCATAAGTAAAACTGCAAATGCCACAATGTTAAGACATACACACTCATGCAATGTTTTCATATGCCTCCATTACAGCAAAAACTGGGATATCATTAAAAAAGAACCTGTCAGCTTAAAAAAGGGACTCTCCCAGAGGAAGAAAATCAGGACTGAAGAAATGTATCCACAATATTCAGTGTTACTGTAGAATTAAAGCAGCAATATACCTCCAAAGATCTGATCTTTATTTTTTTCCCCTTAGAAAACATCAGATTTAATGGTTGAAGTGATTTTTTTTTAAGAGACCACAGAAAAGAGAAGCACAGCCAATCTGATCCCGCAGCTCCAATGTGTAATTGACAGTCCAAGGAATGTACCTTTTCACACTAGGATATGTTCTATACATGCTTCACCATACAAACTATCTAACCCAGTGGTGGAGGTGAGAAAAGAAGCCCCTGCTTGTACATATCTTCCATATGATCACCAGAAATCATCAGAGCTTTGAATCAGAAAAAAATGATTTCCATTCTCTGCGTACCATTAGCATACTGGAATCAGTCAATGTAGGTGAAGGGCAAATAAATTTTGCACAGCATGCCAGAATCAAAGTTTAAGAGATATATAAGGCTTATGAAGGAAAAAGTGCACTACTCCTGCTTCACAGAATTATGCTGTGAAACTTTTAGGAAAGGCTGCTATTCCAAAAACAAAACCGCAAACCCACTTATGCTTTTAAAAAATACTTACTAAAATGATGTGTGAAATTAATTATACATTACTATGATACTTGGAAAGCTTAAAAGTTGGAAGAAAGATACAGCAACACCAAAGGTTTAGAACACCAAATGGCAAATCTTGTATTTAACCCAAATTTTAGCAATACAAATGATAATTTGTAAACATCTTGTAAAAGCAAGGCTAGTAGGCCACAGTACCATTTAAAACGGATATAAAGGTGCCTAACACAGTAAATAAGGATTTTAAAAAATAAACATTTGGCTGCAAAATAGAAGAATATTTCTAAATTTAACATGAATATGGAGGCAGGTTTTGTTATTCAGACATATCTGAAAGATTACAAAAACTTAAATAAATAGGTCTGTTGTGCTGTGAATGTGCTGGGCATCCTTTTTTCCAGCTGAATTTTTGCTGGCTTTTGACCAAAAATTATACACCATTTCTGCCTCTGTACAGTCTTGAAACAATTACATAGTACTGTTCAATGAAAAAGTAGTTTCCCTTTACTACAAAAAGGAGAAAAAAATTCAGAAACAGAAAAATAAAACCCTACTTGCAGAAATTGACACAATATTTTTGTAGGAAATCAAAGTGTGCTTATAATAGGCTCATTTGTACAATCACAGGCTAATATGTTCAGCTTGGCTTAAAAACCAAACCAAGATTTAACCCCTCCCCCAGTTCCCCCAGCATTGGACTACAAGGATTTCAACTATCAGGTCAGTTCTCCAGCACAAACCCCACTGACCAGCAGGGGCTGAACTTCAGCATGACTTCCAGCTCCCACTTATTGAAACAGGGCTTGTACAGGAGAAGTTGCTACTGGATTGAGCCCAATGTCACTTAAGCTTTTTGGCTAATTTTGTCCTTAATTGTTGAGATTGGAACATTCTTCTGCCACCAGTTCTGGAAACCTTCTCTGGCACAGGTGGTTTTTCAGGAGAGAAGCTGCCCTCCCTAACAGCTTTGCTCTGAGAGTATAGAAACCAGACAAAAAGAAGAGGTGAGACTTCTGGTTCTTCACTGGGGAACCACTTCTTTCAGAGAGGCTAAAGCAGCATGTATGCGGACATGCAACCTGTTCTCAAAATCATACCCTGTGAATTCCTCCTGCAATGAAAGACAACATATTTATTAACCTTGCTCATAGTTAGCAAAAAAACAGAGCACTTAGGCCAGTTCAAGATGGCCAGCATGGTGTAGATGTTTGAACATTGGACTAAGACAGTGGGAAACTAGGGTTTGAATTCCCATTCACCCATGGAAACCCACTGAGTGACCTCAGGCAAGTCATACTCTCTCAGCCTCAGAGGATGGCAAAGGCATACCATCTCTGAAGAACAGGTAACTGTGGTTCTTCAAGTGGTCTTCTGTGAAGTCACACAATGGGGTATTCATGCCTGCGCAATACAGCATTCAGAACCTTCTGGAAGCCTAAAAGGCATTTTGGCAGTTGGCCCATCCCCCACATCCCAGGGTATATAAGGCCCCTCCCTGGGTAACGGTCAGTTCCTTCGCCGTCATGGTAGCAGCTATAGGAACCCAATGAAAAAGACATCAAGTGAGGAGGCTGGGTGGGTTTGTGTAACTTCACAGACGACCACTCGAAGAACCACAGTTACAGGTAAGCAACCTGTTCTTCTTCTTTGTGGTCTGTGAATCACACAATGGGGAGATTAGCGAGCTGTCAAGATGGAGGTGGGAGACGTCAACTTGTCAATATATACCATTGATACACAAAGCCACATCAGTTAAGTTCTTTTTTAAAAACAATAATAAATACTACAATAAATATAATAAACATCATAAATATTGTTATTATAATAAATAGATATAAATAAATTACTAAATATTTAATTTACAAGCATTCATGTTGTGTTTGTTGAATTCAAACATAAAGGTTGTTTTTTTCTATACAACTGCAGAAAACAAAACAGCCCCACCAAAAGATGCATCCCTCTTTTCCCTTTGATCTATCTGATAGTGGGATACAAAGGTTAATGACTCTGACCACGTAGCGGCCTTGCATATTTCTTCCAATTGTACACCATGCATGAAAGTAGCCGAAGTTGACATTGATCTCGTGGAGTGCGCCCTTACATTCACTGGCAGCTTTCTTTTAGCAACCTCATAACACAACTTTATTGTGGAAACAACCCATTTAGATATCTTCTGGGAAGAAACAGGTTCCCCTAGTTTCTGAGTCGAATAACAGACAAATAATCACTTAGTTTTTCTTATAGATGCAGTGTGTTGAACACAGAAGGCTAACACCCTTCTGACATCAAGGCAATGCAATTTCTTCTCTAAATTAGTTTCTGGATTCTGCATGTAAACTGGCAAAATAATGTCCTGGTTCAAATGAAAAACCGATGCCACCTTTGGTAAGAAGGTGATATCCAGTCATAGTACTACCTTCCCTCTATGAAATCTCAAAAAAGGTGCATCTACTCTTAGGGCTGCCAACTCACTCGCCCTTCTTGCAGAAGTTATAGCTACCAGAAATAGTGTTTTCCAAGATAACAGCCTCATATCACAGGTCGCCATTGGTTCAAATGGATTGCGCATGAGTTGCAACAACACAAAATTTAAATCTCAATCCAGTATTGGAGACTGGGTTGGAGGGTACACATGTTTATAGCCCTGTAAGAATCTTTTCACAGTCAGATTAGAGAAACAGGAAGGTCTTCCCTTAGCCTGTAGGTACCAAGAAATGGCTGCCAGATAACATTTAACTGAAGATAATGATACACCTTCGATACCAAGGTGTGTTAGAAAAGAAAGTATGTCTGCAGTACCGCAGTTCCAAGGTTGGGTACCGTGATCTCTCAGGTACCAGCAAAATTTGTCACATTTGTATCTATATGACTTAATAGTCGATGCCCCTTAGGACATTTTCTGCCCTCAATCACCAGAGAAGAGACAATCACATCCACTTCAGAATCGTCATGTACTTGTTTTGATGATGCAGAAGTGGATTGAAGTTCCTTATGAACCAGTGTTGCAAACGTCTCATTCTCAACCTTGCATTTGAAGTCACCAAAGTGGTTGAAGCCATCAGCCCTAGGGCCACTTGTATGACCCTGGCTCTCACACGTTGTGTTACCAGTAACTACCTTAAAGCACGTTGCATTTTTTGCCATCTGTCGTCTGGCAGAAATGCCAACTCCTTGGTTGAGTCCAGTATGGCTCCAATTAACTTCACTGTTGTTTGAGGTATAAGGTGAGACTTCTTGAAATTCATCATCAGTCCTAGTGCATCCAGGAGTTTCACTGTAGTCTTCAGGTGTTGTGAAGCCTCCTCCTTTGTTGGAGTAGCTATAAGCCAATCATCTGTGTAGGGAAATAGAATGATACCTCTCTGTTGCAGATATGCTGCCACCATGGATATACACTTCATAAACACTCTCAGCGCCGTGCTTATGCCGAAAGGGAGAACTCTGAATCGATAAGCTTGTTTCCCCAACACAAAGGCTAGGTACCGTCTGTGTTCTCTCCTTATCGATATGTGGAAGTAGGCATCTTTTAAATCCAGAGTCACAAACCAGTCTCCCTTCTTCAGCAACAGCATTATTGACGCCAAGGTTACCATTCAAAACGGTTTTGTTGTGATGTAATAGTTGACACCTCTTAGATCTAAAACGGGTCGAAGACCCCCATCTCTCTTCGGTACCAGGAAGTATTTGGAGGAGAAACTCCTTCTTAGCTGGAGTGAGATCTTAGCATGAGAGATGTTTTTGATTGCCCCTTTCTCCAGCAGAGTTCAATCTCCTCTTCGAACTCTGGGGTGATACGAACTCGTCCTACTGGTGGTAATCAATGGAATTCTATCATATAGCCCCATCTCACCACATCCAACACCCATGAGTCTGTTGTTATCAAGGCCCATGCATGGATGAAATTTGACAGTCTGTTTCCAAAGGGCTTTTTCTCTGTCCTGCAACTTACAACAGCTCCATTGGTACCAATGTCAGCAGTGATGACGGTAGAGATGACAGTATCTAACATCAACATTCCGTCGATACCAGCAGAACAAATGGTATCAATGGTGGTACCAACATTTGAGGTTCAAACAAAGAGATCTGAATCTTCAACAACAGGAATGGCAGAAAGATGTTGATGGCGCGCAGGTGAGGTATCGTTCAGTTGGTTGTCAAACTTGCCATTTTTGTTGGTCTTGCTGTTTCTTTTTGTACTGAGGTTGTCTGAATTTGGGCATTGGAAACTTCCTCGAAAGTTGCTGCTGCCCTGATGTGTGACACTGTTGCTGTGTGGGCATCTGACTTCTTGTTCTAGCTGAGTAAGGTTGGTAACGGCGATATCGGTACCTGGAGTATGATGACGATGGTACCAAGAACCCATACCTTTTAGCACTGGTGCGCATTTTCTGCATGTGCTCTAGTTTAGTATCTGAACCTTCATTAAAGAGACCTACAGAATTGAAAGGGAGGTCTTCAATCACACTCTTCGCTTGTTGAGACAGACTAGAAGATCTCAACCAAGCGCGTCTCCTCAGGACTATCACTCCAGCAATTGCCTTCCTACTACAATCAGTAATAAGTCATGATCTGTTGGGCAGACAAATGATAGGCTTCACCATATAGAGAATATGCAGTCTTTCTCTCATTTTCAGGCAGCATGTCTATGAACCTTTTCATTCTAGTCCACAAGAACTGCTGATAGGCACCCATACACGCTGTATAATTTGAGATTTTAAACAGCAAGGCAGCATTGGAATATGCCTTCTTCCCCAAATTGTCCAACTTCCTTCCTTCTCTATCAGTAGGTGACACATGAAGCTTCTAGGACTGTCTAGATTGAGCGGCATCAACAATTATCGAGTTTGGCTTTGGATGTTGAGTCAGCCACTCCTGATCACCCTCAATCAGATGGTACAGAGCTTCCACTTTCTTTGATGTGGAAGGAATAGAAGACAGGGAATCCCATGACTTTTTCACAGTCTTTAACAGATAAGGCAATGGTGCAGTGATAGATGGTACAGGCACTCTATCATGCAGCTCCTGGAAAATAGGATCTTGGAAATCCTCTTTATCAGTTTCCACTTGTAGATTCAACGATTGTCAACATTCGCAGAACAAGATCAGAAAAAGAACGGACATCATCAGTAGGTGATATACGTTCTGCTGTTGACACAAAATTCAATTTAGACTGATCAGGCACATATGAGACACGAGATCCCTCAGACTCTGACACAGAGGGAGACCTAGCTGTACAGTACTGAGGAGAATGGTACCGTGTCACAGACAGCAGTTCAGGAGAGACCTGACTACAAGAAGAACATCGCTGGACTCTCTCCATTTCTCTTCCATGTCTAGATCTGGACACTGTAAGCAACAGTCTGTGGCAGGACAGAATTGGAGACTTAGTGGACAACCTTGGAACATGAGTACATCTCCTCTCTATACCGATGACAAGTTGAAGAGTCTTCCTCTTGGTATCAAGAATGCTTGTGCACCCAATGAACATCATCAGTACAAGGCAAGACATCCCTGGAGTCAATGGAAAACTCCTCCTCAGGATATCATCGATAGCAGTATGGAGGTGAATTCCTCACATAATAGTACCGACAAGGCAATCTCGTGCATGAACGTGATCGCCTAGAAGGGGGTCTCAGAGGTGATGGCGGAGTTCTACGCCAACGCCTCAGCAGAGAGGAAAGTTCAACAAGATCACATTGTCTCGATCTCGAGTGTCCACCAGCAGGAGATCTTGACTCTTGGCAATGTGATATAGATCCCACTGAAAGAACAGGAGAAGACTCAATGATCTCCCCTTCAGAGGGAACACAAACCTCCTCAATCTCACTAGATGGTACATTATCACTGTACACATCGTTAGCAATCACATGCTGACCACCCTCCGCCATTTTATCAATGGAGGTGCCAGGTACCACTGGAGACGGAGATTGGATTGGAGCAGGTAGACTAGGCTGATCAATCCTTTTAGATTTCTTTGAAGGCTCTTCTTGTGAGGAGTCCTTCAATTTTCTCTTCTTCATTTTGCCTCTCTCTTCGACCTGTTTTCTTCGACAGTGAGGTGGAGACATGCTTTTTCAGATCACCCTTTTTCTTTGTTGACACCGTGGGCTGAACAGATTGCTCTCGATCTTGAGAGTGGTGTCAATCTGTGGACGGTGTAGGCAATGTTTGAGCCATTTTAGAAGGCTGAACAGATTTTCTTGAAGTTGTGCATTCAGAGGGTGACAAAACCTGTTCCCACAAAAGTGCCTTCAAATGGGCCGCTCTGTTTCTTCTTGTCTGAGAAGTAAATAATTGGCAATGTTCACAATTTGCCACGTTATGGCCCTCACCCAGACAAATGAGACACTCAGAATGACCGTCTTTGTTGGGTATTTTCCCTCCACAAGTTATGCAACATTTGAAAGTTGCCATACAAAGTAAAGTCCAAACCGCAGAAAACACACTTGTAGTCCAAAAATGCGCACCGTGTCTGACCAACCACCAAAAAACTGCCAAGAGACAATAAAAAAACAAAGCCAGTCCAAGATCGAAAACCGTTAAATCTATCAGTCAGGATGACAAAGTCTCCTTACTTGATGCTACCACGGCGGAAGAAAAGGAACTGACTGTTACCCAGGGAGGGACCTTATATATCCTGGGATGTGGGGGATGGACCAACTGCCAAAATGCCTGATTTTAGGCTTCCAGAAGGTTCTGAATGCTGTATCGAACAGGCGCGAATACCTCATTGTGTGACTCACAGAGATCACGAAGAACAAATGTTGCCAAGAAAACCCTGTGATGGGTTTGCCTTAGTGTTGCCGTAAGTTGGAAATGTCTTGAACGCATGTAACAACAACAAGAAGAAGACATGTCTGTATTTTTAGGACTATAAAACTTAAAGACAGCTAAAAACCTGCAATGGTAATGCTGCGTCCTAAGATAGAAAAGATGCGATACAGGTTTCATTCACTTTCCACTCTGACTGACTTCCTACTCTAACTACAATAACCCCCTTCCCTGCAAGGAAAGAAGACTCCTCCGTATAGAAAGAGAAAATGCTTCATCTATTTTGAACTTTACCTTTGCCTGAAGTAGTAAGGTTTTGCCTCTTGGTACAGTCTGCAAATGGAAACAAAATATCATTTTAAAAATTTGGATTTGCCAAGACTATATAGAATGAGTATATAGACTATATAGAATGTACTTAATAATACAGTGGGATTTCTGGCACTCTAATTTATTTGTTACATTGACTTTTCTTTGAATAAATATTTAGACTGAACAAAAAAAGAAATTTGGATTTGTAAATTATATTATTTCAATGTTCTAATCATAATTCAAGATTTCAAGGTAAACCAGGACAACACTAACCGCCAGAAATTAGGTAGCTAGTTTTATTCATTTAGAAGAATTCAGGAAATTTCAATTCTCTCAAAACTATGTGAAATCTGTCACTTTTATTACAAGTGTATCAAACTCTTTTCCAAAAAAAAAAAAAAGAGAGAGAGAGAGAGAGAGATTACCACATATGCCCATTAGTAAGCTACACAAAACAAACAGAAGTTCATGTTTAGGATGAGACAAGAATTTTAGCCTGTTCAGTTGCTAAAATTCTTGACTCATCCTCAAGTGCAACTCAATTATTGTATTAATGCATTTAAAACATGTGACCAACACTAATAATTCTTATAAAAATTAGTTTATGTTACTAATTTTTAAGGATTTCTTAGAAGCTTGAGTTATGTGCTACATAAACTCCAAACTTTCAAATCCTTGAGTATGGGACGCTAACTTGTATTTAATAAAGTCAGACAGAGTCGGTGCTGACTGGCAGAATCTTTCCAGGGTTTCAAACAGAAGTCTTTGCCAATCTTACCTGGAGATACCAGCAACTAAACCAGGAATCTTCTGCAGAGAAGCACCATGATCTACCATTTATCTACATGCAGTCCTTTACTTTTTCCATAATTCCAAATTATTAACACACACACAATCTTAAAATATTCTAGAAAGAAGATCTTTGCAATCAATTCTCCACATGAAAGCAGTGTTTTAAACATACAAGCATACCTCAGTTAACAAAGCCTTTTGACAGTGAAGCTCTTTTACAAAGACTTTTTACAAATTCTTCCACACCCTCCTCATACTCTGTCTAGCCGCATGTTTGTTTGTTTTTAAAAAAAACAGCATTTGTATTTTACGGATGGTGAATGGTGGCTGGAGAAACAGATTTTCAATGTGGTGTTGCAGTAGCAAGACTAAAGCAAATAATGCAATAGAAAAAAAAACTTGAACTGGGGAAGAACAGAATTCTACTCTAGCCAGTCCTATGGCATGCCTACTTACAACAGGCAAGATAAATAGCAGCTGCCCCCAGAATCATTTACTGTGCAAAACAGAGAAAAGCAGATCAACTGGCGCTCCACCTACTTCCAAGCATGTTTAAAAAGCTGATCTAGAAGTCTGGCCCTCAAATTGAAATCAGGCTGGTGAAAGAAAGAGTAATTCCTGGATGCATTTTGGGAAAAGCCTTCAGATGATCTCTAGAAGGTTAAAAATGTTTTTATTTACTTATGCAAGGCTTACTTGATCTAGTTGCTGCATTTCACATGTGCCTATTGTTAATTTTTAATAAAAATATTGTTGAAACATGTTGAACTGCTCTTTCTGTGGTATAGTATCCTGTCCCTATTTTTTCTATCTTGTTTCTGCCAGGAATGTCCAGGAATACATCTACTTCACTAACTGAGGTATACCTGTATAAAATAGGAACAAGGCATTTCATTTCTTCTTTACAGAGGCATCAAAATAAATGAAAAGGTTAATGAAAAGGTTAATAGGAAATGCTGATACATTCACCATGTTAGTGCCAGTGGTTATGCACTTCTCATTAAAAACAAGTTCAGCCTGACCTTTCAAGAAGTTACTGGAGAACAAGAAAACAATTTCTTAGAGGCAAGTCTGAACAGCATTAATTAAAAGATATTTTAAGACCTTCCGCTTAAAAATAGAAATGCAGGAGGAGCAGAGGAAGAGTATGGCAATTCCAGTATATTTTTAAATTCTTACCAGATTTCCAAATTACCTCAAATACAGTTGACAAGCACTAAATGTGAATTGTAAGCACAAAGCAGATGGACAGTGATTAAACAGGAGTTCAGTCCTTGCAAATACTTGCTTAGAGCAGATATGGGCAAAATGTGGCCCTCAGGTGCTGTTGGACTGCAACTCCCAGTACTTATCAAAACTGATTATGCTGGCTAGGGCTGATACAAATTCTATTCCAGCAATACCTGGAGCTATGTGCTTTTCCTGCTCCCCAGTTTAGGGAGATGTCCACTTCTTGCTCTTTTTACTTATGCTTGTTGATCTTCCCATCTTTCTACATTTTTTTAGTTTAGTAAAAAATAAAACTGGCAAATGGTGCATAAATGGACTCTTGATTTCATGTGTTTCAGTGGGCACTAGAATCATAGAATCATAGAGTTGGAAGAGATGCCAGGGGGCATCAAGTCCACTCCCCTGCTATGCAGGAACACCCATCAAAGCATTCCCAACAGATGGCCATCCAGCCTCTGCTTAAAAACCTCCGAAGAAGGAAACTCTACCACACTCTGAGGCAGCATATTCCATTGCCGGACAGCTCTGACTGTCAGGACGTTCTTCCTGAGGTTCAAGTGGAATCTCCTTTCCTGCAGCCTGAATCCATTGCTCCTTGTCCTAGTCTCTGGAGCAGCAGAAAACAAGCCCCACTCCTTCCTCAATATGACATCCCTTCAAATATTTAAACATGGCTATCATGTCCCCTCTTAACCTTCTTACCACTAGGTAAGCATCACTTGAACAGAACCCTTGAGACAGGGAGAACTACAGTGACACCTACAAGGTGAAGGGCGGTGTCTGCTGAGTAATTGCAGGTTGCCACCTCTTCCTCACCTGGAGGACTCCTTGAACTGTAGACTTTAAGTGTTGTTCTTTGTAGGACTGAGGCCCCAAATCAGCTGCCTCAAGGAAGAGCTACACACTGCCCACATTCAGCTGTGGGACAGAAAATAAAATTTCAACAGCCTTGCCCACTGCTGGGTCTGTTTCTTCAGGCAGGAGTATGAGGATGAGAGGAGGTTACAGTGGCCTCTTTCAGCTGTCTTTTCATCAGCAGGAAATGACTTGTTAAAGAAAATACAACAAACTTTGGGGAACTGACTGTTTTTAAAGGAAATACACTGCACTGTAACTTTTTACATATTTTCCTAATGGTTGTTACAAATTGTTTTTAATGTTGCAGTTAGTTTAAATATATCTCAATAATGATATTTTGCAGTAATGTATTTAAGTCTTTTAATCCAAGTCTCAAGTTGAGTCTCAAGTCTCAAGTCGAGTCATACATCCCTGCAAGATACTTTCAATTCAAGTCTCAAGTCTGGGAACCAACTTTGTACCCCAACCTATATTCCAGAATTTCTGGACAGAGTCAAGTAAAATCAGTTTTAACAATTTAAGTGAGTTGGCTCTCCACATTTGCAATTTTGCATCTGCAGCTTCTGAAGTGGAGAAAAGGATTCTCCTTCCCATTTCTGGAGCCAGAGGCTTTTTCAGAGGGGAATAGGATCTTTCTTACTGCCTGTTATTGAAACTTCAAAAGATTTAGAAGGAAGGATCTTTCCTCCTCAAGTCAATTGCCTAACATATTTGCTCTTTCCCTCTGAAAAATACATCCTGAATTCTGGGTTGAGTCTTTCCTTCTGCTCTTAGGAGAAGTTTTAAAAGGTTCCTCTGATATGCAGCACAGACAGACTCTACCCGGTCTCAAGGCTGTTGCCTAATGCATTTACTGTTCCTCTCCAAGAAATGTGCCCACACTTTGGGCTTGAGATAGATCATCACATGACCAGTAGGCAAAAAGAGACGGACGTGTTGCTCAAAGTTGCAAGGTTTCTGAATGAACGTTTCATGTTACTGAACCAAGGGCAGCAAGTTGGTCACTAAAAATATACAAATCACATGTCAAGTCGGGTCAGTGTGTTATTTCCAGCCAAGTCAAGTCCAAGCCGAGTCACTAGACTGACTTAAGTCCGACTTGAGGTCAAGTCAATTGACTTGAGTCCACATCACTAGTATTTTGTATGTTTTAATCTATACTGTGTATACTGTGTATTTTTAATGCTGTAAGCTGCCTTGAGTCCCAGTTCTGAGGGGAAAGGCAGGATATTAATAAGAGAAACAATAATAATACCAAGCATTAAATTTCAATGTTGAATGCAGGGACATACCCATCAAAATCAGCAGCAGGAAGGAGGAGGAGGAGAGCATAAAGAGAAAAATACCAATTCCAGATCACTTGTAACCATAACTATATGAAGCAGTAGCCAGTGGCATAACTCATATATATCCCAAGCTGTTTTGTTACCTGAGGGTCTTCCAATAAAAGACAGCCAAGCTCATAGCAAGCATATGGCTGAATGTACAAGTTGTTTTGGCGGCACAGTTCATCTTTAAGGGCTTTCTGAAAGAACTGTGAATGAAAACAGATACATTGAACCCATAGCAATACTTCCAAGAACAAAATAAGTTCTTGCCCTAAACAGAAAAGTTCTCATTGCAGCATGCAACATCCTTCAACTGTCAAACCATTTAGCATTCCAAAGTGATTAACATATCTAGTCAAGACAACATCAGGGGGAAAAGGCATATACTTAGTCTTTAAAATGGGAAGCGGCCGTATATCAATCAGAGTATTTTGTCCCTGTAGATCAGCATTATCCAACAGGCAGCAGTCCTCCAGATTAACAGTAAAAGAGGTTTTCCATTACTTTCTACCTGATCCTTTTCACTGGAGATGAGAGTACTTAAACCTGAGAACTTCTGCATACAAAGTTTATGTTCTATCACTACAGTTCCTATGAAAATATATTCTTTATTTCCTCTGAGTTCAAGACCAATCCTAACCACTACAGAGAGTGGGAAAGGAGAAGTGAACCACACTTTGTTCCCTCTGGTTGCTGTATATGGCAAAGTCTGTTTGAAGGGATTCTTGAGATCTTGAATAAAGTATGCCACCCAATCCACTCTAATTTTCTGCAGGTTGGAGGTTACTCTACCCTCCCTAGTTTGGCAGTTTGCAGCTCCACATATCCAGTTTCCTGTACAGAGACAGACAAAAAACCTAGTACTCACTCTGGAAAAGCATAATGAGAGGGGAATTAATTAAGAATTTAATTAAGAGAAAAAAGGCCCTGCTCTTGGGAAACTCAAATATTGGAGTGAGCAAAAGTGTGTGGTGGGCAGGTCTGTCCAACATAGGTGCAGTGCATTTTAAAGGACTGAGAGGCAGGGGAAAAGGAAATAGCCTAGAAAATTACGTTGCTGACATAAGTAAGTCTAAGAGGTCAAGGAAAGGTCCACAGGGAAGAAGATGAGACCAGCATATGCTCCTAATCACAGAGCATGTTCTTTCTAAGCTATCGGACAGAGGAAAGCAACAGGGATACACTGCTTAAGGAGAGCCAAGCACCAGAAGGGGAACAAGACTACAGCAGAACAGAACAACCAAGTTATGCTCTGATTTTTTTAGTAAATAAAAACAAATACTTCGTACTTTCCTCTTTGCCTTTTAGGTCTAGTCAGATAGTCTCTCTCTACTGGACAGGACAGAATCATCTCAGCAGTACCCATTCTCTAGCTATTTCATTTTGAATATTCATTTGCTTTATATTGTTAATAAGGAGTGCATTATTTCCTTGCTAATTCACACAGCTAGCTCTGAAAGACCATATTAACAAATTTTATCTTTCTGCTTTTACTACATGCATAACAAAAAGTACCTGAACAGCATCTTCGACGTTTCCTAAGCATTTATGAATGGCACCAAGCAGCAGGTTCTTCAAACCAGCAACAGTAGAATCATCCACTTCTTGGCAAGCTTTATTGGGACACAAAATAAGACTAGGCTAAAATATTTTATTTTTGATGAGTTATTGTTTCTACTCCCTAAGCCCCACCCCATAATCCCCCATATTAGAACTATGATGCTCTGAACTGATGTTGACCAATTTAAGGACAGAAAGCTGCTAAGAAAGCTTTAAACCACATTCCCTATTCACTGCTACCTTCATGTTCCATTCCCTTCTAGTACAACAAAGAACTGGACAAAGAGTGCTGGACAATGGTCAATTCTATGCAGAAAAAGTCAGCCTTACAAGAATAATCAAATTACAGCTTGAAGGAAATAACTTGCTTTATCAAACATAAGATCCATGCTTTACATGCAACCATTAGCTCTAATTCAAAATATAGTCAGTTTGCATAAATGAAGCTGAAATTAGAAAGATCAGCATTCTATTTATACTGACATCAAAGTTGCAGAAATGTTAAGTAAAATACATGCAAATTCAGAGTGAATCCATGAAGGAACTGCAGGAAAAAATGTTATCAATACAGAATAATTGCCTGTGATACAAATTTTTTATTCCAGGGATGGGCAACAGTACTCCACCGGATGTTGTTAAATTGCAATTCCCAGACCTCATCATTATTGGCTATCCTGGCTAGGACTGATGGGAGTTGCAGTCTAACAACATCAGTTGGGCCACAGTTTTAGTCACATGAACTAAGGAAGAAGACAATGGACATAGGTATGTGTATGTGTGAGTGAGTGAGGGGGGAGATTAGATTAGGTTTTTCAGTCAATGTGTGCTCCTCAGGTACTAAAAATGGCACTTCTGAAAATGTGACCTGTAGTCTTTGCCTCTGGATGGTTTTTCTAATCCTAAACTCTAGCGCACAACAACAACAACAACAACAACAACAAAAACCCGTTAGTTCCTACCTGCCTCTTCCTATGGATCAAGTACAGCCCTGAAAGTCACAAGTAGTCTTGCAAAACTATATGCTTTTTTTTTGTAAAGTACAGACTAAATCTAAATGTCTACTAGGCAGTGCCAACTGTCATTTTGAGTCTGAATCCCACCCTTCTTAGGGCTTAAGTCTTTTTTCAGCCTGCTGACATAAAGACACCACAGATGAACCTTGGCAGACATGCAAGAATAATGCTGAAAAGATGCCCAACAAAGCTTGTCTAAGTGAAAACATTGTTTTATTCTGTTTTTTGTTTGAACACTTATGCCTGTATCACATAGACACAAAAATGTTGGTTTATTTAAGGTTGTGCCTACAAAAAGTCTTGTCTTTTCTCTGCCTCTACTGTCTTTCCTGTAGAAGATGGATCTGGCATCAATTATCCATGCTCTTTTAGAGGTAACCTGCCCTGGAAGTGATTAGATTACTATAATTCTTTATCCCAAATCACTTTCAGATTATCAAATCGGACTTCTGTAACTCAATCCATAAATTAGTACCCTGCACCTGCAAGGAGTCATTTTACACCTAAAAGCTGCAGCAAATTCTAATTTTCCAATACTTTCAGATTAGAAAATTATGGATTATGGTTTCTAAACAAACCAGAATTGGAAGCAATGGTTTAAAGCTGGTTTCTATATCCTGCCTGGTTTGAAATCATTAACATAAACATTCAGGGATGGGATGGGGAAACTACAGCCCCATAGCTCCCTTTCTGTGGCCCTTAAAGCCTCTCTGGGGGGTCCCACAAGCCCGCCCCATCAAAGAAAACTGGCATAAAAATTCAGGGGCAAGGTTTTGCCCCCTGAGGTTTGCTGGTATAAGAGTTGGCTAGGGGTTAAAGACATTACTTCCTCCATTCTCCTGTTGAAGGGGCTCTCCTGCCATTGATAAAAGTCTCCTGCCAAAAGCAAGGTGACACTGAAGATGGCTCCTCACTCCTGTTGCAGGGGCTTTGCCTTTACTTTCCCTCTTCTTCCTGCTTTAGGAAAAACTGAAGTAGGCATGACTAATCACTTATTTTCAACTACAAAAACTGAGCTCACACCTATTTCAGCTTTTGGTGAAGTAGGAAGTTGAGTCTCAGTGAGGGGAAAGGCAAAGGCTCTGCAACAGACAAATGAGGAAGCATCACTTTGGCTTCACCTGCCTTCAGCAAAAGGGCCCCATTCACATGAGAGAAGCAGGAGGGAGGCAGAAAACTTGTCTTTTCAGCAGTGGGGAACTCTTCTGTGAGTCTTAGTACCACTCCTTGTCCACACCACCCGTGAAATTAAAAATAGTTATTTTCCATTTTCCTTTTTTTAAATCAGAGGATAGGGTACAAAATGGGGATGAGGTCCCCAAGGTCTTGCTGGGGTGGGAGAATGTCATGGGATTATGCAGGCTTCCAACCCTGCACTCAATAGGCCCCTACAATTACAGCCACACTTACACTCCAAGGTTGGGAAGACAAGCACTCACCATCTACCAGTCAATGTTCTAAAGATCTAAATGCTTTATTTACTATTTATCCATAGAGGCAGAATGTGCCATATGCAATATAGCATAGAGAATGAGATGTATGGGCTAGTGTCTATTGCTCACTTATGCTAGTGTAGCTACTACTGTATAAGCGCTGGCATCAGGAAGAAAAGCCTTTGTGGCCATGAGGGGAGGCAAGCACTGGTCTCCCTTTGCCACTGTTGCCTGACTTTAGAACACTGCAACAATTAGTGTAGTGCAACAAGAAGATTCCAACCATGGAATGCCTGAGCAACTGTGGTGTGTCCAGGAGTGAAATTTCACTGGAACCTGCTGTGGTCTGCGTTTCATTTAAAAACACACACACACACACACACACACTTTAGATCTGGGTGACCAGAAGTTGCCTTCCATTTAAGTTCTTTCAGAATGACATACACACCAAGCCACATACTTTCAGCAAGGCAAGGCCACACACTTTGCTTTAGAAAAGAATCACACTTCTTGGAGGAGTTCCAGGACTGCAATCCCCCTTAAACCTCCCTGTCTTTTTCTGGCAGTGGTTTGGGGGTGAGGGTGACCACATGTAGCCCACAGGTCACTTGTTGCCTGCCTCAGCCTCTATCCATCCATATGTACATCCATTCATATGTTTAACTGATGTTTATATCATCCATATTAATTTCAGTGTGAACTGGCTTTTTTATTTTATCCCCCCTCCTCTTATTTTCTTTTCTTCTTCATGTACTTGGGATAAAATAGTTTTAAAATGGGGGCAGGCACAGGTATATGAGCAATGGCCTTATAGTGAGTCAGGTCTACTACTTCCATAGTCCCAGCACTGATTGGCATTGGCTCTCTAGATTTCATGTAAGAATTTTCCAGGCCTAGAGATGTCAGAATGGAACCCGGGACCTTCTGTGCTCAGAGCATATACTCTAACACTGTGCTATGATGTTTTTGCTTAATCAGAGCTCTCCACCTCAAAGGTAACAGGCGGCTATGGTTCATCAGAATTTCCTGCCTGGTTTACTCACTCATCTACTATATAAAAGCCAATGTTTGCCTGTGCATTTGTCTGTTTGTCTGCGTCAGCCAGGCGAAGACCTCATACGATTGGCTGTGTGAGGTGAGAAGACTTCATATGATTGGCTGACTGTGAAGATTCCATGGAATCCTGAGGTTGGCAGTTTAGGGAGGGGCCTTTAGAATTCTCAGCCAGAGAGCTCTTGGGCCTCAGGCTGGTTGCTGTGGAGATGAGGCCTACCATCAATAAGAATGCCAGAAAACTTTTGAGAGGCATATGTGAGAAAAATTAAAGTGACATACACAACATAGTTACAAGGTCTTCTCGTCTCACACAGTAAATTGTACGGGTTCCATATGTGAGGAATCTTAAAGCTGAAATTCAAAACAAAAAATGCTTCCAGAAAAACATAAAGTCATTACATAAATTCAACAGAAAGCAAAAAAAAAAAAAAAAAAAAGCCAGTACATCAACGTCACCAGAGAACACAGATTGGATCGGGGACTATGGGGAAAAGTAACAGGTACTGGAACAGGCCAGTTGCTATGGAGACAATGCCTAGCAGCAAGGAGGAAAACAGTGTATTCCTGCAGGAACCCAACCTCTGTATGTTAACAACTATGAATACAGATTGGATTAGGAAATATGGAGATAAGTTACAGGTACAGGAATAGGCAGGTTGCTATGGTCACGAGGCCTAGCAGCAAGGAGGAGGACAGTGTACTTCCTCAGGAACCCAAACTGTGTATGTAGAAAATTCTGAACACAGACTGTATTGGGAAATATGGGGAAAAGTTACAGGTACTGCACAAGACAGTTGGGTGAGTTTTTAAGAGGAAAATAAAATCCCAGGCAATGCCGGGTAAATACACTAGTATGAAGATAAAAACAAACCAGTTTTAGGTGGGTATGTGACACTCATTCATATCTCAGTTTATTAAGTCAGGATTTCATCATTCAAAGTTAGCTATTTTGGTGTTGCCTTTAAGCAGACAGAAAACTTACACTGTTGCAAAATGAAAATTGGTGCAAATTGACTGTTACTTGGAATGGGAACACTACATCTTATTCCATTTGCCTTGATTGCCAATTTGTTTCTGGACTTTATTTATAGTTCTGATGCTGAGCTTTTAAACCATTTCTGCTGAGTTTCTCAGGAACCACTAAAAAATGACATGATCTTACCTAACCTCTACAATTGGCTCTGGAAAACCTCCTCTCTGTCCTACAAACTCATAAGACAGGCACAAAGGAAAGAAACAAGGCCTTCTTGGTAATGATGCTAACAATGAAGAATTAATTTTCCTTTAGTTGAAGTTCCCTGCCTGTTTCTACTTCAAATAAATTTAAAAAAAATTCAGTTAGCTTATAATGTATGTTTTCCTGCTTTGAATTTTACTGCTATCTGTTCTAATTAACTTTTATACTACTGTTTATCAATATTCCAGTTGCTGCTATTTAAATGTCGATCAGTAGTTCTCAACATTCTTTTTTTCTCCTAGTGTACTATTGTGTTTTCTCAGTAAACCCCTTTGATATTTATAATCTCTCCCCTCTCTAAAAACAATCAGTCAACATTATTCTTTGCAAATTTATGACAAGGCTTTTATTGACCTAGCTGACAACATCCTCTGCAAAAATCTTGAGGAGAAGTGGCCACTATCTGTAATGACGCTAACTCCTGTGCCAGGTTTTTGGGAAAATTAAAGATGACCTTTTACAGTAATGGTTGCCAAGGAACAACTAGCTGTTTTGCTGGCATGCTTCTTCTCCTCACAGCCCCACTGCACAAGCATTCCAACTGATCTGACTGAGGTAAACCTGGGTTTGATATTTTGGGGAGATTTAGGAGCAGAGCTAGATCCACCACTATTCCACACTACATGATTATGAGACTAGGTCACCTCTTGTGACAGGCAGAATAAGTTTTAATGGGGTCTCGGTGGGTCAACCAAACAAGAAGCACTTTGTGACTGGATAGTCTAAAAAAGATCAACTCTGCACAGCAGCAAAGAATTCTGCTTTAGAAATTATCACAAAGACTTTCAAAATGATGTGGCCACCAGCCTAACATAAACCTTTAACGTGGCTGCCCTGGATATACATAGTATAGCAGGACTGTTTTGAAATGCCCTTTTCCAATTCTCAAGTGTCAAGTAGATGTCTGTGCACTTTGTGCTGCTGTTCTTTTTGTCCTTGAATTGTTTTCTGACAGTAACCATGTTCATAAAAATTACATTTTCTGGTCTGGGAGGAGTATTAACTCCCAAAGAGAATGCAAAGCTCATTACAGAGTTGTCACACAAGTTTAAGATCTAAGAACTAGATCAGCTGGGTCTCACTCTATTTCAGTAGTTCTCAACGGGACCCCTTTGGGGGTCGAATGACCATTTCACAGGGGTCGCCGCTCCTCAATCCTGCCCCTGCTTTAAAAGAAGGTGGCCTCACAGCCAATGGGAGCAGTGCTTATGAGACCCCTGCGCTGGGAAGAGGGGTGAGGAGGCGTGCTAGGCATTTCCCCGTCTTTCCCTGCCTGGTGGGAAAGCACTGGAGGAGCCTGAGATGGAGCTGGAGGTGAGGAGATCGAGAGGAGAGAGCTGGAGCGTTAAGGCAGAGGTGAGGAGAGGAGACCCCACGCTGGCGGGAGGGGAGAGGAGGCATGCAGCCGGGCGCAGCCAGGCGCTGCTTGGATGCTCGCGCCTGCACCACACACACACACACACATAGAGGGCTTCCTCTTCAGTGTTCCTTTCCCCTTCATGCCGGCTTACAGAGTCAGAGTTGCTTGCCGGGGCAAGTGAGCAGCCGGGCGCTGCTTGGATGCTCGTGCCCGCACCCCCCACATAGGGCTTCCCATTCAAGGTTTATGGCGCTGCAGTGGGACGTCTGGGAGGTAAGACCCCATCCCCTCATCCTCTTTGCCTCACGCTCATTCATGCCGGCAAACAGAGTTGCTTGCCGGGGCGAGCAAGCAGCTGGGCTCCGCTTGCTTCCCCAAGTGGCGGGGCTGCAGCAGCGGCGATCGCCTGGTTGCCCATTCATTCCGGGCACGCCGCTCTGTGGGAGTTGTCGGTGTGGCTGTTGCCTTTGGTCCAGCAGGCAAAGGGGGAAACTTTCCTGCAGCGGATCTGCCATCCGACGGGGGAGAGCAGTCCCTCCGAGACTGAGAACTCGGTTGGAAAAGGAGCAGGGGGCGTCAGCCAAGGGCTTCAGTTTGTGTAGCAAGAGCCCCCGAGGCTCCTTGGTTATTGTTTTTTTTGGGGGGGGGTTGGTTTTTTGACCCGAAAGCGCTGCTCTGATCTATCCTGTGGACTTTGGCCATTTCCACATTCCACATTCCTGGCTATTTCTGCACTAGACTGTTATAGCGTATTATTCCACTTTCACCATCCTATGGAATCCTGGGGTTTGCAGTTTGAACTGCAAACCCCAGGATTCCATAGGATGTTGAAAGTGGAATCATAGCGCTATAACAGTCTAGTGCAGAAATAGCCAGGATGACTTTCTCCTCTCGCTTTTGTTGTGCATGGACCCTTGGCGCTTGCCACATGCACGTGTTGTGGTCTTCGCCCTGACTGTCTTGCATTCCTCGCTTTTTGTATGTTCAGCGTCCGCACTCCCTTTAAGGGAGGGAGGAGTGAAACAAAACGCGTCTGCTTATGCCGCCGTCATCTTTCCTCTCTCCCTGTCCTTTCCTCCCTGCGCCTTGTGTAAAATGTGGGCTGTTTCAGCATTGCCTTTGGGAGTGACTGGCTTTTTGAACTGTGGAAACCCAACATTCAGAACTAGAACTACTGCCTTAATTCTGGCATTGATGGACGCTTTCTGTGCTTAAAAAGGGGGAGGGTTACCAGTTTTTAGGCATTAGAAGTCTACCCAGAGCAGTGATTTAGGGCAGTGTTTCCAATCTATTTGATATTGGAAATAACTAACTAACTAAATAAATAATTAATAAATAAATAATGAAAATGATTTTATGGTTGGGGGTCACCACAACTTGAGGAACTGTATTAAGGGGTCGCGGCATTAGGAAGGTTGAGAACCACTGCTCTATTTCTTTTATCTATCCATTCATTTTTCTCTATCATTGATATGGATGGTGCATATGCATACAGAGCCAAAGTTTTTCTATATTCACACATATTTTTCAGGAACATAAATAAATCATGTCACCAAAACCATAACATACAATAAATACACTAAGTTTGGGATCCTGGGTTGGCAAAACTTCCTGGCCCTCTTCCTTCCCACAGCAACCCCTCCATTCCCTGAAAATGTAATAAGAGGGCCTGAGCTGAGAGGGATGAGCTGCTAGAGCAGAGGAGAATATCCCCCAAAATCAGACAGATGGATATTCCACAAGCAGGGATCTTCGACTGGACTATAGACTCAACCCTATACTGGCAGACAGGATTATCAAGATTCTTTTTGAAGAGATGGGGCAGGAAAGTACTTAAAATTTCACAATCTGGTTGAATTTTTCATCCAGTTGCTAGTAGTTCTTATTTTCAATTCATGAATTTCTAGTTTGCCAGTTATTAGATGAGTAAACCAATTTCTGTCTTCAGTTTGGAACAAACATTAATGACAGAAAAATGTGTTGTCTGAGGAAAGAAACAAGAGCGTGTACAGAAGATAGGAGACAGAAGTCACATCATGTACCTTGACTCATGTGCTGTAGGTTGGTGAAGGAACAGTTTGGAAGAGCTTTCCATAAATACAGTACTTCAATGGATGCCAATACACAGAGCTGTTTGGTTGGTTTTTGCTTCCTAAATCGATCTGCCTGCATAGAGCACAAACTGTTATTTTTTTCCCCCATCAAAGCCAAGGACAAGATGCTTTCAGTGTGGTCACGTAAATTAAAGTTTTCAAATTGTACAACCGGCCAAGCTGAAGATGTTTTAAAAGATCATGGTGAAAAGCAACAGTCATAAAACACTGGAATATAGTCACAATTAAGGTCTTTCAACAAAATGTCACAGTGTACCCCTCACCCTGACAGAAGTTCAAGGATGTTGTTGCTCAAGGATCCTGCCATCCTGGAACATAAACCTTGAAATACTGCTTGGGAGTTAACCTTTTTCCTTTTTCACCCTCCTTCTTTCTGAACCTCTGTAACTCAGGGTCATGGCTGGCTACACAGCCCTGAACCTAAGTAGAGGATTGCTATGTAACTATGGTGATGGAATATAACATGAAATTGAGAGTTTAATCTTATGATATGCATTCTTCCACACATACACACACATCAAACATCAATTGAGAGATACTGTAAGTTGCTGAGAATCAGATTAGACCAATTCCTTCTCCTTTCCATTGTTGTTCCCCTTTACAACCGACACATTTAGCTATGGGCATAACTATTAGATTCACACAGCTTGCCAAGGTTCTGGTCTCTTTAGATGCTCCATTTATTTCAGGGTGGCACCATTTCACACCTAAACCAACACTTGGCTAACTATGTTCACTAGTAAAAGGTATAATCAATTAAAAGATAAATTACAGACCACAAAGTTTCTTCCTTGTGTAGAAATTCATGTGAAACAAATAGACCAACAACATGACATGACTGTAGATCAGCAATGTGACATAATTGTATGCACAACATTCTTTAACTGTGGATGCACATATCTGAGATTTAACAACCTGCAGCTTTCTTATCTATGCACATAGATTGCAAATCCTGTGGATGCAGAATTAAAGGAGCTTTTCTGTATGAATGAAGATACAGAGCCTCTGAGCCCATTAAATTCCTCATTTGGTCAACACAATCCACATTCATTATACTATCAGTGGGATGTCAAATTAGCACATTTGTACTGCACTCACTCATTATTTGGATCAGGCTCCTAACTGTTTATACAGCACACTTGGATAGCTGTCTGAGGGAATGGAGGGTTGAATGAAAATCTCCCCAAGGAAAGAAAGGTGTTCCACTAAAGAGAGACTGCAAAGACTCCATTTACAACAGGTGTAACTGGACCACCAACAGTGTTCCATGTTTAAACAAGTCCCAGAATAGTTAAGTCCCAAAATTGATGTTCCATAGTGGGGCAAGATGGAGACAACCTTAGATCCACTGGGCCCAAAACCCCTTCATTTACCAGAGAGGCCCAAGGATCACTCCTCCCCCAAGCCAGACAAATATGTCTCAGACAAAATAGCCCACCAGCACCACCACCTCATACTTCCCACCCTGGCAAGTGCAAACCAGCAGGAATTTGAACATGTTTTACAATCCATCAGTCCAGATAGACACTTTCCAAACTTCATTCAAGAATGCACTTTAAGTGTCACAACCTGTGATGAATATGACACTGATAGTGCAAGCCCCTCCAACACATGGAGGAGGGGAAAAAAACCCTCCTAACCAGCTGTCAACAAAGAACAGTTTGTGGGCCAAAATGCAGGCTGCAGTGTGGAAACCTCTGATGCACTAGCTGTTAGATCCTTTACCTTCATTCCGCCACCTCCTTCAGTACCTCAGACAAAGCCACTTGTTGCTAGAAATGTGTGGTTTTAAATTCCCAATAATGAACATTTGAGATATTATCCAAGGATGGGTCCACACTTTTTAACAAGATTCTAAAAAAAAAATTATCTTAGCAACAGTTGCTCAAAACCCATCATTTTTAAGGCAACGATACAGATGATCATTATTATCACAATACTAAGTCAAGTTGACATGTTAAGCAGACCTTTTTCACTGAAAACTGCTCAATTTGATTGTTTTTTCTTTTAAAGAGCTTCTGAACTTCCTTGAAAACATTCTGCGCACCATTCACATCACCGGTGGCACCTTGACACACTGCAATAACAGAAAGCAAAAAGTTTCCTCTGTTAGAGATCCTTGTGTCCTCAGTGGCAATTTTGTGTGTTCACTAAACTCCAATATAACTTCATGAAAAATTAGTGTTTACATTTGCTTGCTCTTCCTCGCTTTTCCTTTCTTGCCCTATCATTTTGTGTCATGGTTATCAGATTGTAAGCCTGCCATGCACTTTTTTTGGGGGTACACTATCTAGAAAGTTTTAGATAAAAGTGAATGAACAGTGGTAATATATAAGGAAAGACACAGAATATCATATGGATAAAATAATATAACTCACAACTTTAATCTAGTTAACAGTTAAGTAGGGGTGCACACATAATGGCCATTTGCCATTGTTACATTCTTGTTGGGATCTGTTAACCTATGGGTAATTTTCTTTGCTGAAACATTCTAGTACTACACACCAAACATTCCTGGATTCACTCACACAAATGGACATCTTAATCACATAGCGATACTTTCCTGCTGTTAAATAGGCATAGTAACACTGGGACCATCTTGATTCATTTTTAAGACGCTCGAAGGATTCATATGCATCCTTGAAATTCATTTCAATCATGCTACACCACCCTATAAAAACAGGCAAAACATTTTTGAGCACAAAATGAAACATGGTACATATTGCATTAGTTACAGCTACTGTATAACAAAGAGAAGTACAAGCATCTGGGGGAGATGGCATCTCACAGGGATTCAAGGCTGAATAAATCCTGAACATTCAGTGTCCATATGACACAGGCCCCCATCTACATCCATAGGCCATTTCAAAAAAGGATGAGATGTTTGTAAGCAGACAGCCTTCGCAGACAGTACATCTGTATCTTTTATGCCTGAAGGATTCCCTAAAATTTAGGAAATGCTACACTCTCATAATAAATACCAGTTTATTTTGAAACCAAACAAGTTTACATATAATTACACTACACTCTATGTACTGTAAGAAATTGCAAGCTTCTTTCAACAAAGATGCTTGCAAAAGTTAGATGGAGGAAAAATGTCCATTTTGCATATATTGACTTTTCAGTACCATGTACACAGTTACTTTGTTGCTAACCACACATATCTATGAAGTTACGCATGCAAAGCATGCTTGATAGGTAGGTTGCTTATTTAGCACTTCCTTTATCAAAGGCAGTTTGCCTCTACAGATCAATTAGTGGGGAAATTAAGACACAGGGTGCAGCTGCACTTATATCCCACTAGCAGGCCTTCCATGGGCAACTGGCTACGGAAAGAAATGTTGGATTTGACAGCCTCTTGTCTGATCCAGTAGGTCTTTTATTATGTTTTCTATTTTATAGATAAAGTTGGATCAGAGTTACCATACTTTGGGTAGACACAGGGACTTAATTTTGTCCAGATGAACATTAAGGTCCATTGATTTTAGTATGCCTGTTGTAAGAATGATTGAATCCAATTCATAAAGTATGATTTTATCTGTATCCATACATCTATAGATACATAGAGAGAGATACAGGTACATTTTATCTCTTAGTTACATGTTCAGCTTCATAACATTAACTTTTAAAGTACATATGCTAAGAGAGAAAATGAGCACATATTTCAAAGAAATCTTTACACACCAATAGAAATGATTTATCAAATCTCCCTTTTCTTAAAAGTCATTAAGTTATTACACATATGGACAATGCAGTATTTTCAGAGAATGCCTCTAATTAGAAGCTAAGGATCTTATGAATATAATAAATACCATAAACTCAAAGTTTTCTGTTCAGGTATTAGTAGCAGCAGTTAAACGGAACAGAAATAAAAGATATTAGTATTATTGTATACCAATTTCATATAGGCAGACATGTTGAATCTCTCTCTGATCAGTTGCAAGTTCCAAAGCAGTATGAAAGGATGCCAAGGCACTGTTGATCTGACACTACAGAGAGAAAAACAAGCCTATCATCAAAACAAGAATGAAATAAAATACCAACTTATCACTGATATTCAGAGCACTCCAATACAGTATAGAAAAGAAAAACTGTAACTATAACAACTATCATGTCCATGTAACATAGTACTTCCATGTTTCCCCAAGAAAAATTGCCTGGAGGTGCCCTTACAGTGAAAGCAGTCCAGAACTGAATAAATGCCATAGCGTGTTTTATTTTTAAAAGGCAGAATCAATCATTCTAAGAAGGTCAAACTAATTTTATATACCAGTACTTCTACAGTGGCTTTTGCCAATCTGGTACCCTCCAGACATGCTGGACTATCAGAACACCTGCATTGCTGGCTGAAGGAACACATCTGGAGGGAACAAGGTTCATAAAGGCAGTGCTACAGCAACCAATAGCGGGGGGAAACCATGTGCCATTAACTACTTCTCATTTGGTTTCTAAGGAGAACTACAATCTGTGATAAATTTAAAAACAGAAGCAGACAACTATGGCCCTCCAGATTTTTTCCCCTCTACAGCTCCCAGTAGCATTACTTATAGCTAATGATAAGGAATTGTGTAACTTGCACTTTAAAAATATCTGAAGTAACAGAGTTGTCCAGCTTTGGACTGACTGCTTTAAGTAACAAAGAATATCAATAGAGCTACAGATGTGACATTTCACAGGAAAAGCTTCCAAGGCCAATCTTTCAGCATGCTCTAAGGTACAGCATGAATTCCCACAGAATATAAACTTATCGTTTACTCTATCGAAATGTCCCCATACTGCTCTTAAGTTCAAAGGACGAGGACACCTTTAAACAACCATCTTATCCGCCAACAGCTTTCAGGCCCTTCTGACACAAGAACAGCTAAACCATGTAGTCAGGGGGACAGGGATACTTCAAATTTACCTCAGGCCCTTAAGCATTTTATATGCTGAAAGTTACTGACTTGTTTCCCTTTTACCTTACAGGCCTCTGAGCTGCCTGAAACCCAACTCCAGAGGGTTCCCCAGCTCTCCAGAGTAAGTTTTAGTGGCACTTGCAGAGACTGTAGTGAAGAAAACCATTTTCCCTGACCTGAGTCTACTGAATTCCATTGTGCCAGCTGCAGAAGTCCAACACTGGGTCTTGCCCTGTATTTTTTAAATTATTGATCCAAAATTTGCTGTTTATCACATTCTCCAGAGCTAAAGTAATTAATCCAAAATAGTACAAACCAATACACAGATTAAGATGACTAGCAGAAAGTAGTAATACAAGATATCCTGATCTTAAATATGAATGCCTAAAGAAGCAACAGATCTGTATTCGCAAATATACCAAAATGTTCCTAATCCTTTTTCCCAACCCCTTTCACCATTGTGAAGTTAGCATTCTACTTTTGGTTATTAGTAAACTTCATATTATAATTTTGTCTTTAAAAATTATCAGAACTGCACTTGCTAATCAATAGTATAATAGTACAATTATTTTTTTATTTAATTTTTATTGAAATCATAAAAATAAAACATTCCATAATTCTTACATTCCAGAATTCTTACATCAACATAAATATACTTCTACCATCTCTATACCTTATACATCTAAGTAACATACATCCTACCTTTTCCGTTTTTATAATCTAATACCTCATAATACATAAGAAAACAAAATCCATAAAGTTTCAATACCTACCTAGTACCCTTCCCTTATTACTTCTACATAGATTGTGGATGACTACATTTTATCTATACATGATCAACAATTCCTTACACTCTATACCTTAACCTTCATACCACTACCTCTTTCCAGTATTTCTATAATCTTACTACAATATTAGCTCCTCCGCATTTTAATTGTTTAATTCATTTAATTGTTTAATTCATTTACTAATGAATTTAGTAAAATCCCAAAGGGGTTTTACTAAATTCCATTCTTCATTAATCTGTTTCCTTGGTCTGTCATTTACTATTGCTGTAAGTTCGTCCAGTTCCCAAAGTTCATAAAGTTTCCATAACCAATCATCCACCTTAGGTATTTCCTTTGACTTCCACTGTTGTGCAAATACTAATCTTGCCGCTGTTACCATATATACCATCATTTTTCTCAATGAATTCTTCTTAAAGTACTTAGTGTCTAACATATTTAATAAATATATTTCTGGATTCATGGGAAAATTAATATTAAGTGCATTGACAATACATTCATGGATATTTTTCCAATACTCCTTAGCTTTGATGCAGCACCACTATAGATGATAGAAAGTCCCTCTTTCTGAACATTTCCAACACCTATCTTTCACATTCTTACTTATTTTAGCAATTTGCACTGGTGTATAATACCGGCTGAAATATATCTTATAATAGTTTTCTTTCATATTTGTACTAATACAATATTTTTTCACATCTCTCCAGGAATTCTCCCAATTCTGCAATGAAATGAAGAGTTGGTACTTACGTGAACGTTCATTCTGGGATGACAGGAGGAGCAATCCATCACGCATGGGTTCGATCCTCGCGCCAGCCTACGCAGGAGCCATTCACGAGCCAAACGGACAGAAAAAGCCGTTTAACTGCCTCCCTGCCCTCTCCGGCCAGTTTCCTTTTCTCTAGCGTATCTGAGTGTCCCCGTCTGTCGCCACCAGTCCTTGCTGTTGACCTTAACTACCTCCTTGTCTTCTCTCTGTCAGTGGTGGGCATGGATTGCTCCTCCTGTCATCCCAGAATAAACGTTCACGTAAGTACCAACTCTTCATTCTCGGGCTGACAGGAGGATCAATCCATCACGCATGGGACTTCCCCAAGCTGACTCATGGGAGGGATTTACATTACAGCTTGAAGCACCCGATGCCCAAATGTTGCTTGCGCCGATTTGTACTTATCCAGCTTATAATGTTTCACAAAGGTTGTAGGCTCTTTCCATCCAGCCGCCTCACATATGTCCTCCAGCGAGGTAGAGGTGCTATAAGCTACGGAAGCTGCCATTGATCTTGTTGAATGAGGCCAGACATTTTGTGGTCGAGGCTGTTGTGCATAATCGTAACATATATGTATGCAAGTTTTGATCCAGCCCGCAATGACCGATTTACTTGCTCTCTGCCCCAGCGTTTTCGGCTGGAAGGACACCAGCAACGCCTCTGAGTGGCGGAACTCCTTGGTCCTGTTCAAATATATTTTCACCGCTCTCCTGACATCCAACTTGTGCCACCGTTTCTCCAAAGGATGCACTGGGTTTGGGCAGAATGTCGGTAAATGGATTGTTTGCTGTCTAGTTGTGGAGGACACGCATTTAGGTAGAAAGGATGGATCAAATGTCAATGTGAGCTTATCCTGCTCAAACTTGCACAAGTTATCGTTCATTGACAATGCCGCCAACTCCGACACTCTTCTAGCCGAAGTTATGGCCAGCAGGAAAGCTGTCTTAAACGACATAAGCCTCACGGATGTTCCCTTCATTGGTTCAAACGGAGGCCCCACCAAGGCATTGAGTACTAGATTTAAGTCCCATGAAGGGAACCTATGAACAGTTGGGAACGATGACAAGGTAGCTCCTCTGAGGAATCGCTTGATGTGCGGGTGTCTCGTATACGAGGCCGCATCTTCCGCCAAGATTGACGACAGGGCCGCCACCTGCCTCTTTAAAGTATTGGGGCGGTAACCTTTCTCTAGCCCGTCTTGTAGAAATTGTAGAATTTGCAGCACTTGTGCTTGCGCTACCGGGATGGTCTTTTCCTCACACCATCTACAAAACGTCTTCCAGGTCCTGTCATATACCTTCTGCGTGGCTTCCCTACGGGAACCCATAATAGTTCTGACCACGCTATCTGTATATGCGTGCTGCATTAGCAACTGCTTTTCAATTGCCACGCAGCCAGATTTAGCCATTCCGGATCGGGATAATTCACAGGTCCCTGATGTAATAGATCCTTCCTCACGGGTAGCTTCCATGGACCCCCCTGTGCTAATTCTAGTAGCAAGGGGAACCAGGGTCTCCTTGGCCAGTGCGGAGCCACCAGTACCACCGATGCTCTTTCCTGGCGGACCTTCACCAGAACTCTTTGTAGTATCTGTATTGGCGGAAAGGCATAGTGAGTTCCCCGAGGCCATCGTGCTGATAGTGCATCGTGCGCCTCTGCTCCTTTCTCTCCAGAAATGGAAAAATACCTTTTTAATTTGGCGTTGCTTCCAGAGGCAAATAAGTCCACCTGTAATGGACCAAACGCCTTTCTATGTCGTGGAAAACTTCGATGTTCAGGGACCACTCCCCTGGATGCAGCCAGTTCCTGCTTAAGAAGTCTGCTTGTGTGTTCAATTCTCCCTTGAGATGCACTGCCGTGATGGATTTCACATTCCACTCGGCCCAGCTGAACAGCCGTGTCGACTCCAAGACCAGTGGCGCTGAGTGCAATCCGCCCTGTTTGCAAATGTATGCTTTCACTGTCATGTTGTCTGTAAACACTTTCACATGTTGATCTTTCAGCAAATGACGACACCTTTGCAGCGCCAACCTGACTGCCTTCATCTCCAGGTAGTTGATGTTGAACCGTCTGTCCCAGGCTGTCCAACACCCCAGGACCGCGAAGCCTTTGCAATGGGCCCCCCATCCGGATAGGCTCGCGTCCGTGGTGATATGGATCATATCCTCTTTGTGGAAAGGAACTCCTACGTTCACATTGCTCTCTGCAGCCACCAAGACATTCCCTTTTGGATGTGGCGAGGCACTTCCACTGAGTAATGCTTCTTGGCTGCTATGGCCAACTGATGTCCCATTAGCAGCCTCTGTAGTGGTTTCACATGGAAACTCCCCCATTCCACTAATTGTGTTGCGGAAATTAGGAGTCCCAGCACTTTCGCTAGTGCCATCAAGTCCATAGAACTGTTCCTCCTCAGGCTGCGGGCTGCTTGTCGCAGATTTATCAGTCGCTCCCTTGAAAGAAACAGTTTCCCCTTTGCCGTGTCTATTACTGCTCCTAGGTGCGTTATCAGTCGCGTAGGAGTCAGCACACTTTTCTCTGTATTTATAAAGAAACCATAATCTGACAGGGTTTGTATTGTCAACGCTAAGTCCCTTTCTAGCTTGTCCTGTGAATGTGCCTTCAACAGGATGTCGTCTAGGTAGGGGTGAAGGCTCACTCCTCGCACCCTCAGGAAAGCTATTAGCGGAATTAGCACCTTGGTGAACACCCTCGGTGCAGAGGCCAGTCCGAACGGTAAGGCCCTGAATTGGAAATGACCCTCCTTGTAATTGAATCTGAGAAATCTCCGATCGCGGATGGACATTGGTACATGTAGGTAAGCCTCCTTGAGATCTATAGATACCATATAGTCCCCCGGAAGCAAGTTCTCCCTTATAGTCTGCAAGGTTTCCATCCTGAACTTGCGGTACTCCACAAACCGATTGAGATATCTCAGATTCAATACTGGCCTGAATTTGCCGTTCGATTTCGGCACTACAAAGAAAACCGAGTACACCCCCGTGTACCGTTGTTGTTCTGGCACCTCCTCTATTGCCCCCATTGCCAGCAAATGTTGAATTTCCTGACGTACCACCTGCTCCCTGTCTCTCTCCTTTGGCACTGGGGATGGAAGATATCTGTCCTTTGGACACGTATGGAAACAGATGCTGTAACCTCGTGTTACGACTCCCAGGACCCATTGGTCCGACGATATTCACGGCCATCTGTGTCCAAAGTCCAGAAGTCTTCCCCCCACCTTCTGTTGTTTGTCAGTATTGGGGCTTACCTCGCTTGGGGTTGCCCCCAAGCTTCCCCTGTCCTTGTCTGCTGCTCTGGTATTGTTTTGGGTACTGGGACCTCTGTCTGTTCCACTGGTATCTCCCAGGTCTGTAATCATTATTCCTTCCGGCAAATCCATAAGATCTTCCTCCCCGAAAGGAGTAGTTTGAAGACCTGTAATGTCTCCTTTCCACTTTTTTCCTTTGTAATGTCGGCATCACCTGCTTTTTTCCCTTCGTCTCTACCAGAACCTTTTCTAAAGCTTTTTCCCCGAAAAGTAAGTCCCCTGAGTAGGGGACGAACGCCAAATTATTGCGGGATTTCTGGTCTGTCTCCCAATGTCTTAACCACAAGGAGCGCCTAGCTACTGTCAGCATGCTGACATTTCTTGCGGCACATGTTGCCGCATCCAGACCTGCATCCGCTACATACTTCAATAATCTCTGAATCCTTAGCACTGCTTTCATCAATTCCTGTATACTCCAGTCCTGTGTGTCCAAGATATCTTGGGTCCACAGAACTCCCACTCTAGCGAACATGGATGTGGCAGTGGAAGCCTTGATTGTCCAAGACGCCGCCTCATGTGCCTTTCGAAGTGAGACCTCAGCTCTACGTTCGTCCACCTCTTTTAGCTGGGTGTCGCCCTCTCGGGGAACAATGGCACCTGAAACTAGTCCCGCTATGGGGGCGTCCACGGGGGGTACTTTGAGGAACGCTGTGTCCTCTTTTAAGAAGGAATATAGTTTCTGGCATGCCGCCAGACTCTTCCTCCCCTTTCCGTGAGAAGACCATTCCGCCAGGATCAAGCCCTTAAACAGATCAGGCAGAGGCAACTCCGTGCCTCTTTTTTCCTTTCTCCTGATCACTGATGCAAGTCTACATTCCTTATCCTTATCTTGCACCTCCCTATCCTTATCCAAACCTAGCGTCTGAAGCACCCTTCTCAAAGTCGCATTGAGGTACTGTGCTTCAAACATCCTGTTTGTTTCCTGCCTGTCCTCATCCTAATCCTCTGAGTCTTGACAGTCCTTCTCTTCCCAATCCATCATTTCCTCCTGAGGTAATTCGTCCTCACTAAAAGCTAAGTCCTCCGCATCACCTCCGTGTGTGGATGATAGTTGTGCTATTCCTCTAGAAACGTTCAAGTCCTCCTTTTCTACTCTCCTCTTCTTCCCTAGATGGCGCCCCTGCACCTCATCATGCTGTATTGGTCTCTTCCCTGCTTGTGATGCTGGTGGATGCTCAGCCCGAGTCTGTTGCTCAGTTATGTGTACATTTGGCAGCTGCGTGCTACTTGGTTGTCCTTGTAGCCCCTGTTGATTTGCAGATAGTAATCTGGCCATAGCCCACTGCTCCAGCCAGTCAGGGGTATGTATAGTATTTCTCTGGCCCCACTGGGTCGGTAGCGCTGTTTGCATATGCATGGCTACTGACTCCCTTATCATGCTGTGCATTTCATGCCTCAAGGACTCTAATGATTGTTGCCACTGAGTTTGCCTGACCCCTTGGCCAATCTCCTCCTGTCTTTGTGGCTGCTTTGGGGCATTTACTAACCACTGAGCCAGGAACTGTGTCAAGTCTGCTGGCACGCCCAGAAGGCTGGAGGCGCCCATGGGTACATTATCAGTGTACTGGTGCTGAACTGTTGGGGCCGTTGGAAAAGTAGTCGCCGAGTCGCTTGCCTCCAGCTCAGCGGCAGTGCGCATGTGCGTCGCCGCACCCAAGATGGCGGCCGGCCCTACCGGATACTCCGAATGATCCCGCTGCACCGCCACACCCAACATGGCGGCCGACGCTGCGGAGAGAGGCCCAGCTTCGTGGGACGCCATCTTGGCTTCCTTTTTCCCAAGATGGCGACCAGCCCCTTCACCGGTAAGCTTGAGGCTACTTACGACGGCCTTTGAGGGCTTGTTTTCACCCCTTTTATCTGCCTTTTTTGCTCTCTTTCCCTTCTTCTCATGCAGTTTACCTGCAGTGTGTTTACTTAGGGGAGGTCTGGATTCATCAGTCTCGCTCTCGCTGGAGGCAAGGAAAATATTTCGCAGCTCAGCCGAGCGGTCGTCTTCCGCGATCCGCTGCGGCTTGCCCTTCACGGTAGGCTTTCCAAGTACCTCGTCCGTGACCCGCCTGACGGCGGTTTTCTGGACAGAATCTACCGTGGTAGTGTCCGAGCCCAACATTTCCATGGTGCTCTGGAGCACATCGTCTGGCACCGTGCCATTCTCCTTAGAAGCCATTTAGAAATTCACGTCGTTATCCCTAACTTAGCTAAAATAGCCGGAGAGGGAGTAAACTGCGTCTGGTCTGCGCAGGAGAAAGTAAAAACTGGCCGGAGAGGGCAGGGAGGCAGTTAAACGGCTTTTTCTGTCCGTTTGGCTCGTGAACGGCTCCTGCGTAGGCTGGCGCGAGGATCGAACCCATGCGTGATGGATTGATCCTCCTGTCAGCCCGAGAATTGCATGTCCCAGATTTTGCGCCCACCTTATCATATTATCCTTAACCGTCTCCTCTTCCATATGCAAATTTAGTAAAATTCTATATATTTTACCCATCAGATGATCTATTCCTGGTTTTAACAATTTATCAAACTCCTTCTCCCTTGTCTCAATTCCTTGTATCTTCATATCCATCTTAAACTTTTCCTCTAGTTGCCTTTGCAATAGCCAATGTGAGGTAATACCATCTCCAACCAAATCCTCTTTACTTTTCCAAACTATATTTTCTTCTTGGACTTTTATTAAATCTTTATAGATCAACCATTTATTTAATTGGGTTTTTCTCTTCTATAGAACGCTTCATGCGCTGACACCCATTCTGGTATTTTTACATATAATTTATTTCTATACTGCAACCATACCTTTAACAAAGGTTTTCTTATAAAATGATGATTGAATTCTTTATTTACCTTTACCTTATCATACCACATATAGGCATGCCAGCTGAAAAAGAGATCCGCCCCCTCTACTTTTAATAATCTCGCATTTTCTAACCTAATCCATTCCATGACCCAGCAAAGGCAACTAGCATGAAAGTACAATTTAAAATCTGGTAGTTCTAATCCTCCTCCCTCTTGTGTGTCCTTTAATACTGTCCATTTTATCCTCATTTTTTTGCCATTCCATACAAATTTTGTTAAGTCCTTCTTCCACTGCTTAAAAGGTATATCATTTAAAATAATTGGGAGATTTTGAAACAGAAATGTCATTTTTGGTAGAATATTCATTTTGATCATCGCAGTCCTTCCCATCAAAGATAAATCGAGTTTTGACCATCTTCTCAGATCTTCCTTTATCTCTCCCCAAACTTTCTTATAGTTGTTGTCAAATAAATCCGTATTACTATTGATAATGTTGATTCCTAAATATCTCACTTTTTTTGATATTTTAAAATGGGACAAGTGTTCAATTTTCTCTTCTTCTTTTTTTGTAATATTCTTTGTTAACATCAATTGTTTTGTCCATATTTACCTTAAATCCAGCTACTTTCCCAAATTCTTCGAAAATCCCAATTAATCTTAATATACTCTCAACTGGATCATCTAACATAATCACAAGGTCGTCCACAAAAGCCCTTAATTTAAACATTTGATTTCCAATTTTAATCCCTTTTATATCCATTTCTTGTCTTATCCTGTTATTCAGTATTTCTATCACCATTACAAAAGTTAAGGGTGACAAAAGACAACCTTGTCTTGTTCCCTTCTTAATCTCAAATTTCTCTGTTCTATCTCCATTTATTACAATACTTGCTATTTGGTTATTGTATATTATTTTTATCCAATCAATAAATCTATCCCCAATATTTATCTTTTCCAATACCTCTATTATAAATCTCCATTTCACATTATCAAATGCTTTTTCAGCATCTACAAAAATCAAACCCATTTTCCTCTCATTATGTTTGTGGTAATACTCAATTACCGGTATATCTAATATCACTCTTACATTATCTTTTATTGATCTTCCTGGCAGAAAACCATTTTGATCCTCGTGTATCCAATTCTTTAAAAAATTTTTTAGTCTTTCTGCCAGAATAGCTGTAAAAGTCTTATAATCAATATTCAATAAAGATATTGGCCTATAGTTCTTAATCTCCGAATGATCTTTACCTTCTTTGCGTATTAGAGTGATTGTCGCCTTGCCCCATGAATCTGGTCTTTCCATCAGTTCCAATTCATTAAATAGTTTTTGCATGGGATCAATTAAATGATCTTGGAATTCTTTATAATACCTCGCCGTAAATCCATCTGGGCCTGGCGCTTTTCCAATTTTTAATTTTTGAATTGCTGTTCTGATTTCATTTTTTGTAATAGGTTTATTCAATTCCGTTCTTTACTCTTCTTGTATTTGATCTACTTTGATTTTATCTAAATATTTCCTTACTTGCTGAATATATTCCTCCGTATCTTTTGAATCTTTAAATAAGTCCTTATAGAACTCATAGAACATGGACTTGATTTTTCTTTGTTCTCTGTATATCTTGTTTCCTTTTCTAATTTCTGTAATTAATCTTTTTTCTTTTTCTTTTTTCAGTCTATATGCTAACCACTTTCCTGTCTTATTAGCATGTTCAAAAAATCTCTGGCGAGTATACTTTATCTTCTTCTCTATTTCCAGTCTATCTTCCATAGCCATTTGTTTCTGAAGAATTTTAATTTCTCTCGATAGTTTTGTATTTCTTGGTTCTTTCTTTAATTCTTCCTCTTTCTCTTTAAGTTCTGTCATCATGTTTTGATATTTCTGTTTCTTTAATTTTTTTCTTGTATGCTTCCTGTTGCAAGAATATGCCTCTTATCACTTATCACAATTTTGTCTTTAAAAATTATCAGAACTGCACCTGCTAATCAATAGTATAACAGTACAATTAAAGAGCAAAATTATACTCGTTTTGTCTGGTATGATGCAGTTAGCAGCAGTAACTGGACTCTTAATGGTGTTACTTTGTTCTTGGCTATATTCTGTGGCTTTAAGTCATTCGCAACATATGGCTACCCTAAGATGACCCTATCATTTTTTTTTTTACAAGATTTGTTCAGAGAAGATTTGCCTTTGCCTTCTTCTGAGGTTGAGAGACTGTAACCTACCCATGGTCACCCAATGGCTTTCATGGCCCAGTCGGGATTCTCAAACCCTGGTTCCGAGAGTTGTAGTCCAACACTCAGTCCAGTTCTGCGCTAGACTGTTTCAGTCCTATTATTCCACTTTCAACATCCTATGGAATCCTGAGATTTGCAGTTTAGGGAGGGGTCTTTGAAGGTGATGGAGGCCTTTGAGGCCTCTCCCTAAACCACAAATCCCAGGATTCCATAAGATGTTGAAAATAGAATAATAGCACTGTAACAGCCTAGTACGGAAATGGCATCAGATCACTATGCCACACTGGCTTCTTGTTAGTCCTGTACAATTTCAGAGCACCTTATCTCTTCTCCCAACAGGAGGTAGGAAAACACTGTATTAACAAGAACTAAAACACTGGATTGTCAGGAACCAATAGAACAGTAACCAAATGAGCATCCTTTGCCAAAGGCAATACTCTATTTTGAAATCCACAACTGCCTGTATATTTTGCAGATTATCTACATCTATGAGTATTAGAAACCTGCTGCTTATTTGAGATTAAAAGCTTGGTCTCATGTTTCATCCACCAAAAGGTAAACAAGAACAGCTAAGCAAGTTGGATTTTTTTAAAAAAAAAAAAATCCTTTCCTTTATAGTTATCACCATGTTATTGAAATTGTTTAAATTCAACGTAGTACAGAATCAGTAGAGACAAAACCACAATACCTCTAAGCGCTGTATTCTTCCCTTGAAGAACATAAAGAGAGATGAGTTTGGATAAGCAGCTTCTTTTCTCTGAAGAATCTCTTTAGCCTCTTGCAACCCTGCTTTGGTATCACTGCCATCCAAAGCAAAAAAAGGACGAACCACTGTGTGGTACCATAGCAAGGCTAGTCTGAAAAGACAGACACATACACATATACAAAGATAACAATATTAGCTCATTCTATAATTCAACAAGACCAACACACGTTCAGAATTCCAGTCCCTCTCTTTCATGTCAGACCAATGTTATGTTTAATACCTTAATAACGGTGACAAGAGATGATCTTTAGAATTAAATGTCTTCTTAATACCCTTAACATTACAATCCTACAAAATCGTACCCAGGCAGGAAAAAACTATACTGCTAACAGAGGTGTTTCAGACATTTCTATTGCTTCTGACCAACCAATGGAAAAATGAAACCATTGTTTCTTTTTCTCCCACTGCAACCATTTAAAACTGGTTTCTAAATCAGAAACATGATCTGTAAGACTGTAAGAACTTCCAGAATATCTCAGGCTGTACCTTGATTTATTCTTACAACTGTGCACAAAGAAGTCCAAGAGTGTAGCCTAAGGCTACATGAGTACAGAGCATTTATAATACATGAAGCATTTATAATACATATCAACTTTGGCTGATACGTCAACTACATCCCTTACTGGATGATAGTGGATGTGCTGGTAACCTCAAAGATGGATTTCTGTAATGTGCTGTATATTGGACTACCTTTGTATCAATTTTGAAAACTCCAACTCGTCCAAAATATGGCAACCAGAGTGATTACAAGTACATCAGGAGTGAACATATCACATTGATACTAAAATCACTCCACTGGCTGCCAACTAGTTACCAGGCAAAGTACAAAGTGTTGGTTGTTACCTGTAAAGCCCTACATGGTTTGGGTCCAAGTTACCTGCAGGATCATTTCCTCCCATACAATCTGCCCCACACATTCAGGTCCTCTTGGGGACATTTACTTAAAACCATCCAGGTCTAGACTGGCAATGGTCACCCAGAGGACCTTTTCATCAGCCGCCCCTAGATTGTGGAATGACCTGCCAGGAGAGATTCAACAGCTAACCACGCTGTCTGAATTTTAAAAAGTTTTAAAGACCTATCTCTTCCAGCAGGCCTACCCAGTCAATTTTAAACTATGAATTTTAAATTGGTATATTCTTATGGCTCTGTTTTAATCTAGATTTAGGCATTAAATGGTTTTATGTGTTTTTAATCATATAATAACAACAACTGCAACAGCAGAAGCAAGGTACTAAGTTTCTAAAACTTACAGCTATAATTTTCTCATAGTTAACTATTTAAATGTATGATATCTCTATAGTCAGCCTTACTAAAGAAACTGCCCATTTTCTCAAGTACTGTGGGCTCTTCTGCCAATAGACAAAAGATGTACAGTATATGTGGGCTTTTCACATCAACTCCCTCTGAAGGAAAGAGCCCTCAGTATCTATCCCTTCCACAGGCAAGGTCCTTCTTTTTAGGAGTAGAGCGCACAGTATTCTAGACTGGCCCAGACTATCCAAACATAACCAAAAGGGGAAGTATGGTGAATCTTATTCGTAAAAGGGAATAGAAGAACATAATGGTTCACTTCAATTCTTTAAGCTGGAGTTCTGATACCAGGGCAAGCAGTATGGAAGTTGTTAAAAGATTTACTGAGATTTACCGAGTTTTCAATTCTCAGATTGTTTCATTAGTAAAAATGGAATATAAGTTGGATTCACAGTGTTTCACTCTAAGTCAAAGATTTTTGGAGGAAAAGACTGTGAAGCAGATGTTCTATGCCATAGGTTATCACATTTCATTGAAAAGACAAAGGGATTGCATCTGTTTATAGTAATTATAAATACCCTCCTCCACAGAAATGAACAGAGAAGCACAAATGCAGAAGTTCTGCCTACTGGACAGAGATGCTCTCACTCAGAGCATCTATACTTTGAGAACTGTCTTCTATCGTACACATAAGCATAAAAATATATTTTTAAAAAATGTTTCAGCTTCAATTAGAAATGTTTAAAAAGTAAAAAAAGTAAACAGTTCCGGATTAACAAACAATTAAAATGTTTTATTAGAAATTTAAATCTTTATTTGTATAGCCAAGGCCATTACAAAGTATTTCAAATGTTTTGTTAAGAGTATTTGAGTATCCAGATTTGTTCTCAGTAAGATCTGAGGAAACACTAAGCCTCCACTGAATTAAAGGCCTCTTACTACAACCTCCAGTTTCATAAACCACAGCACATCAAGAACCAACTTGCTCTTAGTTCTACCTGCTGACGTTTCAAATAACAAAGAAGAAAATAGTGCTTCTTAATTTATGTTGGTTTGCAGTTTACTTACTTTCAGTACTAAGTTATTACCAAAGCATTGCAATATAGCTACTCACGTAGCTAAAGGGGCCTTCATGTCCTTACTTTCACTTGCATACATCAGTGAAGAGAGCCCCTGCAGGCGGTCTCCAGGAAAACCCAGCAGGTTGATGATTTTGAGCAGGTTTGGGGGCACCATGGATATGCAAAGATGAAAAAGTCCATATCCAAAGCTAACAGCACCTTTCAGTCTGTTTAGTGAATCCTCCGTTACACCTTCTGCAGTAATATGGTTATCATTTGCAGCATCAGAAGTCAAGGATTCTCGAGTTATCTTCTTTTGATATAATTCCTGAAGTGTGTTAATATCTGTATAGCACTTATTGTAGATTTTCCAAGCTTTTCTAAGGATCCACCCACCTTTTATATAAGCTAAAAAGGAGGGAAAAGAAAAGATGAAGAATTTAATCAAAGAGAAAAGCTTTTCCAAAATGAAAAAAATACAGTGTAATGATCCCAGAACTATAGTGATTTGTAAATACAAAGTAGGAAATTGTTTGCTATAGCTGAAAGAAGACAAATTCCCAACAAAAAAGAATGTTTCAATTTATAGCCACACTTAAAGCATATACAGTCCTCCCTCCATATCTGCGGGTTTGACCTTCATGAATTTGATTATTTGCGAGGTGCCCACTTGCCTTCTCCCTCCTTCTCCCCTTTCCATTCCCTTGCTTTTTGTCAGGGCACACATGACTTTCTTCTCTGCACCCAGGCAAAAGACAAGTGAATGGGAAGGAGGACCCCCATATGTAGAGAAGGAAGATGTGCACAAATCTTCCCCTCATTCTCCCCTTCCCATTCCCTTGCCTTTTGTCTGGGTGCAAAGAAAGAAGCAGCATGCCTGGGCAAAAGGCAAGTGAATGGGGGAAGGCTCTTCTGTACCTTCTCCATGTGCAGAACTGCCCCCTTCTATTTGCTTGCCTTTTGCCTGGGCTAATGGAAAGGAAGCTTGCATGCCCAGATGGAAGGCCAGGGAATAGGAGGGAAAATACACATGTGCCTTCTCCATACATAAGGCTCCCCACTCCCATTGACTTACCTTTTCCTTAGGTGCATGGAGGGAAGGCATGCTTGCTCAGGCAAAAGGCAAGGGAATGAGAGGGGGAGAATGGGAAGAAGGCATGCTCCCATTCCCTTCTGGGCCTCCTCTCTCCCATTCACTTGCCTTTTGCCCAGGTGCAGAGAAAGGAAGGCAGAAGCGTCTAGGCAAAAGGCAAGGGACTGGGAGGGAGGGGCCCCAGAAGGGAATGGGAGGGGGAGCACTTACTCAGGTGGGGGAGTTATTAGTGCTTTTTTGACTTTCATGAAGGTTCTGTACCCCAAACTCTTGTGAAAGTGGAAGGGCTACTTTATACAATCCTGAAAACAGAAAATAAAAGGAATTAAACAATTTCTAAGTATATGGTATTGAGAAGAGGAGATTGTCACCTCCTTTCTGAGGAACATACCTAATGCTGTACACACAGCGAGAGTCAGAAAAAGAAGAATATGTGGGTCTAATTCCTAATGGTTAGTCCTAATTAGAATGAAGCCAATGAATCACAGGCTGAATGATGAGTCAACACACATTTCATTGATCTAATGAGTCTACTTCAGATGGAATTAACAACAGGATTGAGGCCATTGTGTGCAAGGCTGTTATAACTATAACTCATTAATTCGCTAAACTACTAAATATACCATCTCAAATACTTTGAAACAGATGTAAAGACTGAAGAAACAGAGGTGGGGACAGCTGCCAACTTTTGCAAAATGAAACTGTGTGCTAAAATAAAACATTCAAGCCAACCATGATGATTCAGCTTTATTAGGAGCTGAACATTACTGCAAGTTTGTGCAGCTCACCCATTTTCTGCTGCATTGCTTGTTTGGTTCTTATGTGGTTTACCACAAGGGAAGTGTTTATACAATCCTATACAGTAATGCTGCAATAAGCATAGAGGGAAAGGTTAAGCACACTCTACTCACTCCCCATTATTTTTGCCTGTACATTCACAGCTAACACAAAGGATCTGAGGTACACTTTAGAACAACTCTTTATATGCATATTCATTTTTGGACTAATACAAATATTACCAATAAAACTTGACTTTTGTGATACTTTGAAGGTTAATATATTTATTGTGTCAGAAATTCTCATGAGCTGGTATTACCTAAATGTGTTTAATCTATCCCTGACAGCTCAGGTAACAATAAGATCAGACAGACTGTTATCACACCAACTGGTTAATACTAAAAAGTTTCTATCCTTACCAACAGCATTATGAGAAATAACATACTAACAAGGGTTTGTGATGTTCCAAAAATGTACTGAAATCACCAAAACACACACACACAGACACACACAAACAACAATATTCACAGGAAAGAGGAAGGCTTGCTTTTCTTTTAGAAAGCTGATTCAAAAGATAAACTGTAGGCCATCACTCATGAAATCAACGTGGACAATGGAATTTAGTACTTTCTTCCCACATAAGAAAAGGAAGAACCTGGAAAATGCTGAGTAACACAACTTTCAACCAAGCACCATTAAAATATGCAGTCTGATTAATATAAAAATCACAGCTCACCTGACAATTCTTGTTTTACAAAAGAGAGGACAGCAAGGTAAACTTGACAGTCTGCTACAATGATCTGCCTCTGTAGTCTATCAATCATGGATGGGGCAGCCTTTCGGCCATCAACCTGTTTGAGAACCATGAAAGAGGAGGAGAAATACTACATGAACCTTAAATTCTCCTAACATGGGCATTGTGTATTTCCTTGAAATAAAGTGGTTCTAGTCAATCTCAGAAGACATGAACAAGAATATTAAAATGAAGTAAAATTGAATAATAATTCAATAATTAAAAACCTACTCTCATTTCAACCAAAGCTCTTAGCAAACTCAATGAAGTTCCCCAGATACTCCTGCTGTGGTGATCAAAACAGATCTCAGTGTGGGAAGATGTGAGCCATGCCCCCTTGATGACAACTCATGAAAGAGAGGCACATGCCAAAACTAGCTTTATAAGTTTGGCCAACAGACCTCTGTATGGGCACTACATTACACAAAGACCCTAAAAGAAGTTACCTATCAGGTTTTTTTAAAAAAGAAAGAAAAAGAAAATATGTGTGGAAATCCTTGAAAAGAACTGAATCTCTGTCTTCTTATAAAGATAATTTTACTGTATGGCACAAAACTACACCTCATTTGGGAACCACTGTTATTGTCGCCCATGTTTAGTGTTCATATGTAAGTGCATCATGGTAGTGATCTACCTGACAGAAGACATAGGTTCTGTCTTCTTTTTCTTAAGGAGAGGGAGTTTCATATCTCTAACAAGGACCCCTGGTCAAGGAACCTTACTCTCCATATGTCTCACTCTAGATTTTGAAGCTTATTTGGTATCAGTTTGTCATTCCAAAGAATTATTAAAATTGCGGTTAAGAAAGGAATATAAATAGTAAAACAGACTACATTTTGAACACAACCTTAGCTGCCTTCATATTTTAGTCACTGCAGGATAATAAGCAGATTTCTGTTATTTAACTGCCATATACAATATCAAGAGCAACTAAACTTACCTCAGTTTTATGTATCTCCATTCATGAGTAAGCCCCTGGGCTACAACTCTCATCACATAAAATGCAGCTCAGTCCTATGCAAGCCTACTCAGAAGTTTAAATACCTAGCTGTTTAAAATGTAGAGGCATTAATTTTTAAATGCCTTTAAATACTCTCTGATCTGTGATCACTGATCAGAGATATCAGCAGGGTTTCCCCACACAACGCAGGCTGTCTTTCTTCAGCTCTGAGCAGGGAAATCCCAGTGATGAGAGATAAGCACATTGCTAGAAAAAGAGAGGCAAGGCCTGCTGGAGAACACTGTGGGCCAGAAGGGGAACCACAGCGGGCTGGATTCAGCCTACAGCCCAGAGGTTCCTCAGTTAATGGAACGGATTACCCTAGCTGTCACCTCCACACACATTTTATAAAAATACAAAAAATTAAGGCACATATCAACTCTTTTTTCTTCAAATAACAGAGTATGTTTCTGTCTTTTGGAAAAACAATCTGAGTTGTAAAGGCTATTTAAAATGGCACTCTGCTACAGCCGATCTGTACCATGCAGCTGCAGACTGAGCACAGAAAAGAAAGACCCCCTCCTTATATTACCACTAGAAAATACATGGAATAGTGAAACTAAACACGTTGCCCAGACTTTATACACTCAGCATTAATAATGTAGGATGTACTCAAAGGGAGCCAAAGCTTAAATTATTTATACATGATGCAGCATACTGCACTAGTTCCACTGAACTAGCAAAGGTAAACAGCATCAATGGAACACATCAACTAGATTACTAGCCAAAATCACATCCGTTTCACAGTGGAAGCATACCAACTACTTGTATACAGTGGCAGTGTTAAGTAAAGTACAAACATGTTACCGGCTTTTACTATCTAAAACACCAACATATTAATTGTAACCATTAAGTACAATTCTGTAATTCATATCTTGCATCTGATGTCTGCTTAGGAAGAGTAGCCAACTTCAAAGGCAAGCAAAAGCCCACACACAATAATGAGCCATGATAAGGCTGCATGGTACATGGACTAGCTTTCAAGACACCATTCAGCCATTAGAGTTGCTACATGACCTCAGAATAATCATTCATATACCTTAAGGTACAGGATTATGGAAAGACTGAGATGGTTTCGGAGAGATCATTGGAAAGACAACAGGGCTTTTTAAAAATGCAACAAAACCTAAAAGACACAGAAGAGACATCTGGAAAAGCAGTTGCCATAATGGCACAGCACACATTCATTCACACACGAGTAATGTCACACTTACATTCTTCTTAATTTTATTTTTTATTGTTTCTATAACACCTGTTTCTTCACTCTCGCATAGTTTTTCAGTAGCTTTTAAGTCATCACATGCCAACTGCATTTTTTCTTCTTCAAAGGTCATCATGGCATTCTGTTAAAAGATAAAAAGAAAGAATCACTGAATTGTAAAGTGACAGACTAATCTAAACCTGCTTACTGTTTCCAGAACCAAGGATGTTATATAACTGCTTTATAACTTGAAATAAGCTCACTACTGAAGAAATGGCCATCTCACATGAGAGCACTGCACTTAAAAGGCACCGACAAAAAAGTTAACTTGGGAGTTAAGGCCTGCAATATTTATTGTTGTGCAGCAAACAAGGCAGTGCAGAAGGGCAGTAGGATAAAGACTTCCCAATGGAATAACAGTAGACAGTTAACTGAAGACTTCCATTACACAGCTGATGTAATTGTCAAGCTCACAGTTAACACTGCCCCTAAACATAAATCTGGACTGCTTATATCTATAGTCTAAGTATTGTTCAACAGTACAAGATTCATTTGGTTTAATGGTTTCAACAGTAAACTACTAAAAAGGCAAGGCAAACGAATCCCATATTCTTACTTTCTAAGCATAGGATTTCTAAATTCATATCCAATGGCATCTGAAAACCAAAAAAAATCCTGTTAATTATTTCCTGACCGTGATTCTTACTAAGCAGCTTTGCCATGCTAATTGGAAATTGATGGGCTTGTAGTTCAACATATTTGGAAAACACAGGAATGGTACAGGCTCCTGGGGAGTAACAACATCTTGACCATTATTGACACCTACCACGTTCATGACAAAATGCAAGATACAAACAATTAAAATGTCCAGAATTTGCTCAGTTATATAATCAGCCCAACAAAGCTCTGAATATTGGATAAATGGCCATTCCAATGATTTATCTAGTGGGGTTATTTGCACAACTACCAAAGATCACATACAATCCCTGAAAGACTTTTCTGCTGCCCTCCATGCCCCCTGCCGCTAAAGTGCCACCAACTAACACTATGGCTACCAGGTGGTGTCTACTTAGGTCATTGCTGTTTCCCTCCACCATCTTCTCATCTACCTTTGCCTTTTCTCCTGCTCTAAGAATAACACTCAGAAATAGTGCAAGCTCTCTTGAGTCTAAGGCCCTTTCCGCACCTTACCTTTTTTCAGTGCTGGGGTGCGGGGATTGCGCGAGCAGCCTCCAGCGAGAGGCTCTCATGTCCCCACTGTTTCAGCTCCGCACGAGCTGCCTGCTCCTGAGCTCTCTTCCTTCTGCAGTGCAGCCTGGGAGTTTCCCAGGTTTCACTGGGGCAGGAAGCGCAGCTGCTGTGGCTCCAGAGGCTCCGCACGCACAGCAAATGCATGCAGGGCCTTGGAGCAATGCGCAATCGCACACCATTTTCAGCTGAAAGCTGAAAATGAAAAAGTGCGTTAGTGGCGCCTGCCCTACCCTGTAGCGTCGCACAATTGTGAGTGCATCATGCGCGACGCTTGAGGGGCCCTTTCGCATGGCAAATGCAATGCAAAAAGGGCCTAAATGTGGAGGCCAAAGCGCACTCCAACCTTAGGATAACTCTTGGTAGCTGCTCCAGCTCATGAAAGAATTATGAAAACCTATTAAAAGTCCAAACATCTTCAGAAAAAGTTACAGAGAGGGTACTATATTTCAGAGGCAGGAACACCCTCTCTCAACCTCAGAGGAAGGCAGTGGCAAAGTTCCTCTGAATAAATCTTTCCAAGAAAACCATATGATAGGGTCACCATAAGCCACATAACATCCACACACAACTTAAGGGAATTCCATGAAATAGCAAGAAATAAAGCAAAATTAAAATACATGCCCCTTTGTCCTCACTTCATAGATTTTGGAAGCACAGCTCCTGGATTCTCAACCAAGATCAAGTTACTTCAGTCCCAAAGGAGCTGCCATGCCTACTGTATGGTCAAATGCTACACTAGCTGGCATCAGAAAATGACTCTTTTTTGAGACTGTGGAAAGGGGACCATGGTCTTTAAAGGACTGAACTTTTAAATTTCATATATGTGTGTGCATGTGTCTTCAAGTCCTGTGTCAACTTATGGTGATGCCATGAATGTCACAGGATTTTCTTAGGCAAGGAATACTCAGAGTTACTTTTGCTAGTTCCTTCCTCTGAAATATAGCCTACAACACCTGGTATTCAATGGTGATCATAGAATCACAGAAATGTTGAGTTGGAAGAGACCACACGGGTTATCCAGTCCAACCCCTTGCCATGCAGGAATACCCTCAAAGCACTCCCAACAGATGGCCATCCAGCCTCTGCTTAAAAATCTCAAAAGAAGGAGACTCCACTACACTCCGAGGCAGCATATTCCACTGCCAGACAGCCCTGATCGTCAGGACGTTCTTCCTGAGGTTCAGGTGGAATCTCCTTTCCTGCAGCTTGAATCCATTGCTCCTTGTCCAGGTCTCTGGAGCAGCAGAAAACAAGCCCACTCCCTCCTCTACATGGCATCCCTTCAAATATTTAAACATGGCTATCATGTCCCTTCTTAACCTTCTTTATTTGGGTGGGTGATCTCCCACCCAAATACTAATCAGGGCTGACCCTGCTTAGCTTCCAAGATCAGACAGCATATGATATTTTTAGGGTATTTAGGCCCTAAACTTCATTAGTAGTAGAAGATATAATGTGAGTTGTACTTGAGGACAACAAAGGTATCCTAACTGATTGTGTCCCTGTTCTGGAGTTTTAAAAGACTGCGCAAAGGAATATTGTTGTTGTGTGCCTTCATGTCATTTTTTACTTAAGGCAACCCTTAGGCAAACATATCACAGGGTTTTCTGGGGATAAGTGTGTGTGACAGGCCCAAAGTCACTCAGCAAGTTTCCATGGCAGTGCAAAGAATCAAACCCTGGTCTCCAGGGTCATAGTCCAATGCTCAAACCTCATCATACTAGCTCTCTGCAAAGTAATGTTGTAGTAGATATTTTATTTTGCATGCTCTTTCAAATTCCAGGACAGGCAGTAGCAAGCCAAGTCCATACAAGGAATATTCATATGTCTCTTCTAGTTCTGATGGCCTGTCAACATGCATAAGGAATTCGTTTAACAGCCTGCAGTTCAGCAAAACCTGAATTATAATTCCCAACAGAGAACATGTGGTCTCTAAAAGCTAACATGCTGAACTTCCCAGTCTCTTGATACACCCACAATAAAATAAACCAGGCTGTTTTACAGTACAACCCAGAAAATTTAAATACAAGGGTAGCTGCCTGTTCATTTCATAAACATGACAAATGCAACTTACTGTCAAGAAAATGAAAAGCAAAAATTATTACTTAATTCCTTGCCTCTGTTTCTCCTAATATAACTGCAGACTTTGTATACCGTTGAATTGAAAATGCTGTCATATTTTATTAGCTAAAAAGAGAATTAAGTTATGTAAATTCTCATCCAGTTACTGTTATAGATGATAGCAGCATCTGTACAGACTCTTCAAGGTAATGCTGTCATATAAATATATTTCCCCGTGCTAATTTATACATGTCAAAGTCAAGCTATCACATGGGCAGAATTCCCTTTGCATTTCAATAATTTCATCTCCACTGTCACATAGAACAAATTTCAATGCTTTTCCTAATGGAAGTTTTGAATGACAAAGCCATGCAAAGAGCTGCAACTATATTTAGAGCAGTAACCAAGCAAAAGCTTTTCAGGGTACAATGAAGCTGTGCTAGGATGTTAATATTTCAGAAATCCAACTCAGATAAGTAAAGTTGGAGTGGGTGAAATCCTATTAAGATTCCCAAGGCAAGAAAAGAGACTCAAAAGAATAGGCACATCATTAAGACTTTCCCTTGAAATTTTAGTTTACAATTCTAGAATGCTTTTAGACTTTGATGTTTACAAAAACACACTGACAGAAAATTTCAACAAGTATAACTCACAACAGGGATTTATCAACATAAGATGCCACAAATTCCAGTGAGACTTCACAAAAAGGAATGACTGACTACCATATATGCTTATACATTCCGTCAAGATGCCACAGAACCTTTTATTGTTTTCAACATGGAAGACTGTTAATAGCACTGGCTGTGATATGACCTTTTGCAAGCAAGTGGCTACTTCATACAATCATTGATTATTGGTGGCATCTTAAATAGTTAGTAACAGTTAAATTCTTAAGAAATTAACTATTTCTTAAGTTTAGAAACAGTAGCTACCCACTGTCAGTAATTCTGGTGTGTAAGTAATGACCAATAGTCTTACTATAAGCCATTAGAAATGAAATAATGAACCAGCTTTTTCACATTATTTAGTTGCATATTATATTTGATCACATTAATCAGCTGAATATCATATTATTGAGTACAAAATTAACCACCATTCAATCATGTCTAATGCAGTCAGCATAAAGTGTCTGTACCACAACAATTTGCTAAAGCAGTTCCCAGACATTCCCATATTTTGAGCTATGGAAATGATATGGGCTATAGTTTCTGATTCCAGAGAGAGAAACAGAGACATTCTATTTATTTTATCTCAATTGCCTTTAGGCCATATTTAAAGTTGGAATTCTTCTAACGTGGCATACAATATAAATAAAACATACAAAAATACAAGGCTTCAAAGCACTTCAACTGAGTTTGGAAATGCTCTGGCACCTAGTACAATTGGTACAACATCAAGGTCCCATGAGCTAACCTCACAACATATTTGCATAGAAAACAACAGAGCTGCAGAATTGCAAGGGATCCTAAACAATATAACTTGTATTGGTAGATTAGACCAAGGTCCATCCAGTTAGCCAGATACCTTTTAAAGCTCACAAGAAGGACACTGAGACAATATCTATACTGTTCATCCTAGAACTGCCATACACACTGCTGCTCCATTTAGATACTATGAGAAATAGCTACTGATGAATCTTTCTTCTACCTTTGTCTGATTGCTTTTTAATTTTTTTTTAACATCTTTCCAAAATGGTGGTGATGGTGGTGGCTGTGTGCTTTCAAGTCAGTGCTGACTTACAGAGACCCTAAGATGAACCCATTACAAGGTTTTCTTGGCAAGATTTGTTCAGGTTCAAGAGTTGCCAAAGGTTATCCAACAGGTTTCCAGGGCTGAGTGGGGAAATGAATCCTGTTCTCCTAGAGTCTTAGTCCAATACTCAAACCATCATGCCAAGATGGTAAAGGTCCTCAAATGAACATGCCTAGGCTTGCTCAAACACATACCTACACACTACCCAGTCTTTTTTCAGATTGGTGGCAGAACCCAAATAATCAAATTTTGGGTTGGAAATTTCATTGAGGGTAGACAGATACAAATATGGAGCCATGAGTGGGAAGAGCCCAGAAACCACCAGCCGCTCCCTAAAAGATAAATAAAGCTGGAGATTATTCTCTCCCAAGAATCTTTGCCCCAATGCATAAATTCCAGCAGCAGTGACTTAAGACAAAGGAGTCTCTCAGCACCTCTACTTTGGATGAGAATCTAAAGCAGCCAAGCCAAGACTGGCACCAGGCTTGTAGGAGACATGAGACACTCCTTATCTAGAATAATAACAGTCTTTTTATTTCTTAATGCATTACTTTGTGTTTTATGGGACCACAGTACAAATGTGTACAAATGCTGGGCTAGGAGAGGAGAAAAGCAGATTAACATTAGACACCCCATACAGAAAACTGACCAGGTCTGAACACCATACTGGAGTAGGGGAAATCTAATTCAGGAAACAATGCCAGCATTGAAACTCCACTCCTCAGACTGATACAGGAGTCACATAATGACTCCTTTGCAAATCTCTTCCGTCCCATTCCATAATCCAGCATTTGGATCCAGGGGCACAGGGGAATTTGTACTTTTCTGCATCAAGACAAATTTGTGCTAATACAGCTATAGTTCCTTCTGGGTGTTTAAAAAGCTTTGCTGGGTGCCTTCAAGCCATTTCCAGCTTGTGGCCACTCTATCACAGGGTTTTCTTGGCAAAATTTGTTCAGAGAGAGGTTTGCCACTGTTCTCCTTGGAGTCATATGGACATCAGGGGACTTGCCCAAGGTCACCTGATCAACTTCCAAAGCCAAGCAGGAATTTGAACCCTTTTCTCCCACAGCTTTTGTCTGACACCCAAACCACCACACCCTGTTGATTCTCTGTAAACCTTTACTGAGGGGGAAAAATAGAATCCGCATTTAGTAATCATGAGCCAGTTTGCGTAGCATTGCTTCTCTTTCACCTTCTCCAAATCTGCAAACTAATCTCAACCCAAAAAACATGATCTGAAGAGTCTAAAATCATGGTTTGAAAAAACACATTTGTGATACATGAATCAGGTCTAAATTATGAATCATGGACTTTAAAACATGCTTTCTATTACATGATTTCAGATCATGGATGTACAGGCATTTTGCAGGGGAAAAACAAGTCTGCAATATTCTTTCATAAACAGTAACACTACAAAAAAAAAAGTATGTTTTCAATTACATATATCACGTTCTTTGTGAAACCCAGTTCATCACAAGAGTATTTTATACTCACCAAAAAACTCACAAAGCTGGCTCCAAAACTCATTAATGGGCTATGGTTTCTGTAAAAAACAAGAAAAGGCAAAGTTATTAGATGTATGAAGCCTTTCTTATTAGTACGTGAAACAAAATCAAAGAATCTGACAAAATATGTTAGAACAAAATCAGTGAATTACACCAAGCATTTTTGTAAGTGTTTAGGGAAAAGACACAGCAATATTTTCTTAATTTTTCAGCATAGGGTACCATGATCAAAACACAGGTGAGAATAAAGACCTCTTCTGTGATACTACTGTTCCAAATGCAAAGCAACATCTCACTTTTTCACAATGTATTTGATTTTTAAAGCACTCTGTTGGATTCCAAACTGTCCAGCATAAAATTCAGCTCAATATAGTCTATCTTTTAATAATAAATGCATACAATATGCATTTGGTACAGATTAAACTGAAATTAATGAGTGCATGCAATTAACGTCTACAACAATGTAATGCAGCAGGGAAATGTTCTGGGCAGAAATCCAACAGAGCAAAAATGGTAAGACACAAGAAATCAAACTGGCACCAGAGATTTTTTGACATTTCTGCCTTAGTTACAGGGCTGGAAAAGCAAACTATATTTGGACTGAAAAGTGATTTACTTCTTGAAAAGTGTGAATGGACATACTGGTACAAAATGCTTCCTACAGCTGATTTGCTCTCCAGCAACATTTAGAGACCTGCACTTTGTCAAGTTTTTGCTACGCAAATGTACTGCCTGGTCACAGTGATACAGGCACTGGCACCCCCAAAGTTGGATTACTGCAATCCACCCTACATGGGGCTGCCCTTACGTATGGTATAAAAGATGCCAGTAGTGCAGAATGCAGTTGCCTGGTTGTTGTCAGGCAGTTACATATCTATATGTAACACTTTTGCTGAAGGCACTGGCTGCCTATTTTCTATGAGGTCACTTTCAACATTTAGTACTATAGTTTGTACACACTCCTAATTATCTCTGAACCAAGCCATTTTAGGAAACGTCTCCTCTTCATCATCCTGCCAATCGCTGAGATATTCTTTAAAAAATGCTCTTAATGGTTTCACACAACAGAAAAATTCAGGTATAGGACATTTAGCACATTAGCTCCCATCCTATGGAAAGCATTCCTATAATATGTCTGTAGTATTCTGGTTTTGGAATCTGCTGACTTTCCTTTGTAGAAAAGCATCTCCTGACAGAAAATCAAATTCCAGTCACAGTTATTGATGTATTACCATAGCCTTGAACATTTTAAAATGTACATTTCCTTCAATTTTTTAATTCAATTTAATTTTTTATTTTTGATGCGGAGCATTTTATAAATCCTGTCATGAATAGCTTTGGTGGATTACAAGTCCATACATAATCAGATAAAAATATAACAGTATTCAATTAAGGAAGAGTAAATTGAAGGTTTTAAAATATTTCTTTGTCTCCTTAATCATGTGTTTGAGAAGGCTGACACTAAAGTTCCCTATTATACAAGTTTACCTAAGGAAACAAAGGCCATATGTTTCCTATTCACAGGACAGATGGGAGATCCAAGTCTCAATTACCAGGCTAAAAGGCAGTTCTATGGTACTGAATAGTCAATGTAATGAGCTTTACAGAACACAATAGATCTTGATGTCCACAAAGATGGTCAAAGTACTTAACGAGTAGCACTGGACTGTTAAAAAAAACAAAAACAAAGTATGTTCAATTGATTATGGTGGGACATCAGAGTAAAAACAGATTTGTGCTGTGTCAGACACAGCACAAATCTGTATGTGACACAGCACAAATTAAGCATACATAGCTGTGTGCTGCACAGCAGCTAGGAAATTTTAGATGGCTGCTATATCCTTTCTATATTTAGCACGCACATCACTCAACTACATATATTTCTTCACTGTACAAGTAAATATCCAAGGAGAGATTGTTCACTTATTGGTCATACTGTAAGAAATAGTGCTATGTGCATTAATGCTTAAAATTCGACCATCAAGTTGCATTGCAAAAGCCAGCCTTTCTCTGTAGCAAGGAAGATGTGTGAACAGGGAATATTATTTCTTGCTCTTCTATGTGCAAAGACATGTCACTTGTCAGTATGCATCATAATGTCACATGTATATCCCTGTACAGATGATTGGCACAATCCCTTTCATTGATTAGAAACAGAATGCCTAAATCAGAATAGGTAAAGGAGAGCTCTCCAGATGCTTTTGGACTACAATACCCACCAGGTCTAGCCAGCATGACCAATAATAAAGGATGATGGGGTCTGCAGTCCTTCACCATCTGGAGGATCACACATTCCACATTTCAGCACCAATTCAAAATTATCCAATTGTAATAGCTGGCTAGCTTTGTCCAAGACAAGTGTACCATTCATCTGTTTGCCAAGCACTCATATGACCTATGCCCATAGTGTTATTCAAAGACTCTGAATCACAGCCCAGAATGTTTTAGCTAAAACATAAGTTTCTCAACTATTGGATAATCTTCATTTTAGTATCTGTGGTCAGGATAACTAATATAAAAATCTGATTCTTCTTACTTAGAACAGATTCAATCCTGCAGAATTATTTGTTCTACAGAACATAAAGAGACCTCTATGAAGAAATGGGGATATGAATCAATGCCACTGCAATTTAAACAGTAATAGATTGTCAAGAGCCTTCCACAACCTGACATCTCCTATCATCTCCAGCTACTTTATACTATTGAAAGGAACTAACTGAAGGATATCATGTTGAGTAATGAGAAAAGTGAACCATCTGGGCACAAATGCTGTGGACAGAGGTAAACAGTTGAGAACAGGTCTATACGAAAAGTTGCAGTAGTACAAGCAGATGACTACAGTGTGAACAGAACATTTTGCAGAAAAGTGGTAAGCATGAAGAGCCATATTTTTACTACGCTGCACAAGGAGAAGTACTGTGATTTGATGAAAGGCTGAATATGGAGAGCAAAGGAGAGAGATGAATAAAAGATAATGTGAGGCTTCATCCTTGGTCAACAGAGCAGGTGACAACACTGACAAGGCATGTAGATCAGAATAAGAGAAAGCAGCATTAGACAAATTGTGAGAAGTTAGGTTTTGAAGCGCAGAGTTTCCGATGGTGACAAAATACCCAAGCAGAAATAGCAGTCAGACTGCTGGAGAAGGCGAAAGGACAGAGGAAGGCAGTCTTGGGAAAACCCAAGTGCCATCAGTTTAGAGGTGATATTGAAAATAATGGAATTCTTATGAACTGATGAAAGGGTAGGATGTAAAAGAAAAAAAATGTGAGTGTTGACAGAACAGATCTCTGTCATTCTGGAGGCACTGAATATGAGGTGAAGTACCGTATGTGTCTATTAAAGTGCTATCTCTTCACCAAGGCCTTTCTGAACTGACTGTGCTGCCCAACTTCAGAACTATGTTTTGAAGCTCTCATTTAAGATGTTTCATTAAATGTTTTATATTTTGATGTTTTGCACATTTTTATTTGTTATACAGTACTTCAAGGTAATGCTAGATATGGGAGGCAGTATAGAAATTGGTTAAATAAATACCATATTTGCTGACCTTTAAGATACACTTTTTTCCCTGAAAAATAACATTTAAAAATGAAGTGTGTCTTATACATCAATGTGTTTTACATGCCAGCAAATACCAACCCCTTTGCTATGCATTTTGCCACCGCGCGAGTTCTCAGTGCCAAGGCAAAATGCATAGGAAAGGGAGGAGGAGTTCCAGAGGGGGAAAAGAACCCTCACATGAGGCTTCCCCCTCCTCCTTCCCTTCTATTTGCATGGGAAGGGAAAAGAGGTAGCTCCAGAGAGGGGAAAAGAAAGTTCACACAACTTTCTTTTTGCCCCTCCGGAATTCCCTTCCCCTGCAAAACAGAAGGGAAAAGGGAGGTGTGAGGAAGCTCCTAGGAGCTTTCTCCTCCCACCCAGAGCTCCCTCTTTTCCTTTCCCCTGCAAAATGGAAGGGAAGGTGAGGGAAGCCATGCTATTTTTTAACTATTTATTTCCCAAAAAAATAACATTTAAAAATGGGGTGTGTCATATACATCAGTACATCTTATATGCTGGCAAATATGGTAATGTAGAACCAGCATGGTATAGCTGTTTGAGTTTTGAACTCTTGGAGACCAATGATCAAATCCCTGTTTGGTCATGGAAACCCACTCAATGACAAGAGGCAAGTCAGACTTTCTCAACCTCAGAAGGAGGTAAAGGCAAACCCTCTCTGAGCAAACTTGCCAAGAAAACCATGTCATAGAGTCACCTTAGGGTCGCTATAAGTTGGAAACAACTTGAAGCCACACAACAAAAAGAAGAAGAAAAACTTTTCCATGTGGAAACATTAAATGAATGATTACATAGGTGGGGCAAAAAACAGTTGAAGAGAGTCATGGAAAACTGAGACATGAAGGACCACTGAAAAAACAGAGATTGAAAACAGTAGAGATGTCAAGAAAGGTGAGGAGACTAGATACAGCTAGATTTCACAGTAAGGAGGCTGTAAACTATTCTAGTGAGGTCAATGAAAATACTGAGGGTAACTTCTAAGGAAGTCATAACAGCAGGTTAAAGCCTCATGCTTCAAGAATTTCTATGCAGAGGGGAAACGTCTCATAGTATTTGGAGTGGCACAACAGCTGAAAGGATTTTTTAAAGTCATACTAATATATTCAAGATGGAATGCAGTAGAAATGAATTAAAAAGATGGAGAGGTTGACTATCTGGATAAGAGGAGAGATCTTGACATTGGAAATAGAAATCAAGATGTGTGAGAGAAGACAATCAAGGAAATACAAAGTAGGATTGTGTGTGTATGTGCCTTCAAATTGCCTTATGGTTATCCCATGAATTTCACAGAGTTTTCTTAGGGAAAGAATACCCAGTGGTCATTTTGCCAGTTCTTTCCTCTGAAATTCAGCCTACAACACCTAGTACCTGTAGGCAGTCTACCATCTGAGCACCAACCAGGGGTGACCCTGCTTATTTCCAAGATCAAATGGGTTCTGGTGCCTTTAGGCAAGGAGAATGAAGGAGGCAGAAGAGAAGATGAGAGAAGTTTAGGAGGGAAATCTACCAGGAAGAGGTTGAGATCCAAGTGCTGTATTTCTGTATAATAAATGAAGAAGGTATTCTCAAGCTGAGAGTGAGAAAGTAAGGAGACAGTATGGCAGGACTTTAAAGAGCATCAAAAACATAGGGAAGCAGTATTAATGATTCTCATAGCTGACCCAAGGTAATGTGTCATGTTGTTTAGCAAGGAGAATGCAGGGAAGTAGGTATATTTAAAATGACAAAGTCAACCTTCTCATTCAGAAACACTGAGCAGCACAGGTTCATGATCAGTTTTCTCCATGACAATGGACTTGAATATGCCAACATTTTTATCTTTGACGCCATGGATGACCAAAGACATTTTGGTGCACAAGGAACAAAAAAAAAAAACCATCCATGGTATCTTTTTTCTTCCATGGTAATCAAAAATTTATAAGATTCTCTAGAACCTGCCAACTAAAATATGTGTGCTGTTTGCCCACAAAGGAGACAGCCAAGCCCTAATTAAGGTTATAACCTTTTAAGTAAGAAAGAGTGCTAATAAGAAAATACTTCACTGTCAAAGGTAAGCTGAGGACAAGGAATGAGTAACACAACATCAGAACATGCAGAAGTTGCTGCTAGGTATTTTTTCATATAATTCCTGTAATTCAATACTGTGATAAGTTTCATGGCACAAGGAGAAGATGCAATGACTGCCAAAATATTCTGTAAAATTCATCTGTATTCTCAACAAACAGCTGCTTGGTAGTAAATGATAAAACATGGTTATGTGATAGTCTGTCATACTCTGGAACTGACAGGACAATAATATACCGGTACATGTCGACTAAGAAATAACTCCTTCCAGTTTAATGGGGCCTATTGCCAAGTAAGTGGGTACTGGATTGTAGCCTGAATATGCTAAGAAAGAACTAATAAAGAGAGATTAAAATATTACAATTTAAACGAAATGAGTTGTGCCTCCATAAATGACAAGATTCTTGCAACATAGGCTTCCCATTAGAGAAAGAGGCAGGGTGGTGATTTTCACATATTGCCTCCTAGAGCCCCATAGCTGATTACAGAATAAAAAAGGTATGAGAAATCAGAACAAAACTTTGCATATATTAAATAAAGCAGGGGGGGGGATTGGAGATGTTCTGCCCAGGCCTGAGCAAAATCTTTAATTGCTATAAGGTTAAGAAAAATTAACAAAGTTTCCCAGGAAACATCCATTCCACAGGAGACCACACGAATTTTAATTAGTTGCAAGAAAGGTTTTCTCCCAGACTGTAACTGGGACACACAATGACCAGCAATTATAAAAGTAACTGTGTGAAAAGACACTCTTTTGTTGCTTCAAAATTATACAGAAGTGTATGTAAATGTATATACCTAAACTGAGTACATGAATTTATTTAAAATACTGCATTCCTCCTTTAATTTTTTAAAATACAACAATTGAACTACATCAAAATATGATAATAAAATGCAGAAATTAGACAACTACCTATAATTTAATAAAAATGCCTGAAAAAATAAACAGGCTTTGTGATGTGATGAAAAGAACATAACGGCTGCATCAAACACATTTGCTTTGAGATGGTGTTTCCACAATTAAGGTGCTACAACAGGGAAGGCCATCTCCTTTGTTGTCACAGAATGTACCAACATCATCTAGACAAGAACATCCCCTGATTATGTTAAAGCAGTGAATAAATCATGCCATTTTCCAGATGCTTTTGTAACAAAATCCTAGCAGCCCTACTTAGTACAATCAATGGTGAGGAATGCTGGGAGTTGCGGTCCCACTAAACCTAGACAACCATATGATTCCCAACCTTCTCTAAAGGTATGAACGCGCTTATACAGGCAAATATAATTCAAATAGTTAGATTCCCATGCCATTTAGGGCTTTAAAAGTAAGAGCTCCTTACTTAGGTCCTACTTCAGGGAGCTGAGGTACTGGGAACAAGGCTTGTAGACATATGGATTGGTTGGGGAAAAAACCTTTAATTTAGTTCATATACAGCTCAACTGACAATTCCTATCAGAAAAGAAGGGCCCTCTCTGTCTGGATCTTTTAGATTCAAGAATGAACAGACAGATAAATGCTTGCTGCTGTGATAAGGCTTCGGCCAAATGACAAGACAATGGAACAGCACTGAGAACTTACCAAGCTAGATACTTCTAGTGGCTCTGCCTAATGTACATTGTGATTAGACCCCAGGATTGTATTATTTGCCCAAGATAAAGAAATGCTGCTTCTGAGCAGAAAAGAAGCTTTCTCTTCTGACTTGCCATCTACCAGTACAGAAATGAATTCCAGTGATAAGGGAAAAGAGATCAACTGAAACACAGAAAATTTTGGGATTAGGAATAACGGTAAAAATTGATTTTTTTAAAAAGCAGCAACCAGGGAGAGAAGCTCTCATCTCATTCTCTAATTTTTCTTATTTTAACTTTTTCCAGGTTTTGTTTGTGCTGGGGACCAGAGACCTTCGTTTGCCTTTGGCCCTGATTCTAAGAAAAGGTTTAATTTTTCCAGTACATGATATTTTCCTGCATGGGGTATTGTACAGTCTCACCTCCTTTGATCTCTGTTGAGATGTGGGTACCACTATGGAATTCTTTCCTTCTCTCTTGCCTGAATCTTCAGGTACCTACCTCTTCGAATAGCTAGCTATTTCTTCTTGAGTCTTTAGGCTGAAATGACCTAAATATCCCTAAGGGCACCAGATCCCATTTGATCTTGAATGCTAAGCAGGGTCAACTCTGGTTGGTACTTGGATGAGAGACCACCAATGAATATCAGATATTGTAGGCTGTATTTTAGAGGAAAGAAATAGCAAAACCACCTTGGAGTATTTCTTCCCTAAGAAAACCCCATGAAATTCATGGGATCGCCATTAAGTCGATAAGCGACTTGGAGGCACATGCATGCGCGCTCACACTTTAGGCTGAATTCCTAAGCAGTTAGGGATGTAGATTACGTTTTTACTAGAGGACTAGTAGATAATTAGAGGAAATGCAGTGTTTTATAGTGGGTTAACTGTAGCTACTTTTGCATACTGTGCATGTTATATATAAGAGTCAACTTCATCTGATTCTTTAATCCTAAACGTTAAAATCACTGTATGGCATTTTCTCTGAAATTCATTGATTTGCCTCTTATTTCTTCCACATTGTGCCTTCATCTCAGGAACCTGCTTCCCTGTTTATCTGTTAGAATTAATATTTGAATTAACTGCAGCCACGAATAGCCTCAGGTCATCTCTGCTTATATTCTCTCATCCACTAGGACAATTAAGGAACTATATTTTCATAAGTACCAGATCTATGAGGGAGAAGAGAGTAATACACTGCATGCCCACTCCTGCTTCAGCTGGATTGTATTTTTATTCCAATTTTATTTTCTTCTTTCCAAAGGGTAAGGTTAATTCATCTATTTTGTCTTATCACTAGTGTATGTTGCTTTAGAGGATCTAATCAAAATAAAACCACAAACTCAATCACACACTGTTCTTTTCCACTCTTCGTTTTTTTTATTTTTAACTGTTACTAAACTTCTCCACAATCTTGTGGCAACTTTCATGGCTTTAATAAGAGGTTCTGCTCACGACAGTAAAATGAAGCATTGACCATGGGTTGAATTAACTAGTTTTAGTGAAAAATGCAGCCACTTACATTGAAGTTTTAAAGCTTCAATGCAATTTAACGCAGTGAATTTTTTAAAAATAAGGATGGTGATGCTCTCCTGTTTTCTTGAATGGGGGGGGCGCATTTAAGAACAACAACAACAACAGAAAAGTACATTATGCCTAGGCAAAAAGGGTCATTGAGATGACAAAAACAAGATGTTTTGGAATTGTTTTATCTCAGTCACTTTTTAATAGAACTGTCTGAATTCTCAACTGATCAAGATTCTGAAAAACTAAACACCCCATGCCATACCATTTGATCAAATGCGATAGATTTTTAAAAGAATGCAGAACCGGAACACTTTAGACTGAGCTGCAGTCCACATGTTGTGTACTGCCACATGCATCATCCACAGCCAGACTGGATAAGAGACTGAGAGGAGGTACCAACAGCATCTGGAAGATCATATGTGATCGACACAGCTGGTGTCTGCCCTCTCTTGGATTCAACCTATCATGGCCTTTGCAAAGCTGTGAAAGGGAGCTGGAGAAAAGGAGGAGGACTACAAAAACAACTTGACAGATAAGCAGGCAGTTAGTGTGAATGCTGGCAAGCTAGGAGGAGGAGGGTAAGCAGAGGAGTGTGGTAGATCTAGAGAAAAGTAAAGAAGGATATAACTGTAACAGAGACAACTAAGTACCATCACACCTTTGTTATCAAAGCCTCTAACAAAGAAGCTCCTTTTTACAAAGTCTTTTTATGCCTGTCCAGACCCCTTTTCCTCCTTGTCCTCTGTCTAGCTAGAAGCTTTCTCTAACAGCATCAGCACTGTAGGATGATGAAGGCAGGCTGTAGAAACACGGATTTTCAATGTCAGGTTGCAACTGCATGTGTGCAGTAAACAATGCAATAAGGCTTGCAGTGAGAAACAGAGGGACTCTGCTCTAGCTTGTCCCACTGCAGAGGAGTATACCTACCTACAACAGGCAAGGTAAAGAGCTGTTATATCCAGAAGTCCTTGATGAGTATGATTGAGCAGCAAAATAAATACAAAAGCTGATTAGCCTTCCTCACCAAATTCACTCAGCACATTAAAAAAGCACAGATGTACAGGTCTGGCCACCAAAATAGAAACCATAAGAAAAGTGGAGGTTGTTGAAAGAAAAAAAATCATCCTTAAAAGAAGCTTTCAAGTGATCTTTAGAAGGCTTTTATTTATGCAAGGCTCCCCTGACCTCATTTGATTTCTCACATGTATGTTTTTAGTCTTAAATAAAAAGTGTGCTAAAATATTTTTTATTTTTTCTTTGTTATTTTGTATGTTGTAGAGGGCCATCCCTATTCTTTCCATGTTATTTCTGCCTCTGGTATGAAATTTTCTGTGTAAAAAGCAATCCTCAGGAACATACCTACTTTGTTAACTGAAGTATGCCTGTATATTGAGCCAGACTACTATTATTTAAGGTTAAAGAGAAGTCTTGAAAATATTTTTTTTACTGTTTAATATTTAACCACTGCCTAAGACTACCTCATGAAGAGATTTATTGGATCCCAGCCATGCACCACCAGAGATACAAAGAGACACACACATTTGTCATTTTTCAGAATCATTTTATTTCCCTTAAAGGAAACTAGAGTGGGTTCTGGAGAAGGGATAATGTAGATAGTAGGAGGTTCAGAGTAATAAAGGGCAACCTTGGAGTGCATTCTGTTGCACCATATCTTCTTCATTCACCAGTTTAATATGTCCAAGGCTTATAATGACTGAATGCAGTTTGACAACACACTCGGCCTTAGCTCTGTGGGCAAGAGAGATGCAGCAATTGTACTTCTACCAAGACACACAAATCATATGTTTAGATATGATACAGCAACTGATTGTAGTCAATATCTACTTTTGTTCCCCTCAAACATGAGCATTTCATTCAAATTCAGAAGAGTTCGAACTGGTCTTGATACACACAGTTTTCTGTCCCAATATTGTTTCAAAAAATTTACCACCACTCTGAGCTCCTAGTGTGCCAACACCTTTCCCTACATTTTCTAACCTTTTTATCCAATAGCTTTTTTAAAATAAAATCCTTCTGTCGGTCAGTTTTTCCACAGTTACTAGCAAGGTTTCTAAGAATGCATGCTCATATTAATATCTTTACCTTATCTAGGCTTTTTGATGGTTTTCACTCAATACTATTTTCTTGATAAGGCTGGATGCCTTTGAACTAGAGATCTTCATAAAGGGATTTATTTGCTAGGAAAGAGAGAAATTCTATATTGACTAATCCTCTTCTATGAAAGAAGGCAGGGAGAGGAACAGAAAAGACTCTAATATATAGGAAACACTCGAATATTGAAGGATTGGTACTCTTGCTACACTTACTTTTCAAAAAGCATTCCTTTAAGGAACTTCTCCTACCCTTTTTAAAAAATATTTGCAGCAGCACTGGACAACTGCCAGATTAAGGAGGCCACATGAGCCCTCCTGCTGGGTCCGGAATTTTAAACTTTTTTAAAAACTGAATTTTAAAAAACTCAAAATACCTCCCATGCTCTCTGGAGGCCATGCGGGCATTTTTAGCAAAATAAAATATAACAAAGTAGGGGGACATATAGTCCATAGGCCACAATTTTTTCATTCCTTTTCTACTGAATTGTGGAGAGATTTGCAAGCTACATTTGGGCTCAGCAAGAAGATTTGTAATATGGAGCTCTAATTTTCAACAATCCACCCACCCAGCAATGTTCTTTCCCACAAAACTTCAATCCATGGAATCCATGGAATCCTTGGACACAGTGCTTCCTTAGAATTTTTCCTGCGATTGGGGCAAGGTCTTTTGGCAAACCTTGGGATGCTCTGATGCATTCCAGTACCTTCACGTTGCTGCATGGCCCATCTGACTAAAATCCTGTCACCATTAACCAGCTGAATTAGCAGCATGAAAAAGTATGCATTGCTCTTGTTACACCAAAACACCATGGTAAGGCTTTTGGAAAACTCGGCTGATAAGAGATTCAAACTACAACTTATGATACAACTGCCAAACACTATAGTTTACTGATTCAACCAATATGTTCAGAAGTTATGGACTACAAAGCAGTTATCTTCTCAGAGGCATCCTATCTAAATTCCCTGCCTGTTCCATCTCGTAAGGTATATCGTAGCAATAGATATTCTTATTTTGGAAAGAAAGATTCTCCTTCTCTACCCTTTTCTCTGATGCACAATTCTAGCATTGGTGAGACGACTGTTCATGGTAGCTTGAGATCTCCACCAGGCAGAAGTAGAAGAAATTAGAAAAGCATACAAAGAGTTGTCCAGCAGTTTGCAATCAGTGGGCCCCAATCTGGCCTAATAGCAACACTACTTCTTGTGGACACTAGGGCTTTATTTGAAGACCTTTTACATTCAGATGCCCCTTCCTCTGCAGTTTCAACAAAAGAAGCATACTCATGGGAGAAAAGACTTGTGTACAAAGAAATGTTTTATTTAATACATCACCAGTCTACATCCCCTCAGCTTCCAGGCAGTCCACACAAACAGAATTATGATAAACTTCTTAATCAAACAGAAGTGCCAGGATGGTAAAACAAAAATCCAGTTATTATTCCCAGCTAGAGGAGATCTAGAGTCAAGGTGAAGTTGCAATATTTGTATCAGTTCCATTAGTTCAGTGGACCTACAAAATCAAGACGATGACTAGTTTTATACTGGAGAAAGAAATTTCCATTTGTTTGTAAAACAATGCCTTTATTTCTCTTTTTATCCATAAGATCACGGATGGGGAACATGTATTCCGCCAGATGACACTGGATTGCAACTCACATTAGTCCTCACTAGCAGAGCAAATGTTAAAGGATAATGGGATTTGAAGTTCAACATTATCAGGAGAGCCAGCTGTTCCCCATACCAGTATTTCACTGAAGCCATAAGGAGGGAGCCTAAGCACAGGTAGGATTTTCAAAAATCCAGTGACTTCTATACAGCCTATCAAGTTTCAACAGTAGCTTATAAGGCTGATATAACTGTTTGCAATGATTCACAGTTCAAAAAAATAAGTGCGATTCCTTTCTTTTTCTGGAGGTTCTAGGCCAGGACAATCCATCTTAAACAAAAACCTATTTTCATTTGTGAGTATAAGTATTACTCTCAACCCACACAATCGCTATTATAATACTACAAGCAGCACCATTTTTCACACACACTCAGTTGTTTATTTTTCACTGAAATCATTAACCATCACATTTTGTTCTGACACTTAGAGCACTCTAGCTTAAAACAGAAGAACAGGATAACCCTTTGCTCTTTAGAAAAGAGAAGTTTAATTGCCTAGTGTTTATTGGAGGCAAGCAAGCAAAGAGATCTGTGTACTCACTTCTTGGCAGAAACAAGTAATTCCAAAGGCTAGCAAAGAAGACATACAATATGAAACCTTATTGCCAACTAATTCTCCATAGGCCTGAATTAATAACCTGATTCAGGTCTCGCATAAGAATGTTTTGGCCAGTATGTTAGTACTCAACACCAAGAAATACATTCCACTGATGAAAGACTAGCTTCATAACAAATTGGGGGCACAATCTAAGTTATGTGCTTAAAAGCACTACACAGATATATGGAACAGTGTCCTCTAACTGTGAAATAGGAGAGCAGCGCTCCATTGGCACCACACTAATGGAGTGATGACAGTGGTAGGCTTGGGAGATCCAGATTCTGGCTCCTACTGAGTCAGGAAATTCACTGGGTGACCTTCAGCTGGTCATTTTCTTTCAGTCTGATTTACCTCATAGGACTTTTATAACATTAAAGAAGCAAAGAAGAGAGTCATGGATATAAATGTAACAAAAATAAGTTGGGATATAAATGTAACAAAAAACATTAGTAATAAGGCTGGTGCAAGAATGCAATAGTGCACAGAGTATGAAGCATTCCTTGGTTATAATATACACAGGTTAAAATGTCTATCATAACATGCTCATATCATGTAATCATTCCATGCTCACAACCAATTTCATTCTTCAAAGAGTTGAAGATAGCAGAAATAATGTTTTAAGTTATCCTCAATTCTCATGGGGTATTTATACCATTTCTGTAAGTCTGCCTTCAAGTCTGCATGGAAGGAAGAAACTACACATAAGTCTTCCAAGACTGGGATCCAAACCATTGTTATTGTGACCTACAAAAACAGACCGTAAGAATGTCAACACATCTTCTCCAGCTGAAGCAAGTTACTTTCTTTGTGAGAAAATTACATTTATCATGACACTGACAGATTCTCCTCCCATTCTTTGCTACAGGAGAGAGATTATTTTACATGATCCAAGTCAAGGATGTCATTGTAGATCAAGGGACACAGAAGCGAGCAACTGAAAGTCTTCTGCCAAATTTCAATTGGTCTGACATTAATACATAAGATGTTGGCTTACCTCTCCCAGTCTCCTGGATTTTTAAGTACACAATATGAGGCTTTTAGTGCAATACCATTTCAGGAAAGAAAACATACACATTTAGGAAAATAAAAACAAGCCAACATTTGAAATGGCAATAACTTTTGATGACAAAACTTTAAAATAACACAAGTATTTTTGAACTCTCTCATTCTCTTAAGAGAAAAGATACTGTGCCATTGAAGACAACTTGGAAGCAGCAGCTACAAATTGCTGACCAAAGTATCACATAGACACTCTATAAGACTAGTCTTAAAGGAATGGTATTAGGCTGCCAATATGCTTCCAGTCTGAATTCAGTTAGGTGAATTTGGTGCTTGGGACTTTGATATTCAATGACAGCTGTCTCCTAGAGAGGTTTCTTTCATACATGTGGGAGGACATGTGAAAAACCCAAATTGGCTGAGACACGCCTGTTGAGGAATGCCCTCCCCTTGGAGAGTGGATTGGCACCAACATGGACTTCAATCTGGTGTCAAGCAAAAACACGTCTCTTTATTAAAGCTTTTGGGAACTAACTGATTATTTCTAAATGTAAATGTACACGGTGTGAAACTGATTTAACCTTTTTAACCTGTTTGAATTTAGCCTTTTTAAATTATTTTTATTGCTTTACATTTTAAATTGTTTTAAAATTCTGTAAACTGATTTTACTTATAGGTTACCCTGCCACAGGTTACATATGGCAGAATATGAATACTTCAAAATATTTTGAAATATTTATATTTTTATAACTATGTAGAAAGCAATCCTAATATACCAGAATAGGCATGAGAACTGATCAGCCAGTTTAAACTTCAGACTCCTCTTTGAATCAAACTGTCCCTGTCAGGTAAGTTTTCTATGAAACAAGATGCTTATTTTACATCTCATATTTCTATGTGCTTTCAAATGCTGCTAAAAACTTCATTTATTATTTCCGAAATCACAATGCTGTTTAGTAATTTCTCACTCATTTCTACAGACTCTATGACCTTTTACATTTTCTGATAATCACTTATCTTCTTAGTACTCAGGCTATCCAGCAGTCCTGTTTTTACCACTTAGTCTTCACATTTACATCAATGGCTCTTCCTAAAATCTGCCTTTCCTCTTCTTTTGTAAACCAGTCAGTCCACAGTTCAATTATGACACACCTAATCTTTCTTCAACATCCTCCCACACTCCTACAAAATCTATTGGGATATGCAGCTGTTCAATCATTGGAAATGACAGCTCCCCTTATTAGAAGACATTAAACAATTATGAAAAGAACAGCCACTGTATGGCCAAGATGCAATATTAAGCAATGACAGGAATTCTTTTTAAAAAGAGAAGGTGGTACAACCATGGCAGGAATAAATAGGAAAAACAAAAGTACATAGGCAGAAATATAAAGGTAATGTATGGAGGATCACAAGATTCCCACCTATGCTTTAATTAAAATATATTTTGCCCTCCAGCTCCAGCCTCCTTTCTTCTGTAGAGGTTCTCAAAGATCATGGTTGAAGAACTTCCCTTTTCCCCCAGTCTCCTGGAAGATTGTAAGGCTCTCATCTAAGGCCAACAATAACAAAAAAAAATTATAGTTGTACTAATAGCTACAACTATCCATGACAGAATTGTGTCAGTTTTGATTGTCAGTTTCCTACTCCAAGTATTCCTTTTGAGGTGTAGCAAACAGAACTATGCACTTTATTCAAAGCATAGTAAAACAAGAGATTTATATATAATGATTATAATTATCCCAGTTTTATTTTGATCCTTGTCTTAACAATCCCTAACTTGGAATTTGCCTTTCTCATAAATGCTGCACATTGAATCACAAGAAGGAAGACATTTGTTCAAGCAGTTAAAATTGTTGCAAATGTCATTGTACTATTTTATTTACCACATTCTTCTATACACGTGCCATTGTAACATTTATTTATCATTCATCTACATTCATAGTCTTCTTCTTTATTCTTCTTCCTTGGGTCTCCACCAGTGTTTTGTCACCAGAACATGAGTAAGGAACCTCCAGCAGAAAAAAACACTGAAAAAAAGGACAGCCAGGACTGCCCTCCCTTAGACAACTTTACATTTTCATGTTTTGTAATCCTGTAAGCCATCTTGTACAGGTGGCACATGCCCTGAGATGCAGGCTTTAAAAGTTATAAATAAATTAAATTCCCGTAACTAGGTCTAAGATTTGCTTTAACAATCTGGAACAGCATTCAAACAATATGCTACTAACAGTTATATATATTTAAATGTAGTAAACAACTGCCAAAAAGTCCAATGCAGCCACATTTGGCTCATCGATAAATTTGGCAAGCATGGGATATGAAGACAGATTCTCTGATGGATTATTATCTGGCCAAAAACAGGAAACTGAAAGTAGAAATTAACAGTTTTCCCAAAGGAAGAACACAGGAGGAATCTCCCAAGAATCCACAGCAAGACGGGTGGATCTGAACTTGTTCCTAACTGATTGGAATTTTATGAGGAAATAGTGAGGATGCTGAGTCTGCTAATGAGTTAATTATTCCAGATTGTAAAAATGAAAAGGGATATATCCAAGTGTATATCTCTAAACTGAGGGAATGGGCATTAAAATGACAAATGAAGTTCAAATGCACATTGGCACAAAACAACCCAGCTTAACATATACACCAATGGTGAGGTACTAACTGGAAGTCTTGGGATTATGGTGGACAGCTCAATAAAGAGATGAACCCAGCAGCCAGTATCCTGTTAGTAGGGAGCATCCTCTTACTTATATGTATGTGCATGCATAAGTCTCTTTTTAGATGGGGCTCTCGCCCTCGTACTCTGTCCAAAAACTCCCCAGCATCCCACAGCTGTCAATACAAGCCTCCATTGATGTGATGTTCTGTTGCAGAGGGGAAGGAACTCAGACTATGGTGATTCAGCTGCTCTGAGTTATCACCTGCATGTCATTTGAGAGCATACCCTCATCTCTTCCCCATCCCCACTCCTGAGTCCTAATCAGCTGCTCCTCCATGGTCTGAACCATCTCTACCATTTCTCTCCTCCCTCCAGTAAGCGGTAGTAGGCCAGGGGCTTGACAACTGTTAGGCAATGAGAAGATGTAGAACCACACATATGGAGAAACACCAGATGTAGGCTATTGGCCCATGTGTGGCAACTGTGAGAAAAGTGAGTTCCATCCAAGAGACCATTAAGAAAGGATTTAAAAAACAATCTTTACACAAATCAAAAGAGCCACCATACTAGGAATACTATGTGCAGTTTTGGTCATCTGGGCCTATTGGGTTTAGGGAAAGAAGACAAGGACGATATGACAGAAGTTTTCAAAATTATGCATGATGTGAAAAGATTATTTGCTGTTTTGTGCCTTCAAATCAACTCCAGCTTATGATAACTCTATCATTCATAGATTTTTCTTGCCAAGATTTACTTAGAGAGTAAATCCTCTTAGGCTGAGAAATGGGGACTTGCCCAAGGTCACCCAGTGGGCTTCCACAGCTCAGTAAGAATTTTTAAACCCTAGTCTCCCAGAGTCCTAATCAAACACTCAAAGTCCTATAACATGCTGACTCTTTTTGTGGAGATACTGGGAAAAGAAAAGTAATGCTGTTTTTATCATATCATATTAGCATCCAAGGACATCAAAATGAGGCCAATCATGATGGAATATTTAAGACTGCTAAAACGTATGCTGTGCATTGTTTTATCCCACAAGATAGGATGATGGCCATCACTATAAGCTTTAGAAGGCAATTAGACAATTCCTGGAGCAGGCTATCAATGGCAACTTGCTGGTCCCCCCAGAATAAGAAACAATATCCCTCTTAATACCATTACACAGAAATAACTGCAGGATAAGTTTATTATACTCATGTATTTGCTCATTTCTTTCCATGTAAGGAAAGGTTTCTTTTTTTATCCATAGTGCTAAACTGCTACAGACTAAGAATGGCTATACCACATGATTTCTCACAACACAGATCAGGTGAAAGATTCCAGTTCTGCATTTACTTATATAGCAGTTTTACTATTTTGTTATCTTTGTTATCTTAAGACGACAATAATTTGAGGACGGGGAGAGCACATTCTGCATTCTAATCACTGCTGCCTGAAGTCAGTCCTAGGAGCCAAACTTGGAAATAGTCAATTAAGTTATCAGTTTGCTGGGTTTTCCTACTGACATGGCTTAACTCATTAGATTTTCTGATCAACGGTGAAGTTAAACCTATGCTTTAACAGGGTAATCAATGTTAGAACATTAGCATTCATTCAAGTGGATAGCTCTTCCTCTGGCAGCTTCAGTAACACAGGAAGGCCTCAGGAAAAGGATTAGGATGGAAGGGAATGCATCATATACTGCAGAACCCAGCAGAAGAATATCATAAACACAGTGGAAAAGCTAGGATTGGGGATCCATAGAGGAAGGGGTGAGGAAAGAACCCCAGTCTGATTGGTTTGCTTAACCCGCCATCAGTCATGGCCCTTACAAAATGTCAGACCCTTTAGGCAAGAAAGGGTGGCATTGCCCCTGGCCTATTACTCTGTGTGTCCTTCTAAAAGCATATCGTGATCTTGTTTGATTCTACTCCATTTCAAACTCTCTTGGTTCCATCCCACCCCATTCTACTAACCACTCACCCTCTGCTTCAGAGAGCCGCAAGCTTTGAGGACTTTAGTGGGATTCTGGTTATTACTTTGGAACCAAAAGGTTAAATTAACTTAACCATGCTTGTCATGTCTAATCAGAAGTAAATCCTACCAAATCCCTTTGTAATCCTTTAGAATGTTTATTATTGCTCACACAGTACTGTGTGCTGCGATAACCAAATGGAATTTTTTCCTCTTCCCCCCATTTCTGTCTGTTTTGCCTCCCCCCGCCACCTTTCCCTTTCTCAATTTGTCTCTCAGCCACCCCATCCTGAGTGGATACACACTCTGAGGCATCTGATGAATCTGGACCCAAAAGATAGGCTGGCTAAGTCCATGCCATCCCTGCCTATATCTTTCTTTTTAAAACAAAATCAGAAATTTTACTGAGTTACATTAGCAAAAGAGTTATTCTACCAATGAACTTTGCAGAATATACTTATATTTCTTGATAAGGAACAAAGAGGCAAAGAGCATGCAGTGATTCAGTGAAAAAAAGTCTGCATATGCTCAGAGGCACTGAAAACATTTCTGATTAAGAATTCTCTTCTTTCAGTTCACTGACTGATCTTTATAGCTAGCCATTTATTGAAGTATTTGATGAATGTCTTCTAGCTGAAATCAACTCATCTTTCCTTACTAACCTTTAACATTACTCCCTCTTAACCTTTAATAAACAAGGCACTTTCAATAAATAAGGCATTTGAGGAGCAAGTGAACAAATGGCAAGGATGATGACAGGCTAGAAAAGAGAGAACAGGTACAGATGAATGATAACATTTATTGCACCAACTGTAAGATAAGTTTCCATACTTGATGGCAGCCCTCAACCCACAGTTCCTTGATGTGAATTTTTTAGCTCTGTCTCTTTTAACTTTTGTAAGCTCCCCGAGTCCTGTCCTGGGAAAAAGGAAAGATGGTAGCAATAATGATAATATAGGTTTTGTGGTCCATTTGGGGAAAATAATTTAAATTTGGGCAACTTTAAAATGAGAAAAAGCAATATGCTAGGGCAACAAAGGGAAATGAGAAGTCATCAGAAGATATTATTATATTTAATAACTGCAGCAAGGTTGACATATGCGCAACACTGGAAAGAAAAGAAATATATTGGTATAGAAGAATGGAAGTTAAAAGTTCTGGATATGACAGAGATGGAAAAATTAGCATTTTCTTTGAAGAATAAATTTATCCAGAATTTTGAGAAAGAATGGAAAGGAGTATTGGACTGGGTAAGGATATACATGTATAAGAAATCAAAGAAGAAATAATGTAATTGTTCTCCTCTCTGTAAGATGGAAATTATGTTTGTATGGAATGGAAATAACCAATTTCAGCTGGAACATTTAAGCCTGGAAATGTGTGTGTGTGGGTTTTCCGAGATTAAACTTTTAATAAAAATTACTACTGCTACTACAACAACAACAACAAAGAGAAAAAGCACTTTTAAAGGTGACGATAGAAATGTGTCCCTAGGTGACAACTTCAGTGCCATGTTCTATAAGTCCAATGATCTGTCCTGGGAACAAATTAACATTAGGTTGTTGTGGGTTTTTCAGGCTTTGAGGCCATGTTCTGTTAGTATTTTCTCCTGACGTTTTGCCTGCATCTATATATATACTCTGTCTCACTTCCACGCCACCAGATCTTCTGAAGATGCCAGACACAGATGCAGGCGAAACATCAAGAGAAAATACTAATAAAACACGGCCTCAAAGCCCAGAAAACCCACAACAATCTATGGATTCCACCCATGAAAGCCTTCGACTTTACATTAATTAACATTAGTTTAACTAATTAAACAATTTCAATTGTTAGAGTTGCTGGTAAGGAGTTAATTTCCCACCTTCTAATGTTAACATTATTGAATTGATTTTCAAACCTAATGTTCTAAGCTATGCCTAAGAGTTAATGTGGGAAAGATTTACACATATCTCTTTAAGAGTAAAATCACTGTTATATCAAAGCCCTGGTCAAATATTTTATATGCCTTGATGCAGATTACTAGTGCACATGTCAACAGCAACACTCCTAAGAGTGAATACTGTGGTCTGCGAAACTGTCCTAATTTTTTTTATAAATCCTCATGTAAACGATTTGAACCTTTATCTGAACTCGACAGAAGGCATGCTCTAGATGACTCAGTTGAATAGAAGTCTGCTGTATTCATTGCAGTCTCTAAGATCAGATTAGTTAGCTTCCTCAAAGGAAGTAATTAAATATGGAACTTCATGTGAAACAATGATCAAAATCAAGCCTGCAAACAGCTCACTCAGATACCAGTATAATAATCTCTCTCCCTTTCTGATGAACAAGGATATTCAGAGAACAGAAGCCAACTGCCTAAGGAAGCACAGTTCATCTTAAAGGAAAACTGTCAAGCCTGCAGACCACCAAGCAGGCACTGCAGTACATGAAGTGCTCAGTATCTGGCAGATTTTGCACTCCTCCTAGTGCAAAAGACAGGATAGTCAGTTATCTACCAGGTCACAGCATGCGCTTTGGAAGCTGCAACTTTGACAGGAGTATTTTAGAACACAAAATTGCAAAGGTTCACACACCCTTTGCATGCCATGTAAAAACTGTGGACCCCCGCTTGTCTATCACCTGTACTCTTTGCACAATAAATCCTAAAGCACTAAACTATGATCTGATCTTATTCTTTAAAATGTTAATAAAATTATTTTAGGCAATAAAGACAGCAGAAATGAGAGCATACAATTAGTTACGGACTACAGACGCCGGTTAGATTTTTAATTTGCTGGAAAATATTTGTGTATACCAAACTACCCCTTGTAGAGGAGCCTGAAGTAGTGATTATGGTCTTTTACATATGTTAGAGTATAATACACAGCCAAAGTAATACCCATCAATAAACAGTAAGTGAAGTCCCACAACAAGTCATAAACTGTTATCCCCTTAATCTCCTAGCTCTCTCCCTAACACACTCTCAAATCTTCTCAGCCCAATTATCTGGTAAAATCTAGTACACTATGTGCTTTGGAACTGATCGTGCTGGTGGTTAAGAAGGGGGAAATTTCTATTCCTCCTCTCTGACAAATTGCTGCAAGAGCACACAACAATACAATGATTATGTGAGTACATGCCTTCAAGTCACCTGTCAATTTTTGCCAAGCCCATGAATCTTGTAGGGTTTTCTTAGACAAGGAATATTCAGAGGTGGTTTTGCCAGTTCCTTCTTTCAAAATATAGCCTACAGTATCTGATATTCATTGGCAATCTCCCACCCAAGTACTAACCAGGGCTGACACTGCCTAGCTTCCAAGATCAGAAGGATTTTGATGATTACATTTCAAAATAACATGTCATAATGAACACCAGGATAATGAGAGGCTCAGCCAGCAGCTATTATGGGACCTGCAATAAAACCAGTTCCTGTTAAACTCTAGCAAGAGTAAAAAGATTTTTGACTTCTGCCTGAAAGCACTGAGGGTAGAGGCTTGTTGAACTGAAATAGTAGTAAGTTCCAAAGTCCTGGCACCCCGAGAACCTGAACTACTCTGAGTTCCATGAGCAAAGAAAGGTGGGATATATATGTGACCAAAAAATAAAATAATACCAGTATGAGATGAAGGAAGACTAACACAAATATTTTTGCACCACAAGAAGAGCTAAGGAACCAGAAGGACCAAGTGTGTTTTTAGGGACATTTAATTCAAAATAAATTTTCTTGATTTCAGCAAAATTTACTTTTGAATGAGTCTCTATTTCTTCATGTTTTAGGACTCATACCAAAACTTGCCCTGATTAGCAAAAATATCTGTGTAATCCTATACTGGGGGGGGGGTCAGGAACCATTGGAGGAAGGGAAAGGAGAAGGGAAAAATCAACTAAGCAGATAATCTGCTCTATGGAACTGAAAGAAAAGGAGCGTAATAGAAGATGACAGCATTCTTCCAGCAAATGCTTGCCGAATGCAAGGAAACATTCTCATTAAAAAGATGCAGTGCTTTTGTGTTTAAACTGCTCTTCCTTCAGCAGTATCAAAGTAGAATAAAAGAAACTACACTGACATTATTTTAGTCTTATCAATGGAGGGGTAACAGGAAAGAAGGAAAAAAACATACAAATAAGAGGGTTATGAAAAACACTGGGTATTGAATGGGGAGGGTATGGGGGGGAATAGGATCAGCGATGACAAGGCAGTTTATGTAGGTGCCAAATCGGTGATCCTAGGCTCTCCCTGCCCATGTGCAACATAGAAACACTAAAAAGGATGGCAGGAATAGGACAGACACTGAGAGTCAGCAGAGATTATTGAAAGCCTCCCAAAAGCAAAAGAGGGCATATATTAAGCCTGAGAACCATTCCTCTTTGTTGTTTTTGTTGTGTGCCTTCAAGTTGTTTCCAACTTACAGTGGCTCTAACTCAAACCTATCATGGGGTTTTCCAGAGCTGAGGGTATGTAATGTATCCAAGGTCATCCAGCAGGTTTCCATGGCCAGGCAGGGAATCAAACTCTGGTCTCTAGGGTCAGAGTCCAATGTTCAAACCACTACATTATGCTGGTTCTAGATTACTCAAAAGAAGTGTGAGTTCTCACAATATAGCTCCTTGGATTTTGCCTGTTGTCACTTCTGCATCCAGTCATCTCATTCTTTTGGGGGGCCATCTGTAAAAATTTCTTGGATCTGAACTAGAGAGCTTCCAAAGGTTTTCAAAAATTGAAGTCTCATTTGATGAGGTATTCCTATGATCTGAAGGGAAACTTTTTCCTCTCTGATCTTTTAAAACATATTTTTCATGAAATTACAGTACAGAGCCAACACACTATGTAGTAGTTTGAGCATTAGACTACAATCCTGGAGACCAGGGTTCTATTCCCCACTCAACTATGGAAACCCACTAGGTGACCTTGGGCAACTCACATTCTCTCAGCCTCAGAGGAAGGCAAAGGTAAATCTCTCTGAACAAATCTTCTCAAAAACACCCCGTGATGGGGTTACCTTAGCGCTGCCATAAGTTGGAAACAACTCAAAGGCCCACAACAACAGCAACAGCAGCAATATATTTGTCCATGACTATGAGGGAAGTTCCTCAACACAATATGTTGATACTGCTAATTTTACAAAGTGCCAGAAGGGAGTCCACAGTACTTATTTAACAATATTTCCTGGAATCTGGAAGATATTCACTCTTAAACAGAAGGGAGAAATCAGCAAAGACTAGATAGTTTTGTTTTCATCACCTAAAGCAGCTTCAATGAATGCATCTGAGAAAATACAGAGCGCTTCCCCTCCCAGCATGAAACTATCTCTAGCTTCCATCCTAAACTCTGCTGAGAATAGAGGCAAAGTTTTCCAGGTTATAAGGCATCT